>CM076584.1:1674035503-1674781097 GCA_034641835.2 Pinus albicaulis | reverse complement strand
ACAAATGGCCCATATCTTGCAGCCATTATTTGTTGCATCCTTGTGAGGGGAGGCTGAGCCATGGCTTACTGATGTACAAATGATAGATGACCGGTTGATGTAGTTGTTTGGGAACTAGGAATTACAACCTATGGAATTTGAATCTGGCTTGAGACAACAAAAAATTGGAATTATCGGGCTGATTCTTCAATTTTTGGGGCTGAAAACAATGGATTTTTAAAGAGATGAACATAGGAGGTTTTGACCACACCTTCTATAGAAGAATCAGATTCAAATGTTGTCTCTTGAGGAGATGAGGTAAATTTAACTTTATTTTGCTGAGCTAAGAAATCAGATAAGTTAAAAGTGAGGCCATCAGAAACATTCCCTTCTGGTTGATGAGAAGAGGATGAACAATCAGCTGGATTTCGAGACAAAGTAAAATAATCTTGCTAAGGGGTAATAAGAGACTGGTATTCAAGATGAGTTTGAAGGAAATTTAAAATAGTCTTAAAGTCTTCTTCTGTCAAAACATTCCTATCAAGAAAAGTTGCAATAGCCAATACTTGCTCTAACTCTCCTTCTATCACTAGAAAATTTGGCAGAAATTCCGACGGCCAATTCGTCGCTATTCAAGCACGGTAAATGCAACGACTTCGGCTTGATTGAAAGCGGTTTCGGCGGGTATCTGCCCGTCGCCGATTCCGATGAAGCATAAAAAGAGTATACATACTATCGACACCTCTTTGTCGCTCCAGAACCACGGCGCCCACTCTTAAAGCGTCTCACAAACGATACGGCGCCTCCAGCGCCCGTTTGTAAACTATCGCCGCCAGATGAAATGTGGTTTGACGTTTGGGCATTACGTCTTCAACGCCTAAAAGTAAGTAGTAATTCCGACAACGTCGGTGGCTTGTTTTAGTGCGTGTTGACTCTTCGGCGTAGCAGATATTCGCGTCTGACGATATGTGGTCCAGCGTTTGGAACGTCGCTCTTCCGGCGTTTTGTGTCGATCGCAATTAAAGCGATATGTGGTCCAACGTTTGGAACGTCGCTCTTCCGACGTTTGTAATCTGTCGCAATTCCGACGAAATGTGGTCCGACGTTTTCATACTGTCTCTCTTCCGACGTTTCTAGGTTGTCGCAGTTCCGACGTCTACAAGGCGTCGGTAGACCGACGGAGGGTTCAATTTAAAAAGAAAATTTGAAACTTTAAAAGACGAGAAACACTGTTTTGAATATATTATATGAAGTAAAACAGTCCATGAAAGTGAAATAGCAGTATGTAGAATAGTAAAGCAACAGATAGAGTACCGACGTCCATTGTTTTAAATACAAATTAAAGTACCCAAAACCCTGCAACAGAGAAAAACGAATATGTCCAAAATATAAAAAGACCATCAGACCATATTAATAAACCAGCAACATAGACCAGCATCGCTAGTTTTGAAGGCAGAGTGATAAACATTAATCATTTTTTTTTCACAAGAGAAAAAACATTGTTTTGAATATATTATATGAAGTAAAACAGTCCATGAAGTCATTACATTTTCACATCTGAAGATTGGAACCCAAATATCCATCCAGAAAAGTGGAAGTCCCACCCCTGACAATGATATAAAAATACCCCATGTCACATACAAGGACTTTATATAAAACCAGTAACGGTCCACATGGAGATTATCTACAATCTGAGAAAGCATCCAAATATGCCCGAGGCATCTATAAGAAAGTGAAATAGCGGTATGTAGAATAGTAAAGCAACAGATAGAGTACCTACGTCCATTGTTCCAAATACAAATTAAAGTACCCAAAATCCTTGAACAGAGAAAAACGCTAATCATGTGAGGAGTGTGATATGTCCAAAATATAAAAATACCATCAGACCATATCAATAAACCAGCAACATAGACCAGCATCGCTAGTTTTGAAGACAGGTGATAAACATTAATCATTTTTTTTTTCACAAGAGAAAAAACGTTGTTTTGAATATATTATATGAAGTAAAACAGTCCATGAAGTCATTACATTTTCACATCTGAAGATTGGAACCCAAATATCCATCCAGAAAAGTCGAAGTCCCACCCGAGACAATGATAGAAAAAGTACCCCATGTCACATACAGCGACTTGATATAAAACCCAGTAACGGTCCACATGGAGATTATCGACAATCTGAGAAAGCATCCAAATATGCACAAGGCATCTATAAGAAAGTGAAATAGCAGTATGTAGAATAGTAAAGCAACAGATAGAGTACGTACCGACGTCCATTGTTCCAAATACAAATTAAAGTACCCAAAATCCTTGAACAGAGAAAAACGCTAATCATGTGAGGAGTGTGATATGTCCAAAATATAAAAAGACCATCGGACCATATCAATAAACCAGCAACATAGACCAGCATCGCTAGTTTTGAAGGCAGAATGATAAACATTAATCATTTTTTTTTCAGAAGAGAAAAAACGCTATTTTGAAGATATTATATGAAGTAAAACAGTCCATGAAGTCATTACATTTCCACATCTGAAGATTGGAACCCGAATATCCATCCAGAAAAGTGGAAGTCCCACCCCAGACAATGATAGAAAAATACCCCATGTCACATACAGGGACATGATATAAAATCCAGTAACGGTCCACATGGAGATTATCGACAAATCTGAGAAAGCATTCAAATATGCCCGAGGCATCTATAAGAAAGTGAAATAGTAGTA
Source organism: Pinus albicaulis (assembly GCA_034641835.2). Taxonomy (NCBI): domain Eukaryota; kingdom Viridiplantae; phylum Streptophyta; class Pinopsida; order Pinales; family Pinaceae; genus Pinus; species Pinus albicaulis. The sequence continues at coordinate 1,674,778,402 of CM076584.1, read as the reverse complement.
TGTAGAACAGTAAAGCAACAGATAGAGTACCGACGTCCATTGTTCTAAATACAAATTAAAGTACCCAAAATCCTTGAACAGATCAAGAAAAACACTAATCATGTGAGAATTCTAAGTAAAGTTAATCTATTAACATTGCGAATAAAATTACACCGAAGTCAAAAACATTGCCTGGCCATACTCATGGCAAATTTGTCATCAAAAAATCAAAAAATTAAAAAGACTGCCCTCATACGGGGAAACCAGTCTTGAACGTTTAATTTACAGAATTCAAAAATATTACAAAGGTCCAGCACAGTAAAATAAAGTAAAAGCAGCCCAATTAAGTGGGCCTGCTAAGCAAGAAAAACAAATTAACCAAACTACTCCTTCGGTGGTTCCTCCACGATTCGGCACCATCCTTCGGAAGGTCCAGGATCGCTAGGTGCTACCTCCACATGCATGCCACGGCTCCCCTCCTGAAGGCCCGAATGCTGGCCGGCTTTTTCCGAGCTCAGAACCGCCGGACGGGTGCATTCTTCCTCCGTTTGGGCCTCCTCGCGGAAGACCACAGTGACTACAGCTGTGATTCGCGGGCGGTTGAGAGTGCAATCAAAGGAAAATTGCGCAGTGCGCGTCGTGGGAGAAGGTGAACTAGCGGTGGGGAAGCCAGGAGCAGGGGAATCCATACGGTGGCCAGATGCTACAAGCCGACCTCGCCCACTCCTAGTATTTGGATATCTACCTAAGTAATAATCACTGGACTGGCCGGAGGTCATCTCTGTTGAGGTGCTGGAGGGAGCGCGCCGGGATTGACCTCTAGTGCTCCCCCTGCGGCAACGCATCCTATGATGCACGCGAGGCATGGGTGCAATCACAGTGGGCACAAGAGACGAAGAAGCAGAATTCCAATTAACAGAGGAAGACAGACAGTTAACAGAGGAAGACAGACAGAGACAGAACCGAGAGAAATGAAAATATGCAGCAAGGTCTAGGCAGCAGTTCAGCTGGCCACTTCTCCTTATCGTCACAGTTAGCAGGCAGTGTAATCCAGCAACCGGCTTGTCTGAAAAACCATGGCTAAACGCCATTTTGTCGACCCGTCTGCAATGCAATCATAGGATGCCCGTCATAATTAATCTCTGATCATTAATAATGAGAGCCGAAGGCCGGATCAAATTGGAGCGTGCGGAATCGCTAAGAGGAGTGGAGGTCCGATCTTGAACAGTGTTAAAAATTAATTAATGCGGATTTGATGTGAAAACTTAATTGAAAAGCGTTAAATGTTAATGTGATTGATATGAAATCGCCATATCCATGTCCCATCGCCTTAAACGCCATCGAATGCACCCGCAGCCGGGAGCAGGGCAAGTTTTTATTGAGGACACGTGGCAGAAATTGATTGGAGCGGATCTTTGTTTGGGCTGCTCGCGCAGTGGAAATCCAGACCCGTAAAATATTAGGGCGAATTTGATAAGAAATTCGCGTCACAAAATTGGCCGACGTCAGCAGGCTATTTTGGAATGCGAATTTGGTTTGAATTATGGTTTATCGCCGTTTGAAGTCCGGCGGGCTCGACTTAAGAACAATTTTGTTTGATCCCATATTATAAAATTTGTGTTGGTTTTCTTTGATAATACACATATTTATAATAAATCATGGGAATACCACACTAAACATGTGGAAAAGTTATATACATAATTATTGAGAACAATCATTTTTATGTAAAAATATCCAAGGCGAGGTCTGTGTAGAGAACCGGGGTCGTGAAAACTGTTCAAATATAAAAATCCCGCTTAATAAAGAGACAAAATTGTTGTGCTTTCAGAACCTGACCCGAGGATTGGACATGAGTTAACAAACAAAAGGATAGCGGAACCAGACATGCACCCGTGGTCAAGCCCTCTACCAAAACCACGAGCGGAATCACAAAAGCGGGTTGCCCATATCGCACCGCTTTTGCGGAGTAGGCGGTATTTCCTATTCACGAGCGATTCCATAGGGAATGCGACACGTGGCAAAGTGACCCCGGAAAACAACCGTTTAACCCACGCCATCGCACGTTAAAGCCCGACGTTGGAAGCCGAGCGAAATTGCCAAGAGTCGTTGATTTGGAGAAGGGCCATCGGACGGTGGTCGCACGTTGAACTTGCCCTGAGGTTAACTAAGGTGTGCGGAGGATAGCCAGGTACGATACGAGTGTTTGATTGGTTATTGATATATATAGGTGGGGCCGGAGTATAATGAAATTGTTTAATTAAACGATTGGCGGATAATTAGCATAAGTCTGGAGCGTGATTGTTGTAAGGCCGGGTGGTGAAATATAGAGCCGAAAGTTCATTACAAGTTATTTATTTAAAAAGAAACGTGGAGTATAAATACAAAGTGTTGAAAGTTAAACATTGGTTATAAGGATTGGAGATAATATAAAGTCGGGAATATAAATTAAAGTCCAACCATTGGGGATAGTATTTATTTATCAAATTCTACGAATTTGATAAATAAACCCGAAGAAAGAAGAAGTCAATTAAGACTCAGGCTGGAGGAAAAGAACGGGGTACACCAAGGGAAAATGCTGACAGAGCGATTATAGACACACCAGCTCTCCTTGGGGGTCCAATTTCAGTTTTGTTGCGTCACACGATGATCTCTCTTCTCTGGGATTTACTTGTATTGAAGATCACTATTCTAGGAATAAGGAGTTATTTTCTCCAAAAATAACCCTAGCCAAACATTGACATTGCATCAAGGATATCTTTCTATGCTTCATAAGCACATTTGTTCTACTTCTAAATCATGTCTTGGAAGTGGTTGTTGTGCTGGAAATTATTCACCAGTTGGTTTCATACCAAAGTCTTTTTCACATTTTCAGCATCCAATACATGAAAAGATAATGGTTTAAAACAACCTAAATATTTGAAATTTTGCAAGAATTGTCTGGCACACTTTGAATATGAATTTTGAAGTCAAGTGCATGATGCTGTATAGGATCAAGTTTCATTTTGAATACCAAATGTTTCACAAAAAACTTCTCAACATGCTACCCTGCAGTAAGGATTAAATGACAATATTGCATCAACTATTTCCATAATAAAAGTGCACCTTAGCCATAAGACTAAACAACTACAAATGTTGTAGATCTAACAAGACCACACAATCAAATGTATTCCACAAGGCCAATACTGTATGAAAAATGAAAAGGAGTTTGCAACCAAAAATACCTTAGGCAACTAATTCAATTAGATACACCAAACCATCAGCAAAAAGGAAAACCAGCCTACTAAAAAGGCAAGCGTTTACCTCCTTTGACAAAATTTTGAGTTCCGAAACAAGGGCCTTTATTGTCTTGTCAATGCCCCTAGTAATTTGAATGGGGTTTGTACCTGATGCAACAACCTAAACAAAAAGGTTTCATTTCAAATTATTTTCCACAAATTTAAGATACAACCATTGTCAGCTTTGTATTTCCTAACAAGCTCATAAATTTTGACAAAAGAACCAAAATTTTTTAATACCTGATAGCAATTTTTTCACTCAAAAACTATCTTAGACTCAATAAGCCCAACCCAAAACTAAAAAAACCAAACACCATAAGACCCTACAAAAATGAATAGATGATCTTAATCCAGTACTATCGACAAAAAGTTACCTTTACACCCTCACTTATTAAACCTTGTGCTGTTGAATTTTAACTTCAACTGCTGCAGCAGAAGGACGGATGCAACAGCAACATTTTTTTTTGGAGGTTGCTTGCATGCCATCCAGAAATTTAATTCAGCATTTAAAATTCCTGCAAGTTTTTTTTGTAGACGGCCACAGCCATATTTCTGTACAGGATTGTATTTAAACACAATAGCCAGCATTAACGCAATTCACCAACCAGAAATTAAACAAACAGAAATTTACCTGACAGTTTTGTAAATTCAAAAGGAGGACACGTGGAGCATTAATATTGGATCGCATGAAATTGAAGGGAATCTGAAAACCTGAAAACCGGACCCGAATTTTTTTATAGGGCACATTGGATTGAGAATTCGAGTTAAAATTAGGCAGACGTCAGCATCCCATTTTGGAACGCGAATTTGGTTTGAAATTCAATCTATTTAGACTTTTGAAGTCCGACGTAAAGGGTTCTTTAATGTTTTGATAGTTTAATATATACATATGTTATATATATATCATATGCGAAATGAAAGGTGGGCCATAGAATTTAGTTTTAATTTTATTTTTTTTAAAAGAGGGTTTATTATAATATGTTTTATATGTTACAACATATAAAAATAAAAAGGACAAAAAAGCTTGGTAGTTTTTTTTATAGACAGTACGTAAATTTTTTATTACACAGCAGTGTGTAAAAAGTGAAAGACTGAGTGTAACTTTTAAGTGTGTATGCACAACAGTGCGAAAGTGAAAAACACAGCAGAGTGTTTTAGAGACAGAGTATGTTTGTTTTGAACAGACAGTGAGTTGGTTTTATGCACCGCGTTTTGTAGCAGTCATAATTTTGTAATCCCTCTCAGTGAGGAAGAAGTGTAATAGTTTTTTTTTTGAGTTATTGAAGGGAATAGAAGTTTGTTTTCAAAGTATTGAAACTCTGTCTCCTGTCAAAGAAATTTTATTTTCTCTGTGTTAGAGGAAGGGAGATTTATTCTCCATTCATTGTTCTGGAATTTTTCAATATTCCAACATGTGCAAGAACAACAGATGTTGTGGTTCCATCCCCAAATAAATCATTTGTCTTTGCCGCAGCTTGCCTTACCAACTTGGCCCCAATATTTTCAACTGGGTCCTCTAATTCAACCAATAAAAAGGCCAAAACCATAGCATTGAGATACATTTCATTACACTGTCAATAACAATAAAATTTGACTCAGCCATAACCCTTTCCTTTTATTATTGTGAAAAGATTTATGCATTACTCTAATGTGGCTAGTCCATAGGCCAAGTAGACCACTGGGTAACAAATATGTTTCCTTTCACCTTTGAGTTTTCAAATAATGCCTACCAAATCTAATACATTTAAGAGGGGGAACTAATACAACGTTAAAAAGAAAACCAGAGCACACATCTACAAATTACCTCCTTAGCTACTGTCACACCATCATTAACTATTTTCGGAGAACCATGCTTGCTCTCCAAGACAACATTTTTCCCTTCGCCCCAAGGGTGACTCCAACAAGATCAGCAAGTTTGTTCACACCGCCCGCAAGACAAATTGACAATGCTTTCAGTAAGTGTGCAATTGAATGCCAGACCATATGCCAAAACAACCCTCCATGAAAAATTAAAATAACACATTAAAATCGAATATAAGTGGACAAGGAAAGATCCACCGTAGTGAAGTTTCACGTGCAGGTGACCTTCCTTTAAACATAAGTTTTTCTCTGACCTGCAATTTTTTTGTCACTGAGCCATCCTTGTTGAAGTAAAACTCCTTTTCCATAGCTCTTGTATTAACTACCTTCTCTCTGTCGCATAATCTTAGAGTCCCTCTTCTGCTTGAGCGATTAAAGGAAATGGGTGAAAAAACTGAAAGAGAAGACAATTGTCTGCCATAATTATCAAACATTGCACCCAACTTCTTCCCCTTTCCATTGTTACCCAATGAGGTAGATGTGGCAATTGTTGTCATACCACCCAAAGCAGAGGCCATCTTCTCTTAGGCTGAATATAGAATTACAAGATCTTCATATTAGTATGAACCTTAAAAAACATGACTCCCATTGCTAAAAACCACTTTTAAGTTGTAACAGGAAAACTAAACAACTATCACAACTTTTGGCAACTTCTGGAGCATTAAGAGAGAAACAACCAAAATCCTCATTTTAATGAGACCGGACTATATATTTGCATTAAGATAATAGAAAGAAATCACGACTATATTAAGGCCAGCACAAAACAATCTTTAACCAGTGTCTCTCGCGGCCTTCATGTTGCCATGCTAGAGGTTGCATATTTTTAATTTAAATTCTTGGCCTCCCATGCCCATCTATGAATGCATCCAATGGGATATCTACATCAAATGCTCCTTTATATCCCCAAAAACAAATTCCCTACTACAAGAGCACCAGTATTGATGGAACACCCCACACCATCCCACCCACTAGAAACGGTGAAAAAGGAAACCCGAGAAAACTTCTGAAATATTCCCGCTATAATTATCAAACATTGCACCCAACTTCTTCCCCTTTCCATTGTTACCTAATGAGGTAGATGTGGCAATTGTTGTCATACTTCCCAAAGCAGAGGCCATCTTCTCTTATCCTGAATATAGAATTACAAGATCTTCATATTAGTATGAACCTTAAAAACATGACTCCCATTGCTAAAAACCACTTTTAAGTTGTAACAGGCAAACTAAACAACTATCACAACTTTTGGCAACTTCTGGAGCATTAAGAGAGAAACAACCAAAGAGAAATACAACCACAATCCTCATTTTAATGAGACCGGACTATATATTTGCATTAAGATAATAGAAAGAAATCACGACTATATTAAGGCCAGCACAAAACAATATTTAACCAGAGTCTCTTGCGGCCTTCAGGTTGCCATGCTAGAGGTTGCATATTTTTAATTTAAATTCTTGACCTCTCGTGCCCATATGAATGCATCCAATGGGATATCTACATCAAATGCTCCTTTATATCCCCAAAAACAAATTCCCTACTACAAGAGCACCAGTATTGATGGATCACCCCACACCATCCTACCCACTAGAAACGGTGAAAAAGGAAACTCGAGAAAACTTCTGAAATATCTCAAGATGACTATATGGGTGGTTCTTATGAATCAACCAACCATTCAAAACATGCTCATCAATCCAAACCATGAGTATTATGTGACGATATTCAAGCAGGCACTGAATCGGATTTCTGAAGCTATGTTAGAGAAACCCTAAACTCTCACCGAAAATAGGTGAAATGTGGCACCACTTAGAGATTGACATGTGCCAATTGGTACAAGTGGTAGAAAATTGGCATGCTCAAACAACGAGGTGATGCAGGAGTGACATGAGGGAGAAAATATCAGAAAAGCCCCAAATCTGGAGAACTAAAGCTCATCACCAACTTGAGATTGACAACTTTACATGATGTAACCTATGAAATCGTAAATGGAGAAATCATAGTAACAATAAAGTAACCTATGTAACAATAAAGTCGGATTCATCCCGGGAGTGGTAATGGGAGAAATCATAGTGAACAACAGGAAACATGCATAGTTGCTTACAATCAAATAGATGAAAAAACACATACAAAAAACCTAGATAATAATCATGAACAAGCTTAATATTGAATTATGAACTGTAAAGGAACTTACAAATGTGACATTACGAACCTGGTCAAGTGCACAAGCAAAAATATCCTGTACATGACCCTGGTTGACAAGTTGTATTGCTCATGATGCAAGAAGATTTGTACCTGCACTGCCAAGTCAATCAAAATCCATCATTATCTATACAATAAATACAAGTAATTGATGTAGTATTTTTTACTCTAAGATGCATTCTTATGATAATGTTAGAACATATGCTGAAAATGTCAAAACATACCTGAATAAGCTCCTCTTCGTTTCAAGAACAATTTATTGGAGTCGCATGAACTTGGAACAAGCCTCCCACGATCTGAAAGAGTAGCAACTAAGTCAACAGTGACTTTTTTGTTGCTACGCTGGATCAAGGGAGGTTTGCTCAAAGATTAAATCGCTCCAATAAATTATTCTCTACTAAACAGGGCCAACCACGTGAAGGTGGAAGCTCTTATGGCCCCTCCCCCCCCTCACATCACTCTCAATTCCCCAATACCCAATCTATATTTCATTTTTTACTTTCATGAGCATAAAAAAATATATTCAATAACTAATAAAAAACAATTCAACAAAAAGTACGCAAGGAAACATTGCAATTAATGCTTGACATAAAAATAGTATGATAAATGAGTTTTTTATATAACGCAAAAAAACGTTCCAAGTATGGTAACGTTTGTCTTATAATAATACAATATTTTACATTGTCAAATTTTCTTTTTCTTCCTATTTTTAAAGCTCCTAATTACATCATCAATATCATCGTGCTCTGCTCCTATTTCGTGCCTTTCAACCCGCACTGCTGACCTAGTTGCGTATTCACGATGTCTGGGCTCATCCAGTGACGGGGCATCGCCTACAAAAACAGATAATATTAAATTTTAATTGTTATTTTTTAAATATCATTGAACTAGTTCGGTAATATTAATAAAAAAAATTGCAATGAGATTATTTACCTGGTGCACCAGTTGTCGCCGCTGACCTAGTTGCGTAGTCACGATGTCTGGTCTCATCCAGTGACGGGGCATCGCCTACAAAAACAGATAATATTAAATTTTAATTATCATTTTTTAAATATCATTGAACTAGTTCGGTAATATTAATAAAAAAAATTGCAATGAGATTATTTACCTGGTGCACCAGTTGTCGCCGTTGGGACTGTTGCCCTGTCTTCCTCTCTGGTGGTAAGATCCTCAAGGGAAACATTCTCTGTCATTTAAACAAAAAAATGTTATAAGGACAACCATCAAAGTATAATTAGAAAAAATTATAAGTGGAAATTAATTACCGTCACGGCCCTCACTGATAGTAGCATTGTCGGCCTGGTCCCCACTACAATAATCAGGTTGCACGTGAGGATCATCTACATCTGGCTCTAAAACTGGGTTATTTGCCTTGTCGGTAGTGCTGCTCCCCTGATTTAAACAAAGTTGTTAGACATTAAATTTATGGACAAAAACAAAAATATTGAAAGGTTAATGTTTTACCTTATCAGGCATTCTAGATCTTGGGACCTGCCCCAAGCTTCTGCGACGTTCAACTACAGCTTGATAGCCAAAATGGAAAGCGATATTTTTATCTTCCTCTGTAGTTTCTGTTCCGAAGTCATCACCTTACATTACATATGATTGTGTATTTTTAATCATATCTGATAGGATTACAAAAACGTTGGAAGGCGATACAATTAATTATAAGATGTTTAGCTACTTAATTACAATTCTTGCAGCTAATTTCAAGTAGCCACCCTGACCGAGCTTGTGATGGCCCTTTTTCTCAATCCTAGCTTTGGTTACCTTTGAGGTGTCAGGCAACCTAGCATCAAAATATTGAATTCAGATATGACGTAGCACACTTTTATTTTAGACATAAAGAAAATTAAAGCTATTGAATTAAAGTTGTAATTTACCTTGCGGGTCCAGTTGGTATTTTTCCTTCTTTCTTTGCCCTTTTCTCTTTTCCGTCATGGATGAGTGCTCTCCACTCACTCTCTGAAACTGCGAGAGGACGCTCATATCTAGGGTTAAATTGCAATTGCGTCCTATAGGTGTCCCCGGTATATTTCAAATATTTTCCGGCTACCTGAGCCACCGCTTTTCTGTCAAATGTGCCGACCCCAAAAAGGGCTTCTAGATAATCTAGAAGTTCTTTTTTCAGGTTGGAATTCTGGGAATTCCACCCTGTACGTATGGTTGGGCCAAAATTACCAACGCATGGCTCTCCAGAATCCTGTAGAACTCATTGTTTCCTACACAGAATAAAACCAAAAGAAAAAGAAGATATTATCATTAATTTAAAAATAAAAATCATGATAAATATGTTTTAGATAAAGTACATGAAATAGTTAAAATATTAAAATTTACCCGGGAGTTGTACATGCTTTATAGGGACACCCTCATCGATCACCAACAACGTGCCATTAATGGTCCTTGTGGAGCTGACACGTGTAGCTCTAGGAAACGCAATAATGTAGTTGGCCATATCAGCCTCATCATTGCCAACACGTTCAACGGTTGGCTGGGTGTCTGCTTGGGCAGGGTGTGTTTCTTGGCTGGCACCTAAAGGAGTAGAAGGTGTACGAGAGGGTTGTTGGGAAATCTCTTTCCCTTGTGTCCCACTACCACCAACACCGGATTCAGCAAGTGCCAGAAAACGCTACATACAAAAGAACTTTTTGTTAGTTTAGTCAATGTAAAAATTAAAAATCAAACTATCACAATTCATCTCATGCAGAACAAAAAAAAAATCCTTTTGAATTTTTATTATTACCTAATCATCCCATCTCAGGGTTGTTCCTGCACTGCTCTGATTAGTCTGCCACATTGCAATAAAATTATAAATGTAAAAACTTGAAAACAATATCTAACTTGAAAACACAAAATGAAAACTGAAATAATTTCTAATAAGACACCGGAGGACAGAGTTAGAGATTCAAATATGCCTTGCATTGAATTCAATCCTGGAAACATGTCATTGCACATTAAGGCACCCAAACATTCAATCCACGAATGATATATTTAATTAGCCTTATCCTATTCTGGGAAAACACCATACCTATAATGCATTCACTTGCATGTATAAAGGGAAAGGAAAACATGTTTTCATACAACGGTGACAAAGGCATCTTGGGGAAAGGTATCTTCACTTTTTATTTATTTTGTTCACCCACACCACTCTCGTGTTTTCACTAATCCTCTTTTGTCATTTTTGAATTCAAATTAAGTTAAGGCCTTAAGTATTTTTTGACCTTTCGATGTAGTTTTTATAAGTGGCATGTATGGATTTTCCATTAATTCTGCACTTTTTCTCTTCATGCTCATGTTTCCCTGGAAATCAAATGCATGATTTAGTCCCATACATTTAACAAGTTGTTGGATCAACTCCATAGGAAATATCATGTTTCATATTCAATCAATATTTATCTCAGTTAGGGTAGGTAGGAATATTTTCCCTTTGTATTAATAGGGCACTTCTAGCTTGCTTTTTTATTATATCTTTCAAATTTAGTGTCGTTTCAATTAGTACATGAATTTTTGCAGCTTTCAAGGTGAGAATGAACAAAGACAAATTTTTTTGATGGATGACTGTATATGAATCCATGGCCAAAGGAAAAAGCACTAATCTACTTCTTCAAATATCTATAGTTCTCATTCATCTCATACGGAGATGGTCCCTGATTTTGAGCCAAATGTTGCAGCAAAAAGTTCCCCCCCTCCATAGTTTGATATTCAATGGAAATTTCTTAAATTGATGATGGGGCATGATTATGGAACATTGGCACATACATATGTAATGGAATTCCAAGATCATGATATATTTTTGCATATGTTTATGGCAATGTTCCACCAAGTCCCCTGGAGGTGCGAGCGAGGGGGCGAGGGAGCGCGGGAGCGGCCTATGCAAAATCTCCCTACCAATTTTCAGGAAACGTGGGGGGACATCGGGGTCATAAAAATTATAAAATTTAATATTTATAATGTAACTATATTTTTGCAAGGAATGTATATACAGTCATCATACACTTGCATCATGAAAGATAAATCATAAATGATAAAATTACAAATCGATGACTGATGAATCATATAATTGAAACAAATTTAAAAGTTAAAAGTTAAAACATACATCATACAATCATGCATGTAAGTTTGTAAGTTTGTAACTATATAATCATTAATGTAACTACTAACAATGTACAATGAAAATAAAGTTTAAGATATCATATGACATATTATATCAAGATTCAAAATAGAGTTTAAGCTGAAGTTTACAACTCAAGTCTGAAACATAAAACTTAAACGCAAATAAGTTATGTCTGAAACATAAAACATAAAACATAACATATGAATATCAAATGATATCATCATAATGATAAATGAGCATAAATGCTCAAGTTAATGCCCCACTAGTCTCTGCATCCAACTTCTGCACGAATATATCAGGATCAACTATGTCACCATCTGAATCAAAATCACATGGATTCTAAAATATGCTAAGTGGCACATCAACTTTTAACACGAAACCATAAACTAAAAGGGGCGGTGAGGGGACGTGAGTGGGCGTGAAGGGGGGTGTGAGGGGGCGTGAAAGGGGGTGTGCGGGGGCGTGAAGGGGCATGAGGGAAACGTCCCCTAGAAGTCCCCAAGACCTCGGAGCGCGAGGGGGTGAGGAATCTAGACCCCTAGGTGGGGGGGAGAGACCCCGTGTAACACTGGTTTATGGAGGTGGTGGAGCAAAACAGAGCTCAAATAGAGCTGAATTTTTTCACATAAAAAGGACTGCGGGCTTGACTAATGGTTCCATTTAAAAAATGATATCTAGACAGAGAATAAGTGTAGCATGCAAACATGCATTGAAGATCCATCTGATTTTGCATTGTATTACTTATGATGGATTCAAATTTGGGTTTCAAAATGCCAGGTTATGGCATGATTTTGTCGAGAAACCCTTAGTTGGATTCTCATGTTGGTTTAATTTATATTTTAAGTTTGTTTTGCAGTCTTTGGGTGATAGTAACTCATGAACTAGGTTACCAATGTGCAACAATCATATTTCAAGAATAAAGTTGTGATTTTTTTATATTATTATTATTATCTATTAGCTACGAGTATTGACACCTAATGCCTGGAATTTTGACATCTTGATAGCATGGATAATTTCAAAAATGTTTCTAGTAATGTTAACATAATAACTAGCATTACGTGTCTTCACTTTTGTCACCATAATAGACCTGTAATATGGACTCATCACACAACTTCATATGCTATGTCCCAACAAGTCAAACTGGTTGAACATACCTCATAATGTGGTTATTAAGGACAAGTTGCTTGATATATAACTTGATAGCATAGACTGCATTGTAGTTCTAAAAAGAATCCTCAAGTGTTAAAAAAACTTCACAATATGTTCTACTATAAAGCCTTTTGGGATACCTGAAATAATATATGTATCATTGATGACTTTTAAAGTATGACAAGATCCAGAGGGAAAGGAAATCAATGGAAGAGTGATCCACCAATGAGAATCTAGAATTTAGCATCAGATGAGTTAGAGTCTAGGAAATTGAAACCCTATAATATTAATTAGTGATGAAGGACATCACATAGGTAATTATATTTTCATGTAGAATAATCTGTTAATTCAAATTTAAACTACATAATATGAAAGGCATACCATAAATTTTTCCACGTAAGTCCAAACAACCTATAAAAAGGGAAAACCTTTTTTTTTATGGGAAATAATTTACCTTTCCTTTTTCAAGATAATCTAAATCAAAAAATATATGAACTATACTGCACACGTTCTTGGATAATGTGAAAGTGGAAAAGGAATACCCTACACAAGTGATGCACACATGTACATTTGAACACTAATAGATTTTTGTAGTTGAAATGCAATGCTTGTTTTCATTTAAATGTAGGGTTTTTAAAACAGGGAGAAATAATGGCTGCCAAATTAATAAGTGTTTCTTTGGGAAAAATTTAAATCTTGTATTGGGTGATGAAGATAATAGAGGGTATTGAATCTTGATTCTTGACATCTAGAGAGAACCCTACAGCCTAACACAATCCAATGGAATTGACCAAAAAAAACCAAATAGATTCAACCCTACTATAGGAGGAAGGGCCTGCAATAAGAACTTACCATTTTGCAAGAGCTGAGGGTGAATACTGTTTTGCAAGAGCTGAGGGTGAACGCTGAGGGTGAATGCTGAGGGAAAATGCTGTTCTGCAAGAGATGAGGGCGAATTCAGGGCGAATGCTGTTCTGAAAGAGCTGAGGGTGAATGCAGGGCGAATGCTGTTCTACAAGAGCTCATGGCGAATGTTGAGGGCGAATGCTGTTCTGCAAGAGCTCAGGGTGAATGCTGTTCTGCAAGAGCTAAGGGTGAATGCTGAGGGAAAATGATGTTCTGCAAGAGCGGAGGGTGAATGCGCGCGTGATATCAGACGTTAATGTAGCACACATGTACATTTGAACACTAATATATTTTTGTAGTTGAAATGCAATGCTTGTTTTCATTTAAATGTAGGGTTTTTAAAGCAGGGAGAAATAATGGCTACCAAATTAATAAGCATTTCTTTGGGAAAAATTTAAATCTTGTATTGGGTGATGAAGATAATAAAGGGTATTGAATCTTGATTCTTGACATCTAGAGAGAACCCTACAGCCTAACACAATCCAATGGAATTGACCAAAAAAACCCAAATAGAGTCAACCATACTATAGGAGGAAGGGCCTGTAGTAAGAACTTACCATTTTGCAAGAGCTAAGGGCAAATGCTGTTCTGCAAGAGCTGAGGGCGAACGCTGAGGGCGAATGCTGAGGGAAAATGCTATTCTGCAAGAGCTGAGCGAGAATGCTGAGGGAAAATGCTTTTCTGCAAGAGCTGAGGGCGAATGCTGTTCTGCAAGAGCGGAGGGTGAATGCGTGCGTCATATCAGACGTTAATGTAGCTATTGCGACGGATACGAAACAATAAAATCATTTTTATGTAGCGCACATATAAGTTTCGAATTTTTATGTAGCGTGCATATAAGTTTCGTATTTTTATGTGGCACGCATATAAGTGTCGTTATACCGACGGCGGAAAAAGCGTCGCTATTGCGACGGGTACCTCCAAACGTCACAATGGCGACACCTAGACATTGTGTCGCACTTGCGACGATTGGAGTCGTCTCAATAGCGACGCTTTGGGCCATAGTGTCGCAATTGCGACGTCTTCCTCCAAACGTCACAATTGTGACACTTTTCTAAGTGTCGGTATTGCGACACTTTTCTATAAACATTGGTATAGCGACGGTTTCGGGCGGGATGGAAAAAATTTGGGGAAATTTCCGACATTTGGTCAAAAGCGTCGGAACCAAGTGTCAGAATTTCCACCAAATGTAGTAGTGGGTATATATTATTTCCTTCTTGAAGGTCAAACAGATTTTTCTTGGGATTCAAGGATAAACCATACTTTCTACACTTTTCAAAGACTTTTCTTAAGTGAGCAAGTTCTTCTTTGTCAGTTTTTTAGTAAACCATGATGTCATCAAGGTATATTACAATGAAGTAGCCTATTTCTTTGGAAAAGCCAATGTCCATGGCTCTTTGAAAAGTGGCCCCGACATTCATTAACCCAAAAGGCATTTTGACATACATGAAGGTGCCTCAGGGTGTAGTGACAGTTGTTTTGTGCTAATCACTTGGAAGTACTAGCACCTAATTATACCCTGAAATACCATCAAGAAAAGATATTATTTTGGAGCCTACTACCCTTTGCAGTATATGATCCATGTTAGGTAAAGGGTAATTGTCTTTCAGGGAGGATTTTTTCAAATTTCTAAAATCTATGCACAACTTGATTTCTCATGTCTTCTTCATCACTAACACAAGGTTTGAGACCCATTCTGAGTACACCAGTGGGACTATTATTCCAGCATCATACATATTTTTTATTTATTTCTCAACTTGATGCATTAGGACAGGGTTTATCCTACGAAAATTCTGCTTGAATGGTTTCTGGTTTTCCTTGAGAGAAATCTTGTGCTGAATGATGTTTGTATCATAGGATTTCAAGTCCTCATAGCCCCATGCAAGCACATATTTCAATTCTTTTAAAATATCAATGTATTTCTGTTTTATAAGAGTTGGTGGTGTTTTGGACAACTTTATCATTTTAGGTTCTTTCTCACTGCATATTTTGCATTCTTCTACATCTATTTTGGTGGATTCCATTTTAGGCCTCCTAGAAACATCATTGAAATCAAACAATTCTTCTAAGGGGGAAAATATTCTAGGCAATAGGTTGTCTTTGCATTGCAATACCTCAAGGCCTCTTTTATCTGAGTCTTCAAACAATTCTCCCTCAAGAGGGTGTTCTAGTAGATTTACATCAACAGTATAATGTGGCTCTGTTTTGTGTGTTTGTCCCTCATTAGAGAAGTTCTCTTCATGATTTGAGTTTGGTTTTGGCATTTCAAATTCATTTTTGGATTGCAGGAAGTCTTCAATGTGTTTGTCACCTTCAAATACTTGCCAATAATCTATGTTATCAGGGACTGTTGGTTTGTTTTTTACCTTTACCATGTATTTTTCATTGGCATGAGGTAGTTGACAAGTGCTCGCAGCAAAAGCTAGTTCATTTGCAAGGATGTTCTGGGTTCTTGGGACAGAGGTAAGTTCATATTTTTCAAATTCTTTGACGGGGTATAAGGTAGCATTTCTATATTCTCTTAGCCTATAATATTTGGCTGAATATTCTCCTTTAATTTTCCTAATGATTAACTCGGAATCTCCTTGAACAGAAATCTTCTTAGCTCCTATACTTTTCAGCATTTGTAACCCTAAGAGAAGAGCTTCATACTCTGAAATATTGTTTGTACATGGAAAATCTAGCGTGTAAGAGTGACCTTGATTAGTGTTTTGTATCCAAACATCTACTCCTAAACCAGCTTTTCCATAAAAGCCATCAAAGCTCATGTTTAAAAGTGTTTCAAGTTCAGATTCATGTTTCAAGTTGGATGTCATTTTCTTCATTTTGTGTTTGGTTTGAATGTTTTGACAATTCTTGCTCTTCCTCTTTTTAATTTACTTTTTCATTAATGGCATCTTCATTGTACAAGATAAATGATTCAAGGTATGAATGGATAGAAAAGAGAGGGGTGTTGTTTGGCCTATCTTGGCTTCTTACCATGTATTTCATGTGATATTCTCTATACAGTCTTCTTGTTTGGTTAAAGAATGGAATGGTAGCATATGTTATGTCCATTTGGAGGTTTCCTTGGATTTTGGCTCCCTATGATCTATATAAAAGAATGTCATATTTTTGGCGAATGTTAGTCACTACAATATCCATGACTAGGCTCTTGGCTGGTATTTGTGCCAGATTGACATACGGATATTTGATCAGGTCCATATATTTAACTCTACTCAAATCAAAAGAGTATAAGTCTTTGTATGGTTTTCTTATTTCAAGGCCTAATCTCTCCATCACTACCTTTGGCATGAGGTTGTGTGAGGCACCGGAGTCTAGCATGGCATTGTGTAAGATTTTGTCATGAATTTTGAAACTGACATAGAATGGAGGCATAAATCTCTCTTGCAACTTTCCTTCTACCTCAGGTCCAAACAACAACTCTGACTTGTAATCAGTCAGATTCAGAGTATCGGTGTCATTTCCTATGTTTAAAGCCTTCAAAACTTGAGAACTATATACATCTTGAGTCACTAGTTCAGTAAGGGGTATGGCTATCTTGATCTTGGAAATTTCACCCTCGATACTGAATGGTGTCTGTTTCCTTGGTAGAGTTAGATCAGTTTTATCATACATGGTGTTTTCAACAGCTTTAGCTTGCTGAGTTTTATTTGGAATCTCAGTTAAGGCAATTTTTTCAAGGCCACTAGTTGAAGCACTAGGGCATCTTTGGTCACCATCATGTTGGCTGATTTTTTTTTTCTTTGATCAAGATTCTTAGCCATTATATGGTATTTTCTGTTGTCTTTTTGGGAATGTTTTCAGGTGTCTTCCTAGCATAAATTTCTGGTTTGTTCCTCTTGGGGATGTCTTATGTTTTCCTACTTCTAAGGTCACACTGCCTATGAACCTCCATGATAGAATTTTCAAACCCTAGTTTTTATTCTTCAGAATCCTCATATGTTATTTCAGTTTGGTTTGAGGAAAATAGACCTTTTTCTTCTTTTCTGAGAAAAACAACATCCTCACTATCAGAACCTATTAGATTTACATGGTTTTCTTCCGGCTCTTCATTCTTTCTTTCCTCCTCATCTACATAGTTTTCTTGGAAAGGAGGTCTGATTTGCTGGTCATTTTCTCTTTGTCTGATTTGAGGAGGATCCCTTCTAAAGTTTTGGTTTCTATTTATGTTTTAAGGATTTTTTTGGTTTTCCCTCGGAGGTGCTCTTTCATTCAAGTTAATTCTCTTCATCATCCTTTCCATTGTCCTATCTAGATTGTCAAATTTAGCATTAGATGTGGAGGCCATAGTTTCTTCTTTGTAAGTAACCCTCTTTTCTACTCTCATCCTAGCCCTTTTAGCAATCAAATTGGCTTCTACACTTAATGCTCCCCTTTGCATGTATTCTAAGGTGAGGGGGTCTCTTTCTCTTAATTGGTAAGCCATTTCAGGATCAAATCCATCTGGAAACTTTACTAGTGCTAGGCCTTGTGAGGGTTTCATGTGGGGAGGGATTCCATTATATACACTGTTGAACCTACTACAGTAGTCTTGAACACTTTCCCCAACATCTCTCTTAAGGTTATCATACTCTGACAGGATTTGAAGAGGATTTTTCTTACTTTCCCACTTGTTTATGAATTTTTGATATAGGGAAGGGAGATAATGAATGTTGTTAGGAGTTAAGTTCTTGAACCATTTCTTTGCTTCTCCTTCTAAACTTTGGGAAAACGTTCTCATTTTTATGGTTTCCTCTTCTATTTCTTGATAGTCAAATGCATCATTCATCTTGTCTAATTGTTGTTGGGAAGTTGTAGAGTCAGTCCCATTAAAGTGAGGGATTTTAGATTGATAGTCTTGTGGCATAGGTAGTAAAGGTTGTGGTAGTACCAGGGGGCATACCATGCTGCCATGATGGGAGGTAATGGAATCCTAGGAGGATTTACAAGAGGAGGGTTTATGAGTGGGGGTGGAGGATGAAATGGAGTGGTTTGCACAGTGGATGTATGAGTGGGGGTAGCATATGTACTTGGACCAGCTAGTTGAGATTGAGAAGATTTGGATCAAAAGGATTCAAAGTGTTGGAGAAGCTAAAAATCAAGAGGAGTAGAAGGAGAGGCTTCTCTACTAGGACTCTGCTGTACGCTTGTAGGCACAAGGTCTGTCTGGTCTATCCAACCTTGAGACTTAGTTCTGAATATGTTTCTTCTATGATGTAAGTCAAATTGGGTATCTTGCAAGGATGTAAGGTTTTCAGGAACATAAATTTCTTTGTGAATTGGTCTAACAGTAGTTGAGTCTTCAGTCTTATAGGTTTTCTTAAGATTATTTCTAGTTAATTAACTATAGTAGGATGGTTTGGGTGAGGGTGAGCTCTAGTCCTGATTCTTTGTGAAGCCAGATTTCAGACCCACAACACAAAGAGGCTGAAAAATTATAAGAGTTTTGAAAACAAAACCAATCTGTAAGAAGACTGAATTCACACATTATGTGACTCGACTTTATGCTGTTAGGATTGATTAGTGCATTCCCATAGGATTTTGTGAGAAACAGTGTAGTCACCAGGTCTATTGGAAAGGAAATGGAGTCACCAGGTGGATGATGCTAATTGTTTTGAACATTTTTTTGTTGTCCACCATCAACAATTGAATACCAGTCTAGAGGTATTTTTGGGTTTTCTGAGTTATTTATGTAACACTAAGATTTTTAAGGAGTGTTCTCCAGTATGTTTTCCATTATGCCAGTATGGAAAATTCACCAGATATCATTCTTGGCTAACACTTGATTTATCTAAGTTTGACAAGGGCTGATTTTTGAGTTTGGAAGGAATATTTAAGTTGTTACTTACTCAAGTCCCATCGTGATCACCATTATGTTAGGTCCCTGTAATTTGGTAGATTGGAAAGACCAAATAGACAAGGGTAGCATCAAACTGACTTTGGAGTCCTAGTACCTAGCCTTCCTAGACTCGTAGAGGGCTCTCTCTATATTTGTATAAAATGTATGACTTGTTTGTTTTTAAGATGTTGATTTTAGGCTAGTTAAAATGATAGGGTTTGTTTGTTTTGTTTTGTTTGGTTGGGTAGGTTGTCAAGAAGAACAAATAGAGTAAGAGAAACTCAAACCATTGGGCTATGGGGTTTGTGAAAGGTCTTAAGAGTAAAAAAACAAATCAAGGGTGTTTCATAGGGCAAGTTAACAAAGCCAAATGGATCTTAATAGCTTATGTGAGTGAAATGAACATTAAGTTGTAAGATTAGTAGGTTTAAAGGGAAATTAATAATCCTTTAACATATACTATAACAAGAAGAGTGTTTAAGAGTACTATGCATTAAGAAAGAATCAAAGGACAGGACACAACATAAAATTCTTTGACCAAACTTCACCAAGTAAACATTAAAACAATAATCCAACAAACCCTAGAGAGCAGGGAAGTCCTAAATTCTCTAGTTATTCACTTTCAGATAAAGAAAACATTCAATATAACACATTAGTAATGATTAAAGCACAGGGAACTCCTAAATTATTTAATAAAACTCTAAAATACCTTCAAAGTGACAATTCAAGATGGACTAAAGGACAGGGAAAACCATAAACTTTTTCATCCAAACCCTAATCAGTAAACTTCAAAGAAAAGGCCTTAAAAACAATGTTTTAAGCTACACCAAAGGACAGGACATACCATAAACTTCTTTGGCTTGGATCTATTATATAATTTTCAAGACAACAAGGATAAGTGGAATCAAAGAGAAATTAATAATTCATCAATCAGTCCTAGCGGAGGAAAACATCTAAACAACAGAAGGTAGATAGAATCAAGATGCCTCTCAACAACATATCTTAATCTAAATTTTCTACTTTGTCATAAGGGAAAGATGAACAATATATAAAACATAAGAAGACAAGTACTAAATTAGAAGAAAATCACCATTAACCAGGTTCATGAATCCTATGAATATGCTTGCTCCATTGATGCTCAATCCAAGACAATCACAAAGCTCCAAAACCAATTTATTCACAACTCAAAATCTATATTATTTGAGCTCAACAATCAAAAAACAACATAATGAAGCTTAAATGTAGTATTTAACTTCAAAATGATGAATTAAACCCTAGCTAGGGTTCAAAATGTCATTTATTACATAGTTAAGGCACTTTGACCTTTGAGACCAAGAAAGGCCCAAGGAAAAAATATCTACACTCATTTATGGAAAAAATAACTTCTAACATAACTATTTGAACTAATTTGGAGAAAACGTTGACTTTAAGGCCTCAAAATCTATTTTGAAATAACTCCTAGCAAGGGCCCAGCTCCAAGGTAAAAGGGCGCAATGCTAGGCCAAGGGCCCAGCACCAAGACTAGAAAAATTGTCTATTTTGCAGCTGAGTTTTGGAGGCATTCCCGGTGTCCAAATGAGCTCCATGATAGCTTATTGGAAATCCTGTACTCTCTAGTTTCCAAATATGCCTTTATTTTTTATATTGGTTCCTATTTTCCTAGTAAAAAACCACTTTTCTCAAGAATGCTAAGGTCGTGGCTCCAGTGCTGAAAAGAGGGCAAAAAGTTGATTTTTAGGTGGTTTTTGGCCCTTTTGAGGGACCAATTTTTCTCCAAATGAAATGAAATGTTTTGAGGATGATGTACTTGGCATGAGAAACATTAGAATGCAAGCCATTTTTCATTTGAGTGCCCCAAGCGCTGGGCGTTTGGTCCTTTTTTCTGCTAGCCAACTTTCAAAAATAAAGAATTTGCACTAAGTGCCAAAATTTGGAATTTACCTTGTTGATCATGATTTGGATGTTTGGAGGGATACATCAGCAAGGATATTCAATTTTTACTTATCCTTTGCCTCATTAAGGGCTTGAATCTTTGCAAGGGCTCTTTTGAGATTGGCCCTTGCAATCCTGTTTCTCATGGCATAATGTCTTGCCATCTTCTTCTGTAGGTCAATGTCTCTTTTTTCCTTCTAAATTTGACACTATAGGTGAAAATCGGCTCCCTCTAGCCAATATTCTCTATCATAGTTGATTTCCATGGCAAGCACCTCACTTGGAGTGAGCTGCTCTACCAACTTTGTCTCTTTCTCGCTTTCCCGGTCTAAGGCCTTCTTCAACACAATTGTCCTTGGCCTCTTCCTAGGAAGTTGTTCTTATTCATCTTCATTGTTATGAAAAGTGCCTAAGGTCTCATCTAGCATAGCCTTGGCATTTCCGAGCTCTAATTTCCCTGACTTCACTGATGGCTTTCTTTGTTTCTAATTGTTGGTTTTCTAACTCAAGGAAGTTGATCAAATTATTTTCCCTACCAAGATTGGCTTGAAGCTCACTAATATTAGCATCCTTGGTTTTGAGTGTAATCCTCTCCTCGTCCTCATCCTCAGGGTCAATCAGTTGAAACTCTTTTTCAGTTTCATGCTTTTTCTCCTCCTCATTAGTGATAGGTTCTATGACCTTTTCCTTACCCTTGTCAAGTTTTTTTGTCGATGTAGAAGGCATGGCCCCTTGCATCTCAAGTGCAGCAAACACATGCCTGTAGCCCCTCTAGTATGTCAAAGGAAAAGGCTCAATTTCAATAATCTCATTGTCATCTGTCTCACTGTCTCTTTCACTACTAGATGCTCTGGTGTCATGAGATGAGGGTGAAGGGCCATGGGAAGGTGATGAAGGAGGATCATCATGAGGTGAAGGAATGTGAGTGAGTGGATATTTGTGAACAGTAGGAAGTGATGGAGAAGTAGGAATGATAGGATGAGATGAGGAAGGTATACCTTGTTGATGATGGCCTTGTGGAGTAGTGAACACCTCATTGGCAATGAATATCTCCCATGGAATGCCTTTCTGTTGTAGTTTGTGCATAACCACCATCTTGATGACTGATTGATGAAATAGGCTCTGCGTTTGTTGAGGATACTCCCTCTTTTTCACTATGTAGGCCATTTTTTCAATGCTTTGGAAAAGTTAATATGGTATATGCAGCATCCTCACTCTAGTAAAGTTCATAAGAAGCTGGATGTGATATGAGTAAAGATGGGAAAACCTTCCCTCACATGTGAAATACTTCATGATTATTCTCATCATGGGTGCATATCTATCAAGCAGATGTGAAAAAGGAGAGATGTAATTGTGGTGATCTTTATACCTAGGTTTTAGATATGGCTCAAATTAAATCATGTCTACGTTTACTTTCTTGAACCACTTTTCTCCCACACTTGGTATTCTTGTAGCATCTTCTATGGAATTAGTAGACAACTCCAAGGTAACCCTAGCAAGATTAACTTGTTTTTCATGAAAATTGATAATGAAAATGTTGGAAATGTTGTCATTGACGGCAAAGGAATTGGTAGAGAATTGTTTATAAATCTCGTGTGTGATTGAGGAATTATCTCAGTATCATTGTGCATTTGTTGTTTAAATCTGTGTGGAGGATTGTTGGGTTATCGATGTAAATAATCCTATATTTTCTTGATGAGAGTATCGAATTCTATAGCAATTAAGAATCCGTGATTGATCATGTTCGTCTAGATCGATTGAAGTTATTGTGGATCTGCGGTTAATTATCCAATGCTTGTGAGCACTGTAAAACATAGCCGCAGGGGTTATGTATGGCGGAGTGATGTGTCGAAGTAGATATATGAAAGGAACACCGAGGAACGAGATTGTAATGTGAAGAAACATTGTGACTGCGCGAAGAGAAGAACCTCTTCCAATAGAACAGGTGGAACCGTGTAGCGGAAGCTGAGTGGAACCCTGCGTCGAAGAGCGGAACCATGACCGAGTGAAAAATGAAGGCGGTTTTCAGGTTTCATAGCACCACCTTTCGGTGATAGGTGGTATTTCTTAGTTGGGGAGTGATTCCATAGAAACGTTGACATGTAGCAAAGTTGGACCCATGAAAACCGCTATCAAAATGTGCCATCGCATGTTAACATTCGACGAAAGAAGCCGAGCGATATTATTGAATGTCATTGATCTGGGAAGGGGTCATTGGACAGTGTTCATTTGCTATAGATGCATGAAATTTACCCAAGGTACAGCGCACCATCGCGCATTATCATCCGTGCATCATCAATGAACGATATCCGTCGGATCATCTAAAGACCGAGCGATGTGCTCTTCGCCTTCGGATGGAAACGATCGTTAGCGATGGGCCCCGATTTTTAAATTATATTGATTGGGCCGTCGATTATGTATGTGGGGCTGGAACCAAAGGTCTATTTAAAATCCATTTGATAAAAGCGCTGGTTATTAATATAAAGTCCTATCATATATTTAATTTCCAAAGGTTGTGAATAATATTTATTTATCAAATTCCACAAATTTGATAAATAAAATTCCAATAAAAGAAATAAAACCATCAGCGGCACATTAATGTTACTTAACCTTGGCTATAGTATTATTTGGCGGAGATAAATATTACCTTTGGGACAATTCATGCATGGAAGAACAAAGATTGGGATTTGAATTTGGATTAGTTTGACCTTTAACAAGAATACCATTAGCGGCTGAGTGGTTTTCTACTCATGGTTTTAATAAAGGCAAATACTATATAAGGAGAAGACGATTACAGTATAAGGTGTGCAAGCAGAGGGGTTATTAATTAATAAATCTCTTTAAGAGATATTTGTACGATTGAACTCTGATAAATCTGAATTGATGATGCACTGGTGAATATGATGAAGGTACAAGATCTCTAGATCTAGAAATGATGAATCTCCAGGAAGAGTTGCAAAAGAAATGATGAAGATCTGATGCAAGTCTGATAAAGAAATTGAAGAAAGTTGGTGGATCTGAGGGATGAAGCCTTCAGTATGAAATTGGACACTTCCTATCAGTAGAAGCTGGTGTCAAATTAGGGGGTCAAAGCTCCCTTCCAGGAAAGGCTGGTAAACGAGATCAGGGGGTTGGAGCTCCTTTCCAGTAGTAACTAGAGAACAAGAGAAGGTTGTAGCCTTATGCAGGTTGGTGCCTGCGTGCTGGTATAAGTCCACGCCAGCACAAAATTGTAAGAAGTTTTCTTTATAATAAATATTGAAGATTGAGACAACGGCAGTGGTGGTTTTCTCCCGAATTGGGTTTCTTCCTTAAATACTGGTGTTCATGTGTGTTGCTTATGTGTGATGGTTGATTCTGTTGTTACTACTCATGATTACTGCTTATTAAATATCTGATGAATGAATGATGAAATGATCTATGTAAAGAATTAAAGGCATAAAAGTAAAAAAAAATTAGTCAGCTCTAAATATTGATTCACCCCCCCCCCCCCCTCTCAGTATTTTTCCCAACAATTGGTATCAGAGCAGGTCCTTCTAAAAAAGTTTAACTGTTAGAAGGAAGATCAATCAAGATGAACAATCAAGAAGGAACAACATCTATCAGGCCTCTGCTCTTCAATGGAAACAACTTAATCTTCTGGAAAACAAGGATGAGATCCTATCTTCAGTCTCTGGGAGCATATGTATGGGCTATAGTTGAAGGAGGATATCAATATCCAGCTGCAGTACCAACAGATCCAACAGAAAGAAAGAATTACGAAACGACTGCAAAAGCGGTCAATGCTCTATTGGGAAGTCTAACTGAATCAGAATTTGTCAAATTTATGCAGCTGAATACAGCAAAGGAAATATGGGACAAAATCATTCTAAGTTATGAAGGTGATGCAAAGGTAAAAAGTGCTAAACTCCAAACTCTCAGAATTCAATATGAGAATCTAAAAATGCATAATGAGGAAAGCATTTCTAATTTCTTTTTACGTCTTGATGATATTGTAAATCGTATGAGAAATCTGGGAGAAATAATAACTGAATCTACTTTGGTTGAGAAAGTTCTAAGATCACTAATGACAAAATTTGAGTCAAAAGTTTCTGCTATTGAAGAAAAACAGGATCTTCAAAATCTTACTGTGGTACAACTTCATGGCATACTAACTGCATATGAAATGAGAAGAGGAGGACCATATGAAGTCAAAGAAGTCGTCTTTAGAGATTATACAAAAGGGAAAGAAGTATAAGAGACAGAAGGATCATGGTATATCTCAGAAGAAGATGAGGTAAATTTTGTAAAGAAACTCCAACTTGGTATAGGATGGTTCAAAGGTAAGCTTTCTTTCAAATGTTTTAGTTGTGGAAGAGTGGGTCATTATGCTGCTAAGTGTCCTGACAAAGAAACACATGAAAAAGGAAAATAAGTAGCAATAAGGAATAAGAGTCGGTTTAGCAATAGAAAAAGTTACTATACTCATGAAGATAGTGATGGGTTATCTGACAGTGAGGAAGAATGTGAACAAGATCTTAGACTTCTCATGGCATTTGAAAATGAATCTAAAGAAGAAAAAGATACCTTTATGGATGCTTTGGAGGATAATGATTCGCTTGATGAATTCAATCAACTCAAGATATGCTTAGAAGAAACTAAAATATGGTTAGAATAAAGTAAAATATCCATAGAAACTCTGAAAAGTCAGCTTGAAGGAAAGGAGAAACACAATGAGAAATTAGAATGTAAAATAGTAAGTCTAAGAAAAGAAATTGAGAAAATGAAGATTTTGAATCTTATATTTGCTAAAGGATCTGACACCTTAGATGAGATTATCAAGGTACAACGTTCTCCTCTTATAAATACAAGTCTTGGATATATCAGAGAATCTTCTCAGGCTTCAACACCAAATTATCTAAAAGCAGCTACAACCAGCATACAACATTCTGCCACTCAGCAAGGGAATAAAGAATCTTTACAGGAAAAGCATGACCATTTCAATTCAAATAACACTAACGGGAATACATTTCAAAGAAACTCCAATCAACAGGTAAATTTGAGTAGAATATTTCATGATCGCAGAAATTTCTTCTTTAATGGACAATGTTTCTCATGTCACAATTTTGGTCATAAAGCTGCTCAATGTGTTGCATATAAAACCATCATGACAAGAGAAGAAAGAAAGAAAAGGATTGATATTGGAACAAAAAAAAAATACATATAACAACTTTTCTCCTCTTCAAAATGAAGTTGAATGTGCGTATTGCAATAACTTTGGCCATGAAGAATCTGAATGCAGAAGCAAAATCCAGCCAAAAGAGCAATGTCCTTCAAGCTCCAAAGTGTGGAAAAAGAAGGAATTACAGGTTGAAAATTGTGGCATAGCCTTATTTGCATAAGGTGAATAAAATCAATAGTACATTGATAGTGGATGCTCTAAACACATGACAGGTGACAAAAACAAACTTCTTGCATATAGTGCTCTAGAAAAAGAGAAGAATGTTACATTTGGAAATGACACTCCTGCTGTCATTAAGGGAAAAGGGTCTGTTTTTCTAAAAGAAAAGGTGAAAGCTATTAATGTCATGTATGTGGATGGATTAAAGCATAACCTGTTAAGTGTAAGTCAAATGTGTGATCAAGGAACTGAAGTTGTCTTTAGTTCAAAAGAATGTGTGGTACATGATCTTGATACAGGTAAAACAGTTATAAAAGGGAAAAGAACTCCAAGCAACCTGTATGTATTGAAGAACGGAAAAGACCAATGTTACTTGAGTAAATCTTCAGAAAACTGGCTATGGCATAGAAGTTTGGGGCATCTGAGCTTCTCTCAAATCAACAAATCAAGCAGACTTAAAGCTGTTCGTGATCTTCCCAATATTACTCTACCTAAAAATATCATAGCCAAATCTTGCCAATTCGGTAAGCAAACCATAGTACAATTTAATGCCAAGGAAAGATCATCAAGTAAGCCTCTTGAACTCATTCATACTGACATATGTGGACCTATGAGGAAAAATTCACCACGTGGTGAAAAATACTATATCTTATTTATTGATGATTTCTCTAGAATGTGTTGGATTGGGTTGCTTAAACACAAAGATGAAGCATTTGAGAAATTTCAGATCTTCAAAGCTCTAGTTGAGAATGAATTAGATCTAAAAATCAAGTGTCTCAGATCTGATCAAGGAGGAGAATATACATCATATGAATTCCTTGAATTTTGTGAACAACATTGCATAAAAAGATAGTTTTCTGTAGCTAGCACTCCACAACAAAATGGTGTTGTAGAAAGAATGAATAGAACAGTTCAACAAATGGCTAGAGCTATGCTTGATGATTCCGGAACTCTTGACACATTTTTGGGAGAAGCAGCACATACAGCAGTAAACATTCTCAACAAGGCACATGTTCGTGTAAATAGTGATAAAACTCCATATGAACTCTGGTATGGTAATCCTCCCACTGTGAAGCATTTTAGAATTTTTGGAAGCAAATGCTTTATCAAAAATAATGATGAAAAACTTGGAAATTTTGAACCCAGAACAGATGAAGGAATACTTCTTGGTTACTCCTCTAGGAGTAGAGCATATAAATGTTACAATAAAAGACTACGGAATATTGTTGAATGTATTGATGTTGTTATTGATGAGTCTCCTGCAGCTCCAAAAGAAGAAAAACAAACAACAGATGAAGACGATGATGACATATATCCTTCTACATCAAATAGGAATGATATAGATAGTGAACCCAATGAAGAACCCAAAGATGATTTATCTGAAAAATCTCCATCCAAATATGTTCAAAAGAATCATCCAGAATCTCAAATTTTGGGAGAGAAAGGATCAGGTGTACAAACAAGAAGGACTCTTGTGGGATCTTCTAGCAATCTGGCATTTCTGTCCACTATTGAACCACACAATGTTAGTGAAGCTAGCAAAGATGAATGTTGGATTCAAGCCATGAATGAAGAGCTTGATCAAATTGAAAAGAATCACACTTTGGAATTAGTACCAAGACCTCATGACAAAAATGTCATAGGAACCAAATGGATATTCAAAAACAAGTTAAATGAGAATGGGGATGTTATAAGAAATAAAGCTAGACTTGTTTGCAAGGGGTATGCTCAACAAGAAGGTATATACTTTGAAGAAACTTTTGCTCCTGTAGCTAGACTTGAAGCCATAAGAATGTTTCTTGCTTTTTCAAGTTTTCAACAAATCAAAGTTTATCAAATGGATGTTAAATCTGCATTTCTCAATGGTGATCTAGAAGAAGAAGTTTATATAGAACAACCAAAAGGATTTATTTTGGGAAATGATGAAAATCTTGTTTGTAGACTTAAAAAGGCTCTATATGGTCTCAAACAAGCTCCAAGGGCATGGTATTATCGTCTTGACAAATATCTTCATCAACAAGGATTTTCAAAGGGTTCTGCTAATAGCAACTTATACACAAAAACTGAAAATGATAAACTATTGATTGTGGTTGTATATGTTGATGATATCATTTTTGGAAGTAATGAAGAGTCTATGAGTCGGAAATTTGCTTCTGATATGCAGCAAGAATTTGAAATGTCTTTACTTGGGGAACTAACATTCTTTCTTGGCTTGCAAGTGCAACAAGCAACAGATGGCATATTCTTATCACAAGAAAAATATCTTAAGAAAATCTTGAAGAAGTATGGCATGGAAGATTGCAAACCTGTAAGTACACCAATGATAACCAGATGTAATCTCAGTTCTAATGATGATTCCCCCATGGTGAATCAACCAGAATACAGATCTATGATAGGAAGTCTACTTTATCTCACTGGGACAAGACCAGACATCATGCATGCAGTTGGGATTGTTGGACGATTCCAAGCTAATCCAAAAGATTCTCACCTTCAGGCTGTGAAAAGAATATTAAAATATCTACAAGGAACTCAAGACTTTGGACTATGGTATCCAAAGAATGCTGATCTTACTCTTCATGCATACACTGATGCAGATTGGGCTGGAAGTGTTGATGATCGGAAAAGCACTAGTGGTGGTGCATTCTATATGGGACCCCAGTTAGTATCCTGGTTTAGCAAGAAGCAAAGCTCTATTGCCTTATCTACAGCAGAAGCAGAATATGTGGCTACCGCATCATGTTGCACTCAACTTCTCTGGATGATGCAAACCTTACAAGACTTTCAAATCAAATTTTCACCTCCTATATCCATTATGTGTGATAACACAAGTGCCATCAGTATCTCAAATAATCCTGTTATGCATTCCAAGACCAAGCACATTCCCATCAAATATCACTTCTTACGTGAACAAGTGCTTGAACAAAAGGTGAAGTTGGAATATGTGCCCTCCAAAGAACAAGTTGTTGATATATTTACCAAAACTTTACCCAGGGAAGCGTTTGAATATCTCAGACAGAAGCTAGGAGTAGTCTCTACCATACAGAAGATCAGATCTACTTAAATACAGAAGATTAATTGGATACGTGGTTTTCCTGAAGGACAGAAAACCGCGTATGGGTAGTTGCTGACAATTTTTTTGCTGGGTCAACATTCTTCAGCACAGCTGCGGTGCTGTTGGGTATCTCTGGATGCATAGGTTAAGGGGGAGCATTGGTCTTGTGGAAAGAATGCATTGTTGGCATTCTAATTGTGTTAGAAGATGCAGCCTGATCTTAGGGGGAGCATGGTATCATCGGTACATAGGATCTTGGTATTATTGGCCCCATAATATGTATGGCACCGGATCTCAAAAGGAACTTGATTTATTAAATTAGATTCAAGGTACTGCGAAGGCACTCCTCAGTACAGAATGATCATCAGACTGTTTGTGCCCCCACTTAACCACATGGATTTTAACATGAACTCCGATTAGATCTGATCAACCCTTTGCCATTGATGTCAAAGGGGGAGGAAAAGCAAATAAAGGGGCTTCTATTAGACAAACAGAGGAAGAGTATTGCCATCAATGCCAAAGGGGGATATTTTTGGAAATGTTGTCATTGATGGTAAAGAAATTGGCAGAGAATTGTTTATAAATCCCGTGTGTGACTGAGGAATTATCTTAGTATCATTGTGCATTTGTTGTTTAAATTTTTGTGGAGGATTCTTGGGTTATCGGTGTAAATAATCCCGTATGTTCTTGATGAGAGTATAGAATTCTATAGCAATTAAGAATCCGTGATTGATCATGTCCGTCTAGATCGATTGAAGTTATTGTGGATCTGTGGTTAATTATCCAATGCTTGTGAGCACTGTAAAACATAGCCACAAGGGTTATGTATGGCGAAGCGATGTGTCAGGGTAGATGGATGAAGGGAACACCGAAGAACGAGACTACAATGTGAAGAAACACCGTGAATGCGCGAAGAGAAGAACCTCTTCCAATAGAACAAGCGGAACCATGTAGCAGAAGCTGAGTGGAACCCTGCGTGGAAGATCGGAACCGTGACCGAGTGAACAATGAAGGTGGTTTTCGGGTTTCATCGCACCACCTTTCGGTGATAGGCTGTATTTCCTGGTTGGGGAGTGATTCCATAGAAACGTTGACACGTAGCAAAAGTGGACCCATGAAAACTACTATCAAAACGTGCCATCGCACATTAACATTTGACCAAAGAAGCCGAGTGATATTATTGAACGTCGTTGATCTGGGAAGGCGTCATCGGATGGTGTTCATTTGCTATAGATGCGTGAAAGTTACCCAAGGTATGGCGCGCCATCATGCGTTATCATCTGTGCATCATCAACGAACGATATCTATCAGATCATATGAAGACCAAGTGATGTGATCTTCGCCGTCGGATGGAAACGATCATTAGCGATGGGCCCCAGTTTTCAAATTATATTGATTGGGTTGTCGATTATGTATGTGGGGCCAGAACAAAAGGTCTATTTAAAAGCCATTTGATAAAAGCGATGGTTATTAATATAAATTCCTATCATATATTTAATTGCCAAAGGTTGTGAATAATATTTATTTATCAAATTCCACGAATTTGATAAATAAAATTCCAATAAAAGAAATAAAACCATCAGCGGCACGTTAATGTTACTTAACCTTGGCTATAGTATTATTTTGCGAAGATAAATATTACCTTTGGGACAATTCATGCATAGAAGAACGAAGATTGGGATTTGAATTTGGATTGGTTTGACCTTTAACAAGAATACCATTAGCGGTTGAGTGGTTTTCTACTCATGGTTTTAATAAAGGCAAATACTATATAAGGAGAAGACGATTACAGTATAAGGTGTGCAAGCAGAGGGGTTATTAATTAATAAATCTCTTTAAGAGATATCTATACGATTGAACTCTGATAAATTTGAATTGATGATGCACTGGTGAATATGATGAAGGTACAAGATCTCTAGATCTAGAAATGATGAAACTCCAGGAAGAGCTGCAAAAGAAATGATGAAGATCTGATGCAAGTCTGATAAAGAAATTGAATAAAGTTGGTGGATCTGAGGGATGAAGCCTTCAGTATGAAATTGGACACTTCCTATCAGCAGAAGCTGGTGTTAAATCAGGGGGTCAAAGCTCCCTTCCAGGAAAGGCTGGTAAACGAGATCAGGGGGTTGGAGCTCCT
This sequence comes from Pinus albicaulis, assembly GCA_034641835.2. Taxonomy (NCBI): domain Eukaryota; kingdom Viridiplantae; phylum Streptophyta; class Pinopsida; order Pinales; family Pinaceae; genus Pinus; species Pinus albicaulis. The sequence goes on along the minus strand of CM076584.1, from coordinate 1,674,746,604 downwards.
TTCCAGTAGTAACTGGAGAACGAGAGAAGGTTGTAGCCTTCTGCAGGTTGGTGCCTGCGTGTTGGTATAAGTCTGCGCCAACACAAAATTGTAAGAAGTTTTATTTATAATAAATATTGAAGATTGAGACAATGACAGCGGTGGTTTTCTACCGAATTGGGTTTCCACCTTAAATATTGGTGTTCATGTGTGTTGCTTATGTGTGATGGTTGATTCTGTTGTTACTACTCATGATTATTGCTTATTAAATATCTGATGAATGAATGATGCAATGATCTAAGTAAAGAATTAAAGTCATAAAAGTAAAATGTTTTTAGTCAACTCTAAATACTAATTCACCCCCCCTCTCATTATTTTTTCCCAACAAAAAAGTCTTGTTAACTCAGTGTGGTTTTGTACTTGTTGTACCTTCTCAAAAAATTCAAAGCAACCTACATGTTTGAAGCAGGAAATAGTAAGGGGATATGCCATGAGTTCCCTAGTATTGATGGGTTCAAATATGTTTATCTTTCCTATTTTATGACCATGCCTCCTTGGAATTTGTGCCTCCATACCAATGTCTTCACCATCAGACATTGTAAACTCTATTTTGGAAACCCTAGGGCTGTTATTAAATGAGATGAAGGGAGGTTATGAAATGGAAGTTTTGCAAATGAATGGAATGAGTGAGAATGAGGGGAATGGATGTTAAATGGGCAAAGTAACTCAATGACAACCCTCACAGCAACGTAATCACCCTTTTTATGACTATTTTTCTTCAAGGAAGGTGAAATAGAGACAAAAATAATGATCTCTAGCTAAATCTTAGGGTTTTCTTTAGGGTTTATGTTCCATTCAATTAATAATATATCAAATGACATAAAAATGGGTTCACACCATGTGCTTACCCCTTAAGTTTTACTTGGATGACCTTGGAGGAAATTTGAAAGAGTTTTGAAGTGATTTGAATGGTTGGAGGGCTTAGAAACCATTTTTGTTTGAGTGCGCAACGCCAATGCTGAGGGCGCAACGCCAAGGCCTAGGGCGCAGCGTTAGTTCTGAGCGTGCAGTGTAAATTTTTTTTTGCATAGAGCCTATCGTGCAAGAGCACAGCGCTCTGTCAAGGGTGCAGTACCCACTCCTAGGCGCGCAACACCTTCAAAAAATCAATGGAGGAAAAATGCCAAGGGCCTAGCGCACACTCCCAGGCGCGCAGCGCCAAGCAAATTTTCCCAAGTTCGCTCATAAAACTCACAATTTCTTCTCTCCTTGAAACTTCTAATGCTTTGCAAGGCAACAATGATTCATTTGAAGTGTTATATGTACTTTTATACACTTATGGATTTAATTTAACTTTGCCAACCCACATTCTAATGTTTAAAGTCTTTTTTCCTTTCTCACTAACCCTTTTACACTTTTTTGCCTTGCAAGTGATTGAAAACATTGAATTGTCTTTTCTTTTGATCATTGAGGCATGAAAAGTTCATTTTTATGACTTTGGGATGATTACACCTAGCATCATCTTCAAAATCCTCTTTTTCTTCCACCATGGAGTTTAAATCATCGTATCACCTTCTCTAGCCACTTCCTTCAAAACCCTAGGTGTCTTGAGTGCTTTACAGCAATCATCAGTTTTGTCTTCTAAGTTCTCTATAGCCCTTTCAAGTTCATTCATTTCTGTCCAGTTCACCTCACCTTTTCCCATATTTCTTCAATCTATTATGATAGACTTTCTTCATGTTTGGCCTTGTGTGCTTCCTCCATGTAATTTTCTACAAAAGATCATTGTTTTGGCACTCAACTGGACCATCAAGCTCAAAACCCTAGTTATCTACAAGACCAAGTTGTTCCCCTTTCCTTTTCTATAAGTTGTCTTCATTCAGGAGTAGATAGTCTACCTCATCAGTACTTTATGCTGATAAATCTTTCAACACTCCTACAGAAGTGCTGAACTATTTCTATTTTTCTCATTTGCAGACTTTGAACTAAGAAGATAATCCTCTTTGGAATCCTTTAGCTCCTTCTTGAATAACCATGTCTTGAAATTATATTACATTTGAGCCAAATTCTAACAAAGGAAAAGCAGTTCCTGAAACATCCAATGATGACCTTAAAACATGTAAAAACCCTAATGACCAATTGTGAGGATCCTTTGACTTGATTTTGACTGGAATTTGTCTTGGAGGTTTTTCAAATGAAAACAAAGTATATGTTCATAGGTTATTATGTCCAAAAGGACATGGGAATGAGTCATCACTAAGAAACCCTAGATGGAGGATAGAGTCTATTGATAGGGGGAAAATGGGGCAATGAGGTTATAGGCAGGAAAAGGATGAAGATGAGAGGCATAAGCCCATAATGAGTCTCTTAGGAACAACATGGTGGCTTTGGGAAGACCAACTGAGGAAAAGTGAAAATATTTTTTATAAGGATAATGAAGGCAGTGAGATTTCTGAAAACACATAATGTTTCAATAAATTTGTTTTCAAAAAGCTGCCATCAATCTATAGCCATCTAAAGATAGTGAAAAATATTGATGAATAACAATGGCTCCACTTGGGGAGAGCATCTCCTTTCAGGAGGTGTCAGGAACCTCAAATTTCATATCTCTGATTTTGTAGATGAGATGCCTTACATGCTTGCTGATTTTCTTCATTATGCAATGTTGATCTTGTTGTTGTTCTTTGAAGTTGTGATCCTATAATCTGAAAAACATGATTTCCTCAATATCAACACTACCTACCCATCACACTTTTCCTAACATTTTCTCTTCATTTGGGTGAATTTGGATTGGAAAACCTTGAACATCATTTTTTCTTCTGAAAGCATAAAAACTATCTATTTTTACCCTTATATCATCCAAGAGCCTAGATTAGATTGATGAGCTCTTTTATTCTCTACATAATCTACTTATCTTTCAAGGTTAAATAGTTTGACATATTTTCATTCTCTAAGATATCAACATAAAATTCAAAACATGACCAAATCAAGGTTGAGCAGTTTGGTTTCTCATGAGCTGTGGCATTTTCGACAAAATACACAGATTTTATTTTTGCACAAAGTAAAACTAGAAACTTGAGGGCTTTAATCTATAATTTTTTATTCATCCCTCTCTTTTCTTCTTTGGTTTAGATTTGAGCTTTAGGAACCAATATATTTTCCTAACCTAGTCTACTGACGAGCCAAGTTTAAATGGTTTGAAAAATCATCATTTTCTATCTTATCAACAGAAATTTAAAACATGTTCAATAATGGTTAGGCTGTATGACTAAAAAAGACGTTATTTTCTTCAAAGTAGTGGCATTTGTACTTGCACACTTTCAAACATATTGTTTTTTGGTATGGGGCTTTACCTCTTCTTTTTATCTGCCCTCTTTTCTTTCTTTTATTTATTTTTTTGTGTTTTTTATTTTTCTGATCTTTTATTCAAGCAATGTTTTTTTTCCAGAGAAAAAATCGGTAACTTTTATTTATAAAAAAGAAAAGTTACACATAGCATATGCATTTAAGCATTTTCAGAAATTGCCCATTGGGCTCATGTGCTTTGGCACACAATGCGTCGTAGCAAGGCTACCTTGCATTCAGAAAGAATGAAATAAAGAGAAAGAGAAAAGGGAAGAGAGCGAGAGACAGAAAAAGTAAGGGCTACTAGATCGTGGGAAAGGCGTCCCACAAATCAGGTTTTTATGCCTTTATTCTTCTCAACCTTGCGCCATTCGCCTTGGGAAGGAACACAAGTGGCAAGGACAATCTGGTTTTCTGCAATATGAGTTCCTGTATCCTTGTCCAAATCTGAAGTTTCTGAATTATGATGTCTTTTAATCCCTCCGCTGCTCATGTCTTCGCCGTTCCTGTCTGATTGTTTAGACTGATGGGGTGGATCCATGAGTGCGGTCTTGTCCTCTGTTTGTACCTCAGGTTCCTGTGTGGGTTGCTTAATTTCTGGAGGAACTAGTTCCTCTTCTTCTTCTGACTCGTCCTCCTCAGAGTCAGGAGGGGGAAACTGCCAGCCTTTCCTCTACTTCCTGTTTGATTTCCTTTTGTTGTTTGCTTTCTTGGCTTCTGGACATGTATTCTATAGGTGTCCATTCATCCTACAAATCCTGCATCTGAACGCAGTGTTCTCATAATCTAGTGTTTGCAGCCAGTTTTGCTGCTTATAAATCAGCATGATATTCTCCGGTAGCCCTTTGCTTAAATCTACTTCTACACAGATCCGGGCAAAGGTGAAAATTCTTTGTTCCAACCTTTCCATGTCTGTTTTAATATACCGCCCAAGGCTATTCCCAATGCTTTCGAGAACCTGTTCATTCCAAAAATGAAGAGGCAGGTTGTGTAGTCTCACCCATACAGGTAACCTGGAAACTGTCATGGTGTTGGGGTCAAAATCTGGAAACCATGGGGTTATAAACAACCCCATGGACCCCCAGAACCAAGGCCCTTCTCTGATTATAATATCTCTTTCCTTCGAGGTTTTGAATTTAACAATAAAAAACCCCTTGGAACAGAGATGTATTTCACATTCCAGAGACCATTGTGTGAAAATCCAATGGAATAGATCCATTGGTTTGGGCCAGAAACTGTTAAAGCGGCATATTAATGCCTGGGCTTCATATGTCTTTATATGGTCCTCTGTTGCTAAGCTGTTGACTTTTAGTGCTGGGGTTTGGTCCTGTAGTTATACAATATAGGGTCTCGGCACATTTCCAGCCTATTCTGGAGGTGAGCTTGCTGCTTTTTTCCCTTGAAGGATATTTTTGTAGGAGGGGCCTCCATTTGATTGTTGTTGAATGAAGGGCGCTTTCCCTTTATCTCCCCCTGCAGATCTTGACATGTTCTGGTTCACAGCACCCCCTCGCAGACGCAAGTTTAGGGTAATAGTCATCTCTGCTTTTATGGAGTAATCCTTTAAAAGCCTGCAATCCTGGAGGGAAATATGCCCATTGACCAGATGTTGGATCGATACTGGGTACCCTATCAATCCCCATATTTTATGCTTGAGATGTAAAATAGAGGTATCATCGGTTACCCAGACTAGGGTTCTAATAAAAATTTGAAAGGGGGGAGAGTTCTGTTGAACCGAGATCTTACCGATTGATTGGGGTTCAAAGGTAAGCGCTTCCTGCTTATGCCAATCCCTCATCTCTGCCTCTCCTCTCTGTTGATTCAGCAGTGGGTTCAGATATCGAGATCTCGGATCAGGAATAAACCCCCCCCAAACGCTCTGAGAAACAGGGACTGTTGCTCTTCCATAGCATTGTTCCCCATCCAGTCTAGACCACAACTTCCAAATCTCTCTGCCAGGCGTAGGGAAATCATGGGAAAAACCTATGGCGGCGCCTTCCTGAACAAGTGTGGAACGAACCAGCAAAGGTCAGTTGCAGGGCGCCCTTGGTCAGGCCGGATCATACGCTGATTTCTTTGGGCCTGGAGCCATTGCTTGGGTTCTGCGATAAACCTCCCATGGGGCTCGAAGCCAGCCTCCAGATCCACGTGACACCTGCAGAGAAACCTCTCTCACGCCGATTAGATCTGATGCAATCGAATCGGAGTCAACACCGTAAGAGAACCTTGTTGGGCCTGAGCTACCCTGATCCACAGGCTTGGCGGCGGCGGAACATTGCAGAAACCTTGCAGAAACCCTTGTTGCGTCCATCTCCGCGCGCGTTTTCAGTCTTTCGACAGACTATGTATTATTTTTATTCAAGCAATGTTATGTACAATGATCAAAGATTTAAACTAAAAACTTTAACAAAAATAGTTCTTGGGCATCCTTCCATTGACAGGACCTCCATATAACTCTGTTCCATCCATTTCTTATAGGAAGAATGCATTGTTACTTCTGACTGAATGGATGATGTATGGAAATTTCCATAGATTTTCAAATTTGCAATCCTTGCTTTTGTCCTCTTTTCTTGAATCCCACTTCAGCACTTTGTATCCAATCTGGAAATCATTTTCTTTGGTCCTCTTATCAAAAATATTTTTGATGCTCTCTCGCACTGCTTGTGTTCTGTTGTATACTTCTTCCCTTGATTGCTGCAAATGAATGGTTTGGTTCAGCCTCCTTTGCATATCATTCTCCTCTGATTGTACCTCTTGGAGGAGCTTCATAACTAGGATTCCCAAGGATGTTGGAAAAAATGCATCCATGCCATACAGTATCTGATAGGGAGACATATTAATTGATTTCTTTCTTGTTAATCTGTCTGTCTACCCATAGTGCATGCACTAATTTTCTATGCCATGACTTTTTGTTCTCTTCCAGCAATTGCTTTATTATATTCACCAAAATTTTGTTAGAGGACTCAGCCAACCCATTACCTTGAGGGTGATAAGCTGTAGAATTCCCTAATGTAATGTGATACTTGTGGAAAAATTCTACCATTCTCTTGGATTTGAATGCAGTAGCATTATCAGTGATGATTTTTCTTGGACAACCAAATATGGAAAAAATATTGGTTTCAAGGAATTTAATGATTACCAAGTTAGTGGAAATCCTTGAAGGGATGGCTTCTATCCATTTGGAGAAATAGTTAGTTGCAGTGAGGATCCATTTGTGTTGGGCAAAGGAGGCAAGGTGGATTTATCCAATGAAATCTAAACCCCACTGTTGAAAAGCATTTTCAACACTGATAGGGTGTAAAGGCAAAGGCAATATTTTTCTCTTTCCCTCAAAGATTTGGAATTTATGGAAATTCACTACTAGCTTGTGGATATCAAGGAAAATAGTGGGCCAATAGAAACCAGCTCTAAGGATTTTTTTAGTAGTGGTTTTCAGTAGAGATGACCTCCACATTCTCCTTCATGAAACTCATGCATGATTCTATCTTCATCTTCTTCAAGTAAACATTTAAGAAAGATACCAACTGAATTTTTCCAATATAAAGCTTTATCATGGATGCAAAATTTTACAGCTTTTTGTTTCAAGAATCTAGCCTTTGTTTTGGACAAATTAGGAGGAGAATTTAGATTAAAAAGCACATATAATATGTCAGCATACCAGAGTGAGTTCAAAAATTCTTCTTCAATGGGTGGTGTCGCTAGCTCTTCTTGTTTAGCCAAGGAATGTATCATGTTTATGTCCAATGCTTGAAATTTTGCTTCAGCCACCAATTTGGCCAGTCCTTGCCCTTTGATTAGCTTGGTGTGCTTGATTTCCAAATCATACTCTAAGATGACAACAATCCAGTTCCCTCTTTTACCATCAGGATCTCGAGTTAGTATGTGCTTAACAACTGCATGAGGAACAAAAGTAACGATATGTGAATGCAAGATTGTAATGTTCCAAAATTTTAGCATCAAAGCTAAATGGAACATTAGAGTTAGCAGTAGCTCTAGCCGGTAAATAAATGGGAAGAAAAGCCCATAAGTCTCCTAAGGAGGGATAAAATACTCCAAATGTGAAAGGGGACACTCTTTCTAGCCTAATAAAACACCTCCATGTGTGAACAAGGATAAAATCAAGTTGATTCAGTCTACTTTGACTAAGTCAACAATGCAGTTGTAGAGGAGCAGGAATCCAAGGAGGAATAACACAGTTTTGGAGGGAGATGTACCTCTGGATAGAGATGACCTAATTGAGTGGGGCCAAGGGAAAGAAAAATCATATTATATATAAGGAAGAGGATTGCAGCATTATTCTTCATGTTTTAGATCATTATTCTTGTATGCTCAAACTTTTGCTCCCTTTGCTGCTTAGCAGGGTTATAGTGTTGTTTAGCACCGGGTGTTCCCGAGAGGGAATCCTAACTCTCTCCTTGAGGAGCCTCATTGGGAGAGTTTGAATTCATCATTCCACATTAGTTTTTTAGTCCAAGCTTCAGCCAACTTCATTAGCTTAGGTTTTCTGGATATTGTGCAGTGTTGCTGGGTGAAGTAGTGGAAGGGATTGGAATCCCGGTTTCTGAGCTAGTTTCTCATTGGAGGAAGGTTTCCTTCAATTGAGGGACCTGTTTGGAGAGCTCCAAAGCTGATTTCAGATCTTTGGTATCAGGCCACACATTTCCCATACATTCCCAGTGTTTTTCTAGCTAAGGAATGCGTTATTTTGGAGGCAGTACTCAGTGCATGGTTTGGTGGCTCCATTGCAGTGTTGTCTTGTGATTGAGAGGTTAATCCTTTAATGGAGGGAAGCCCTTGAAAGATATACATAATATCAGAAATATTTCATCCTTATACACTCTTATGCTTCAGTTTTGCATTGGTGATTCATTCATTTACTGAATATCACATTTTGTATGCAGAGTGTTTGACAAGAAACCCTTGTCGGGTTCTCTTGCATTTTGTATAAGGAGACTAGATCTCTGTTCTTCCACATTTTTAATCAATATATGAGTATATATAATTTTTTCCTTAATTTATGAGTTTAAACCCTCATAAGACTACGTAGTCCCTTTTATGCAGCATTTCTGAGTTACAATATTTGGGGTTTTTGGTCATTTTCAGCTACACTAGTGTGGGAGGTCTATTTAACCCACCTAGTTTCATTTATTTATGATCTCCTCTTGGAATTAGCTGATAGATGGATGTATATATGGGATACAAGTGTTTATTTTCATTTTCTTTAGCATAAATTTCTGAAAATGAGTTTTTAGTGCAAGCCTGGTGAGCTGTCCCGATTTTGGGATATTACAGTGGTATCAAAGCTTCAATCTTGGCTCAGCCTATGGATCTCAGGTGACTACATTCCAGGGGAAGGAGAGATGGATATAAATCAGAAGTTTTTAGTATGTGAAGGAATAAAGGAACAAAATCTTACCAAGCTTCTTCCAAAATATATGCAGATCTTTCAAGGAGAGCTGAAGAAAATAAGATTGGAGATGGGATCTCCAAAGGAATTTGGATCTAGAGAAGAATCTATATTTTCACATGGTGAGTGTGACCATGCAGCTACACACCATGATGCACAACACAGTCAAGTGCCCAGATCTATCTTCAGATGGATGGGAGGAGGGAAAATGCCTAAGAGGAGAACTCTTAGTGATTTGTTGCAGGAGTATGAATCTCAAACTAAGAGGTTTAGAGATCATACTGATTTCCAGGAGTTTTGGAAGATCCAGGTGGAGAAGAGCAAGCAACAGGATGCAGATATATTTCTTCTATCTACTTTTGCTGGATCACCTACACGTTCAGCTGGAGCTTGGGTGAAGGAGCTAGATTCCTATTTGCGGCCGCACCGTATTTCTGAAGATGAAGCCATCAGAGTCGCAGCGCTGCATTTCAAAGGTAAGTCTCATGCATGGTGGATTTTTGAATATTTTTATTTAAAGAATGCAAACACTTCCTCTTATGCAAAATTCATAGAGACATTAGTGAGAATATTTGGTGAAAAACTCCCTAAGACACATGAGTAAGGAAAACTTGAGAAGACAAAACCCTTGCATGTCATAGAGGAAACCCCACTTCATAAAACCATGGGAGAAGCTGACATCTTGCATTACACATTGCCAGAAGCAAGACCTCCATCTCATATTCTTGAACAAGAGGGCATGGGGATCTCCTTTTCACAGGAGGATCCAACTATTGAGATGTTACCCATACACATTGATGCAGATGAGGGCAACAACGCTGTCACATATAGAGCACATCCAGTACCTCATGTAGAGGGAGGAGGAGCACATGCTCCCATAGGAGGGATTCTTGTATCCTTACAAGAAGTTCCCTAGGATCTCATACATGGAGTTCCAAGCACAATCAGGGAGGAGCATTGTAGCTGGAAGGAGGAGGTAAGGAGGAAGAGAAGCATCATGTGATGAGAGGCACACACCCATCTCTATTTCAGAGAGCTAGTGCAAAGAGGAGGAAGAATTTATTGCGTTGTGAGAGCAAGGGCAAGGTTTCCCAACCATATGTGCAATATACTCTTGACATTGATGTCTCACTACATGGAGGCATTCCACCTAGGAGGCCACCTGATCTAGAGATGATGAAAGACATATTGTCTTTGGATTCACCACTCTTGGATTTTGGAGAGGTGAATATTTTGGAGGAAGACTTTAGCATGGGGGATGTCAAAGTAGCAGGCAGTAGCATGAGGAGAGCTTCACATGCCAGATCCCCAAAGCTATCTCTTATGAGGATTGATCCTTACTGGAGATCTCAACTCTTAGTAGAGTACTCCAAGGATCTTGGTGCATGCATGATTCTTGATGACCCGGATGGAGATGCTAGATACATGGTGGATGATGTGGTCATCTATTCCTATGGCATGATCTTCTTGACTAGATCTTCTAGTCTCAAGGAGAAGCTGCTACATGCACCACAGGAGGAATTCTCTTCTATTCACTTTAATGCATATTTCCATTTGATGGAGGAGTTCACTTGGCAGGGCATCCAGCATGACATATATTAACATATGGAGAGATGCATAGCCCAGATGGTAATGAAGAGGAGGTCACAACCACTTCCCTACTCTTTGGAGGTGAGGGAGAATTTCCAGTTGAGCCATTTTAGCTCAAGATCTCAAGTACATGATGGAGGAGGTATCATTTCATATTTTGTATTGTACTTCTCTTCCTTATTTGAGCAGCATGATGTAACAAGAAGAATTATCTCTTCTTGCATATTGTATGATGATGATGTACTTGTAGCTCCTTGTAGCATTGATTTTGGCTATCTTTGTGATGGCTTGTGGTGGAAGCCACATGATTCTTGGTGTGCACCATTGACACCATATTGTAACTTCATGTTTTCATCTTATGAGGTGACTGTGGTAGCAAACAAGTGGCTGGTAAAGCACTTGTTATTTCTTATTTTGATACAGGAAAACGATGCACTATGTTGGTTCGATGAGGGGAACTATGATTCACTCTACGGTTGTCATTTGGCAACTTGTTCTCATTGTACTTTGCTTGCATATATTGCTGATATGTATATGTTCATGGGAGGCTTTGTTTGGAGAGTGGGCTTGAGATGGAAGATGCCCATTGGGATCATGATTCTCCCCACTTTATATGTTGTATATTTCAGGAGGAACCATGGGAAAACCATGAATGCCACATTGTACTTTTTCTCTTCTTGTGGAAGGAACAAATTGGAGAACTTGTGGAGGCACTTCATGGCTAACTTGTTTGTTTGGACATCATACAAGTTGACCATCATGATCTGAATCTATGGCTTGTATGAGGGAGAGATGAGGAAGCAGAAAAAAATTTTGTTGCTGTGGTTACACTTGGGAGAGTATGGGCAAAAATTTTCCCATACTTTTCATGATATTTCTAGAAAGGAGGAAGGCACATTTGTGGTGCAAGGAGGCTACCCTTCAGCATTGAAGGATCATGAGAGACTTCCATGTAGGAAGAAGATCTTCTAACATAGTAGCATGATGGTGGGTGGATTTGGCATATGGAATTTCAAAGGGAGGAGTCATGGAGCCTTATTTCTAAGGCCTACAATGCTGTCACATGGGGGTGTGTTTGTAATATTCCCAAAAATTTAGATTTTATCTAAATTGAATATTATAGTTGATTTTATCCTAGATCGATAAATAAAGGGGGTAAGAAGGCCCCATAATCCTTAAGGAGGAAGAATAACACTCCTCATGTGAAAGGAGGAAGAATAAAGCAGCTGATTTGAGCACCACATGGTGTGAACAAGATTGGATCATGCTTGATCTAGTCATTTTGACCAAGTCCACATGCACTCTCTAGATACAATGTATCTCCTTGATGGACTACACAGTTTTAGAGGAGGATCACTTGCATGACTTGGATGGCACATGTGGATGGGACCCATGGTGGAGAGGAGCACTTGCTATATATGAAGAGGAGGAGAGCCATTGTTATTCATGCTTGATTATTATTTTCTTTGGTCTGTTGAGACTATGCTCCTCTTACTATTTAGCAAGGGTGCAGTGCTACATAGCACAAGGGTGTTCCCGGTCGGGAATCCATATATCATCCTTAGGGAAGGAGAGGTTATAGAGCTACATTTCCTCATTCTGGAATTTGGCCAAAGCTACCTCCTACAGTCACAGCGTTATTCCTGGAGCAGGATAACTTTGTGCTGCAGGGTTCAGCAACAGAGGATCTCTTGAGTCATTCCTTGGCTTGTTTTCCAATGGAGGGCTTGGATATCTATTGGAGGATTAGTGGGGAAGTATCTTGGGATTATATTCAAATAAATGGCATTATTCCAACTACCCATATTCCCTCACAGCGCAGTCTCTGGCTATATCTGTGTTATTTTTGCAGGTAGTAGCTGGGAGGGTCATTTGAGCTCATCAGGAGGGGTTGTTTCTGAGTAAAGGGATCAGCCTTTTGCTTAGATACACTATCAAAGGAGGGAATCATCATTTCAGATCTACTACAGCCTCATTTCATATTTTGATTCAGTTTTAGTGACAAGCTAATTGTCACATTGTACATTCTCCGATATTTTTAGAAATCTCTCCTAGATTGGCTAGAAATCTTGTATTGGAGCCCATTCTTCTATTCTTGGGCATTTTTTTGTATATTTCATCCATATTCCATGTATGCACATCTACAGTAGCAGCTACACTTATATATACTGCGCATTCACTGCTCTCCAGCATTTTGTATAACTGTAGCATCTCATGTATTCATGTTCTAGTCATTGGAGATTGATTCCCATTGCTTGAATGGCTTTTCCCTCAAGATATTTCTGTATTTTGTTGCTGATATATTAATGAAAATGATGGCTGAATAATATTCCCTCTATTGACATGTTCATATTTGCAGAGTTTAATGATTATGTTCATATATTGTTGTTCACTCTTTGAGCACTTTTCTGAGATACCTAGGTATGGGAGATTTTCTTATCCCACCTAGAGGTATTTATTTTGGCTCAAATTCTGGAAGTGTAATGTATGTTCTGTTAAATAATGGATCCAAGTCCCCTTCCATCTTATTTTTTCATTATCTTCCTTATACAGTGTCCCTTTGGACCATATTACAGAAATTCCTAAGAAAGGGATATTACAGTGGTATCAGAGCATCAATCTTGGCTCAACCTATGCATCCAAGATAATATGCCATTAGAAGGAGAAGCTCATCACATAGAAGAGGATTTGTACAAAGGAAACAAGAAAAGAGGAATGATGGGAGAGGAGATCTCCCTGCTTCTTTTCCAAACTATGGAAGCTATTATTGAAGATCTCAAAGAGATAGAAAGGGAGAATGATAGAAAGTCTCTAAGAGGGTTTGAAGATGAAGCAAGCCCTAGATATTAACATGATGGATGTGGGCATTCAACCACACATGCAGATCCACAGCACATTTCATTTCCCACTTGCACTGCAAGGATAATGGAAGGAGATGATGAGGCTATTGGAGGAGCAGCGCTGCAACTCAAAGGTATGGCTCATGGTTGGTGGTTTGAAAATTATGTTTCATATTATCATGTAAATGTAAAAACATATGAGGAATTCACTAAGGGATTTGTGAGGAAATTTGATAAAAATCAATGTGAAACATCATGCATCAAAACCTCAAACACTTTGCATGCATTGGAGGGAGCCATGAAGGAAACTCCATTCCATTTTTATGAAGGGGATGAAAACATGCATGATGGCTTTCTAAGGGCAAGATCCCCATTGTGTGAAGGGCCCTCTTCCATTTGTGAAGACATGGAGAGACTTCCTTCAAGAGATGACCAAGATCTAGGGTCTCTCCTTGATGATGAGGTATTCTCAATTATTGATGGGGAGGATGAGCATAAGAGATCTAACAGTTTTGTCCCATTGGGAGGAGATCCATCACCACATGGAGGTGAAAAGGAAGCCATTGCTTCCATTAGAGGAGCCATTGTATCTTTACAAGGAGTTCCAAATGATTCAACGCGTGGGACCCAAAGCATAATTTTGGATCTGTATGCAGCAGTTTTTGGGGATTGTGAGATGGAGGAGGATGAGAAGGATCAGCATCAAGGGATGGCACACCCTTATCTATTCCGGGGAGTTTTTGCACAAGAGAAGGAGAATGTACTGCGTAGTGAAGAGAGGGACAAATCATTCCACTCATATATATAGTCCACTTCTGAACTAGATGTCTCACTATATGGAGGCATTCCACCTAGGAGACCCCCTAATCTAGAGTTGATGAGGGACAACTTGTCATGTAGTTCACCACTCTTGGATTCTGGAGAGATGAAGACTTTGGAGGAGTAAAACACAACACACAGAGTTTGGGATAGACTCAAGGAGGAGGGAGACACTCTCATTTTCAGCATCACTCACTCTCATTACCCTTACTGCGCTGACAAAGATTGTTGCAGGGATGAAGGATAGCATATTCATGATGCAAGATGACTGCTCCAAATATTTGGAGAGACAGAGGATACTTTCTTTGAGGAAGGACTCTTTCACACATGGGAGTGGATGGAGGCCACTCATGCCTACTTTGGCCCAGCGTGGGAGATCCCTTTTGGATGACAGCCTCTCATGGGAAGCCAAATTCCAAAGGTCACCATTACTATTGGAGCATGAGCAGCTGCATGATGGGCATGGCAGCATTTTGGAAGATAAATTTGGCATGAGGGATGTTAGAGTAGTAGACAGCAGCATGAGGGGAGCTTCACATGCCAGATCACCAACGCTGTCTCTTGGGAGGATTGATCCTTATTGGAGATCTCAGCTCTCGGTAGAGTACTCTAAGGATCCTGGTACATGCATGATTCTTGATGACCCAGATGGAGATGACAGATACATGGTGGATTATGCGGTCATCTATTACTATGGAAAAATATTCTTGACTAGGGCTTCTAGTCTCAAGGAGAAACTATTACATGCAGCACATGAGGACCTCCTAGCTCTGCACCTTGATGTGTATCTTGTTGTGTTAGAGGAGTTCACTTGGGAGGGCATCTAGCAGGACATATATCGGCATAAGGAGAGATGCATAGCCTGAATGGTGAGTGAGAGGATAGCACAGCCACCTTCCTACTCATTGGGAGTGAGGGAGCTTTTTCAGTTGAGCCATTTCATCTCAAGGCCTCAAGTACATAGTAGAGAAGGTATAATTTCACATTATGCTTTGTAATTATTTACTTTATATGAGTAGAATATTGTACCAAGGAGGAACATCCCTTATTGCATATTGTATGATGTACTTGTAGCATTGATTTTGGCTACCTTAATGCTGGTTTGTGGGGGAAGCCACATGACTCTTGGTGCGCACCATTGACACAACATTGTACATTCATGTTCACATATTTTGGGATGATTGTGGCAGCAAAAAATTGGCTGGTAAAGCACTTGTTATTACTTCTTTTGATGCAGGAAAGGAGTGCACTGTGCTAGTTCCATTGGTGGAACTATGATTCACTCTCCAGTTGTCATTTGGCAGCTTGTTTTCATGGTCTTTTGCTTCCATATATTGTTGATATGTTTATGCTCATGGGAAGCCTTGCTTGGAGAGTGGGATTGGAGTTGAGGATGCCCATTGGGAGTATGATTCTCCCCTTTTCACATGTTTTATGTTTCAGGAGAAACAATGGGCACACCATGATTGCCACATCACTCCTTTTCCCTTCATGTAGGAGGAGCCATTGGGAGAAGATGCGTTGTTGGAGGAGGCACTTCATGGTTGATTCACTTTGTGGGGAGGCTTGGGCCAATTTTAGAGGCCCTGACATTTCAGCCCAATATCAGCAACCCCCTCACACTTATCATAAATGGATGGAGAAACCACTTGGATGGAAAAATCTAAACTCTCCATTCAGCCCCAATACATTGCATAGATCCGGGGTTGAGGATTTCTTGGATGAGCTACCTAGGATGGCTCATTTCATTTGGATGATTGAATGGGTGAAGGAGTCACTCATTGGGGATAATAATTCCCATTTTTCTCATCACTCCCACCTTGAGGAGGCCATTGAACAAAAATAATATTCCTACTTACATCACTCTTTGCCTCATGATTCACACTTCTATTTGATACACTTGGAGGGATTCATGGAGGAAAAATTTATTGCATTTTATGATGAACCATGGTGGAGTCTACTGATGAAGAGGCCACAAGAAGAAAGGGGGGATAATTTTTCTCTACCTTGTAGTTGCTTGAGGACAAGCAACATCTTGAAGGGGGAGGACTGTAATATTCCCAAAAAATTAGATTTTATCTAAATTGAATATTATAGTTGAGTTTATCCTAGATCAGCAAAGAAAGGGGGTAATAAGCCCCATAATCCTTAAGGAGGAAGAATAACACTCCTCATGTGAAAGGAGGAAGAATAAAGTAGCTAATTTGAGCACCATGCGGTGTGAACAGGATTGGATCATGCTTGATCTAGTCATTTTGACCAAGTCCACATGCACTGTCTAGATACAATGTATCTCCATGATGGACTACACAATTTTAGAGGAGGATCAATTGCATGAGTTGGATGGCACATGTGGATGGGACCCATGGTGGAGAGGAGCAGTTGCTATATATGAAGAGGAGAAGAGCCATTGTTATTCATGCTTGATTATTATTTTCTTTGGTCTGTTGAGACTACGCTCCTCTTACTATTTAGCAAGGGTGCAATGTTGCATAACACAAGGGTGTTCCCGGTCAGGAAAACCTACCTCATCCTCAGGGAAGGAGATGTTATAGAGCTACATTTCCTCATTCCATCATTTGGCCAAAGCTACCTCCTTTAGTCACACCGTTATTCCTAGAGCAGGATAAGGTGTTGCAGGGTGCAGCAACAGAGGATCTCTTGAGTCATTCCTTGGCTTGTTTTCCAGTGGAGGGCTTGGTTATCTATTGGAGGATTAGTGGGGAAGTCTCACGGGCTTATTTTCATATCATTAGAATCAGGAAAACCACCCATCTTCCCTCACAGCTCAATCTCTAGCTAGATCTGTGTTATTTTTGCAGGCAGTTGCTGGGAGGGTCATTTGAACTCATCAGGAGGGGTTGCTTTTGAGTAAAGGGATCAGCCTTTTGCTTAGATACACTATCATAGGAGGGCATAATAATTTCAGATCTACTACAGCCTCATTTCATATTTTTATTTAGTTGCAGTGAGAAGCTAATTATCACATTGTACATTCTCCGACATTTCTAGCAATCTCTCCTAGATTGGCTAGAAATATTGTATTGGAGCCCATTCTTCTATTCTTGGGAATTTCTTTGTATATTTCAGCCATATTCCATGTATGCACATCTACAGCATCAACTACACTTATATATATTGCACAGTCACTGCTCTCCGGCATTTTGTATAACTCTAGCATCTCATGTATTTCATGTTCTAATCATTGGAGATTGATTCCCATTGCTTGAGTGGCTTGTCTCTCAAGATATTTCTGTATTTCGTTGCTGATATATTAATGAACATGATGGTTGCATCATATTCCCTCTATTTACATGTTCATATTTGCAGATTTTAATGATTATGTTCATATATTGTTGTAGCTCACTCTTTGAGTACTTTTCTGAGATACCGGTGTGGGAGATCTGCTTATCCCACCTAGAGGGATTTATTTGGGCTCAAATTCTAGAAGTGTAATGTATGTTGTGTTAACTAAGGGATCCAAATCCCCTTCCATCTTATTTTTGCATTATCTTCCTTATACAGCGTCCCTTTGGACCATATTGCAGAAATTCCTAAGAAATGGATATTACAGTGTTCTTATTGATGGAGTGTTCCAAGGAGTATCTGTATCCCTTCTTCTTGCATATTTTTATGAGGGAATCCTCACGGGGGAACTTATACATGGACCTCACTTTCAGCCTACTCAATATGCATGGTAAGAAATACATCTCTGTACTTGTTGATTACTCCATTGAGTATTTGTATCTTCTCACCATATATGATCAGTGCATTGCTCCATAAGAGAGCAAGAGTATTTTTGGGTTTCATGGTCACTTTAGGGCCAATATTTGTAATGATAGTAGCCCATATATACATGTATATGGGAAAGTGTATTGTTATTTTATCTATGTACAGCTGATAGAAATTGATTCTTACTTCCCCGTGTTGGAAGAGCAAACATAAACAACTTATAACTTGTTGCAGAACCACTTGCCACATGACATTCTCAAGCAGCAGTTGGGGGGAATGTGTAATATCCACTTGGAGAACCTTTGGTACCATCCACATTTGCACCTAACTTTCAGAAATTTTCTGACTTGGAGGCCAAATGGTGATGATGTGCCATTCATCTTGAATGGAATGGTTTGGGTTGGCATAACTCATGACTTTGGAGGAAGAGTCCTTGGAGGCTCAATATTCTTCTTGCCATTGGAGGGAAATCATGTTGCAGCCCAATATCAGCATGCCCTCTACATTTATCATAAGTGTAGAAGAGGATAGTGTGGGATAGGCCCTCTTGCCTATCATGTTCACTTATTCAGCCCACCTACATTTCAAGAGCCAAAGGTGGAGGAGATTCTTCATGAGTTGCCATGTTGGAGGGTGACTCACTTCATTTGGATGATAGCATGGGTGAGGGAGGCACTCATTCACAATTTTGATCATTACTCCTACTTTGTGGAGGCCATGAGACAACAAGAAAGTTTCCATTGACACTTTCCACCTTTGATTGATGTAGACCATTTGGTTTTGCACACTTGAGAGGAAACATTGGATGACAATTTTATTGCAGATTATCTTGATGCAGTGATGGAGGCCATTGATGGGAGGCCACATGAAGAGGAGGGGAGAAATTTTTCTCTCCTTATACATTTTCTTTAGGAAAAGCAAATATTTTGGAGGGGAGGATTGTAATGTTCCAAAATTTTATCCTCAAAGGTAAATGGAACATTAGAGTTAGAAGCAGCTCTAGCCGGTAAATAAATGGGAAGAAAAGCCCATAAATCTCCTGAGGGATAAAATATTGCAAATGTGAAAGAGGAAACTCCTTCTAGCCTAATAAAACACCTCCATGTGTGAACAGGGATAAAATCAAGATGATTCAGTCTACTTTGACTGAGTCAACAATACAGTTGTAGAGGAGGAGGAATCCAAGGAGGAATAACGTAGTTTTGGAGGGAGATGTATCTTTGGATAGAGATGAGCTAATTGAGTGGGGCCAAGGGCAAGAAAAATCATATTCTATATACGGAAGAGGATGGAAACATTATTCTTCATGTTTTAGATCATTATTCTTTTCTTCTCAGACTTTTGCTCCCTTTGCTGCTTAGCAGGGTTGCAGTGTTGTTTAGCACCGGGTGTTCCCGAGCGGGAATCCCACCTCTCTCCTTGAGGATCCTCATTGGGAGAGTTTTCATTCATCATTACACATTATGTTTTCATTCCAAACTTCAGCCAACTTCACCAGCGCAGTTTTTCCAGAGATTGTGTAGTGTTGCTGGGTGCAGTAGTGGAAGGGATTGGAATCCCGATTTCTAAGATAATTTCTCATTGGAGGAAGGTTTCCTTAAATTGAGGGACCTGTTTGGAGAGCTCCAGAGATGATTTCAGATATTTTTTATCAGACCACACATTTCCCATACATTCCCAACGTTGTTCCATCAAGGGAATGCGTTATTTTGGAGGCAGTACTCAGTGCATGGTTTGGTGGATCCATTGCAGTGTTTCCTTGTGTTTGAGAGGTTCATCATTTCATGGGGGGAAGCCCTTGAGGGATATACATTATATAAAACATATTTCAGCCTTATAAACTCTTATGCTTCAGTTTTGTATTGGTGATTTAGTAATTTTTTGAATATCACATTTCGTATGCAGAGTGTTTGACAAGAAACCCTTGTTGGGTTCTCTTGCATTTTGTATAAGGAGACTAGATATCTGTTATTTAGCATTTTTAATCAATATATGAGTAGATATAATTTTTTCCTTCATTTCTGAGTTGAAACCCTCATAAGACTGTGCATTCCCTTTTATGCAACATTTTTGAGTTGCAGTATTTGGGGTTTTTGGTCATTTTTAGCTACACTAGTGTGGGAGGTTTGTTTAACCCACCTAATTTAATTTATTTCCAATCTCCTCTTGGAATTATCTTCTAGATTTATTTATCTATGGGATCCAAGTGTTTATTTTCGTTTTATATGGCATAAATTTCTGACAATTTGTTTTTAGTGCAAGCCTGCTGAGCTGTCCCGATTTTGGGATATTACAAAGATGTAAACTCTGAAATCTTGTAAGGCTTTGATTAAGGAAAAGGCTTGTTTCTCCATGATGTTATACTTCAGAGGTGCATCTCTTAGTGCCTTGCTGAATAAATTTATGGGTTTTTCTTGTACCATTATGTTATTTTGTAACAATACTGTAACAATTGTGTGTTCTGATGCAAATGAGAAGATGAAGAAATCCTTGGTAAAGTTAGGGCTAATTAGAACTGGGGTTTGGGTAAGTTCTTGTTTCACTGGCTCAAATGATTTTTTTTCTTTTGTGGTCCATTTGACTCCTATTTCTCTTTTCAGCATGTTTGTAATGTTTCTTAAGAGTTCTGCAAGGTTTGGTATGAGCTTTCTTAAAAAATTGATCTTTCCAATGAAAGATGACAGCTATTTGATGTTCCTAGGGTGACTAATCTACAATGTTCCCTAAATCCTTTTTGGGTCTATCTTAATCCCTTCTTCAGATATGATGTGGCCTATAATTTTTCCTTCTTGAAGTCCAAACAGATTTTTCTTTGGATTCAAAGATAAACCATACTTTCTATACTTTTCAAATACTTTTCTCAAGTGAGCTAGGTGTTCTTCATCAGTTTTTTAGTAAACAATGATGTCATCAAGGTATATTACAATGAAGTAGCATATTTCTTTAGAAAAATAAATGTTCATGGCTTTTTGAAAAGTGGCCCCGGAATTCATTAACCAAAAATGCATTTTGACATACATGAAAGTGCCCTAGGGTGTAGTGAAAGTTGTTTTTTGTTGATCACTTGGAAGTACTAGCACCTGATTATACCTCAAAAAAACATCAAGCAAAGATATTATTTTGGAGCCTACTACCCTTTTCAGCATATGATCCATCTTAGGTAAAGGGTAATTGTCTTTCAGGGAGGCTTTGTTCAAATTTCTAAAGTCTTGTTACACTAAAAATTGTCATCCTGACATTCTTCTATGAGTGTGAGCTCATTATAACTCATACTTCCTCCTTTTGCAAGTCTAACATATCAGTTCTTCATATCAAGCCTTGAAAATCAGAGAAAAGTTCCTAAAAATCTCCTAAACTTTGGTATCACACTTTCTCTATACATTTCCTGCGGGCCCGCACCTAATGTTCAGCTATCCTGCGGACCAGAACTGCACTTTCTATGTGTTATAGGTGCGGACTCCTGTAAAACTAAAAAAGGTGAGAAAGTAAAGTTAAAAAGTTGATTTGAGATTAATTCTAGAAGATTCTAGACGAGAATTTTCAGGAATAGGTACGCTTTGATAAGGTACATGTATCCCTTACCTTATGGAGCTAACCCCTTGATGTGAGGAGCTTATCCCTTTGAAAGAGGATTATATCCCTTCATATTTGGAACAGAAAAACCTCCTCTTTTCCATTATAAAAAGAGGCATTGGGTAGCCTCAAAGGGAGTTGAAGCTTTAGAATATTTGAAGATAAGTGCTGTTGAGATTCAGACTCAGTTAAACAAGACTTTTGTGAGGAGAGATTACATACCTCTATTTGTCTTGATTGAAAGAGTGTAGAGCTTTTCAAAGTAGAGGAGACTCCTGCTTCGGACCCCGGGAAGGCCTGTGCAACATCAAGGCTCAGGTTGTAAGGTTTTCCTTCTTTTGAAATTAATACAAATATACTCATTTTTCTCAATAAGTTGTTTGTTAATGGTTTATTTCATAGATTCCTTGATCACTATGATAAGCATGGTTTATGATGATGTCTATATAGGTGCTATGTAATACTTTGCTTGTTTGTGACTGCAGGTTTACAAGCGAAACTCCTTCAAGCGCGCGAAGGATAACAACAACTTCAAACAAGCACTGGACATAAGGTAGGTCTTTTAACACCTGTATAGAGATTTTCATATATCGTATATGCTTAGAAAAAGATTAGTCTATTTGGTTGTTCATTGCTAGATACTTTTAGTAGTAGGGAGATCGGTCTTGTCCGCAAGAACGATTTATCTGTACAACAAATTGGCGACTCCACTGGGGAAGAACTTGTTGTGTTTTTGGTTCTATTTTATTTTGATTCGAGGAAACATTTTTCTTAGTTTTTGATTGATAGACATCTGCCTGGGTAGTTTAGGTTTTCTCTGTTTTAGAAAATTTTCAAATCTTTAGTGTTTTTCTCTAATTTTTTCTGGGACCGCACTCTGTCTTCTTTTGACAGTGCGAGCAGTTTCACATCTTCTTTTAGTAAACAGTGCGGTACCGCACCTGGTACTTCTGGAAGCCTGCGGGCCCTGTTTAAATTTTAGAAAAACTCTAAATTTATTTTTTTTAGTTTATCTTTATTTTGATTTATTATTTTTGATGTCTGCCCAGATTGATTACTCTTTCTGTCAAAAACTTTCTATGAATGAATTCCAACAGTATTGATGTTTTGATGATTTTCTAGAAGACTTTGCATTTTGGATTGCATTTCACTTGGTCTTTGTAGCGATTTGAAGCATTTGACATTTTGAAATACCTCAGATTACATCGGTTTTCTTGTGTTTTTGCTGAATCTGACCTTCTTGTGAAATCATCCTTTATTGAGAAATAGAGCTACTTGTTTCTTTGCAAATCTTCGGAAAAGAACTTTGTTATTGGTTTTTGAATTTCATTTTTATAAAACATAATTGAGTGTTTTTTATCTGTTTTTTATTCTGGACAAATAGATCCTTAGTTTGTTGAAAAAATAAGTAAAACATTCTTCAAAAAAAATCTTAAAGCTTTTATTCATTTAGATTGTTTAAAAAAATTTTAGATCTCAAGATTAGTTTTGTAGTTTTGAGTGCAAATTAGTAGATCTCGAAATTAGTTTTGTAGTTTTGAGTGCTTTTTAGAAATTTGTAGATCTCTTTTGAAGGAAAATTGTTTTTGTAGTTACAAGTTTTGAAAGAAAAAGGATTTCGTTGTGATCTTCAATAATTTATTGGAAAAGACAAAAATATTTTCTTTTAATCATTTTTTATGTTTAAAGGAAGAATTGTTTATTAAAAGGATTGCATTCTCCAACTCTTTCTTTAGATAGAATTTCATTGAAAGAAAAAGAATTGATTATCATTCTTAGGTGCATTTTTAGTGTTTTTGGAAGTCGAGTCTTCACACCACCAAAGTTTCATTTCCGCACTCATTGACTTAAGAAACAGCTCTTAAAAGTAACGCTTAATTAAAATTCATCTAGAAATATTTTATTTTCTAGGGCTCTTATCACCAACATAGCTTAGGCTAGTATCTTGGAGTAGGGAGTAATTAACTCTCCAAGATAGTAAAAACAAACAAGTAGACAAATCTTGCGGTAGGAAGAAATTCCAATTGTTGCATCTATGCTCTGGGAAGCTCCTCTTAAAGGAGTCAAGCACGAGATCATATCTGAACCAGTGAGGTAATCAATCCTTCCTCATTGGGAACGATAGAAGATATACACGTATTAACAACGGTAAACCTTGGATAGACCATTGTCGAGGAGCCTGGGGTCACTTGTTGGCATACCTTGGATTATTTCGAGGAGCCTTCAAGGGGATTGAGCTTTGTTACTCTGCCCTTGCGTGTGTGTCAGATCGTAGAATGTTCCCCCAGGTATATTTGTTTCTGTTGGTAACCTTAGAGGCCATAATCTTTAGGATTATTTCTTAAGGTGACGGTGGAGGGAAGATCCCACTGTACCTGGAGCAGACGTCGGCTAGACTCACTTGGACTCTCTGGAGGGTTATCTTCACTCGAGATGGTATAGTGGAGAAACTTGCACCAGTCTGTTTCATTAAGCAGGTTGTCGGGGTAACTGTTCCAACCTCCCTTTTTGTATTAAATTTATACTAAGTTGGATTTCATCACCAACTAGTGTTTTTAGTATGGAAAGTTACTGTTTGTGTGTGGTTTGAACTCTTAGACTTTTTAAGCGTATGATTCAACTGTTTTTTTCTTAGAGACTTTAGGTGTTTTCATTGAAATTTCTTTGTTTGCGTGTGGTTAATTAATTTTTTAATTGTGGCGGACTTGCCAAGACAATCCGGGAGACTACAAGGGAAACCCCCTGAATATACGCCAAGTCAACTTGAAGGGCTACGTGCTCTGGTATCATCTAGCAGTAGTAGGATTAGATCAACAGAAATTGGAACTTCATCCATTGTAATTCATCCTGATTATCAAACACCTACAACATAATACATTCAAGAGCCGATTTCATTTTCTGAAGTTACTGGTTATATTTCTCCTTCCAGTGAACTAGTTGATGAACCTGAAATCTCTGAACCTTCTGTTTTGGAAACATCCTCAGGATTTATTTCACCAACTTCTAGCGATCTTGGTTCACCTAGGGTAAGAAATATTGTCACTGAAGATCTTCCATTTGGTCTTATTTCTATTGAAGAACTTACTAATCCAGATGAATATATATCTCTTCCCGACTCCCCTCAATCTTTAAATATTAGGGAGCGTGAATCTATTTTCTACAGCCCTATTCTAATTAGTGCTTGGTATCTATCCTTGACAATTTTTTTAGAAAATCTGGGTCTTTCTTTTCATCCACCTCGAGTTCCATTTCATCCTACGCCCAGAGGTTACTATCTACCATCCATTATGGCAGGAGAGTCATCCATGTTTTCCCAGACTTCAGAATCATTTTTACACGGTGGTCCTTCTGTTCCTTCGGGATACCAGGCTCTATCTGGTACTTTCTTGGGAGCAGCTCCTCAACCCATTGAAAACGTGTTTCATCTGGTCTTAATGGTCTTAAAATTTAAACGTTGAACGCAGAGAAAATTTTTATGATGTCTGGTAATGTTCCCAATCCTCAACCACAAGGCAGTCAGTTACCGCCTGGGGGGCAACCTCAAGGAAATCCGTTACCGCCTAGGGGGAAACCTCAGGGTAGTTAGTTACCACCTGGGGGGAAACCTTCAGGTAGTCAATTACCACCTGGAGGGCAACCTCAAGGTAGTCAGTTACCACCCGGGGCACAACCTCAAGGTAGCTTTTTCCCAGGACAAACTGTGGAATCATATTATTTTGGGGGACAACCCCAAGGACAGTACATACCTCAGGGTTATCAACCTTTAGGATAGTACATACCTCAAGGTCAACCCCAAACTCAATATGCTCCTTAGGGTCCTTATCAACCCTAGCTTTAGTACGTGCCTCAGGGTTATCAACCTCAAGGTCAGTACCCAATTCAAGGTTACCAACAACCTTCTGGTCAACCATCTATTCAAGGAGCCGAAAATTTACCTCTTAATTATCAACCCTACATTCAACCAGGTTATGGTCCTTATGTTCAACCTTCTGCAGGACAATACCCCAGAATGATGGTGTGGGATCCATCCCAATATCAACAGCCTATGCAGCCTAATGTGCAGTTGCCTTATCAGCCTAGAAAACCTTTAATTTCTGGTCCAACCCAACAACCTGTCCAGCCAACTATTCAAACTCTTGCACCTAGTACTGCTCAGCAGGATGGGCCTAGTTCACCTCAGACTCCGCCTCAAACTGCTGCAACAGCTGCAATGACTGTCCAACCTGCAACACCTATTTCTGGAGTATCTTTAACCTCGAGTTTGGCTATCCCTATATCCATGAAAATCCCTTAAGTCTCTATACCCCAGTTAGGACCTTCAGTTCAGACTTCGGTTCAGATACCTGTAGGACATACTGGTACAAGTACAGTTGTCACAAGTCAACAAAAATTCACGTATCAACCGTACCAGGGACAGCCGCAATTCGGTCCCTATACACAAAATCCAAACTATCAGTATCAACTGTACCCTGGCTATACTTATCAACATCCCCAGTTTGGTACGATTAATCCTGGTTTTCCAGGAGGTTACACAATTCCTAATGCAAATCCAATTCCGAGCTATCCTGGGTATCCACCTCCTGGAACTGCTTTGGCTACTCAAGGTTTTCGTGATCCTAACCGTCAATTACCATTTATAGCAACTTTAGATTTACCTGATTTGACGCGCCTTACAAATGATCCAATTTTTTATTATCAGAACTGGTCGCCAATGCCACATAAGTTGCCCAGTGATATACCAAAATTTGAAGGTAAGTCAGGAGAGGATCCATCAAATCACATCATGACTTATCACCTCTGGTGTGCGTCTAATTCAATTATTGATGATTCGATTCGCTTACATCTTTTCCAAAGAACTCTTATTGGTCTTGCAACCAAATGGTACATTGAGTTACCACAAGGCTCGTTTCATAACTTCAGTCAGTTATCAACTGCCTTCTTGACTCACTTTCAGTTGCCAGTCAGATACGACAATGGCATGGAATTATTAACTTCGCTGAAACAATCCACGTCTACGTATATTTCTGATCATATCCATGAATGGCGACGTCAGAGACATTTGGTGAAATTTTATATTCCAGATCAAATTTTGGCAGAATGGTTTGTTAAATCATTGTTACTCAAGATTACTAAATATGTAGCTAAGGCTGGTGTTGTTACTGAAGAGCAAGTAATTTCTCAAGCTCAGTACCTTGACCTCGTTTATACGCAGTCAGGTACTTTACATGAAAACATCCCAGACCTTCCAAAATAGGGTCAAATAGTTGCTGCTCCTTCAAGGTCTCATGCCGCTGACGGTATGATTGGTACGGTCAATTCTAAAAGCAAGAAGAAATCTTCAAAGAATTATTCTCCTATTATAACTTCACCTGATTCCCCGAAAGGAGAATCTTCCCCTGAAGTTTCTGCCGATATTCACGTCGTAGAGACATCTACGACCAAATCTAAATTCGACGGTAAAAAGAAAGGGAAGAATAAAAAAAAAAAGAATTCGAAAGCGAAAACTGATAAAAATGAATCCAATGATGAAAAACGTAAACCTCGCTATTCTTGTTTCATTTGTGAAGAAGATAATTTCACGAAAGAATGTCCATATCGAGCTGAAGTTATGAAATTCGTTAAAGGATTGCAACAACCTGCTCTCTTGAAGGATCCTTTTCCAATTCAAGATAGTAAAATGGTTGATTCTACCTCGATTACTTTTGAAGAACCTATTATGATGATGTCTCATGTAAGGGTTGCGATGCGATCGCAAGATTATGGTAGTAAGAATCTTGTTGATGGTAAAGAAGCAGAATATTCTAATGCAAACGCATCAACTACACCTCCTCCTATTTTTGGTCTACTACAGATCGAGAAACAAAATCCAGACTTAATAATCAAACTGCCTGCTAAAGGTGTTCTTCGTAAATCAGCTTTCAATCCACATGTGAGAGCTGCTCAGAATTACAACATTGTTGAAGACTTAGCTATTTCTCCTTTAGTACTGTCAGCTTTGAAAGTGCTGCAATCATGCCCAGCACAGTGTAAATTGCTTTTGTCTGCTATAGGAGCTGTTGATATTCAGGATTCTAACCTTATAATCTTCGATTTAGAAAGTAGTACACCTCATCTACCTCATCAAATGGCTTTCCAGATTCCAATGTTAGTAAAAAATAGACCAATCTTTCGGACTGTGATTGATGAGGGAGCTTCAACGTGTATTATGTCGATTCAGTGTTGGAAATCACTTGGTTCTCCTACACTTAACCAATCTCCGACGATTCTTAAGGCTTTTGATGGTCGAGGTTTTCAACCTTTTGGTATTTTGCAGGATTTACCCATAGGGGTCAAAGGTAAAATAGTAAATCTAGATGTGGAAGTGGTTGATGCCCCTCTAGATTACAACCTTCTCCTAGGTCGCAGTTTGTCTTATGCTATGACTGCTGTTTTTTCTTCGGTCTTTCGACTCATAAAATTTCCATATCAAGGAAAGATTGTTACAGTAGATCAGTTAACTTATTTCTCCTCTGACCCAGCCTCTACAGAAACAATCTAGCACGTTGGTAAAACAGTTATCCCTTATAAGGATGTTGGAGTAGGATTGATTAAAGATTCTGGTTTACTAGGAACTTTTTCCTTTCCTCCTCCTAACGTATCGCCTTCTATTGCAAATATTCACATGATTTCGTCAAACACTGTTACGTTTGATGATCCTTGGATTGTACCTTCCGACTCCGAGTTAGATTCATTTGATGGCATGATGCCTTTGAGTCCATTTGAAATTGCATATCAGGTTGTACAGTCACTTTCCAACCCCTCTTCAACCGAAACTGATCCAATGAATGGGATCCATGAGGAATCAATTTCTATATCTAGTTCAGCCACAACGACATTTCCTGATGTTGTTCATACTGATGAGCACATTCGTGAATTTTTGTCTGTTGATGATTTACCATGGGAAGATCTGCATCACCGATCTTCATTTTTACCTAAACTAGATCATTTTGAAGATGATTTCGCTTCAATTTTACTATTTAGGTATGTTAAAAGAACACACAAAATCTTTGTCGGTCAGTTAATTGAAAACATATCTCGAACGGTTCCTATTGACATTTCAGTAAAACCAGGAATAATTGAAAACATTCATATAGGTGCTTGTTGTACTGAAGATGAAATTAAAGCTTATAAATCCCTATTTCAAGAATTCCATGATGTGTTTGCCTGGTCCTATGAAGAAATGCCAAGAATTGATCCATCAATCATTGTACATGAAATTAAGACTTACCCAGATGCTAAACCTGTTCGTCAACGTTTATGTCAAATTCATCCTAGAAAAGCTGTTGCTATCAAAGAAGAAGTTGAAAAATTACTTCGTGCAGGATTCATTTATCCAATCCCCTTAACGGATTGGGCATCGAATATTGTTCCTATAACTAAAAAACAAGGAACAATAAGAATATGTATCGATTATAGGGATATTAAACGAGCTTGTCCTAAGGACAATTATCCAACCCCCTATATCGATCAAATAATTGATGATTGTGCTAGCAGTGAAATGTTTTCTTTTATGGATGGATTTTCAGGCTACAATCAAATAAACATACTCCCTATTGATCAACCGAAAACAGCTTTTATTTGTCCATGGGGGACGTTTGCTTATTGCAAACTACCTTTTGGATTAAAGAACGCTAGAGAAACTTTTCAACGGGCAATGTCCTACGCATTTCATGACATTAAACACATTGTGCAGCCTTATCTCGATGATTTACCTGCTCATTCATCACATAGGGCCGATCATCTCACTGACTTACATGCTATCTTTATGAGATGTCGGCATTATCGAATTAGGCTGAATCCACACAAATGTGTTTTCTATGTAGAATCAGGTCGTTTACTAGGATTTTCTGTTTCAAAAGCAAGCATTCGCGTTGATCCATCGAAGGTCGAAGCTATTGTCAAATTTCCTCCTCCTTCGACTTTACGCCAACTCCAAAGTTTGCAGGGGAAAGCAAACTTTTTACATCGATTCATTCCTAACTATGCCGAGCTTACAAAGGGTTTTACCTGATTGTTGAAACAAAACATTCCATTCTTTTGGGACGAGATCGCTGATCGATCTTTTGATGCACTTAAACACGCGTTGACCCATGCACCGTTATTGCATCCTCACAATTACAATCAGGATTACTTTTTGTACCTCGCCGCTTCTCATTCCACTATTGGGATGGTATTGGTTCAGGAAGATGAATCTCACAATGAACATGTGATTTACTATCTTAGTCGAAACCTGCATCCGACTGAGATCAAATACACACATGTGGAGAAATTGGCCTTGGAAGCTGTACAAGCTGTCCAAAGATTTAGACATTATATTTTGTTACGCAAAACCACAGTTATTTCTAACTGTAACCCTATGATGTACATTTTGACCAAAAATTTGCTAGGGGGCAAGTATTCCAAATGGATAGTCATCCTACAAGAGTTTGACTTGGAATTTGAAAAATCCAAGGCAAAGAAATCTTTGGTTTTTGTGGAACTTATGTGTGATTTCCCCTCTACTGATACTGAAACAGTGGCAGAAGAGTCAATTGCGAACGAATATTTGTTTCTTATCAGTACCGTTGATCCATGGTATGGAGATATTATCGTTTATCTCCAAACCCAATCTTTTCAGCCTGAAATTTCACGATCTCAGCGATGGAAAATACGCTTCCAGTGCCAACAGTATAATATTATTGGTGATACACTTTATCGCCGTGGAGCAGATTCGGTTTTCTGACGCTGTCTTACTCATAATGAAGCTGAAAAGGTTTTAAATGATTGCCATTCTGGAGCATGTGGCGGTCATATGTCTGGGTATGCCACTGCCCAAAAGATATTGCGCGTTGGTTATTTTTGGCCATCATTATTCAAAGATTGTATTTATGCCGTCCGGAAATGCCATAATTGTCAACTTTTTTATCGTAAAATGCGCGCGCCACCCGCTCCTCTTCACCCTATAATTGCTGTTGGTCCTTTCGTGAAATGGGGTATCAATTTTATTACATGTAACCCTCACTCGGTCGGGGGGCATGCATATATTATCTTAGCAGTAGATTATTTTACTAAGTGGGCCGAGGCGATGTCTACATTTTCGACCGATGGCAAGACTACTGCAACTTTCGTATTTAATCACATAATTGCTAGGTTCGGTGTTCCTCAAGCCATTATTACAGATCATGGAAGTCATTTTCGGAATGTCATGATGACTGAACTAACAGATCAACTTGGCCTGCGTCACGATAGTTCCACTCCGTATTATCCACAAGCCAATGGTCTGGTTGAAGCCATCAATAAATTTTTAGTCACCATGATCAAATGCATTATTGGTATTCACAAGACGAATTGGAATTAGATGTTATTTTCAGCACTTTGGGCATATCGAACCTCGGTAAAAACATCAACTGGTTTCACTCCATAGATCATATCTCCGAAAATATTGTGAACCAAGCTCTGAAATTTTGCGTCGATGTTCCTCAGGATTTCGCCTTCGCACCCTAAAAATTTTAGCTTCTGAGACTTCGTAGAAAAAATTTTATAGCGAAAATTCCACAATGACTTGTTTGGTGCAGCTAAACCCTAGAATCTCAAGGCTCTGATACCAAATGTTGTGAAACCAGCTCCAAAAGAGAAGAAAAGAGATATGAATGTCTTAGAAATAAGCCACTTCGAGGGGGAAACCTCCAATACATTACATAAATGAACAATTCTTGGATGATACAATTTACAAAACCTCCTTTCTATATATAGGAGTCCATGGGGCCATAATGTAATCCTAGTGAGCCACAATGTAATCCTAGCCGACCTAACAATAATAATTTAAGGGCACAATAATAACAAAATGGGGGTTACAAGGGTACAATAATAACAATAAGGGGGTTACACTAACAACAATAAGGGACTATACTAGTAATATAGGGACCTACCACTTTCAACTCGTTTACAGTTTGGAAGCTGTGTTGCTGATTGAATGCGAAATTCCGTCACTAAAATTAGCCATAGAATTACTCCCAGCTACGTCTGAAGAGGAGAAACATTTCTTGTACTTGGCTCAGCTAGATGAGAATCGATGAAATGATGCAATAGCAACCGAGGCTCATGTTAAACGAATTAAAGCTTAGTATGATAGAAGTGTGACCCCTCGAAATTTTTCAGAAGGAGACCTAGTCTTACTTTATGATCAAGCCAACGATAAGCTAGGAGCTGGGAAATTCGTGCCTATGTGGCATGGTCCTTTCATTAATAAACAAAAACTAGCAAAAGGGGCCTATGAGTTGATAGATTTTGACGGTGTCCCTTTGGATAAACTCAGAAATGGGCTTTATCTAGAGCGATATTATGCTTAAACTTGGTGTGGAGATTTTTTATTAGATTAGATTTCTTTACTGCTGGTGTGTGTTAGATTAGAAAAGTGTGCCTAGTTTGGAAGTGTGTTTTTATCACTATTCTTGCTTATCTGAGTTTTACTTTTGATATTGCAGATGTCGACGTCTCTTCAAACCTACATTGGTTTTGCTGATGGTGCTTGTCGTAGTACATGGAACATTTCTTCCGCAGCTTGGGTTATTTATTCACCCTTTGACGAGTTAGTTTCCATGAATGGGGTAAGCCTTGGTCAAACAACGAATAACATTTCCGAGTATAATGCAGTGATTGAGTTATTGTCTGAATCCATATCATTTGGAATTCGGAGTTTGATTGTTAGGTTGGATTCTGAACTTGTTGTATTACAACTTAACAAGGTTTATACCATTAAATCCGATTATTACGGTTATTTTTAAGAGTTAAGTCTCTTGGAGCCGTGAATTTGATTACATTGAATATCAACATATTCCAAGACATTTAAATACATTAGCAGATGCAGTTGCTTATAGTATGATAAATCGAAATTTTCAATGATCAAAACAGTAAAACAAACAATATTCATAACATGTACATAGATAGCCGGTAAATAGTGATATATCATAATATAGGAGTGTTTTAAAAAAAAATATATACATCGTCTTCGATCATAGGTTGGAAACACCTTATGATCGGTAGAATGATAACACAAAAAGTCAAAATATGAGTCTACAACATGATCATCCCATCACTGATGGTGATCACGATAAGAGACCACTGCTCAAGCCACCCTACACAGGAACCTCCTAAAAGGTCCTGGAACACCAATCACGTATCTCTATAATCTGAGTGGAATCTCATCTATATCTGTCTCTGGAATATCTAGAGTCAGGCGCTCTAGGTGATGCTCTAAGTCAGACAAGATTTCCGCTGATTGGCACACTTTAGAGGCGGGGAAATTTTAGTGCAGCGGTAGTTGTTTACGACGTCATAAGGTTGGAGATGAAGTTTTAGTCGCCATGGGTATACGCATTCAAAACTTTGGTTATTAGTTTCAGAAGATCAAAAAATAAAAAATTAGAACTTGAAATTTTAGTAATTTTACGATTCATCCCATTGTTCCCCGGCTGGGAGAGTCATCTCTCAGTCGCCACGGAAATCTATCCCAGCGTATGGAAAGTCCTCTATGGTAAAAATTTGGCGATCCAGCCAATGAAAATATGAAGGAGGAAATCGAACAATTTCAGAGTCCTCAATACTGTGACGAGCCATTAGTGCGACCCAACGAGTCATCCTAGGTTCTCGAAGTCGACCGGCATCAACAGAAATACTCTGCGGAGCTAGCATGGGGATACTCTCTAGAGAAAAGGTAACAACGATGGATCCATATCCAAATTTTTTTAGTTTACCATTCTTCGCTCTAGTCAATTGGCCTTTTATATTGGCCAATATAGCTTCGCACCAGTTGAAAATGGTGCCACAAAAACAGTCCACAACAATACGCATTTGGGAACTGATAGCCACATGCAACACAACACTCCCACATAGTCTGGTAACAGTAAATGCAATAAATTTCAACTTGGGATGGATGATTTTTTTTATGTCAATCCGTTTGTCCCTAGGGTTTTCCTGATCATTACAGACTAGCGACAGACTGGCCACCTGGCCTAGTCCCAAACAGAGAAACTTGTTCACCCCTTTTGGACAAACCAGTCAGAAAATAAATATCCTCCAGCTCAATTTCGAGCTGGTGGCCACCAATAATGAAACACTGGTCCTACACGTTCCACCTGTTTACCAGCCATGTCAGGAGGTCTACCTGTGCCCTCATGCCTTGGATGGCCCAGAATTTATATATACTGCATGCTTTCAATGCTTGGATTGTGGGAAAATGGAGCATTGTGGCGTCATCCACATCCTCATGTTCACGTTCTCTCCAAATCAACATCTTGTTACTCCTGCAATGCATAGAAACACAAGTTAGAACAATCTAATTTGGAAAATTTTAGGCGGCAAATGATAAATTTGAGTTTTAAATTTAAATGCGTGGAGTCTGCACTTAGCCTTTATACATAGTGCGTAGAAACACATGCACTCTGTGTAATGAGTGCGGACCCATGAATTTTTTCTATATAGAAAAAATTCGGGGTCCGCAGGTCCCATGTGTCTTACCTGCAGACCCCTGCGGGCGAATTTTTA
This sequence comes from Pinus albicaulis, assembly GCA_034641835.2. NCBI lineage: Eukaryota > Viridiplantae > Streptophyta > Pinopsida > Pinales > Pinaceae > Pinus > Pinus albicaulis. The sequence goes on along the minus strand of CM076584.1, from coordinate 1,674,712,758 downwards.
AACCATATTTCTCCCTAAAAATAAAATCTAAAGCCTAAAACTGAATTGTAAATGGATGAAATACAATATTAAGAGGTCGTGGATTACCTGGGATTGACGGTTCTTGATTTTTCCGAACAGATTTTCCAGAATCTTCACACGAACTTTCTTACCCAAAATCTTTTTGCTTTTCACTCTGAAACTGAACAGTAAAAATGAAACTGAAAAAGTCCTTTTTATAAGTTTTTTCAAATGAATGAATTTTTAATTTATTTATTTTTCACTTTAAAAAGGGTATTTTTGAAAGAATTTTTACTTATCTTAAACAAGTATGTGTAATGTTTCAATTTTTTGTGCAGAAATTGGATTTTTCAGGAAAACTGATCATCTTTCAACAAAAAGCATACTTTTATCACTTTTTCGGACTCTTTAAAATATTTACGAAAAAGAGAAACATTGGAGTCCTCTTTTAAGCCCTTTTCAGACTCTCTAAACATGAAAATATTGTCGAGTACTTGATTATTCGAACGCGTTAAAGTAAATGAATGATCGTCCCTTCAGTATAAGTTTACCCCTTTTACAAACTAAAATGGACTATTTACGAAAAAGGTATACGTTGACTAATTACAGTCAATAGAGTTCTCTCCCGCATTATTTTATCCTTTGTCGGGCTCGAGAGACTAAATTTACGAAAAAGTACACCCATGGAGTTTTCTTAAGTTTTTTCTTCTGACTCCCTAAAATTAAAAAACATCGAGTTTCTCCTATACTGGACTCATTAAAACTTAATAGTAAAGGACCTGTTCAATTTTAAAACAGGAACAGACCACTCCTTCTTAGGGTTCGAATTTTAAACTAAGTTGGACTCATCCGAAGGATGAGCTTATAAACAAGAAAATGTTATCCTCCTCAAGCTTTTCAAAAATAAAGAGGTACTTGCCAAAAATGGTGGGGGAAAAAAGAGGAAAATATGCGTGTTTTTTGTATTTTGATTTTTCGAAAATCCAGTCAAACACTCTTGAACACGACACTTTCATTCACCTGGGTTGGGAAATCCTTTGCCTAATAGTTAATCAAACCTCATTGAAAGTCTTCAGCCGGTTTCTGGGTATTAGCTTTGGGTCAATTGTCACCAAGCCATCTGCAGTGTCGTTATGTGTTCAAGAGGATTGTTTAAATAAACCATTCATCTGCAAAATATCTGTCATCCATTTTGACCATCCCTGAGTCAGTCCTTGCCAATATTTTTTCAAAACTTGATATATGATTTCGTGTTGTGGGCTTGCCTACGACAGATCACTTTCTATCTACGAAAACTCATTATCTAGGAAGTTGATCCAGAAATCGTCAGTACCTTGAAATCTGCATGCCTCAATGGCAAGTTTCTCGCCTTCGACGACAGGTTGTGTCATTGACCTTCGATCGAATGATTTCGTGAGATGTTTGACTTCAACTCATTCATTCACATTTCATGGATTGTATTGGGTAATTTGAGAACCATTGACATTACTGGTGGTTACTCTCACACTTGTTAACATTTTACATCATTGACTGGTAATCAAGTGGTTTCTACCATGTTCGACTTCAACACATTTATTCACATGGATAGAATCATACTAGTTCGAGAAGCGGAAATCAAGACCCTGGATCTAGTTTCTACCATCCAGGCTGCGAGGAATTTTGTTATCATTTATACAGTAGAATATTTATAAATATATGGCTGCATCCATACTGTGTCGACACATGTCTATACTGTATTCAAAATCGTTCCTATATCAGAACAATTTAAGTTAGTTCTAATTAGTTTTGATCTGAGTATGGGAATGCCTACCTCAGCGATGATATGTGTACATATATATTTTGCATTGAATATTTTTACAGGTTCTGACTAGGGTGTCCACAGGATGATCCTTGAAATTATAAAGTACTACACTCTTCATTTATGATAGACTTCAGTTTCATCTATTCCAGACTTTTCACTTTAGGGGGCAATCTGTTACACTAAAAATTGTCATCCTGACATTCTGCTATGGGTATGAACTCATTATAACTCATAATTTCCCCTTTTTCAAGTCTAACATATCAGTTCTTCATGTCAAGCCTTGAAAATCAGAGAAAAGTTCCTAAAAATCTCCTAAACTTTGGTATCGCACTTTCTCTATACATTGCACACGGGCCCCACATCTAATGTTCATCTATCTGAGACTAGGAACCGCACTTTCTGTAATTATTTATAGGTCACAGACTTCAGACTCACATCAAAACTAAAAAAGGCGAGAAAGTAAATTTAAAGTTGATTTTGAGATTAATTCTAGAATATTCTAGACAAAATTTTCGAGGGAATGAGTACGCTTTGATAAAATTTTGTCCTCCACTTATGGAGCTAACCCCTTGATGTGATGAGCTTATCCCTTTGAAGGAGGATTCTATCCCTTCATAGTTGGAACTGAAACCTCCTCTTTTCCACTATAAAAAGAGGCATTGGGTAGCCTCAAAGGGAGTTGAAGCTTTAGAATATTTGAGGTTAAGTGTTGTTAAGATTCAGACTCAGTTAACTAAGACTTTTGTGAGGAGAGATTACATACCTCTATTCGTCTTGGTTGGAGGAGTGCAGAGCTTATCAAAGTAGAGGAGACTCTTGCTTCGGACCCCGGGAAGGCCTGTGCAACATCAAGGCTCAGGTTGTAAGGTTTTCCTTCTTTTGAAATTAATACAAATATACTCATTTTTCTCAATAAGCTGTTTTTTAATGGTTTATTTCATAGATTCCTTGATCACTATGATAAGAATGATTTATGATGATGTCTATACAAGTGCTATGTAATACTTTGCTTGTTTGTGACTGCAGGTTTACAAGCGAAACTCCTTCAAGCGCGCGAAGGATAACAATAACTTCAAACAAGCACTGGACATAAGGTAGGTCTTTTAACACCTGTATAGAGCTTTTCATATATAGTATATGCTTAGAGAAATATTAGTCTATTTGGCTGTTTGTTGCTAGATACTTTTAGTACTAGGGAGATCAGTCTTGTCTGCAAGAACGATTTATCCGTACAACAAGTCTATGCACAGCCTGATTTCTCCTATCTTCTTCCTCACTGACACAAGGTTTGAGACCCATTCTGAGTACATGAGTGGGACTATTATTCCAGCATCATACATCTTTTTTATTTCTTTCTCAACTAGATGCATTAGGACAGGGTTTATCCTACGCAACTTCTACTTGAATGGTTTATGGTTTTCCTTGAGAGGAATCTTGTGCTGAATGATGTTTGTACCATAGGATTTCAAGTCCTCATAGCCCCATGCAAACACATCTTTGAATTATTTGAAAAGATCAATGAATTTTTGTTTTATAAGAGCTAGTAGTGTCTTGGACAACTTTATCATTTTAGGTTCTTTCTCACTACCTATGTTGAATTCTTCTACATTTATTTTGGTGGATTCCATTTTAGGCTTCCAAGCAACATCATTGAAATCAAACAATTCTTCTAAGGGGGAAAGTCCTCTAGGAAATAGGTTGTCTTTGCATTGCAATACCTCAAGGTCTCTTTTGTCTAAGTCTTCAAACAATTCCACCTCAAGAGGGTGTTCTAGTAGATTTACATCAGCAGTATAAGGTGGCTCTATTTTGTGTGTTTGTCCCTCATCAAAGAAGTTCTCTTCATGATATGAGTTTGGTTTTGGCATTTCAAATTCATTTTTGGATTGCAGGAAGTCTTCAATGTGTTTGTCAAATTTAAGCACTTGCCAATAATCTATGTTATCAGGGACTATTGGTATGTTTTTGACATTTACCATGTATTGTTCATTGGCATGAGGTAGTTGACAAGTGCTGACAGCAAAGGCTAGTTCATTTGAATGGTTGTTCTAGGTTCTTGGGATAGAGGTAAGTTCATATTTTTCAAATGCTTTGAGGAGGTCTAAGGTATCATTTCTATATTCTCTTAGCCTAGGATTTTTGGCTGATTATTCTCCTTTAATTTGCCTAATGATTAACTCGGAATCTCCTTGAACAAAAATCTTCTTAGCTCCTTTACTTTTCATCATTTGTAACCCTAAGAGAAGAGCTTCATACTCTGCAATATTGTTTGTACATGGAAAATATAGCTTGTAAGAGTGACCCTGATTAGTGTTGTGTATCCAAACACTTTCTCCTGAACCAAATTTTCCACAAGAGCCATAAAAGCTCATGTTCCAATGTGTTTCAAGTTCAGATTCGATGTTATGTTGTTGTTCATCATTGCTAGGGTTTTTGTTGTCATGTTCTTCATTTTGTGTTTGGTTTGACTATTCTGACAGGTATTACTCTTCCTCTTTTTCATTTACTTGTTCATTAATGCCATCTTCATTGTACAATATAAATGAGTTAAGGTCTAAATGGATAGAATAGAGAGGAGTGTTGTTTGGCCTATCTTCGCTACTTACCATGTATTTCATGTGAGATTATCTGTACATTCTTCTTGTTTGGTTAAAGAATGGAATGGTAGCATATGTCATGTCCATTTGGAGGCTTCCTTGGAGTTTGGCTCCCCATGCTCTAGATAAAAGCATGTCATATTTTGGGTGAATGTCAGCCACTACAATATCCATGACTAGGCTCTTGGCTAGTATTTGTGCCAGATTGACACACAGATCTTTGATAAGGTCCAGACATTTAACTCTACTCGAATCAAAAGAGTACAAGAATTTTTATGGTTTTCTTATTTCGAGGCCTAATATCTCCATCCCTACCTTTGGCATGAGGTTGTGTGAGGCACTAGAGTGTAGCATGGCATTGTGTAAGATTATGTCATAAATGTTCAAACTTACATAGAATGGAGGAACAAATCCCTCTTGGAACATTCCTTCTACCTTAGGTCCAAAAAATAACTATGGCTTGTCATCGGTCAAATTCAGAGTATCAGTGTCATTTCCTATGTTTAAAACCTTCAAAACTTGAGATCTATATACATCTTGAGTCACTAGTTTAGTAAGGGGTATGGCTATCTTGATCTTGGTAATTTCACCCTCGATACTGAATGGTGTCTGTGTCCTTGATAGAGTTAGATTAGTTTTATCATAAATGGTCTTTTCAGCAGCTTTAGCTTGCTGAGTTTTATTTGGAATCTCAGTTAAGGTAGTTTTTTCAGGGCCACTAGTGGATGCACTAGGGCAGCTTTGGTCACCATCATGTTGGCTGATTTTTTTTTTGCTTTGATCAAGATTCTTGGCCATTATGTTGTTATTTTCTGCTGCCATTTTAGGAATGTTTTCAGGGGTCTTCCTAGCAGAAATTTCTAGTTTGTTCCTCTTGGGGATGTCTTGTTTTTTCCTACTTCTGAGGTCACATTGCCTATGAACCTCCATGATAGCATTTTCAAACCCTATTTTTTATTCTTCAGAATCTTCATATGTTATTTCATTTTGGTTTGAGGAAAATATACATTGTTCTTCTTCTATGAGAAAAACAACATCCTCACTATCAGAACCTATTATATTTACATGGTTTTCTTTTGGCTCTTTAGTCTCTCTTTACTCCTCATCTACATAGTTTTCTTGGAAAGGAGGTTTGATTTGCTGGTCATTTTCTCTTTTTCTGATTTGAGGAGGATCTCTTCTAAAGTTTTGGTTTATGTTTCTGTTTTGGGGATTTATTTGGTTTTCCCTAGGAGGTGCTCTTTCATTCAAGATAATTCTATCCATCATCCTTTCCATTGTCCTAACTAGATTTTCAATTTTAGTATCAGATGTGGAGGCCACAGTTTCTTCTTTGTATGTAACCTCCTTTCTGATCCCATCCTAGCACTTTTAGAAATTAGATTGGCTTCTTCACTTACTGCTACCCTTTGCATGTCTTCTAAGGTGAGGGAGTGTCTTTCTGTTAATTGGTAAGCCATGTCGGGATCAAATCCATCTGGAAACTTTACTAGGGCTAGGCCTTATGGGGGTTTCATGTGGGGAGGGAGTGCATTATATACACAGTTGAACCTAGTGCAGTAGTCTTGAACACTTTCCCCAACATTTCTCTTAAGGTTATCATACTCTGATAGGATTTGAAGAGGATTTTTCTTAGTTTCCCACTTGTTTATGAATGTTTGATATAGGGAAGGAAGATCATGAATGTTGTTAGGAGTTAAGTTCTTGAACCATTTCTTTTCTTCTCCTCCTAAATTTTGGGCAAAAATTCTCATTTTTATGGTTTCCTATTCTATTTCTTGATAGTCAAATGCATCATTCATCTTGTCTACATGTTGTTGGGAAGTTGTAGAATCAGTCTCATTAAAGTGAGAGATTTTATGTTGATAGTCTTGTGTCATAGGTAGTAAAGTTTGTGGTAGTACCAGGGGGTCATGCCATGCTGCCATGACGAGATGTAATGGAATCCAAGAAGGATTTACAAGAGGAAGGTTTATGAGTGGGGGTGGAGGATGAAATGGATTGGTTTGAACAGTGGATGTATGAGTGGGGGTAGCAGATCTACTTGGACCAGCTAGCTGAGATTAAGCAGATTTGGATTGAAAGGAGTCAAAGTGTTGGAAAAGCTGAAAATCAAGAGGAGTGGAAGGAGAGGCTTCTCTACTAGGACTCTGTTGTAGGCTTGTAGACTCAAAGTCTGTCTGGTCTATCCAATTTTGAGACTTAGTTTTGAATAGGTTTCTTCTATGATGTAAGTCAAATTGGGTATCTCGCAAGGATGTAAGGTTTTCAAGAACATAAATTTCTTTGTGAATTGGTCTAACAATAGTTGAGTCTTAAGAGTTAGAATTTTTTCTCAAGATTATTTCTAGGTCATCAACTATAGTAGGAGGGTTTGGGTGAGGGTGAGATCTGGGTTTGATTCTTTTTGAAGCCAGATTTCAAACCCAAAACATAGAGAGGCTGAAAATTTATAATATTTTTGAAAACAAAACCACTCTGTAAGACGACTGAATTCACACAGTATGTGACTCGACTTTATGTTGTTAGGATTGATTAGTGCATTCCCAGAGGATTCTGTGATAAATAGTGGATTCACCAGGTCTACTGGAAAGACAATGGAGTCACTAGGTGGATGATGCTAATTGTTTTGAAGATTTGTTTGTTGTCCACCATCAACAATTGAATACCAATCTAGAGATGTTTTTGGGTTTTCTGAGTTCTTTATGTACACTAAGATTTTTAATGAGTGCTCTCCAGTATTTTTTCCATTATGCTAGTATGGAAAATCAAACAGATATCATTCTTGGATAACACTTGATTTATCTAATTTTGACAAGGGATTTTTGAGTTTGGAAGGAATATTTAAGCTGTTACATACTCAAGTCCCATCGTGATCACAATTATGTTAGGTCCCTGTAATTTGGCAGATTAGCAAGACCAAATAGACAAGGGTAAGATCAAAGTAACTTTGGAGTCCTATGACCTAGCCTTCCTAGACTCAGAGAGGGCTCTCTCTATATTTGTATAAAAGAGATGACTTGTTTGTTTTTAAGATGTTGATTTTAGGCTAGTTAAAATGATAGGGTTTGTTTGTTTTGTTTCGTTTGGTTGGGTAGGTTTTCAAGAAGAACATATAGAATAAGAGAAATTCAAACCATTGGGCTATGGGGTCTATGAAAGGTATAAAGAGTACAACAAAAAATCAGGGGTGTTTCATAGGGCAAGTTAGCAAAGACAAATGGATCTTAATAGCTTATGTGAGTGAAATGAACATTAAGTTGTGAGATTAGTACATTTAAAGGGAAATTAAGAATCCTTTAACATATAATATAAAAATAAGAGTCTTTAAGAGTACTATTAATTAATAAAGAATCAAAGGATAGGGCATGCCACAAACTTCTTTGACCAAAATTCACCAAGTAAACTTTAAAACAACAATCCAGCAAACCCTAGAGAGAAGGGAACTCCTAAATTCTCTAGTTATTCACTTTCAAAGAAATAAAACATTAAAGATAAAACATTAGTAATGATTAAAGAGCTATAAAATACCTTCAAAGTGACAATTCAAGATGGACTAAAGGATAGGGAAAACCATAAAATTCTTCAGCTAAACCCTAATCAGTAAGCTTCAAAGAAAAGGCCTAAAAAATTTTTTTTTAGGCCACACCAAAGGATATGGCATACCATAAAATTATTTGGAATGGCTCTATTAGATCATTTTCAAGACAACAAGCATAAGTGGAATCAAAGAGCAATTAAGAATTCTTCAATCAGACCTAGCGGAGGAAAACATCTAAACAACAGAAGGTAGATAGAATCAATGTGCCTCTCAACAAAAGGAAAGGGAAAGATGAACAATATGGAAAACATAAGAATAAAAGTACTAAATTATAACAACATCACCATTAACCAGGTTCATGAATCTTATGAATATGTTTGCTCCATTGATTCTCAATCCGAGAGAAACACAAAGCTCCAAAACCAGTTTCTTCACAACTCAAAATCTATATTATTTGAGCTCAAAAATCAACCAACAACATAATTTAGCTTACATGAAGTATTTAACTACAAAATGATGAATTAAACCCTAGCAAGGGTTCCAAAATGTCATTTATTACATAGTTAAGGCACTTGGACCTTTGAGACCATGCAAGGCACAAGGAAAAAATATCTAAACTCATTTATGGCAAAAAAACTTCTAACATAACTATTTGAGTTAATTTGGAGAAAAAGTTGACTTTAAGGCCTCAAATGATATTTTTCAATAACTCCTAGCAATGGTGTAGCTCCAAGGTACAAGGGCGTAGCGCCAGGCCAAGGACGCAGCGCCAAGACTAGAAATATTTCCTGTTTTGCAACTGCATTTTGGAAGCCTTCCCAGTGTCCAAATAACCTCCATGATAGCTTATTGGAAAGCCTGTTGTGTCTAGTTTCCAAATATTTCTTTTGTTTCCAGAGTGGTGCTAATTTACCTAGCCAAAAACCACTTTTCCTAGGACTTCTAAGGGCACAGCGCCAGTGCTGAAAAGAGGGCAAAAAGTTGATTTTTAGGTGGTTTGTGGCACTTTTGAGGGACCAGTTTTGCTCCAAGTGACAAGAAAATTTCTGATCATGATGTACTTGGCATGAGGAACATGATAATGTAGGCCATTTTTTATTTAAGTGCCCTAAGCACTACAATTTTTTCCCTTTCTTCTACTAGCCAACTGTCAAAAATAAAAAATTTGCACCAAGTGCCAAAATTTGGAATTTACCTTGCTGATCATGATTTGGATGCTTGGAGGGATACATCAGCAATGATATTTAGTTTTTCCTTCTCCTTTTCCTCATTTAGGGCTTGAATCTTTGCAAGGGCTCTTTTGAGCTTGGCCCTTGCAATCCTGTTTCTCATGGCATAATGTCTTACCATCTTCTTTTGTAGGTCAATGTCTCTTTTTGCCTTCTCAAGTTGACCCTCTAGGGCACACTGGCTCTCTCTAGCCAATATTCTCTATCATAGTTGATTTCCATGGCAAGAAGCTCACTTGGAGTGAGCTTCTCTGCCAACTCTATCTCTTTCTCTCTTTCCCGGGCTAAAGCCTTATTCAACCCAATTTTCCTTGGCCTCTTCCTAGGAAGTTGTTCTTAGTCATCTTCATTGTCATAAAAAGTGACCAAGGTCTCATCTAGCATAGCCTTGGCCCTTCCAGCCTCTTTTCAAGCTCTAATTACCCTAACTTCACTGATGTCTTTCTCTGTCTCTAAGTGTTGTTTTTCTAACTCAAGGAATTTGATCACATTATTTTCCCTACCAAGATTATCTTGAAGCTCACTAATCTTGGCATCCTTGGTTTTGAGCAGAATATTTGTATTCCACTCCTCATCTTCATCCTCAGGGCCAATCTGTTGAAACTCTTGTTCAATTTCATGCTTGTTCTCCTCCTCATCAGTGATATGTTCTATGACCTTTTCCTTACCCTTTTCAAGTTGTTTTGTTGATGTAGAAGGCATGGCCCCTTGCATCTCAAGTGCAAGAAACACATGCCTGTATCCCATCCGGTATGTCAAAGGAAAAGGCTCAATGTCAATAATATTAGTGTCATCTAGCTCACTATCTCTTTCACTGCTAGATGCTCTGGTGTCATGAGATGAGGGTGAAGGGTTGTGGGAAGGTGATGAAGGAGGATCATCATGAGGTGAAGGAATGTGAGTGAGTGGAGATGTGTGAATAGCAGGAAGTGATGGAGAAGTAGGAATGATAGGATGAGATGAGGAAGGTATACCTTGCTGATGATGGCCTTTTGGAGTAGTGAACACCTCATTGGAAATGAAATTCTCCCATGGAATGCCTTTATGTTTTAGTTGGTGCATAACCACCATCTTAATGAGTGAGTGATGGAATAAGCTCTACATTTACTGAGGATAATCTCTCTTTTTCACTATGTAGGCCATTTTTTCAATGCTTAGGAAAAGGTAATATGGTATATGCAGCATCCTCACTCTATTAAAGTGCATAAGAAGCCGTATGTGATATGAGTAAAGATGGGAAAACCTTCCCTTATATGTGAAATACTTCATGATTATTCTCATCATGGGTGCATATCTATCAATTCGATGTGAAAAAGGAAATATGGACTTGTGGTGATCTTTATACCTAGGTTTTAGATATGGCTCAAAGTAACTCATGTCTAGGTTTGCTTTCTTGAACCACTTTTCTACCACACTTGGTATTCTTGTAGCATCTTCTATGGCACTGGTAGACAACTAAAAGGTAACCCCAACAAGATTAACTTGTTTTTCATGCAAATTGATAATGAAAAGTCTTGTTAGCTCAGGGTGGTTTTGTACTTGCTACACCTTCACACGAAATTCAAAGCAGCCTACATGTTTGTGTTGGAAACAGTAAGGGGAGATGCCATGAGTTCCCTAGTATTGAGGGGTTTAAATCTGTTTATCTTTCCTCCTTTATGATCATGCCTCATTCGAATTTGTGCCTCCATACCACTATATTCACCCTCAAACATTGTAAACTCTTTTTTAGAAACCCTAGGGCTGTTGTTAAATGAGATGAAGGGAGGGTATGAAATGGAAGTTTTGCAAATGAATGGAATGAGTGAGAATGAGGGGAATGGATGTTAAATGGGAAAATTAACTCAATGAAAACCCTCACAGCAATGTAATCACCCTTTTTATGACTATTTTTCTTCAAGGAGGGTGAAATAGAGACAAAAACAATGATCTCTAGCTAAATCTTAGGGTTTTCTTTAGGGTTTATTTTCCATTCAATTAAGAATTCATTAAATGACATAAAAATGGGTTCACACCATGTACTTACCCCTTAATATTTTCTTGGATGACTTTGGAGGAAATTTGAAAGCGTTTTGAAGTAATTTTAATGGTTGGAGGGCTTAGAAACCCTTTCTTTCTGAGCGTGCATCGCCAATGTTGAGGGTGCAGCGCCAAGGCTGAGGGCGCAGTGCTAGTTTTGAGCGCACACCACCAAGGGTTTTTAGCACAAACCCTGTCGAGCAAGACCGTAACGCTCTATTAAGGGCACAATTCCCACTCTCAGGTGCACAATTCCTTCATAAAATAAACCGAGGAAAAATTCCAAGGGTGCAACGCCCACTCCAAGGCGCGCAACGCCAAGCTAAGCGTGCAACGCCAAGCAAATTTTTCCAATTTCGCTCAGAAAACTCACAATTTCTTCTCTCCTTGAAACTTCTAATGCTTTGCAAGGCAACAATGACTCATTTGAAGTGTTAGATGGGATTTTATACACTTATGGCTTTAATTAAACTTTTTCAACCCACTTTCTAATGTTTAAAGTCTTTTTTCCTTTCTCACTAACCCTTTTACACTTTTTTTCCTTGCTGGTGACTGAAAACATTTAATTGGCTTTTCTTTTGATAATTGAGGCATGATAAGTTCATTTTGACAACTTTAGGATGATTACACCTAGCATCATCGTCAAAATCCTTGTTGGAACAAGGTCTCCTACAAAGCTGCGAAATTGGTTCATTTTGTATATTTTTTATTATATTTAGTATAGCACAGGGGGTTTAGGGTGGGTCAAAGCCCCTAAAGCATTGTAATTGGGTCAAGGGGAGACCAAGAGTCTGCAAACCATAATTTGTAGACCATTGGATGCATAGGCTAGAATAGGATAGGTAGTTGAACCTTTTTTGAGTTGTAGAACAAGCTAAGAATGATAAAAGATTACTGCTAAGTGAAAATCGATAGATCTGGTCAAGGTTTTCAGATAAGGACTCCTGCTACTGTGTGCGTGGAGGGCCTCTTTCCTGATGTGTGCGGAACCTTATTCTGTGTACGTAGGTTGGGTTTTTGGGGTTTTTTACGTAGATCTAAAAGATTAATGAATGCGGAAGTATTGTTCGCTATCTGAACCTTCTGGAATTTTTGTGATATGAATCTGTCCCGTCTTCATTACTTAGTATATGTTGTTTTTTTATTGGTTTAAGATGTGAACATACTTTTGTACTTGTCTATGCTATGATCTAGGTTTTTCTACTTCCTTCATACAAGAATATCTGAAATAGTTGTGTATTGTTATATGAATTCTCGATCTGTTAAGTTCTGTGAGTAATATTGCTGCTATGCACGTGGATGTGAAGGGAATATAATCTTGGTGATACCAGATCAGGTCACGACCAGGGTGAGAAAAGCTCTACTTGACTTACCTACCCTCTCCCAGGATGCGGAAACCTAGTTCCAACACCCACCCATACTACTTTGGGTGAGACTTTGGCCTGCGTAAGCAAGTATTTGCCGAAAGGGCCAGTAGTATAGGGGTTTTTTGGCAAACCTTGAACATCTGAACCTGGGTCAAGACCCCTCGATCCAACAAATGGTTCCATTGCCGGGACCTGGAGAATTTTCAGAGAGGGATCGGGTAATTCCAAGGCCATACTAGAAGCTGGAGAGGAAGGAAATTGATTAATGGTTTGAACAACAAGTTCAGGAATTTTCCATAAAAAAAAACCGAAGTAAGAGGCTAACCACTGAAGAGTGGAAGAATAAGTACATTTTCACAGAGATCTATGAGATATTCTTTGTAACAATCGCAATCAAGCTCCAAGAGTGGCTCGCGAGGCTGGTTGAGTTTCAAAAGTGTTGGAAGGATGAGCAAATCACAGATTAGACCCCCGAACTAATCCAGCAGCTAGAAAATACTGATAACACCATCACTCATATAGTGGACCATTGGGTTGATAGTGTGTTAGGAGGATTTGTAACAGAATTTTCCATCGATCAATTTTTCTCCTACTCTGAAGCAGAGTGAAGATTCTTCACGGGGTTCTGAGGTAAGTTCTTGAAGACTTTTCCATTATTGATCAAAATATTATTGTCCAAAATGAGTATTCTGTGTAGCCATACTGAGTGAAGGACCTCTGATCTGGACAGGAGTACAACGCGGAGTGGCAAGTAATATAGGGCCAACATAGAAGGAGATCGATTGGCCTATAGTCCAGTAAGGGAAGCAGCTGTGTAGAGTCCTCTAGCCACACCACTTTCAAATAAGCCTAGAGGTAAGAATTCACCGACCCCTCCACCACTGGAAGACGTCATGGCTGCACACATGAAATTTCTGACCTTCAAGGGTGTGGAGGATGAAGATATGGATCAGTTCTAGTTTGTCACAGGATTGGTATGGACTGTGCAGAATGTGGCTAGTGATGCAGTGAAAAGGGCATAGTTGTCCATTTCCTTCGAAGGAAGAGCATTGGACTGGTACATGGGATACATTGGCCAAAATGAAAATGCAACCATTGAAGAAATTAAGAATGCCCTGAAACAACAGTTCAAGAAACCTAAGTCCTACTCCAAAATCATGGTTGATCTAAATGATTTCAAGCAAGGACCTTCTAAATCTGTGTGGGAGGCTGATCAACAACTAAAGAAGGTAATCAGAGAAGGGGGATTCCAATACGATGAAATACAACACATGAAATGGTTTATTGCCATGTTGTTGCCTCACCTGTGTGTACCTATGGGGCACCAAACTTTCGAATTGCAAGAGAAGGCCTTGGAAGGTGCCATGAAGTTAGAAGTTGCACCTCGGGACGAAACTCAGCTGTGCATCCAATAGATCCAGGGACAGCTGGAAGTGATGCATGTAGAGATCCAAAACTTGTGAAAGGAATGAGGGGAAGAAGCCAGCCCCGAACGATGGTGCATACGATGCTGGGTGAATGGCCACACAAAGGATAACTGTCCACTATTAACATATTATGTGCAGGCCAGGGGACTGAGCCCATTGTGCCATAGGGAGGCTGCAGAACCTAGTGGGATAGTGATCTGGTGCGATGATTGTCGTGTCGCAGGACTGCATGATACTAACCACTGTCCCCGCCTTGCTGCATGCATCCTAGAGATAAAGCAGGAATGGTGTCGGTTCTGCAGATCGGTGGAACATGACGAATAGAACTATCGGACATATGATTTGATGATTTATCTAGGAAACTTATATAAGGTACAGTCAGACCCTGCGTCACCAGGACCCATGTAGGTATAGGTGGCTCCCCATCAAGGGGCAGGGGAGGAGGATGCGGTGGAAGTGCAGGACGAAGACGAGGTCAGCTAATCTTCTATAACTGTGGATAAGCAGGACACTTTGCAAGGGACTACCCAAACCCCACTAGGCAATCCTATCGATATTGTAGACAGGTGGACCATGCAATTGAAGATTGCCTGATATTGATAGCAGAAATGTAGGAAAAACAACCGACACCTACGCACAATGTCCAGAGAGTTAAGGCTGAGCTACGAAGCAAGGACCTGAGGAGGAGGCTGGGATGGAACCTCTGATCCGTCAAGCCGCTATCAAACAATAAGGCCTAGACCTAAAAGGGGGAAAGAACAGTGATCACAGCTCGCAAAGACTTTGTTGAGACAGAAGCAACTACCGCTCGACCACCTGCGACCCTCAAGGTAGATACGGAAGTTGAGCCCTTTTTGCAAGCATGTATGACACTGTTGTGCAACCCAAATGCTGTGGAGAACCTTCAGGCATTAATAGATAGTTGCGCAGCATGACCCAATCTAACCCCAGGAATCAAGGATGTGCACAAACTTTATAGGTATAAGAAACACACCGGAAGAGAAATGTGATTTTCTGCGCAGATCGGTGACTATGAAATGTGCCAGGTTATTTTGGACCTAGGGTCGGATGTGAACGTGTTACCTAATCAGAATTGGCTATGAATGGGATAACCTGAGTTGGAATGGTCCACTATTCATCTGCACATGGCAAATCAACAGAAAATCATCCCGTTAGGAAGGTTTCTGAAAGTTATGGTGGACATTGCAGGAGTAAAGGCCTATGCTGATTTTGAAGTAATAGAAATTGTAGAAGATGTGCACCCTACCTTGTGCTCTTGATATTGGACTGGGCCATAGATATGGGCAGTATCATCAACCTAAAGAAAATAAACATGGTGTTTGAGAATAACGGCACAAGGGTGATAGTACCATTAGATCTTGCAGAAGGTGAACGATATATAGAGCTGGTACGCGATGAAGAGGAGGTGGATCACATTTACAAGTTGACTGCGTGGGACAAAGATTGGATTAACCCCATGGCAGAAGGAGTCCTCTGTTGGGAAAATGACAGTGAATTATTTTCTGACTCTAATGACGAGATGGAAAATTGGCAGAACCGTTTGCATGATGTCTCAGCACTACGGTGTCTTCGAGTGACAAGGAACTTCCGTTGCATTTCCTCAGAGGTAAAAGACCTACCCTATTTTGATGGTTCTGGCAGCATTAAGGAATTTTTGTGAGCATTCGAAGCGGAGGTTCCCAAGAGACGAAGGTTATGGGCCCTTAAGCTAGCCCTGCATGAAATACCAACGTGCTGGTGGGAGACACATAATGGGACACTCCAGGATTGGGAGGCATGTCGGGATATGATGATCCTACGATTTGAATCCCCGACTGGCCTGCGGGTCAATAAATTCCTTCGATCGGAAGATCCACGCAAATATTTGTTGGCATGGTAAAAATAATGGTGCGACAAGATGACTAAGGAATGGGTTCACCTACTGATTCATGACTTAGGACCAATTCCATCTGCATGGTACTTAGATGCAGAGCTCCATCGACGCACCTACCACTGGGGGATGTTGAAAGAATAATTATTGGGAAATTTTGGGTTAGTAAGTCGGCCCATGGTGCTTGACGTAGCCCTACGAAACAGTGACACTAGGGAGTGGGGAAAATTGCACCTATTCCTTGCACCAGAATTACTCGCATGGGAAACACAAACACTAAGCATGGTTAAATACTGTGGCTTGGGCCCAACAAATAATAAGAATGCTCCGTGAGTTGCGTTTAACTTGGAACTAGAAGGGGTGCACATGACTACCGGGCTGCCAGGGGATTGCAATGGGACGGACCTTACACTAGAGAGGAATGCAGATCCAGAAGGCATAGTTATCATAAATGCAACAACTCTCGCAACAAGAAAACAACTGCGGTCACTCCTCGTCAATGCAGGGTATTCCAGAAAGTTTGTTTGGGAATATGCGCTACTTATAATGCCTTTGAAAGATTCTTCCCGTGAAGGATCCGGTGTGGTTCGGGGGACACCTGTGGGAAACACATATCTTTAGTTGTAGAGTATGTTAGGAATAAGCCTAGGTTGTGGGGGGAGCGCAAGAGGCCCGAATGTTTAGTCCAAGCTCAACAGGTATGCAGAGTACACACAGGGAGTGAAAATTGACAACAGGAACGGTAAAATCAGGTAAAACGAAGAAGTTACCATTAAGAGGAGTAGGCGGTTGGCAATTAATGAAGTGATTCCTGGAGATTTTTAATTGGTTGTTACACCATTTTTTTGGTCATCTAACCTATTATCATTAGATAAACCCAAGTACACCATGTAAGACCAATTTTAACCTTATTAAAATTGCTTTCACCACATTTGTCTATATTGCATGGTCATATTTAACCCAAAACAAGGAAATCAATTAAATAAATCATTATTTATTTGATTGTTTCCTAAGAATAATTTATTTAAATCATTATTTAAATAATATTCTTAGTTAAATTCGACTAAATAAAATATAAATAATTAAATAAACCATTATTTATTTAATTATATTCCCCTCATTTCCCTTAAATAATAAATAAATCATTTATTTATTTGTTATTTACAAATAAAGGAATTGACCCAAGTCAAAAACCCTTTCCCCTCCAACAAATATAATAAAATATTCCTAAAGGGTGATTCTAGAATTTGATTAATAATATTTTATTCATGCCTGCATTCTACTTACCCCAATATTTTGTTATAAATAGAAGGGTTTTCCCCATTTCATTAGTGACCTTCATTGCATTAGATCCTCTGAATCTACTCTTGAGTGATCATTTTCCATTTTGTTTATGAACTCCCATTGAGTTCCATGTTTACATTTTTCTACACCAATAAGAGAGGAATTCTGATCTGAAATGCTGAGGAATGAGAACCCATCCCCTTTGAGAAGCCAGGAAAACACCTTTCTTGTTTTCCTCTCAGGTGTCCCATTCTTTAATATAATACAAATCATTCTTTTAAACACTTTGTTCTTGTCTTGTCTATTGGATGCATGGAGCCATACTATATTTTATCTGCTTAATGTATTTTTGTGCTTAGATCTGAATCTATGTAGCAAACTTCAAGATATTTTGCATCCATAATCGATGTTAGGGCTATTTGTTATGCGTAGCTAAAGGGATCTTTTACGACGAAAGATTCATACTAACAATTGGCGACTCCACACGGGTTTTCTTTTGCGACCGCTGTTGTTTTATTCCTACATATCCAGCTGTTTCAGACTCTAGGGTTTCTCTCCCCTTTTCTGTTTTTCCTATTTTTATGGTGTTTTTCACCCCTAAAACCCTCAAGCAGTCAAATTTTTAACTTCCGTGTGTTTTTGGCCTTATTGCGGAGGTGACAGACATCAGCCGCAGCTGAGACGACAAATCTTTCTGAAATCTTCCGCTGAGAGAGCCGGATCTGTAGGTCGCACTTATTGGCCCAAAAAGTGCGACCTGGCCTTGAGGTCGCACTTTTTTGCCCAAAACCTGCGTCCTAGACTACACACAAGTCAGAACCTACGACTTTCCCTTTTTCTGCAAATTTTCCAGCACCTTTTCTGGGTTTGTCTGAAGCTTCTGTCAGGGTTTCCCAACCTCTGTCTTTGCCCGTTTAGACCTGTTTCTGATCTGCTTCACTCAACTAAGTGGGAATCTTTCCCCTTAGGGCTCCAGTACCCTCCACTTTTGTGGGAGAGTCTTTGCTATTTCAGAAGTCTGAATTTTTTGATTTTTCGCCTTGTTTTTCTCAGATCTGATACCTCCTTTTCAGATCCCTTTAGATCAGCTCTTCTCCCTCTCAAAACACCTCATATCATTTTGTTTGGGGCTCATTTCTAAGGCCACTGCCTTGTATCTTCTATTTTTATCTGATCTCCTCCTTTTTAGCAGCAACCTTACCTCTGCCTATTTGTTGTTTTCCGCACCACTTTTCAACAGATTTACCCTTTAGATCCCAGTCCCTCCGGACCTTAGATCTATTGGCCTCTTTTTTTTAGTGTGCTTTGCCTATTTTTTCCCTCTCAGAGACTAGTTTTGAGAGACCCACCTTCTTGGGTTAGATTGCTACCTTGTTAGTTGTTAGTTTTCTGTCTTTTTAGTCTTATTTACTGCAGATTTATTTTCAGTTACGCAGCACAATTTTTATTTCACTCTCAAAACGTCTGGGTTTAAACAATTAAAATTAACGCACACCACACACTGACCCTAAGTGAAGAAGCGCCTGGTTAACACCGCCTGGCAAAGAATTGAAAATCAATTGTCACTGCACCTTTTCTGCCCTTGACCTCACTTGATTTTGTCTCTCCCTGCCCTTGTCGGTTTTTTCTTCTCCCATCATCATTGCACCCCCAAGGCGCCTTTCTAGGAGACTTCTTGGCCTTCACCCTCAGTTTCTGATTGGTCAACTTCCTCCTCCCCTTCATCATCGAGAAATTCCTCCCCCGAGTCCACACTCCAAATCTTCCTCTGATTGTTCGGGTTCTCCCCCTCCTCTTGGTTCCCCCCCTGTTACCTTCCCCATGTCTAGTTCCGGACCTAGCCCTAACCCCAGTTCTATGGTTGGGTCCGTGTCCAGTGGAACCCCTATGGGACCTACCTCGACTGCCCCATTACTCCCTTATACGGTTGGCCTCAGTCTCCCCAATTTCAATCAGCTGATTAATGATCCTATTCGCCACGATGTTAGTTGGCCTGCTATGTCAACCAAGCTCCCCTCCGACAATCCCGAGTTCGAAGGCCTTGCTAGTGAAGATCCCTCTAACCATATACAATCTTTCCACATGTGGTGTTCTTCCAATTCCATCACCGATGACTCCATCCGTCTTCGTTTGTTCCAGTGCACACTTACCAGCGAAGCTTCCAAATGGTATGTTGATTAAGCCACCTCTTCCCATACCACCTTTGCGACCATTGCCCAAGCCTTTTTATCCTATTTCCATCTCCCTCTCTGATACGACACTAGCACTGAACTCTTAACTTATTTCCATCAATCCTCTTCGACCCGCATTTCTGCTCATGTCCAGGAATGGCAGCGAAGACAGAGCCTATGTCGTGCTCCCCCCTTTGGAGATCGGGTTTACATGGACTGGTTCCTTTTCTCTCTCTTACCTCCCATTGGAAAAGATGTCGCATCCCATTTTCCCCAAACCGAAGAATCCACCCTCCAAATCGCTTTGAAATATGACCTTATCTACACCCAATCTAGTTATGTTTATACTGTCCTTCCTGACCTTCCCAAGCTCGGTGGCTCTAATGCCCCAGGGGCATCTCACTCTGTCGACGGTATCATTGGAGCCCTGTCACATGCCTCTACCTAACCTCTTCCAGGACATAGTTTCCCTCCAGGGGCCAACCCCTCTGGCACTTTTTCCCCTCCAGGTAGCATGTATTCAGGATACAGCATGCCTCCTCCTTTTTCCCACCCTCCTGCTTACCTTACTACTGCCCACCCTACCCCTTATCCATATCTGCAACCTGGTGTCCCAACTACTCCAACATTTGGACCTCCCACTCCCTTGCCTTTTCCACCCCCGCAACCACACTTACTACCCCCTCTAGGGCAAGTATTTGCACAGCAGGGGGCACCTAATTTTCCTCCTTCTCAAAGAAGGAGAAGAGGCAATCAACCTGCTTCTGGTAATCGTGGACCCAATCCTTCAAGTATTGATCCTCACACTGCCAACCAGCCACAAGGTTCTCAGCCCAAGCCGAATAGGACACTTCACACCAATAAGCCCTGTTCGTGTTGTGGTGTCTATGGTCACTACACTCATGATTGTCCATTATTACCACAAATTCAGTAGATGTGTGACTCTCAGGCCACCGTGCGGGGACAACACTCCTCCCCTTCCTCCCCAACTACTTCTCAACCCGTTGTGTTTACCAATCCTTTCCCTCAACAAGGATTTGTGGCCACTCAACCCCATCATGCCCTGGTAACCACTCAACCTTCCCCTTCTGGTTCCTCTGATTACCAGATTCTCATGATGGCCTCTGACCCACCTCTCACCATCGACCTCAACCTTCAAACTCGGTCACGTCAGTATTCCACACCTCCCGTTCCATCTATCTCCGAGTCTCCATCGTCCGGTCCTACAGAGCCTCTATCGACAGCCAATGGTCCCTTGCAACTCCCTCTGCCCAAATTCGAGGTTCATCCCAAACCTCCTAAGGGACCATTATGCCGCAATGCTGCCTCTGGTCGAGCTGCCCATTCATACAGTATAGTAGATGATCTGGCCCAATCTCCTGCTGCCATTTCAACACTGGAACTCCTCCAGTCGTGTCCTTCTCAAAAGAGGGATCTACTATCTGTCATGGGCACTATAGATCTTGCTGATGACCAATTGATTTTTTTCGACGCCCGTCTGTCAGACAATCCCCCTCTTCCTTCTTCAGTTGCTTTCCAAATCCCAGTCAAAATCCAAAACGCCAATGTTGCTCGGTGTATTATTGATGAGGGGGCATCTACCTGCGTAATGTCCACTTCGGTTTGGAAAAAACTCGGATCCCCTGAACTGGCCCCTTCCACCATCACCCTTTGTGCGTGGGATGGCCATGCCTCCCAGCCCATTGGCCTATTTCGTAACTGTCCTATCACCCTTGCCGGCAAGACTGTTTGTGTTAACATTGAAGTTATCGATGCCCCTCTTGACTACAACATCCTTTTCGGGTGTAGTTACACTTATTCCATGTTAGCCATCCCATCCGCAGTCCACCAGAAGATGTTTTTCCCTCATAATTGACCAATTGACCTACCATGAACCAAAATCTCAAACCTCCCCTGAGTCCACCATCTCTACTGTCACCAATAAACCAACTGTTGATTCATTGACCAGTGTTTCCCCTGGCATCTACAAAGACTCCTCTTTGCTTGGAACTTTTTCTGGTCCTCCCCCTCCTCCTGTCTCTGACCCTAGCTTAGCGAATGTTTTCATGATGAAATCGTCTCAGGCTGGCCTTCCACAGCCTGCTCCGGCTAGTCAGCAACCTCAATATCGCCCACCGCCTCCTGCTCCTAGCCATTCGCTTTAGTCAATCGAACCTTTTTCCCCTGGCCCTTCCCATCACGCTCAGGAACCTCCCTACCCTCCTGAGTAAGTTCCCTCAGGTCTCCACCATATGGGAGTCGTCCCCCCTAGTCACTACCCCGTTGGTCAGATACCTTTCCTTGGTCCCCCCCGGCGTCTATTCGGTCCTTGTCATGGACACCCTTTCTCGTTTGGTATCTTACTCCTCCAACCGAGACCCCACCAGGCCACCCCAAACCATACATAGTTGTGACACCCGTATAACCGATCCCCGTCACTCCTTCCACCACCACAGTGCCCCTAGCCCCTCCGTAGAACCCTCCTAATGCTGCAACAACTACAGGAAAGAAAAAAAAAACTCGCAAGGGGTCATCCAATGACAAGACCACCACACCTGACCCTACCCCTCCCCCACCCGCCAAGCCTTGTGCCTTGTGTGATGGTATCGGTCATCCCACCCATACTTGTCCTGAGTTGCCCCATATCCAACCCATGGTTAAAGTCGCGTTCCCTGAATCTACGGTCCTTGACACCTCTGTTTCTTCCTCATCCGTAGCCAAGAACCCAAAGACTCTTCGCACCAACAAACCATGTGCTCTGTGTGGTGTCCATGGCCATTATTCCCACCATTTCCCTCACCTCACGCATTACCGAGCCTCTTTAGAGGTCATTCACGAGTACGAAGTTGAAAAAAATCAATCTGCCTTGCCCATCCTTGCTCAGTATGCGTCAAGTTTACTTGAGGATCCCCCGGCTACCATTGACATCCCTCCCCCTGATGTTGAGATGTCCGAATCTGCTGCTCCTCTCTTATACCTATCATCATCCGCACACCCCTCGGAGTACATCCCCTCTGAATTCACTCCGTCCGTTTCACTTGATCCCCTTTCCGCCACTTTTTCGGGCACTTTATGTTTCGACCATATTTTTACTTGTTCCTCTGTAATTTCCCCTAATGACCCATATGTGCACCTTTCTTCCTCTACTGATGATCTAGGTAGCTTTGCAGCCTCTTGTGGTTTCCACCACCTTTCCCTGCCTTCCCATCATCCCGATACTCCCATCCATATCTATGATGTACTTCGCAACATGAGTCCCCGCTTTTCCTCCCTTTTCTTGTCTTGTGATGATATTCCCTTGACCCTCTTGTCCACTCATTACCTTGGTTATGCCGATGGCGCCAGTCACTATTATCGGAACCTTGCCTCAGCTGCCTGGGCCATTTTTACCCCCTTGAATACCCTTGTTCTTGCAAATGGGATCTGCATTGGTACCGCCACCAATAATCAGGCCGAATATGATGCAGTCCGTGGTCTCCTAGATGACACTCTCTCCCATCACATCCTCCATTTGCACGTTTATTTAGATTCCCTGCTTATTGTCTTACAACATAATGGTGTCTATCGTGTGCATAATCCTATCCTGTTTAGACAATATTTATGGGTCAAAATTTTGATACCTGAATTTCATTACATTCAACCACATACCTCGAAGTCAAAATCACTACGTCGATCAAATCGCAAATCATGTTCTAGACTAGCATTTATCACACACAAGACATAACATTTAAACACCATCAACAAAATGCATATAAATCCTCTATATCATATAACATGTGTTTTCAGATTCCACTACATTGAAACATACGACATGCCCATAGCATGTTGCAAAAACATAACTACAAAACTAGGGGGCACCACCTGCCCTACACCTAATCACTCCCTGGAGGATCCCGAGCCAACGGCTCTGCTCCCGTAGCTCATAGATCACGCACAGTTTGACCGGCCATCGCCATGCGTCGCATGATACCTCACCATTCCAAGGGTAGCCCAATACACAACTCTATGTATTGGACATCTAAATCCTGCCAACCACGCTCCGACACACCGGTCAGCAGTCCCTCACATCTACGATGGATGTCCTCCACTAGTGTGGCCATCTCCTCGTTTTGTCTTCTCCTCGATCCACTTGCACCTGTAGCTCCTCCTGCTATAGGACGTCCCATATATCCGGCTGGTTTTACCGAAGCTATATCTACATTCCAAAAAAGTATAAGGATTAGCACCATGCATACTAATCACAAACTTTAAAATGCACATAACAGATTAGTTGCTTGTAACTTACCATCGGGTCCCCATACTCGACCAAGTGGAAGAAGCAAGTCCGGATCTCCCCAATAACTCATCCCACTATAGGGATAGTCGTCTATGTATAATGACATCTGATCCCAATGGGCGAAGAAATCTGGTTGGAACACCCGTCCGACCACCCCTCCCCCTCCTCTACTTAGTAGCCGTCCCCACTGACGCATCCGGGGCTCTCTCGGGCCCCCATCAGGCAACTGTATATGAGGTCGTAAGGTCGAGATCTTCTCAAAGAAGAAAGAGCACAATACCATCCCATACACACAATCGTGATTCACTTGCCGCTTACATAGCGACAGCTATCGTTTCAATGACACCAACATCATCTGGGCCCACCCATAGGAGGTTCTGCCCAACACACTCTCTAAAATCATCATCTGCCCTCTAGTGATGTGATGGAATGCCTAGCTACCCAAAATCTGCAACACTGCGGCTGCCACTGTCCGGGTCTCCAACCTCTCCAGATCCCCAACCATTATCCGAGTCCCTTTGACTCAGACGCCTGGTCGACAATGTCGCTCAACAAACTCCATAATGTTATGCCCCTGTGGTAACACGGGCTGCGTATTCCCCACCATCCTCAATGGTGGGAGACCAGTCAAGAAATAAAGATCTTGGACTGTCAGCTCGATCCTGTGCCCCTGCACTATAAACGCCTCATGATCCGGGTCCCAATAGATGATAATCCAGGCCAACAAGGGCTCCCCAGCTCTCATCAACGGGTTCTCCAAAAATTTCAGAACCCCAAATCTAGCCAGTACACGATGGACACCCTGATCCACTTGGATTTCCATCTGCAATGTACATAAGTCTCTCTCTCTCCATTTGATCAATATATCTACCAGATCTGCACAAAAACATCATTTTGTCAGTCTACAGATCCACAAAACTGCATCTATTCACACCAAAACTGAATCTCAGCCCAAAACAGCACTGAAATCACCTCCCTCTCACAGGTTGCACTTTTCAGCAAAAACCTGGGCCAGGTTGCACTTTTCAGGCCAAAACCTGCGTCCCAGGTCACAGTTTCTGCCCCAAAAAGTGTGACCCGACCGTGAGGAAGAAGTAGGGGCAGTTACTCAGATTTCAGGCCCTAATCTGAACTTTGAATCCATCAAAAACAAAGAGTAGGATTAGACCTCTTACCTGCAACTGATGAATCACGATTCCAATGGTCGGTTTGTCTGCTACGATCGCTGCAAGATTTAAGGTCTTCTCTCCTCTCCACATTCACCATAGCTACACAAGCAAATGAATGATTTTGGAGGGAAAATGCCTTATTAAAAGAAAAACCCCTGTTTTATCTTTCCCCAGCTACGCCCAAGCCATAGCCCCGTTTGACAAACTGTCTGCACCATTGGAAAGCTCACACCGAGCACTAAAATGGGTGTTTGTTAGTTTTTCATGTTTTGATACTTCACCACGACACATTTTGTCCATGAAGGATCTTTTCATCTCTTCTCAAAATCGATTTTCTTCACTTACAACACTTGTACCAGGGGCACCACTTTGCCTCCTTACTTGTCTTTGTTTGTGTTGATTTTTGTCATGAGCTACCCTATTGTACTCATGCTTTTATGGTCCCCCATTGGGCCTTCACTGCATGGCAGCACCATTGAGTTTCCCTTTTCTAGAGCATCCGAGTTGAGTCATCATCAGTCATGGAGTCTATCTCGCATCCCTCTATATCCCACTATAGTCCTCCATCCTTCATTGCTTGTTCCCTCTCTCGTGTTGCATATTATGGCCTTTAGTCCCATTGTCCCCTATCCCTCATGATCTTGTGTCAGTCACTGCCAAGCCATTCATGTCCTTTATGCTCTAACAAGGGAAGTCGTCCATCCGCTACTCGGTATCCCTCATTTCATCATCATCATTAGTGTCCATCTGATTCGTCGCTCCACTATTTTCTCTTGTGCCTCAGTTGGGGTTCCCTTATTGCCTCATCTATGGCAGACCTACTTCTATCGACATCAGCTCATTTACTCTAGAAGTCAGGTCTAGGGGGCAGTGTTCCATGGTTCGAGCTCTTTTCAGCCTGATCATGATCTACACACTTGATGATTCAGTGATGCAACAGTAGCTATTGGTGATACCTGGGTGTGTGTGAGATGTCTCAATCCTCATGAGGGGGCGGCCCTGCAGGTAGCCCCCCACATACTCGGATGAATTTTTCATTCCATCCCTTGATGAATCTCCTCCTAGTTGATGATATCAGCCTCAGTCACTTGCAGAGCCTCTTCGATTTGCATGTATCAGTCCGATTTCAGGAGCCCTTCCCCATGTGCAAGGGGCATTTGGGTGTATTTATATCTCATGTAGTACAAAATTATTGTATAAGTCCTGATGATTATTCCAGGCATAGCATGTATGTGGGATTCATCATTCTTGTTTTCTAGCTCATATTTAGGCCAGCACTTGTTTTACTATTTCATTCCGTGGTTTTCCGGGCGCTTTATTGTGTGTACTATTGTCTCGGTGGGCATAGGTATGCCTCCCCCACCACCTTTAGCACAGGTACCACTTCATACACTAGAGACTTGTTGCACCTGTAAGTATCATCTCCTCCAGGTCTAGTCCTTTAGCACTTTCGACTACATTACATTCCTCTCTCTCACTTTCCTTTCGTCATCTAGTGATTGAGTTCTTACAATGTACTTCGGTCATACGATTTTCTCCTAACACTCGTACGTTGGGGGGAAATCTATTACACCATTTTTTTGGTCATCTAACCTATTATCATTAGATAAACCCAAGTACACCATGTAATACCAATTTTACCCTAAGTAAAATTGCTTTCACCACATTTGTCTATATTGCATGGTCATATTTAACCCAAAACAAGGAAATCAATTAAATAAATCATTATTTATTTGATTATTTCCTAAGAATAAGTTATTTAAATAATTATTTAAACAATATTCTTAGTTAAATTTGACTAAATCAAATATAAATAATTAAATAAACCATTATTTATTTAATTATATTCCCCTCATTTCCCTTAAATAATAAATAAATCATTTATTTATTTGTTATTTACAAATAAAGGAATTCACCCAAGTCAAAAACCCTTTCCCCTCCAACAAATATAATAAAATATTCCTAAAGGGTGATTCTAGAATTTGATTAATAATATTTTATTCATGCACCAAGTTCTAGAACACCACAATATTTTGTTATAAATAGAAGGGTTTTTCCCATTCATTAGTGACCTTCATTGCATTAGATCACTCTGGATTTACTCTTGGTCACCATTTTCCATTTTTGTTTTATGAACTCCCATTGAGTTCCATGTTTTTTTTTCTACACCAATAAGAGAGGAATTCCAGATCCGAAACATTGAGGACTTCCAAGAACCCATCCCACTGAGGAGAACCGGAAAACACCTTTCTTGTTTTCCTCTCAGGTGTCCCATTCTTTAATATAATACAAATCATTATTTTAAACACTTTGTTCTTGTCTTGTCTATTGGATGCATGGAGCCATACTATATTTTATCTGCTTAATGTCTTTTTGTGCTTAGATTTGAATTTATCCAGTAGAATTGAAGATATTTTGCAGCCATAATCGATGTTAGGGCTATTTGTTATGCGTAGCTAAAGGGATATTTTACGATGAAATACTCATACTCACACTGGTTACTTGAATGTAAGCTCAAAATGACACTTACCCTACCATTGGATGACCATTAGTATTATAAAGTAGGATAGCTAGCTTAGACAACAGCTCTGTATTACGCCCGTAACCTGTATGTATTTTTTTTTATGCTGTGTGATTTTTTGGGCTTGTTGCGTCTTGCTCATGGTAAAAAGACCCACTCCCGCTACCAATAGGCTCCCGAAATAAAGAATTCCTACTCTTAGGACCACGGAAGCCTCCGTACCGGTCGAACCCGAACAATAGGAAGTTATCATTGGTTCAAGGGACAAAGAAATCAATAGGCTAATTGCACTCTGGCTCCCTGAATGTAGGAGTGGCCTCAGTCCTGGCAGAAAAAGTACCAAAGGGACCTATGCCATAGAAGTACCCCCTCCTATCGACCCCAGGAACACCCCAGAACCAAGTGCGAGGGGTGCGGGTGTAGCCACAGAAAGGAACACCCATCTGCTACAGGTAGCTAATGTGGATGCCGGGGCCAATTCGGAGCTAGCACTAATTGTGCCAGGGATAAATAACCCAGCTACCACCTCTCTCTAGAATACAAAGCAGCCAGGTGGGTTTGATATCGAGCCCCGAAAGAAGCAGCGCAACCAGCACCAGGAATATGATGCAACGATCACACTGACTGACGATGATCTCGAATAGATCAAAAATGTAATTACACTGGCCATAGAGGAAATCTAGGCAGCCATCGAAAAACAACAGAAGGTTGCAATTGGCACCTTCCGGAGTGAGCTTTGCACCCTCCAATGGAACACAGATACACTACAGGCCAGCGTAACTCAGAAACAAGTGCCCTTGACAATCAGCAGCACCATGCTCGCACTAAGAGGAAGCCACCTTTACTCCTTACCTAGCACTTCTCTTATAAAAACCCAACTCTAGGTCAATACAGCAGGCCACTTGGACCTAGCTAAGTTGCCCACTGAGGCATTGCAAGGCCTCCACACCACCGTAATCTGGGAGACCCACCAGCGAGACTTGGAGGTACATTGACAGCTTGGTATGGCCAAGCGGGCCCTCAAATGGAAAGATGCAGAAAAATCCCTGGCTATATCGCATCAGGTGGATCTTGAAATGGCCATCCACCAGCTCTGCACAGAGGTTCTGGACGGAGTCTCGATCATAGCTACACCTTGGGCCAAGGTATAAAGTATGGTTGTAGCCGTAAAAGCATCTCAGAGGAAAATACAGACCGTCAAGACACAACTAGAGAAGCAACTCTCTGACTTACAGGCTACTTTACAGCACACCACACTACCAGAGGTTCAAATCCAACGCATTGCACTGGTGGCTGAAGCAACGAATGCCGTCTCACAAAAAATTTCTCAGGGCACCCAGTTGCTTGAATCAACCATGCAGCTCAGGAATATGGTCCAGTTCAACTCAGTCCTCCAGAAGGTCAATCATGACTTACGCCAGTAGGAAGAAGCTTTTGCATAGGTCGAGCCTACCCTGCCCACCTTGGTGCCTACGCAACGGTTAGCACAGTTGCGGACCAGCAGCACTCTCCTGGATGCAATTGAGAAACTCCAGTGTAAGAAGCGTGTCCTTGAGGAGTGATTAAATCCATGGGCTGCCATAGCCCTCTAGCTCTCACAGGATGCCAATAGCATGGTCACGCAACTCAACCAGACCTTGAAAAATATCACTATGGCCACCGAAGGGCAAACATCCCAGAAGCTCATGGATATTTTGCAGCGTGCTGCTGCTCAGAGCTGAGAAGTACTACCCCCGCTGATCGCCTCCATCAACACACTACGCGCACAGGTGGAGACCCCACCATTGCAGTGACTTGAGATGAGTCACAAGATTGTGTTGGGGGATTGTTGGAATAGGGTCCCCTACAAAGCTATGAAACTGGTCCATTTTGTATATTTTTTATTATATTTAGTATATCGCAGGGGGTTTGGGGTGGGTCAAAGCCCCTAAATTATTGTAATTGGGTCAACGGTAGACCAAGAGCCCGCAAATTTTGCAGACCATTGGATGCATAGGATAGAATAGTATAAGTAGTTGAACCTTTTTTGAGTTGTAGGACAAGCTAAGAATGAATAGAGATTACTGCTAAGTGAAAATCGATAGATCTAGTTAGGGTTTTCGAGTAAGGACTCTTGCTCTTGTGTGCGTGGAGGGCCTCTGTCTTGCTGTGTGTGAACCCTGATGCTATGTGCACAGGTTGGGTTTTTGGGGTTTTGTACTTAGATCTGAAATATTAATGAATGCGAAATTATTTTTGCCTATCTGAATCCTCTAGAATTGTTGTGATATGAATCTGTGCCATCTTGATTACTTAGTATATGTTGTTGTTTTATTGGTTTAAGTTGTGAACATACTTGTGTAATTATTTATGCTATGATATGGGTTTGTCTACTTGCTTCATACAACAATATTTGAAATAGCTATGTATTGTTACATGAATTCTTGATCTGTTAAGTTCTGTGAGTAATATTGCTGCTGCGCACGTGGATGCGAAGGGAATCTATGCTCGGTGATATCGGATCGAGTCACGATCAGGGTGAACACAACTCTGCTTGACTTACCTACCCTCTCCCAGGGTGTGGAAACCTGGTTCCAGCACCCACCCATACTACTTCGGGTGAGACTTTGGCCTACGCAAGTATGTCATTACTGAAAGGGCCAATTGTATAAGGGTTTGTTGGCAAACCTTGAACATCCAAACCTGGGTCAGCACCCATCGAGCCAAAAATCCTCTTCTGCTTCCACCATGGAGATTAACTCATCTTTTGACCTTCTCTGGCCACTTCCTTCAAAACCCTAGGTGTCTGGAGTTCTTTACAATAATCATCAGTGTTGTCTTCTAAGTTCTCTATAGCCCTTTCAAGTTCATTCATTTATGTCCAGTTCACCTCACCTTTTTTCCATATTTCTTCAATCTATTCTGATAGAATTTCTTCATGTTTGTCCTTGTGTGCTTCCTGCATGTCATTTTATGCAAGTGATCACTATTTTGGCACTCAACTAGACTATCAAGCTCAAAACCCTAGTTCTCTACAAGATTAAGTTGTTCCCCTTTCCTTTGTTGTAAGTTTTCTTCATTCATGAGTAGATAGTCTACCTCATCAGTACTTTCTGCTGATAAATATTTCAACACTCCTGCAGAAGTGCTAAACTATTTCCATTTTTCTCATTTATAGACTTTGAACTGAGAAGATAATCCTCTTTGGAAACCTTTAGGTCCTTCTTGAATAACCATGTCTTCACATTCTTTTACATCTGAGCTAGATTCTAGCAAAGGAAAAGAAATGCCTGAAACATCCAATGATGACCTTAAAACATGTAAAAACCCTAATGACCTAGTGTGAGGGTCCTTTGACCTAATTTTGACTAGAATTTGACTTAGAGGTTTTTCATGTGAAAACTGAGTATGGCCATAGGTAATTATTTCCAAAAGGTCATGGGAATGAGTCATCACTAGGAAACCCTAGTTGGAGAATAGATTCTATTGACAAGGGAAAAATGGGGCAATGAGGTTATAGGCAGGAAAAGGATGAAGATGAGAGGCATAAGCCCATAATTAATCTCTTAGGAACAATAAGGTGGCTTTGGGAAGACCAACTGAGGAAAAGTGAAAATAGTTTTTATAAGGATAACGAAGGCAGTGATATTTCTGAAAACCCATAATGTTTCAATAAATTCTGTTTTTAGAAGGTTGCCATCAATTTATAGTCATCTAAAGATAGTGAAAAATAATTATGACTAACAGAATGTACAAGATGTCAGCTATGGAAATGGTATAATTCAAGAATCAAGTGAAAGAATTGTTGGACAAAGGAGTCATCAGACCTAGTTCATCCCATGTGTCTTATGAATTATTTTTTTGTTGAGGAAATATGGGACATGGAGAAAATGTTTCTGTTGAATTAGGATTGCATAAAATGATGTATGGAAAACTACTTTCAAAACCAAGAAAGGATTGTTAAAGTGGTTGATAAGGCCATATGGGATTTGAAATTACTCAAAAACATTAATTAGGTTAATCAATGTTGTATTTCAACTATTCTTAGATGAGTTTGTTCTTATATTTCTAGATGGAATTATTGTCTTTAGCAAAACATGGGATGATCATGTAAAACATGTCAAACAAGTACTAGATATTTTGCAAAGAGAGAAATTTTATGTAAATATTTCGAAATGTGAATTTGGAAAATATTCTTTGGTGTATTTTTATAATATTATTGGGGTGGTAAACTAAATATTGATCCTTGTAAAGTTGATGTAATTGTAAAGTGGTCAAATCCTACAAATGCTAGAAAAGTGAAAAGCTTCTTGGGAGCAGTTCAGTATTAAAGAATATTCATAGATAACTTTTCATTAATTGCATCTCCTCTACATGTCCTAACTAGTGTGAAGCATATATTTTAGTGGGGAGGAAAGAAGTAGAAGCCTTTCAACAACATGAAGGAAAATATCAACACCACACTAATACTAGCCTTTCCAAATATTCAATAGCCATTCAAGATCAAGATATATGCAAGTGGATAGACCATTTGTGTAGTATTGATGCAAAATTGTAAATTCGTTTGTTACCATTCAAAGAATTTCTCTCAAGATATTGTAAACTATCCCATGTGTGACAAAAAATTGTATTGTTTGGTTCAAAGTGTCAAGAAATAGAAGTACTACTTTATAAGGAAGGATACTATGATACATATATATCATCAAATTTTTAGTATCTCTAGTAGTTGACCAAGTTGTAGCTTTCTCATTACTTTAGGTGGATGAGATTCATTAAATAATTTCATTTGGTAATCAATTACAAGAAGGGTACAAGTAACAAAGTGGAATATATGCATTCTACACCTCTCGTTTCTACATCAATTTTTTTTAAGAATGCCTCTTTATCTCATGAGAGCTATGTTGAATAGTATGATAGTGATGAGTATTTTAAGGATGTTTATGAGAGGCTAACCCATGGATAATAGGTGGAGAACTATCATTTGCAAGACAAGTAGATCTACCATCTTTGCAATTTATATATTCCTACAAGTGAAAGAATGTAATATTCCTACTTAGCCTAATCTCAGAGGAATATTCATTTTTGTTTTACTTTTTGTTGCATGAATAAATGAATAAATGAGGACATGTAAAACTCCTAAAAAGACTGAATAAATCAATGCCCATGTGAATAAATATAAATTAGGGCCATGTAAATAAATCACTTGCAGGTGTGAAAGGGGTTTGAGTTGTGAGACTGGGTCAACCTTGACCAAATCTACAGTTCTGTCTAGGTTCAATGTATCTCATGAAGGGACAACGCAGTTCTAGAAGAAGGCCCCTCATGTGAAAGGAGCTAAATCATCAAGGTGGTTTAGGGTTTGCAAAGGCTTTCATCTTATAAAAGGAAGGGGAAGGCAGCAAAAGAAGGTTGTTGATTGATTATATTTCTGAGTATCTTGTCTACTTAGACAAATACTATTCTCTGCTATTTAGTAGAGAATTGTGCTGCTTAGCACTTGGAGTTCCTATGTAGGGATTTCACCTCATACTTTGAGGATTCTTGGAGGAGTATTTGTTGATTTGATCCACTATCAGGCTTGAGGCCAAGGTCTACTTCCAATTGCAGTGCAGATTCAGTGAGGGTTTGTCTACTTTTGCAAGCTGCAACAAGTGGGATTCTAGATCTGTAGAGATCTAGCTTGTTTTGGGAGCCTCTTCTCATGGAGTGTGTCTTTTAACTTCCTGGAAGAGTGCCTCTCCTGTTTGTGCTTCAGATCTGTATCTTGGCAGCTAGCCATCTATGTTATTCAAGCTACAACATTGTTTCTATTTAGGAACTGTGTTATTTTCATATGAGATTCTTTAGGGTGTTTTGATCCCAATTTTGATGAGAGATCTCTGGTGTTGGGCTTTGCCTTTCACTTTGGTGATCCATGGATTAGCTTGTTGATCCATGTTCTATTTAGATCTTATCTATTATAATTTAAAGTCATATTAAGAAATTATTGCAGCATTTTACAGATCTGCAACTTAAAACTCAGATCTACTCTTGTTTATGCATGATTTTGTCAAAACCCCAAGGGGATCTTGTAGATAGGACTATCTAGTTTCCAGATCTGAAATGGATCTGATGTTTTGTACACAGATCTATCCTAGATGTGAGTTTTAAAATTTAGCTACTGAAACTCCTTAAAATAACGTTTTTGAGCCATTTCTGCAGTTATATATGTGTTGCAGCCTTCTTTTCTGAAGATTTGTTGCTCTATTGTCTCATGTATTCTACTGTATATTGAAGGAGATTCATTTTAATTCTGATTTGCTGTTGTATATTCATTATTTAATCATATTTTATGGCCTCCTACTCATACTTTCCAAGAATATGTTATTTCTGAAGCAGTTTGTTGTGCATAGCTGCAGCCCCTCTTGTAAGGTGTTTTTCAGCTAGACTAGGTGGTGGGAGATCTGTTTACCACACCTAGTTTGATTTGTTTTTGCTCCCCTTTTGGATATAGACTCCAAATATACTGATATAATGGATCCAAGGGCTGTAAACTTGTTTCTGTGCATCAATATCCCAGGAGTGCATTATGTCAGCAGGCTTGCTGTGCTATTCCAGATTTGGAATATCACAGGTATCAGAGCTCCTTTATTGGCACAACCTGTGCTTCCTTGGAGCATCATAGACATGTTGCATTCAGAAGAAGATGAACCTCTTACTAAGAGAGAGAAGAGGTATCAGAATAGAAGTCACAAGAAATATGATTATACTACTGAAGATCAAGACAAGGGTAAAGCCCCTGAGACTACAAGTGACAAGGAAGGGGAAGAGTTTGCAAGAAATCTTTTGGTGGCCATGCAATATATTTACAGAGAGATCAAAGAGATGAGGATGGACATAATGAGGGAATATCCTGGGATATTTCATCTAGGAGAAATCTCTGACATGTCTCATCATGGGACTAGTCAACCAGTGAACCTACCACAAGCCCCACAAGCTTCAGAACGCTCCACTATGCCTACTTTCTTATATGTGGAGAATGAAGGACCACAATAAAAAGCCTCCCTTGAAGATTACTTTGTGGATTATGATTCTCAGAGTTAGAGATTCAAGGATAACTTGAGTTTCCAAGATTTTTTTCACCTCAAGGATAGAAGACGACCAAGGCAACAACATAGAGATGGTGGGTTCTTTCATAATCCGGATAGACACCACTCTATGGGTAGATTATTTTTTCCCAAATTTGATGGATCATCCTCTGGTTCTACCAAGGCATGGGTAGAAAAGCTGGATATTTACTTTCAGTTGAACAAAGTCCCTAAGGTTGAAGCCATCAAGATTGCAGCGCTGTACTTTGAAGGTGGAGCACACAATTGGTGGTTCCATGGGTTTTCTAATTGGAACAAATCAATGTGACTACCTGTTCTGAGTTTACTATAATATTGGTGGAGAGGTTTGAGAGGAAGGATCCTGAAGCACCCTTCATAAGACTTACAAAGCTAAAGAAATTAGGAGATGCAAAGACTTATATCTCTAAGTTTATGAGATTATCAGTCATGGTCCCTGATCTATCTGTAGCAAGGAGAGTCTACATGTTCATCGATGGCCTGGAGGAACCTTTGCATGGGTTGGTTAAATCTACCAAGCCCATCACTTTGCATGATGCCATTGAGAGGGCTAGAGACCTCCAAGATGCCTTGCCAAAAGCAAAGGCAACTTTCTAGAGCAAGGCCCCTCACTTTTCTAAGTGGAGGGAAGGAAAATATGCTCCTCCCAAGGAGAGCTCTTTGAAGAAGCCTCTTGATATTGATCTCAAGAGGGAATTGAGGAAAAAGAAACTGTGTTTCAACTGCCAAGAGTCATGGGCACCAAGACATAGATGTGCTGCAGGGAAAGCACACTACATAGAAGTCTTCTCAGATCTTGAGGAGGAAGATGAAGATGATGAACCTAGGAGGGGTCACAACACTAATGATGATGAGGAAGATCAAACACCATCCAGAGATGGGAAGGGAGCCTTTGCTCAAATTAATGGGACTCTTGCATCTTTGAGAGGAATTCCTAAGTACTTGACCCTAAGAGTACAAGGTTTAGTCATGAATCAGAGAGTATCTATCCTGATTGAAAGTGGGGCAACCCACAACTTTATTGATGCTCATCTTGCGCAAAAGAGAGCAATCCCGACTGACAATTTTGAGAGATTTTTTGTCTTGTTCCCAGGAGATAGGACCATGAAATTCATGCAATATGTTTCATCACTCTCTGTCACTATGGGATCCTACACTCTGGTGGATCACTTCTTTGTAGTTGACATACTAGACACCAACATCATTTTGGGTGTCCAATGGTTGATTACCTTG
The DNA here is from genome assembly GCA_034641835.2 of Pinus albicaulis. Classification (NCBI taxonomy): domain Eukaryota; kingdom Viridiplantae; phylum Streptophyta; class Pinopsida; order Pinales; family Pinaceae; genus Pinus; species Pinus albicaulis. The sequence continues at coordinate 1,674,677,147 of CM076584.1, read as the reverse complement.
GGGAAGGTTACCATTGATTGGAAAGCTTTGAAAATGTAGTGGGTGGACTTGAAGAGTGGGGAACCATAAATGATTCAAGGGATTCACACTTATCCTTCACTTAGTACATCCACACAAACAACAGAGATGGATTTGCGCAGTGGAAGAAGGGATCTCACAGTTCCTTCTCTCATGTTCATGAGGATGCTACAAGGGACATTCTTATCTAATGGCAAGCCACCTGGAATGCCATCAGATTCAGATCTTATGGGGAAGGCTCCATAAAGTGCTGCTCCAAATCTAGATCAAGGAAGGATTGGAGCAATGAGAGACCAAGTCACAGCATTGGAGGACTTTGGATAGCCTAAGTATGAGGGAAATCTTCTTCTTGCATCACTATCTCTCTCTCTCTCTCTTTTCTGAATCTACGCTGTGGGCGGAGAATAATGGGAGGATCAGCCTTCCCACAAACAATTTTGGCATGTGTAATGTCAAAAAGGAGATTAGCAACATGGAAATCACTTCCATGGATGTATCAGCAGCACTATCATTGTTGAGTAGTGTGGATCTTTATTGGAAATCTCAACTACTTGTAGAGTATTCCAAATATCTCCACACATGTATGATACTAGATGCCATGCAGCAAGAAGAGGGCTACTTAGTCCAAGGGGGAGTCATCTATTATCCTGGTAAGGTATTCTTGGCTAGAGCTTCCAAGCTCAAGTAGAAGATCGTACAAGGAGCCTATGAAGAATTCTTCATCAACCATATGTATTCAATGAAGATCTATACCCTGATCATGAGGACCTTTGATTGGGAAAGCTTGAGAGAGGAATTACATTAGCACTTTCAAGAGTGCATTAGCTATGGAGGATTAGGGCAGCCAATGGACTCTTTGCAAGAGTCATCTTATCCAGCTCTTCCTTTGCTTGAGAGGAGGGGAATTCTCTTGCACAACTCCATGTGTATGAAAGATTATGATGGTAAAGAATCTGATCATGCCAAGCAAGTTGTATTTTCTAATCTATTACATTCCTTTGCCATGTTTTTGTAGGATATGACTCCTAAAGGGAGTGAGACATAATGTGGATCTCATAGCTTAATGGGGACCAATAGAAATTATGAACTTGGCCACTCCCTTGTTGTGCAAAGGGAGATTCCTTTTCATGATGGGTGCTTCCCAAAGGCACCAAACTTATGTAACATCTTCAACCATGTTAAGGTGAATCATCCAGCAAATGTGTGGTGGGAATTCCATTTGCCACACCTGGATCTAATGAAGACAAGAGGTGCACTGCGCTGGCATCACATGTGGGATTTTGACCCACCTCCTCAAGTTCAGATTAAAGTTTGCATATATGTAGTCTTGCTTCCATACTTGGATGATATATTTGTATTGTTTATGGGGTTGTATGGGCAGTGTGTATGTACCACATGGTTTAGAACTTCTACTTGTACTTCATGATACATGTTTTATATGTAGCATCACTTCAACCATGTTTATTTCTGTTGAGTTTTACACTCCTGGTGAGATGGACTATGCACATATTATGTTGACCTTGGGGGAACAATTCATGATATATTGGCTTGTTGAGCACTTGGCTTATGATGAGGACTTGATCCTTGATGATGCCATCAATGGAGGAGGAGAAGTGATACAACTCTTACCCTATCAGTCGCTTGAGGAAAAGAACATTTTGGAGGGGAGGACTGTAATATTCCTACTTAGCCTAATCTAAGAGGAATATTCATTTTCGTTTTACTTTCTGTTGCATGAATAAATGAATAAAGGAGAACATGTAAAACTCCTAAAAAAACTGAATAAATCAATGCCCATGTGAACAAATATAAATCAGGGCCATGTAAATAAATCACTTGCAGGTGTGAAAGGGGTTTGAGCTATGAGACTGGGTCAACCTTGACCAAATCTACAATGTTGTCTAGGTTCAATGTATCTCATAAAGGGACAACACAGTGCTAAAAGAAGGCCCCTCATGTGAAAGGAGCTAAATCATCAAGGTGGTTTAGGGTTTGCAAAGGCTTTCATCTTATAAAAGGAAGGGAAAGGTAGCAGGAGAAGGTTGTTGATTGATTATATTTCTGATTATCTTGTTTACTTAGACAAATACTATTCTCTGTTGTTTAGTAGAGAATAGTGCTGCTTAGCACTTGGAGTTCCTATGCAAGTATTTCACCTCTTCCTTTGAGGATTCTTGGAGGAGCATTTTCTAATTTGATCCACTATCAGGCTTGAGGCCAAGATCTACTTCTAGTTGCAGCACAAATCCAGTGAGGTTTTGTTTGCTTTTGCAAGCTGCAGCAAGTGGGATTCTAGATCTGCAGAGATCTAGCTTGTTTTGGGAGCCTCTTCTCATGGAGTGTGTCTTTTAACCTCTTGGAAGAGTGACTCTCCTATTTCTACTTCATATTTGTATCTTGGTAGCTGGCCATTTACGTTATTCAAGATACAGTGTTGTTTCCATTGAGGAACTACTCTATTTTCATATGAGATTCTTTAGGGTGTTTTGATCCCAATTTTGATGAGAGATCTTTGGTGCTGGGCTTTGCCTTTCACTTTGGTGATCCATGGATTAGCTTGTTGATCCATGTTCTATTTAGATATGATCTATTGTAATGTAAAGTCATATTCAGAAATGACTGCAACATTTTACATATCTACAACTTAAAACTCAAATCTACTCTTGTTTATGCATGATTTGGTCAAAACCCCAAGGGGATCTTGTAAATAAGACTATCTAGTTTCCAGATCTGAAATGGATCTGATGTTTTGTCCACAGATCTGTCCTAGATTTGAGTTGTAATATTCAGCTACTGTAGCTCCTTAAAATAACACTGTTGAGCCATTTTTGCAGTTATATATGTGTTGCAGCCTTCTTTTCTGAAGATTTGTTGCTCTATTGTCTCATGTATTCTACTGTATATTGAAAGAGCTTCATTGTAATTCTGATTTTCTGCTATATATTCATTATTTAATCATATTTTATGGCCTCCTACTCATACTTTCCAACACTGCGTTATTTCTAAAGAAATTTGTTGCACATAGCTGCAACCCCTCTTGTAGGGTGTTTTTAAGCTAGACTAGGTGGTGGGAGATCTATTTACCACAACTAGTTTGATTTGTTTTTGCTCCCTTTTTGGATCTACACTCCAGATCTTCCGATCTAAGGGATCCAAGGGCTATAAAATCATTTAAGTGCATCAATCTCCCAGGAGTGTGTTATTTCAGCAGGCTTGTTGTGCTATTCCAGATTTGGAATATTACAAAGAATCCATGTAATTCTAGAAGCTCACAATTGTCTTATGTTTGGTCACTTTGGGGTAGGAAAAACCTTGCCTCATTTGTAGAGGTTTTCTTATTGGAATAGAATGAAATAAATTGTAGCCAAGTAGATAAAGGGGTGTGTTACATGATCTGTTTGTAGGCCCACTAATAGAAAATTGGGGATGTAGACACCACTCCCTGTTGCTTCTCATCCTTGGGAGAGTATCTCCATGGATTTTGTAGGGGGACACCTTTGTTGAAAAAGGATCATAACTACCTATATTGGTAGTCGATAGGTTCAAAAGGATGTGTGTCTTGATTCCATATAAGAATTAGAATACTGCTGAGCAAAATACTCAACTTTCCTTTCAACATGTATGGGTCCAATTTGGACTACCCACATCCATTGTTTCAGATCAAGACTCTTGATTCCTTGGAGAGTTTTGGACAATTTTGTGGAAGATGATGGATACAAAGATAAATAGGATTATGGATTTCCATCCATAGACTGTCAGATAAACATAAGTCACCAACAAAATAATGCTTCATTTACTCTAAGGGTATTGCAAAAAAATCCTAAGTTGTGGGATGAATAGATACATTGTGTTCAACATGCATACAACAAGGTATTGCACTCTTCTACAAAAATTTCACCATTTGAGACATGCTTTCGTTACCTACCAAAATAACCCATATATTTCATGTTTGGGAAGAATGTGGATTCCAATAAACGAAGTGACAAAGACAGATCTCACAAGTTCATTAAGAGGATCCAGTTGATTCATCAAACATTGTAGGAACATTTGGAGAAGATCAGGAATGGTATAAGGCTCAACATGAAAAACATGGATTTTATCGTCAATATCAAGTGGGTGACAAAGTATGCCTTCACATCAGCAAGGACGGGTCGAAGGGAGAAGGAAAGAGCTTGAAACCAATAAAATATGGTTCATTCACCATATTAGAAAATAATGGGACAGTAGCTTATATTCAGATGTGTTCCATAGTCAATGTTGATAAATTGAAACTTTACGAACCACCCATGACCATCAATGGATCATTTAGCTCCAGAATACTAGGAAATTTCCCAAAGACATCATCCTAGATAGAACAACCATGACTTCATCATGGGGATATATGGAGTAGATTTGAGTGTTTTTCAAAGGAATGCATCCCATTAAGGTAAAATGTATTGAAATGGAAAAACTGAGGGAGAAATTCCCTCGCCTACCTTTTTATTTATAAGGCTTTTGGAGGCCCAAAATGTCGTTAGTCAAAAGGAATGATCTAGGAGGATCAAAAAATGATTAAAATTTGAATTCCTCAAATCTCAACAAAACTAGCACCAACTTGTATATATTGTTGATATGATTCCAACAATGTGAATGACACCTAAATTTGATTATGTATGAAAAATTTATCCCCATTTGAATTTTGGCACAAAGAACAAAAAAATTTGCAAGTGGACCCACATGGTGCCACATGGAACTCCCATAGGGTGTCACATGGAAACCTAATCAACAATCCCAGTTAGTAGTTGTGGGACGCACGAGGGTTAGAGTGGTAAGTACATATGGAATGTGATGAGTTGGTAGGATGAGTGGTTAGGCACACACATGTGCCAATGGGTAGGCTCCATATCACCCAATCAAATGGTGCCACATGGAACCCAATTAACAACCCACAAGGGCCCAACCAATCTGTGGACCCATGGTAATATTTTAACGCATATACAAGGTCAAAGGTTGGGTGGTTAATTTAACATATGAATCACACATATATTAAAAAGTTCTAACATATGTTACAAATGAGACATCATATATAAAATACACCAAAATCCAAGTGTGGATTCCCTTGGGCTTGTTCCTAAGACCTCCCCCAAACTGTATAACTTAACATAGCAATGAAAAACAGCACACACCAACAGGATATGTTGGTTTGTCTCAAAGACAATATTTAACTCCTCATTCGACCAAAATGAAGATGGGAGGTCAGATTGAGGACAAGCCTGAGCGGAACTCTGCATAATGGAACTATGGCTGGCAGTCATGCTTTTTGAGAAAGATTTTGTGGTATATTCAAAAGAATTTTCTATAGGAGTAGTATAACTATTGTGGCATCTTGAATATTCCCTAAGGGGTCCATAGGTGAAAGTTATAGAACATGGTAAAATTTATACTATTTTTTCATGAAATTTCACATGGAATCTATTGGCGTTGTCAAAATTAGGATCTAGGCAACATAATTTTAGGTCACTCCAATAAGTGAGGTATTTCCATGTAATTTTCGATGTACTTAACATTATTTTGCTGAGATAATATGCATGCCTCTCCACTTTCAAGATGGGCCCAAAGACGTACCACACATATTGTGAGTGAACTATATTAAAAAATATTGGTGTATTGTCTATTTTTTCTTCATTTTACATTGCTTCTTCATGGATGTTGTGTTTATCATATTTTCATTCTCTTTAAGCAATTTTGTTTTACATAACTGAAGGAAATATACCATATCAAAATTATGATGACATCTCGAGCAAGGGAGGGTGGTGACAACCATCAACACTTCCTCACAATAACATAGGTTCAAGCCTCTGCTCAGAGCATAGTAGGGGTGAGAATTGGTTGTGGTTTCCCTATCTGTTTGTGATTTATGAATCCTACCTAGAGTCCTTTATTTGTCTCTCCTCAGTTGATCCATCTCACAATAACCCAACAAATACTCTCCTTGAAATTCAAGTTGACCTAGGCATAATTTCTATTTGGTTTTCTGTTGTATACTCCCCCTCACTTCTCATTTTTCTAGTTGATATTTTAGCTTATTCCCTACTAAAACAATTTAGAATGCCCCGATAGAGGATGCACTCTTTTCAGGGGTCAATTGGTATAGGTCCCAAGGTCCAACCACCCTCCCAAGCCTAAGCTCAAGATGCAATAACCAATTTTCACTCTTTCGATCCTCCAAAAATCTAAGAGGAAATTCATTAACTTGAAGCCTTTACCACAATGACTGCCAAGCCTACTCAGACTCTGAAATTCAAGCTGAAGTAGGTAATTGAGTTCTTGACCCTGGAAATACCAGTGGAAAATGGAGCCAAAATTCTAACTCCATTACCCTCCACTACTAGATGAAGATACTCTTGGGCAAGGTTATAAAGGAAAACCATGAAGAACAAAAGATATAATATCTTTTCCAAATTAAATCCAATGTGTTTAACATCATAAGTGCCCTTGTGTTTCTAGTTATGATGCTCATCTTTCTCACATAAAAGGGCATCTCTAATGTGGTCTAAGACCTCCAACACTAGCAGGAACCAATGCACAGGATCCTTCCCTCATTTGATTCTTGATATTATATTTAGCCACATGGCACATGCATTTTACTTTTACTAGTTCATTTATTTTCAGTTTTCATGGAATTAACAATGATATTTGTCAACATTTTGAAAAATCTAGACTATTTTCCACAATCAATAATATTGGTTTCTCTTGAGGAATACTATGAATGGACATAGCATAAATAGTGTTATCTATTTGTGTATGAAGTAATATTGAGGCAATACTAATCAGTAGATCATGTCCATTGCTAAAAAATGCTCAAAAATGAAAGTGTTCAAAAGTGTTTTCAACCTAAGCGACCAGAAAGGTCTTGTCGCTGTGATTATGGCGCCACAAACATTTTGCAAAACAGAGGTCGTATGATGAATTTATTAAGGTTTGAAAGGCCCAGTAAACTCCAAAAAAATGACATTTTGACCCATTTTGAATTTATATAAAAAAAAATAAAAAAATAAAAAAATATATATATTAAAAAAATATTTTTATATGTAAGTTTCTTGGCCAATCAGCGGGTGCCATGTGGCCATCTCGGAGGCTGCCACATGGGCACAGGACGAAGGTTGAATGGGGTTGAATGGTCATATAAAAAATATTTTGGTATTGATGAGGTTCAAACGCGAGACTTGCTCGCATAAACAACATCGCCCGACCGCTACACCATTGGGATGGTTCTTAATTGTTAACGGGTAGAAGTTCTATTTAATGTTGACATGTTTTGAGGTTGGGGGCTTGGGGAGGCAAGCCCCGAAGGGCAGCCCCACCTCCATATGCCCGGTGCCCGAACCATGGGCCTATTACCTGATAGAAAATCTTAAAACTTGGTAGCAAGCACAACGTACGAGGGTTCATAATAGTTTAATGTTATTGTTAACAGAACTTGGTCCCTCAGGGCTCCAACCATATGGCGTTAAATTCAGAGGTTAATCCACAAGGAGTGGTCAGATGCAACTCCGAAAACATTAAACTTAACTACCAATCCACCCAGTGGTTCCACTGGCGGACCCCCTAATTTTATATCCGTTTCCAGTTTTGTTGGACTTATTTGGAGTTTCCCCACAATTAGTGAAGTTTTTTAAGGGACATTGGGCAGTTTCTTGTTTTGGCCATAACTTCTTGGATATTCGACCAATTTTGATGGATGAATAGTCAATTTTTGGCATTATTGACATGATTAACACATTGGTAAATGTTTCAGGGCCATTAGAGTTCATATTGTTCAGGGTTAGCTTCAGGAGAGGTCAAGGAGCCACTAGGGCCACTAGGGTGTTTTCAGTGTATTGAGCATCCATTCTCTGTTTTCTGCAAATGAATAGTCATTCCTAACTAATTCAATCATTCTAAAGCTTTTTTTACAGAGATCACATCCATTTTAGGCTTTTATTCACATTTAATTACCATTTTTTATCAATAATATATGAGGGACATGCCATTGGGAGTTGGACCAGCAGATGTAGCCCAGGAGGGGTGAACTGCTTCATCAAATTGTTGAGTATTGTCATACGTGATTCTTTATTCTTTGTTATTTACTATTGTACATTGTTATACAAGCCATTTTTTTTTTCAATGAGGGGAAAGCTCACGGGAAATCCGGGCGTACTTCCCCAGAATTTCTGGATGGTACGCGTGGCAAACCGTTCGGCGGACTTTCGGCGCCTAACCCCAAAGGACTCAAGAATCGAACCCGTGACCTCCCTCAACGGAGAGGCCCACGTATTGGCTCATTACCACTTGAGCTAACCCTTGGGGCTTTTATACAAGCCATTTACATGTTGTAACCTCACATATAAATATTTTTAACTAAGTTAAATCCATTTCTTTAACCTGCAAACTTCAGAGAACCTTATGCACACAACTTAATTACTGTTTGGATACTTAGAACAACAAAACTAATACATTCCATTCAAATCAAATACAATTTAAAATTCACAAAAAAAATAACAATAACTTGTGCAAGGTAGGGTTTGATGTTAAAAATGTAAATAATTAGAAGTTATAATATACTTCTAACATCAGTTGGTATGACCCAACTTATAAAATACCATATATTCTATGGGTATAATGTGATTATTCTAACCGTCAAGTCCCGTTAGCACAACCGGTTGAGGATAGGCCTTATCAATAAGGCAACCCAGGATCAAAACTCATGGGGGGTGGTTATGCCCTGTGCTAGGGGGAGGAGTGCATAAGCTCGAGCCAGTAAAAGGGTTGGTGCAGCACAGGATGGGTGTGATCCATGGGTGACTTTGAGGCTTAGGTGCCCCTAGCTCGCGAATTCTTAGGCCGCAGGTCAAGCCTAGAGGATCATAGAAAACTTGATTCTCTCTATCAAAATATATTCAATATACAAAAATTTTAGGCTTTTCGAAAAAACCCTAGACAAAATTTCAATCTTAAATTGCATATAACATTACTTCTCAGACTTTGACATTTTTTTAATTGGGTATTTTTTTAAGAAGAATTTAGTTCTCAAATTCTACATATAGTGTTTAAAAAACTGAGGTAAATTTTTCCATCCTAGTTTTTCTATATAAAATAATCCCTCTCTCCCCTCCCCCCCCCAAAAAAAAAAAAAAATCCCAGTTTTACCAAAAAATTATTCCTCTTCATGCCTAAAAAAGAGTTATGATACCACTTATACTATAGTTCACATGAAATACATTCTAAAATCGAAGAACACAATAAAATATAAACAAAACCTAATAATATCTCTTTGAAAATAAAAAAGAGAGAGGTATGTTCACTTTCCTCTTTAAGGGAGCAACCTCCAAGAGTAATAATCTAAATAAAATAACATTTTGTTGACAAGGAATTAAATAACAATATACTTTATCTATAACTATCTATATACAATATCAACTACATATGGGTCCCATATAGTAAGGGTTTGACCAAGTAAAATGAGCCCTATTTATAAAAGGAACCCTTTTTTACAATGAAATACAATTAGAAAATTATTTAATGACCTGTATTCAAATAATGTGTCGTCATACATTAATAAAGTATCTAATTAAGGGGGTCATCTTAGGACGCTAATAGGTAATTTCAAATTGACATGGACAAAAATTTTCTTCATATTAATCCATGTATTTTGCCTCTAAATTTAATGAAATAAATTCCTCATTAGGGAACCTTTGAGGTAAAAACTAGGCCTCAAAACACAAAATGTACTAGAAAAACTTTAAAAGAGCCAATAGGATATTCAAGATGGTGATGTAATTCCTAGGGGAAAACATTTTGGAGGGAAAAGAAGAAAGCTACTATTTTATTGTATCTCTATCTTCTCAGGTTCCTCTGGTAGGAATTCATGTTTAAAAACATCTTTCACCTCTCTAAAAACCACATCTCAGATGTACACAACCTTCCTTGTTTCTGGGTTCCAAAGCTTGTAACCTTTTAAGCCATCCTTATACCCAATAAATATGCACCTTTCAGATTCATTATCCAACTTGGCCCTTTTCTCCTTTGGAACATGTACATATGCATCACATCCAAATACCCTCATATGTGAAAGCGAGGGTTTCTTACCAATCCATACCTCATGTGGAGTCTTATCCTCCAACGCTGATGAAGGTGATCTATTAACTAGGTAACATGCATTCTCCACTGCCTCTGCCCAGAATTCTTATCCTAACCCGATACCACTAAGCATGCTTCTTTCCTTTTCCATCAGCGTTATGTTCATTCTTTCTGTAACTCCATTTTCCTGAGGTGTGTATGGATTAGTATTTTGTTGTGCTATACCACACTTCTTATAGAACTCTTCAAATTCCTTCTTGCAGAACTCTCCACCATTATCTATCCTTAACACCTTGATATTCTTCTATGTCTGGTTTTCCACCAGAGCCTTAAATTCTTTAAATCTATCAAAAACTTCAGATTTCTTCCTCAAGAAATATATCCATGTATTCCTTGAGAAGTCATCTATGAATGAAACATAGTACACAAAATATCCCAGTGATGGAACTGACACAGGTCCAAACACATCACTGTGCACAATCTCTAATATCTTCTTCGCCCTCTTAGCACCAGAAGGGAAACTCACCCGATTCTTCTTCCCATATACACAATGTTCATAGAAATTGAAATCCAGAGAGAAATTATACATACCTTCTACCATACAATATCCATTCAGTATTTGAAGGCCCTTCTCTCCAATATGTCCAAGCCTTTGATGCCATAACATGGTATTTTCTCCAGAGACCGCTAGGTTTTCCACTCCACTTTCAGGAACCACAGAACTGTTGCACCCATTAATAATAGTGCTACCCAGAACCTTGTACAGAGTTCCAATCAGAACTCCCCGCATTAATATCAGTTCTCCCTAAACCATCTTGCAGGTATCTTTCTCGAACATTATTTTTACACATGCATCATCCATCTTGCTTATAGAAATCATATTTCTGGCCAATGCAGGAATATGTATAACACTAGGAAGTGTTCTAATCCTTCAAACTTGCAGCTTCAGCTTGACTTTTCCATGTCCGACAATTCTGGCCTTCTTATCATCCCCTAAGAATACATCACCACCATCACAATTCTCATACTCGCCAAACCATTCCCTATGGGGAGTGAAGTGAAAGGATGTGCCTGAGTCAATCAACCATGCCTCATGATCTACATGTGTATTTGAGGAAGAAGCCAAATACACATCCCCACCTTCATCTAAGGTGGTTTTTGCCTCTACAGAAGACACATCATCAAATCCCTTTCCTTTCTCGGGAGATTTAGATCTGCAGTCCTTTTTGTAGTGCCCTTCCTTTCCACATTTCTAGCACACCTTTACAAACTTTCTTGGAGATTTATATATCTCTATTGATTTATATCTCCCACTCAAAACCATATTCTTATTTATGTTCTGGGACCTTCCTCGTACATATAAGGCATCTCCATTCTGGCCCTCCATATTTCTCCGTCTCATTTCCTCCGACAACAAGACTGAGACAATGTCATCAAAATTCAAGGTAGTTGTATTGCTATCTATTGCAATAACCAGACAAGTCCCATGAATCTGGTAGAAAACACAACAAAATGATCCACTTATATTCATCTGAGATTTTAATATCAACAAAAAACTGACTTACCAGAGTATTGAAGGTGTTCATATGCTTTTTCACCGAGTCTCCATTCTTCATCCTAAGGTTATACAACTTTTTCCGCAGGAAAAATTTATTCACCAGAGACTTAGATTCGTACAAAGTCCCTAAATTGTCCCAAAAATCCTTCACCATAGCTTCCCTAGGTATGTTCAACAATATTTAATCTGATACACATAATCGTATTGTGCTCCTTGCCTTCCGATCCAGCTTCTTCCAGTCTTCATTTGACATTGACGTTGGTTTAGTACCTGAATCTACTGCGATCCACTAATATTTATCCACCAGCTGATCCTCCATCATGAGCTTTCACAACTCAAAACTCTGACCATTATATTTATCAATCTCTATCTTTCAATTGCTTGCGATCCTCTTTCACCGCAAGAATCAATCCCGTAGATCTCCCACTGAATAGGGTCTAACACAGGCCCAAGGAAAAAATCCTCAGCAGCAAAGGCATCCCCTTGAAGCCAAAACAACTCTTATACCAAATGTAGGTTTTAACCCTGTACACAAATTATTTGCAAACGAATCTTAAAAAACAAAAAATAAACAATATCGAGAGCATAAAACATAAAACATATCTACATAGCGATTTTCCCCTGGATCCAAAATCAGGACTACCAGCTTGATTTTTCATTATATTTCTTTTAGTGTTACAACACATATATATACATGTCGAAGCATACATAAACCCCAATCCATTAACCCTAGATTAGAACATAACCGTAGTTCCCTTAACCGGATCTACAAAATTCCAGGGGCTGAAAACCATCATGCCCCCAAACCATGTGTAAACCCATGCACAAAACAATGGGCGGGTCTGCCCACGAAAAAATAGGGTCCAAAAAAAAATTCTCGGGGTGCTACCTCCCCCCCATGACCCCCCTACTGTGCCTAGCGCAACATACTCTGACCCCCTTGCGCGTGCGACTAATCGTGGAAAGAATATAACACATACCCAATAGCCAAAAGGCATGATTGAAAAATTCATAATGCCCCTCATGAGTTTGAAATGTTGTTTTTGGAATATCTTTAGACTTCATTATAATTTGATGATATCCGAAACAGATATCCAACTTGGTAAAATAAATTTCTCCATGTAATTCATCCAAAAATTCATTAATCACAGGAATGGGAAAAATATCTTTAATTGTGACCTTATTGAGCTCCCTATAATCCGGACACGTGCACCATGATCCATCCTTCTTGTGCACCAATACAACTGGAGCAGAGAAAGAACTTTGACTAGATTGAATTATACTCGCCTCTAACATTTCTTCAATCATACGTTCAATTTCACTCTTTTGGACATAAGGATATCTGCAAGGTTTGATGTTTAGAGGAACACTTCCTGGAATCAAATGAATAGCATGATCATGATCACGAATAGGTGGGAGTCCTTTGGGAGTTTCAAACACCTTGGAATGATTGTCCAAGACTTTTTGGAGATCTAGAGAAATAGATGATTTTGATGTTGTAACTTCTAGTGAGCATAATTATGCAATTACGCCTCATTGTTCTTTTTTAAGAAGATTTTTCATGACATTAAATCTTATTTTCTTTTCTGACTTCCCTGAGATACCCCATAATTCAACTTCCTTTCCTTCCAAAAAAACAATTCAAGAAATTTTTTTGAAAATTAAAAGCTACCATCCCCAAATATTGTAACCATTGTACTCCTAGTAAAACATTAGCACCTCCCATTGGAATGGAAATAGTTGGAGTATTCAATACATATTCCCCCGTGGTTAGCTTGATATTATGGCACTTTCCATAGAAATTTATAGTTCCTCCATTTGCGACCATCACTTGACACTCTAGTGCTGGTATAGGAAGCAATTCAATTCCTTGGATACCTTACAATGAATAAAATTATCGGTACTAACAGAATCAAGCAAAACTATTACATTTTTCTTCTCAACATGTCCTTCTATCTTGAGAGTTTGAGGAGTGGTAATTATTTCCAATGCATTACAGGATATGGTCGAACTCACTTCTTCTTTCAACAGGGTTGGTTCCTGGTGTATATCATTTTCCTTTAAATTTCCTTGTTCATTTTTTTCCTCCTCTTCACAATCTATGTAAATTAATTTTTTATTGGCACACTTCTAACCTTTAGTTTATTTTCTATACAACTGTAGCAAATCCATTTTGCTATTTTTTCTTCCAATTGTTGTGGTGTCAACCTTGTAGGTTGTGGAAGTCTAGGAGTAGTAACACTTCCATATTTATAGATGTGAGTGGTAGGCTTCCTTGTTGCCATAATTTTAATTCCAATTTTTCTTTCCAACTTGAATGCCTTATCCATTGAATGAGTTTCCCAAAGGCGAACCTCATGTTGGATGTTATCCTTTAAAGTCCCTATGAAGACATCAATCCTATGTTCCTATGGAATATCAATTACCCTTATATTCAATTTTTGGAAGTTCTCAATGTGCTCCACCATTGAACCCTTTTCTTTGAGATTTATCAATTGGCTAAAGAAGGTTTTTCTCTTTGTATCCTCATAATGTGCTACCATTTCCTCCGTAAAATTTGACTAAGTGACAATTTTTTAACGAGAGCAAAGCCATCGATACCATACAAATGTATTTTTTTCTAAATATAAATTTGAAATGTGTACCTTTTGTGTGCTTTGCACATTATGGAGATAAAAATATTTCTCAATCTATAGTATCCATGTTACGAGATCCTTTCCATCAAACTTCCTCATATCGATATTTGGAATATGGTGGGTCTTCAATTCAACATTAGATTTGATGAAATCGTGATTAACATTTATTTTATTCTCTTCATGAGTTTCCTCTACTAAATTTTCGCCTTTAGGAATAATTTCTTGTATCAACTTTGTCAAACCTTCCTTCAAACCTTCCATGTCATATTTTAGGTCATTCTTCATGTCTTCTATGTTGGATTTCATTTTTTCATCGATGCCATCCATCTTAGCTTCCATGTCATTCATATTAGCTTCCATGCCTTTCTTCAAACAATCCATCTTAGCTTCCACACCTTTCTTCAAACCATCCATCTTAGCTTCCACCCCTTTCTTCAAACCATCGATCTTCGCTTCGATTTCATTTTTTTTGCTCTTTGTGAGAGTGAAATTTGTTGCACTTGGTCTTGTAATTTTGATATATCACGTTGCACTTCTTCCTCTTTATGAGTCACATTAGAGCCTTCTGAGGACTTAATGGGTGCTGAATTATTTTAGGGGCCATTTTACAACCCAATACTGATATCTATCCTTCAATATGCCCTTGGAATCACTTCAAACTGATTTTTCAAACAAGACTTATGCAATTTTTAAAAAACACACACATGTTTCTTGCTTTTGAGGAGCTTGATATTGAAACTGATGTATCTTTGTAATTTAGGATCCATAATATTTTATCTTCAGTTCTTTAGTAGCCCTTTGAAGCTTCATTCTAATGCCATAAGTCTGACCTAATTTGGATTCTTCAAGTCAAAGTTATGCCCAATCTCCCACAATGACTTAATTATGGAGTGGTTTAGTAGAGTGAACTTGTATGGCATGCCACGTGTCACTATTTCCTCCTTTAGCTCTAAAAAAGCTACACAAGAAACTAAAGTCCATATAGTTTTTTCCACATCTTACATAATTCCAATCCAATGCTCAGAGAGAGAGCTGTGACAATTTTTCCAAGGTCACCTCTTTCAGATGAAATTCGAGAGCCTGAAAAAACCCTAACTTCCACAGATCATATATACTAAATTATTGTGAACCAATATCTGAAATTTTTACACAAAGTTCCTCAGGATTTATTTGCAAGCGGGTTTTATTTTTAGCTTTTGAACCATCGTATAAAAAAAGTTATAGAAAATTTCCATGATGACATGTTTGACGCAACGAAACCCTAAAATACAAAGCTCTCATACCAAATGTTATGAAACCAATTCACAAAATAGAATAAAAGAGAGATCAGCAACTTGTAAATCAACCTCTTTGAGGGGGAAACCCACTTTACATCACATAAATGAACAATTCTTGGATGATTCAAATGACAAAACCTCCTTTCTATATATAGGAGTCCATGGGGTTACAATATAATCCTAGCCGACCTAACAATAATAAGGTAAGGGCACAACAATAACAATAGTGGATTTTATGGGGCACAATAATAACAATATGGGGACTATAGGGTACAACAATAAAAATAATGGGGCTACAGTAACAACAATAAGGGACTATACTAGTAATATAGGGACCTAACCGCTTATGTGGCACCTGATGTTGATCATGATATTGTTTGAACTTATTATTGGATATATCGAAGATATAATGAAACTACTAGCAGATTTGTTGAATGTGTTCAATAAACTTGATGGCTTAATCAATTTTGGATTGAACATGTGAAAATTTTTCCAGTGTAGTTGCAAGATGCATTACAACATTAATGGGGCACAAGGGGTTGTGTCCAATTACGAAATTGAGATCTCTATTGTAGACATGTTGAATATAAGGGAGGATCTCATCCCATGTTCATGGATGCTTAGAGTTATACACATGTAGTATATGTGCTATAATTTAGTTGACTGCCTCTATCTAGCCATCAATATGGGGGTGGAAGGTAGTCAACTTAGTGAGCTTGGTATCCAAAAATTACCATAGGATCGACTAGAATGCATTGAGGAACCTACTATCTTGATCTGATATGATGGTCAATGAGACCCGGAAATGTAACCACACCCATTAAAAGAAGATATTAGTAGTGGCTTGTGCTATGATACTCTTCTTTTAGGAAGCCAATATGGCCATCTTAGAAAATCTATCAATGACCACAAACACCTAGTCATTACCATGCTTGGTACAACGAATTCCAAACATATAGCCCATTGAGATGGATTCCCAAGTCTAGTTAGTAATAGGAATTGGGGCGTAAATGCCTTGCTTATTCATGGTTGGATTGGTGATGTCATAGATAGTGCATGATTTGATATATTTGTATTATATCATCTTGTGTCACTCTTGTAGATCAGGTGCTCTTATATGCCCTAGGAAAATCCCTTTCCCATTACATACTTGTCTTTATTTCAAATAATTTTTTTTCAAAATAGGTAAATGAATCTTCCCACTATAAAATCACATACATATGCAATTCCTATGAACTATACTCGCCTACACATGATATAAAATATAAAAAAAAATATAAAAAACTATTTTTCAACCAGGTGTTACAAATTGTACCAAAATCCAACTTGTAGGATCCAATGGCATAACTGAATTAATTTGTTTTGGTGGTACATATCCACCCTATGGCTAGGAATAATTCATTCCTATTGAGAGGTATCTATACTATACCCAAAATTCCCCATATCAGGTCTGCATTTTTCTTGTGCTTCATGCACTCCCAATCTCCAGGAAACCCTTGTTTCCTTGCACAGATGCTCAACCTCCTTATCTACCATATTCATGCACATATAAGAGAGGAATTATTTGATGGCTTGGGATAGATGGATCAAGAGGGATATTTTTTCAATGCCTATAATTAGGATCAGGTTGAAGCTTCACCTATCCTTGTTTCTTTTGATTACTAAAAAAAATCATGTCTATTTCTCAAATTGCATTGTTATCTGATGAATGCTAATTTCTGATGATTATTATGATGATTTGACATACAAATACATGCATTTACTTTGAATTCAGTGATTTTTTTTTATATATTTTCATTTTTACACATCTTGGAAGAAGGTTGGGGGTTTGGGCCATGCTAGATCAACTTTAAACGTAGGACCTCCATGTATGTCTCTAGTCCATACTTTTGTGAACTCGAGTGCTTGATCTGATTGCATGAGTTTTTTTTGTTATATTTTTATTGCACTTTATTTGGGCTCTCAAAAATATCCCTTTGGAACTTGTACCTTATTACACAACATATTGTCACTGTCCCTGCAATCCCCATCCCGCACATTGGAGGCTCATTTCTGTGATCAAAATAAAGTGTCATGCCTTGCAAATACCATCATTGTATCTCCCTTACCATGAGTATAACATTCCTTCTGTTGACCATTTCCTGAACAGAACACCAAAAACACGTGTTTTTGCCTTGGCGCTGGTAGCCCATTATGCCCTCGCGCCGATGAGGCAGATTAACACTACTCCCCGCGCTAGTTGGCGCTCTATCTCAGTTAGCTGCCCGTGCCAATTTATTTATGGAATTTTTTTTAAAAATAAAGGTGAATTTTTTATCATAACAACTTCGTGGATGAGTCATAGGAGTGGTTCGACTGAATAACCATGAGATTCCTCCTTTGGCCTCTTGTTTCCACCTTTTGGGGAAACCTCCCAAGGGATAAGGCCTCCCTTCCACCATATTAGTGATCCCAAACTCCTCCTCTCCCTTTATAAATATAGCCATCCTCCATTAATGAAGCTAGCTGAACTGAAGATATTATAGCAAAAACGCTGGAGAGATTTCTATTCAAGGTAGAACGGAAGATTCCCTTATTGATAGAGCTTGGGCTTGTACCTTCATCCCGTCTGAATTCCCTGACATTAGTCAAGGCGCGCTTCAACTGAATCCCGCTGAAGGAGGCTACGACGTCAAGGCTTGGTTGTAACTCTTTCTTCTATTAATACATATGTATAACTATTGTCTGGTTCCCATTTTACGTTGATGTGTTTTATTTGATGCAATATGCTTAACCCTCCTTGACTGGTTAGTAGTTATGAATGAGATTGTTGTTTCATATGTTGCTCCTGTTTGTTGATCTTTTGCAGGTATCCAAGCATTGCTGCGAAAGGATCGTGACTTGCCAAGACAGGAATCGAGAGGCCACTACTACAACAGCCATGACGATAGCGTTGGACTCCAGGTAGGTTGATCTACCTTGTCTATTTCATTCATTAATTAGGAACCTACACTCTAGTTTGTCCTTTTGTTACTAGACCCACTCTAGGGCTAGAGGGATTGTCTCTGTCCGCAAAAAGGATTTACCTGCATAAAAAATTGGCGACTCCACTAGGGAGTGTATGAGTTTATCTTTTTGCCCTTGTCAAGTCGACTTCGGTCATTTTCTTATTTGTTTATATTTTCTGGTCTGTTTTCTTGGTTAGAGTCCTCTTGTTCAGCTCCAAAGTGTCAATATTGACCTCTTCTCATTGGATTTCCCATTCTCCCATTGATATCCGGCTTGGCGTGTTTTTTGGTTGAACAATCACATCGATTGGCACATGTGTCTTGTGTTGCACTAGTGCCAACCCCTGTTTGGCATGGATTACCTCCTTACAGTCGCGCCGAATCCTGTAGGGTTTGAATTGACTTTCCTTTTGATTTTTTTTGGTTAGTTGTGCTTGCCTTTTGGTGGATTTTTTATTTGCAATTGTTTTGACCGTCATAGGCTTGCACTTCTCAGTTGTAAGTCTATTTACTTATTAGTGAAGTTTATAGCCTTAGGGTTTCTGAGTGTCTTAGCTCACTGATACTTCTGATTGGAATTCGAGTATTTTTATTCTTTTCAATCACATCTCTTGATAAATTGCGTTTATTTCTTTTTTATCCTTTCAGTGTTTGTTTTGGTTGAATGATCATTTCGGGTTTCGTTTGATTTTTCTTCTTGCTACTCCAAGCATAGATCACATTTCTTGTTTGGATCGTTTCAAAGCTTTCTCTTTGATTGGAAGAGTGCATCATTGGTTTGAGTGCATCTTTGTGTTTGTGTTTCTTTCATCGAATCAATCGGTTTAGCTCTTTACATTCACAATCCTTGAACTAGTGTTTGTTTTTCTTTTTCGTGTAATTAGTGCATTGTGTGCTTCATTTCATTGAAAAAATCAAAAAATTGTGTTCTTTCGTTTGCATAGGAAAAGAAAAATTATTTTGCATAACTAGTGCTTGATAGACGAGGAAAGAGATTTTTGGTTTTTCACTTGATTGAATTAGATGCATTAGCATATTTCTTCGTTTGATTTCATTGATTGCTATCTTTTGAAAGATCTCTATCCTTCTCTTAATTAGCATTCATTGAATGGAAAATGGTGTTCATTTTCATATATTTTTCATTTAGGAAATTTGAGATCAACATTAGGTAGGGCCTTAAAATTGAAACATAATTCAAGATCAACTATAAAATAAATGGAATTAACCTAAAGAAACATTGGAACCTAACGGAAACATTTTAGTGGTCTAGGCTAGAGACGTGTTCCGACACTTTAAAACCTAGTAGCTATCGTTCGCCTTTTGGCTTTAGATAGCGCTAGTACAAACTTGTGCTACTCGTACCGTCAAGTATATAAAGGTAGTCCCCTCTAGGTTAAAATCCTTTATCCATAGGAAACCAAGTCTACCGCCCTATAAATGTGATACACCAAACACAACATTCAGGGAGACTACCTGCACATACGTTAATTCCTTGGTCATTTCTCTTTCATTTGATCACCAAGGTGTATATGGCAGTTCAAGGAAACTTGGTACACCCTCTTTCTTAGATTACTAGAGTAGTCATTTCAATCTTTTCATGACTCTTTAAAAAGAGAAGAGATCATCGATCACTTGTACTTTCATGCTTGTTTAAAATTGAATGTGACTAGAGCCATATTTTGTCTATTTCTCGACTCTTAAAACATGAAACAGTGAACTATGGTTTCAATGTCGTAAAATTAATTACCCACGATTACATGCCCTTTAAAAGTTTGTTACTTGGATTGTTTTTGTTTTTCCTTAGGCCTTGGTCTTGAAGCCTTCTCTTGGCTATCTTTGTTTTGAAATATGGTCACAGTGGCGGAACCACCAGTTTTTTCGTTTTCCTCACTGCCTCCTAATGTAGTTCCTTTCCTGACATTTCTTACGAAACCCCTCAGTCCACTAGGTCTTTCGAGTTTTCGCAACCTATTCTCCTAACTGTTTTACCTCTCGCTACTCGATCTCCTCCTGAAAAGTCAATTGAGTTCAATTGGCCTCCTCCAAGTTCTTGGTCTGGATTTGGAGATGAGGATGAATTCCCTCCTCTTACTTCGGGATCACCATTTGTATCTATTGTTATACCTCCTAGTCCTCATCATCTTTTTGATGATCTTACGACTTCATTAGATATGGATTATTCGAGTCTTTTCGACAGTGAAGGAATGCCTATTTCTACAGGAGAATATCAACTTTTCCCTTAAGATCTCCTGCATTTTTCTGTTCAATCTTCTCCTCAATCGGTGTCACTTCCACCTGGTTATCAGACTTTGAGTCAGATTATGTGTTAGGCCCCTATATTACTAGTATAGATTGTTGTTATTGTAACCCCATTATTTTTATTATTGTGCCCTTGTAACCCCCATATTGTTATTATTTTTCCCTCAAATTATTATTGTTAGGTCGGCTAGGATTACATTGTGGCCCCACTAGGATTACATTATGGCCCTATGGACTCCTATAAATAGAAAGGAGGTTTTGTAATTTATATCATCCAATAATTTTTCATTCATGTAATGTATTGGAGGTTTCCCCCTCAAAGTGGCTTATTTATAAGGTGTTGATATCTCTTTTCTTCTATTTTTGGAGCTAGTTTCACAACATTTGGTATCAGAGCTTCGGATTCTAGGGTTTCGCTGCTCCAAACAGGTAATCATGGAATTTTCGCTATAAATTTTTTTCTACGAAGGTTCAAAAGCTGAAATTTTTAGGGTGGAAAGAAGAAATCCTAGGGAACATTGTCGCAAAATTTCAAAGCTTCGTTCACAACATTTTCATAGATATGATCTGTGGAAGATAAGGATTTTTGCAGGCTATTGAATTTCACTTAAATAGGACATCGCGACATTTTCACTATAAATTTTTTTCTAAAAGGGTTAAGAAGCTGAAATATTTAGAGAGCGAAGCCAAACTCCCGAGGAAAATCGTTGCAAAATTTTATAGCTTGGCTCAACCTTCATAACTCTCTCTCTGAGCATCGGATTGGAATGATGTAAAAATTAGCCATAAGTACAAGGAATTTAGTTGACACGTTCCAAGTCATACAAGTGTGCTACACTGAACCAGTCCATAATTGGGTCATTGTGGGAGACTGGACATAGCTTTTCCTTGAAGAATCCAAATCAGATCAGACCTGTGGCATTCAAAATAATATTCAGAGGGTGACTTCAGGGCCAAATTTCAGATATTGAAGATCCAAAATCACAGAGATAATTCAGTTTCAATATCGAGTTCCTCAAAATCAAGAAAAAGGTGTGTATTTTTTTTTCAAATTGCATAAGTCTTGTTTGAAAAATCATTTCTAGTTGATTCCAAAGGCCTATTGAGCATAGCTATCAGCATTGGGTTCTAAAATTCCTCCTAAAAAGAACTCAACACCCACTAAGCCTTCAAAAGGCTCTACTATGACTCATGAAGACGAAGAAATGCTACATGAGATATCAAAAATCCATGAGCAAGTGCACCAAATTTTGCTATCACAAATAGCAAAAAAAAT
This sequence comes from Pinus albicaulis, assembly GCA_034641835.2. Classification (NCBI taxonomy): domain Eukaryota; kingdom Viridiplantae; phylum Streptophyta; class Pinopsida; order Pinales; family Pinaceae; genus Pinus; species Pinus albicaulis. Next base: position 1,674,655,038 of record CM076584.1, on the reverse strand, counting down.
TGAAATGTACGGTTTGAAGAAAGGCGTGGAAGCTAAGATTAATGGTTTGGAAGCTAAGATGGATGGCATGGAAGTTGGCATGGAAGCTAAGATGGATGAAATGGAATCTACAATGGAAAACATCAAGAATGATCTAAAAGCATACATGGAAGGTTTGACAAAGTTGATACGACAAATGTTTCCTAATGATGTAAAGATAGTAGAGGAAACTAATGATGAGAAAAAAATAAATGATAATCGTGATTTCATAAAATATAATATTGGCAGGAAGAACCACCATATTCCAAAAATGGATATGAGGAAGTTTTATGGCAAGGATCCCGTAACATGGATACTACAGATGGAGCAATATTTTGATCTCAATAATGTGCAAAACACACAAAAGGTACGCATTGCAACTTTACATCTAGAAAAAAAACACATTTGTATGGTATCAATGGCTTTGCTCCCGTAAAAAAATTATCACTTGGTCAATTTTTACAGAGGAAATGATAGCACATTATGAGGATACAAAGAGCAACACCTTCTTTAGCCAATTGATAAATCTCAAACAAAAGGGTTTAGTGGGGGAGCACATTGAGGACTTCCAAAAATTGAATATAAGGTTAACTGATATTATAGAGGAACATAGGATTGATCTCTTCATAGGTACTTTAAAGGATAACATCCAATGTGAAGTTCACATTTTAGAACCTGATTCATTGTAGAAGGCATTCAGGTTGGCAAGAAAAATTGAATGTAAAATTATGGCGACAAGAAAGCCTACCACTCACTTCTATAAAGAGGGAAGTGTTTCTACTCCTAGATTTCAACAACCTACAAGGTTGACACCACAACAATTGGAAGAAAAAATATCAAAAGGGCTTTGCTACAGTGGTGATAGGAAATACACTAAAGCTCATAAGTGTGCCGAGAAGAAATTATTTTACATAGATTGTGAAGAGGAAGAAGAAAATGAACAAGAAGAGGATATACACGAAGAACCAACCCTAGAAGAGGAAGAAATGAGTCCAACCATATCATGTAATGCATTGGAAGGAATTACCACTCCTCAAACTCTCAAGATAGAAGGACATATCAAGAAGAAAAAGGTAATAGTGTTGATTGATTCAGGTAGTACCCATAATTTTATTCATTGTAAGGTAGCCAAGGAATTGAATTGTTTCCTATACCCATCAACAAAATGTCAAGTGATGGTTGCAAATGGAGGAACTATAAATTGCTTTGGAAAATTCCATAATATCAAGCTATCCATGGGGGAATATGTATTGAATAGTCCAATGCTTTCCATCCCAATGGGAGGTGTTGATGTCGTACTAGGAGTACAATGGTTACAATCTTTAGGGACGGTAGCTATTAATATTCAAGAACTTTTCTTGAAATTTTTTCGAAAGGAAAGGAAATCGAATTACGGGGTATCATAGGGAAGCCAGGAAAGATAATAAGCTCTAATGTCATGACAAAGCTTCTGAAGAAAGAACAACGAGGCGTAATTGCACAATTATGCTCACTAGAAGTTCCAACATCAAAATCATCTATTTCTCCAGATCTCCATAGAGTCTTGGACAATCATTCCAATTTGTTTGATACTCCCAAAGGACTCCCACCTATTCGTGTTCATGATCATGCTATTCATTTGATTCCAGGAAGTGTTCGTCCAAACATCCGACCTTACAGATATCCTTATGTCCAAAACAGTGAAATTGAACGTATGATTGCAGAAATGTTAGAGGCTGGTATAATTCAACCTAGTCAAAGTTCTTTCTTTGCTCCTGTAGTATTGGTACACAAGAAGGGTGGATCATGGTGCATGTGTCCCGATTATAGGGAGCTCAATAAGCTCACCATTAAAGATAAATTTCCCATTCCTGTGATTGATGAATTATTGGATGAATTACATGGAGCAATTTATTTTACCAAGTTGGATCTTCGTTCAGGATATCATCAAATTAGAATGAAGATGGAAGATATTCTGAAAACAACATTTCGAACTCATGAGGGTCATTATGAATTTTTGGTCATGCCTTTTTGCCTTACCAATGCACCTTCTACATTTCAAGGCTTTATGAATTCCATTTTCAAACTCTTCTTTAGAAAATTTGTGCTAGTATTTTTTTGATGATATACTAATCTACGGCAGGTCTTGGAAGGATCATGTTCAACATGTTGATAGGGTGCTCAAACTATTGCAGGAGAAACAATTATATGCAAAAACATCCAAATGTTTCTTTGGAGTACAAGAGGTGGAATATTTGGGTCATATTGTATCTCACGAGGGTGTTAAGGTAGAACCTAACAAAATTAAAGCCATTAAGGAATGGAAAGTCCCCACAACCATAAAGCAGTTGCGAGGATTTCTCGGGTTAACAGGGTATTATCGCAAGTTTGTTAAGAATTATGGGAGAATAGCAGCACCTCTAACAACATTATTGAAGAAATATGCATTTTCATGGACTCCTGAAGCAACTAAGGCCTTTGAACATCCTAAAGAGGCAATGTGCCTAGCACTGGTCTTAGCTACGCCAGACTTCACAAAAACCTTTATTGTGGAATGTGATGCCTCAGGAAATGGAATTGGTGTTGTTTTAATGCAAGAAGGAAGACCCATTACTTTTGAAAGTTGTCCAATCAAAGGAAAGTATTTACAGAAACCTATTTATGAGAAGGAAATGTTAGCAATACTACATGCACTAAAGAAATGGAGAACTTACCTAATGGGAAGACATTTCAAGGTAAAACATGATCATGATAGTCTTAAACACCTTTTGGAACAAATACTATCTTTAGAAGAGCAACAAAAATGGGTCACAAATATGTTGGGTTATGAATTTGAAATAATCTACAAAAAAGGGAAGCTAAATTTTGCTGCAGATGCACTCTCAAGAAAGAATGAAGAAGTGGAAGCATTACTTTGTGCCATTTCTATTATCCAACCAGATTGGATAACCGAAGCAAGAGATGAATGGAAGAAGGATAAAGAATTGTGGACACTCATTCAAAAGTTGCAGCAAGATCCTAGTACATCTGATACATTTAGTTGGAAAACTAATTCCTTATGGTACAAAGATCGCTTATATATTTGTAAAAATTCCCAACTAAAACAAAAGATTCTTTTGGAATTGCACACTTCTCCTTTAGGAGGACACTCAATATTTTTAAAAACTTACCATAGGGTGAAGAAATAATTTTTTTGGGATGGCCTTAAATCTGATATTCAAAAGTTTGTGGAAGAATGTTTGGTTTTCCAACAGAATAAAGTTGAGACAATTAAGACCTCGGGTCTTCTACAACCTTTATCCATTCCAAGTCAATGTTGGGAGGAGATTTCAATGGATTTTATCAAAGGTTTACCTAAGTCCGAAGGAAAGAGTGTCATCATGGTGGTAGTTGATAGAAATACCAAGTATGCACACTTTTATGCATTATCTCATCCATTTAAAGAAAGTACAGTTGCTATTAAATTTATGGACACAATTCAAAATCTACATGGAAACCCAAGGGTTATTGTGAGTGACAGAGATCCCATTTTTACTGGAAATTTTTGGACAGATTTATTTTCTTGTTTGGGTACTCAATTAGCTCATAGCTCATCTTATCATCCTCAATCTGATGGTCAAAATGAGATAGAAAATAAATGTTTGGAAGGATATCTTCATTTTTTTGTATCTGATAAACAAACACAATGGGTCAAGTGGTTACCTCTCGCTGAATGGTGGTATAACACTTCCTTCCATACTGCAGCAAAAATGACCCCATTTATGGCACTTTATGGATATCATCCACCATCCACATTGTCTTTAAGAGAAAAATTGAAGGTTCAAGCAGTGGAATATCACATCAAGTATCAACAAGAAGTTATCCAACTCTTAAAGGACAACCTGAATTTGGCACAAAATCGAATGAAACAACAGGCAGATCAACATCGCAACGAGAGAAGTTTTGATGTATGAGACTCGGTATTTTTACAGCTACAACCATACAAACAAATGTCCCTCAGGCAAGCTAAGAAGGATAATAAATTACCGCTACAGTAATATGGGCCTTACAAGGTGTTTCAAAAGAGTGGTACTATGGCATACAAATTGGAGCTTCTTGCTTCTTCACAAGTGCATCCAATTTTCCATGTTTCATGCTTAAATGAGGTTATAGGTGAAAATCTTCCAGTTCAAACAATATTGCTAGAACTTGATGAGGAAGGAAAAATCATATTGGAACCTGAAGCGGTCATGGAAACCATAACTTGACAGCTACTGAATCAATCAATTTTAGAGTATCTCATCAAGTCGAAGAACTTACTCACTGAAGATTCTACATGGGAGGATGAGAATTTTATACAGAAGCACCTAGAGCTACTCAAGTGTTGAGAACAACACTTTTTTGAAGGAGAGGGGCATGTTAGGTCCCTATATTACTAGTATAGATTGTTGTTAGTGTAACCCCCTTATCATTATTATTGTACCCTTGTAACCCCCATATTTTTATTGTTGTGCCCTTAAATTATTATTTTTAGGTCAGCTAGGATTACAATGTGGCCCCACTAGGATTACATTGTGGCCCTATGGACTCCTATATATAGAAATGAGGTTTTGTAATTTATATCATCCAGGAATTGTTCATTCATGTAATGCATTGGAGGTTGACCCCTCGAAGTGCCTTATTTCTAAGGCGTTGATATCTCTTTTCTTCTATTTTTGGAGTTGGTTTTAAAAAATTATGTCTGGTGTTGCATGCATAGCACAATCCAGTACATCAACTCCCCCTAGGAGTTCAGTCCTCCCTTTGTTGGGACTGTCACCTTCGACACTGAGTTCGTCGGTTATTGTCACATTTTTCCAGGTCTGACCTACCATCTGTGTAGCTTCGTCTACACTGGTTGTTACAACATAGTCTTCAGAGTCTTTTCACACTCACGGGTCTATCTTACTTAATCCTACGTGGCCTGTAAATTAGGGTCTGAGCAGATCAAAAACTCGCGCTCCAGAGACTACACCTGCTGGTGTGGCTACAACTACCCCTATGGTTTCTACCTATACTTTTGATGAGCACATGTTGGACATTCACTGATGTTATGCTCCTTATCTGGATGCTCAATCTCCTGCGGCCCTGTTTGCTTCTAGTATGACCTCGAATGTCCCTATGATTCCTGGCGGCCTTACTTTTGAAGAGTATTTGTTGGTTGTTCAGCAACAAAACTCTTAAGGTTTTCGGCCACCCCAAGTTCTTGTCAATCCTCCCCATCATTGTGATGTTGTTGGAAACCCCGTTTATTCATTTCCTATTGATCCTCATCAGACCGTTACTCATCAAGGACCTTTGTTACAAGGGAAACCCTCAGGCTTACAAGGACAACCCTTATAGGCACAACCTTCGGCTCAGTAAGGACAATCCTTTGGTCCTTAGGGACAACCTTACCATCCGCAAGGTCAACCTTTGGTCCAAGAAGGACAACCATCTAGTCCTTTAAGTCAGCTTCAACTAGGAACATCGTATGTTGCTGGCGGGCCAATGTATCCCCCAAATGGACCACCTCTTGTTACACAATAGCAGCAACCGTAGGTACAGTATGGCCAAACTTTTGTGCAACAAGGACAACCCTATGGTCCTTCTCAGGGTCAACCTAGTCATTAGTAACAACCTAGTCCATCTCCTCCATCGAGCCAACCTCTTCCATAAGGGAAACCTGGTGGCCCTCATTATCCAGGCCAACCTGTTTCGCAAGGGAAGCCTGCTCAACCAGTTCAGCAGTCGGTTCAACCTATTCAACATCCAGTTCAATCTGTTCAACAACCTATTCAACCTGCTTAGCAGCTGGTTCAGCCTGTTTATCTGACTCATCAGGGTCCACCAGCTCAACCCTAAGGCTGTTATTACCCCCAAGGTCAATATCAATTGGTATATAATGTGCCCCAAGGTTTCATTTTTTACCCTCAAAATCCATCTTAGTTGGTGTATAATCAACCTCAACGACATGCTTACATTCCGCAATAGAATCCATACATTGCTCAGCAAAGACCTAAATGGTATGCTCAGAATCAGTATCCTGGTCCTCAACCCCACTATCAGCAGAATTATCGGGCTTATAACCCCTATGGTCAGAATCCTCCAGGAAAAAACATATGGGGGTATAATTTCTCGTAGGCTGGGTGGAATGTTAACATGGGTCCTTATCAGAGACCTCCAATGCATTTTAATCCTCAATTACCATTTCTCACTACGTTAGAATTACCTGATGTGTCAAAGTTAATGAACGATCCAATTCTTCATAACCCGTATTGGCCTCCGATTCTGACTAAGATTCCTAGTGATTGTCCTAAGTTTGAGGGAAATTCCAAAGAAGACCCCCAAGTGCCTGTTATGACTTACCACTTGTGGTGTTCCTCTAAATCTTCGGTTGTCAATTCCATTCGACTCCGTATTTTCCAACATACTCTTACCGGTGTCGCTGCAAAGTGGTACATTGAGCTATCTCATGGCATCTCTCAAGACTTCAACTCTCTCGCCATGGCATTCCTTACACATTATTAGTTACCGGTTCATTATGAAACCGGTACACACCTCCTCACATCCTTGAAACAGGACCGAGCTACTCATATCTCGGATCATATTCATGAATGGAGACGTCGTCGTAACTTGATTAAGTTTGATATTCCTCACAGCTTCTAACTGATTAGTTCACTACCTCCTTTTTCAATAAGATTTTGAAATACATAGCTATGGAGGCATGTGTAACTGAGGAACAAGCCATTACTCGTGCCTAGTACCTTGATCTCTTGTACTCTCAGTCTAGCACATTGTATGATATTTTTCCTTATGCCCCATGACCTGGAACTTCTAAAGCACTGGTGACCCCATCCGTCGATGGTATTATTGGTTCAGTGTCTCAGACTTCTCGGAAGTCTTCTCCTTCAAATCTTGGGAAGAAAAATTTTAATTCTTCCAATGATGTTGCTTCTTAGCCCACTTTGAATCCTGGTAAAACCTTGAAAGTCAATGTTGTTCAAGCCAATCTGGCAGACAAAACTTCCAAAGGGAAAAATAAAGGTAAAGTTAAGGTCAAATCTGATACCCCAAAACCATATTCATCCAAATCTCGTGCTGATGATGGTTCACAATGCAAACTGAAGCACCCTTGTTTGATCTATGACGAAGAGCACTACACCAAGGACTGTCCTCGACAGGCCGAAATAAGTAGATTTCTCAAAGGCACTCAGGGAACTAAAATTGTTCTTAAAGAACCTTTTCCATCTTAGCAGACCCATATGGTAGAGCAACCTTAGTCCTCTACCCCATTTCACTCTCAGGTGTTCATGATGAACGGTTTTGTGCCCATTTCTATTACCACTCGATCGAAAGATTATATGGAATCGCATCAGGCGATGGGGAAGGAGATCGTCGATGGTCCTCCTCCTCCGCCTGCTTCTAGCCCTCTTCAGATTGAAAGGCCCAGTACTGAGTCCATTATATGGCCACCTTCCAAAAGTGTACTCTGCAAGTCTTCTTACAATCCAAATGCCAATGCCACTCAACGTTACAGTATTGTTGAGGATTTGGCTTAAGCACCATCTACAATGTCTGCTCTAAAGGTACTTCAAAGTTGTCCGTCTCAACGGAAATCTTTGTTATCTGCGATTGGTAGGGTTGATCCTGCTGATACAAACCTTCTTTCTTTTGATTTAGAGAATTTTGTTCCACGAGTATTGCACCAAATTGCGCTCATTATACAAGTTGTCATTAATGGTCTCGATATTCATCGAGTAGTTATGGATGAAGGTGCGTCAACGTGCATCATTTCATCTTCTTGCTAGAAAGCCATTGGTTCTCTGGCCTTGAATTCATCACAAAATTCCCTTGAAGCATTTGATGGAAGAGAATAAAAAACTTTGGGTGTTCTCGCTAGTTTACTGATTACCTTGAAAGGGAAGACAATCAATGTCGAGGTAGAAGTAGTTGATTCAAAGCTCAACTACAATCTTCTCCTTAGTCGCATTTGGACTCACGCCATGTTGTGTGTTTCTTCCACTCTCTTTCGTGTCCTGAAATTCCCACATGAAGGAAAGACTATTACTATTGATCAATTGTCATTCTTCACTTCTTCTTCCGAGAACGATGTTCCATATGTGGATAAGATTCCTATTCCCTACGAGAACATTAGGCTGGGTCTCTTCAAATATCCTTCCCTCATGGGTATTTTTCCTCTTCCTCCACCTAACACTGTTCAGATCAATATGATCTCTCAGTTTGATGACTCATGGATCATTCCTTCACCTGAACAGGTCAATTCTTTTGGAGATTCGATGCCTTTAATTCTGATTGAGATTGATTATTGTGAACTTCTTGCAGCTTCGAATCCTTCGCTTTCTGATCATGCTCTTTTGAGCATGTCTCTCGATGCTTATTCTCAACTCCCTTGGCTTAGCAATTTGGATTCATCCGATCACTTGCGAGAGATATTTTTTTTCGATGAAGCAATAGTGGAAACTATGTCTCTCGAGGATTTTCCGTGGGATGATGGTCATCATCATTCCTCATTCATGCCTAGCCTCGGGGCCATTTCTATGTGTCTTGAGAGGTTTTCATCTTAGGTTCCTTCTCCTCTGCTTCAAATTCCTATTCTGACACATGAAGTCTTTACAAAGGGTAACTTGAGTAACATTACACAAACGATTCCTATTGACATTTTCGTCAAATCAGGAATCATCAAGAACATCCATCTCGGGGTCACCTGTTCTTCTGATGAAGTTCAGGTTTATACGAGCCTTTTTTGTGAAGTTAATGACTTCTTTGCATGGTCCTACGAAGAAATTCCTGGCATCGATCCTAATATAGCAGTGCATGAGATTCCTACCTACCCTGGTTCGAAGTGTAGAAATTTATTAATACTGATGTATTACCGGATTATCCTGATCTAAAAATATTTATCTTCTTTCTAAATACAGAATCCTTCCTCTGTTAAACTTGCGGATATTTAAAACTCAATTGCAAACACATGTGAATAAATTCAATCGCACATAACACAGTTGTTTAATGGGAAAGCTTAAAGCTAAAAACCCCAACTATCAAATATTATGTATATCAATGTAATCATGTAATAATATCATACAAAGCTTAGTACATCAATCTCTTAGTACAATGTAGATTCATTACACACTGTCATGCAGAAATTTGCATCTCCATGCACCAATTTCTTTCCTCCTGACAACCTGCCTCCACTGTGCAATCCCTGCTGAAGAAGACCCCTGAATGAATTCAAATTGGTCTTTCCTTGACTGCACAATCCTCATTGGCAACTCCAATGTGTGTCAGATGCATTGAATGCATCACTATAGTCACAACAGATAGTCCATCTCACCCTCTCACCTATCTCTCAACTGGGTCTCCACTAGAACTGACATGCATTGTAGTTAACTGATGTTTTTGTTCAGTTGTTAGTGAGTTATTGGCTATGAATTAATTAACTAATTAATTCACTTAACTCTCACTAGTGTATCTTTCAGTTAGACGAGGTACAACTATCTCAATTGAGTTTAACTCACTTAACTGAGTTAAACTAAATAACAACTCCATTAACTACTCTTCCAACTCTGTCATAACTTTGCCACTTCAGTTCTAACTGAGTCCTTCATGAATGAGCCACCAATAAACCCTAAGAATTGTGTAATTCCTTCAACCCACTGATTTTCCAAATCTATTCACTGAAATAAACTACTCCAAGAGAATAAGTTGATGTTTATTGTCGAATTATTATTAAGGGTTAATAATAATCAACATGCACCCATTTTTAGATTGACGATAAATAAATATAATTCGCCCAATATTATAAATATAGAATTTCATCTATTTTCCACATTTGACCAACCATATACAAATAGCATCCTACAACTTATAGAATATGTTCACTATGTCTAAAAATAGACATACACCTAAAAATAGCCTGCGAGCCCCACTTAGTGAAGGTGCTTACTTTTCACTAAGATCATCATCTTGTTGAATCTCAACACTCCCTCTCAACAAGATAGGGATTATCCTTCACCTCGATCCTGCCTCTATGGTAATCGAATTTTCTCCTACCGAACACCTTCGTCAGAATGTCTGCATCCTAATCTTTTGTAGGAATGTACTGAAGCAACATGATCTTCCACTACACACAATCTCTGATATGATGATACTGGATATCAATATGTTTAGATCTATCATGAACACAGGATTAATCAAGATTTTAATGCAACTCTAATTATCACAATGTATCACTGTAGGATCTAAATGTGAACCAAACAAACCAGCCAGGATCTTCCTCATCTAGATAGCCTCACATGCAGCTTGACTTGCTGCCATGTATTCTACTTCTGTTGAACTAAGTGCCACAAATATTTGTTTCCTGCTGTACCAAGAAACTATTGTAGATACGATACTGAAAATCCCTCCTTATGTGCTCTTTCTATCTGTTGGGTTGCCTGCCCAATCTGCATCCATGAAGCCATGTGACTTCACCTCATTATTCTATCTGTACCATAAGCCATACTTAGGTGTGCCCCTAAGATACCTCAGGACATGATTTCTTGCCTTCCAAAAGAGCTTGGTAGGCTTAACCATCGCTTGTGAAAGCTGGTTCACCACATATCATATGTCCAATCTTGTCTTAGCTAAATACATGAGCGAACCCACCAACTGTTGATAAAAAGTGGCATCCACTACCTCTGCCGATGTAGCACCCTCTTTCCTCCAATTTCCTGGAAGAGGAGTATTCATGGGCTTGCAGTCCTCAATGTGAAATGTACCAAGTATCTCCCAAGCATACTTGCCTTGAGACACAAACAGTTCACCTTCTTGCTGCCATATTTCCAATCCAAGGAAATAATGAAGGAGGCCCAAATCCTTCATCTCAAACTCCATTGCAAGATCTGCCTTGCATGAGTGTATCAACTCCTCATCACCCGTTAGTATTAATCATCAACATAAAGAAAAATTATTAAAAGCTTACACTCCACCATAATTTGGTATAGGTTTGCATCCGCCTCACTCTTGGTGAAGCCAAGTCCAGTGAAATAGTTGTCGATCCGTGTGTACCAAGCAAGTGGTGCTTACTTCAGCCCATACAATGCTCTTTTGAGTCTGCACACATGTGACTCGCTGTTGAAGATCTCAAATCCTTCAGGATGCTCAATGTACACCTCTTCCTCAATGATCCCATTAAGGAACATAGTCTTCACATCCATCTAATGAATGTGCCAACCCATCTGCGCTGAGAGAGCAAGGATGGTCCTTATGGAAGAATATCGTGTGACAGGTGCAAAGGTTTCTTCATAATCAATCCCCTCGATCTGTGAGAAGCCCTGGGAAAAAAATATTTCCTTATACTTCTCGACGCTCCTATCAACATCTTTCTTTACCTTGTAGATCCATTTCAAATATACCACTGATTTACCCACTGGCCTTGGACCAATCCCCCAAGCACTGTTTCTAACAATGGAGTCATACTCCTCCACCATGGCATCTACCCATGTGGGCTCTTGCGCTACTTCTTCAAAATAATATGGCTATGAAACACTTGCTCATAAGAGCCATGTATCTAGTAAATCGATCAGGTGACTGTCTCTGTCTGCGCTGTGATGTAGGGACTCCTACATTCTCTGCCGCATCAAGCTTCAATCTCTCAGCTTCCGTGGTACGCCTTCTGCCTGTTTTGATGTTTGGTTCTGCATGAGTGGACTCCTCCACTCCATGAATCTCATCCCGTGGCTAATCCACATCTAAAGGATCATCTTTGGGAAAAAGAAGTTCCTCCTCTGCATGCAAGTGTAGCTCCGTCTCAAGCGACAACTTCATGGCTTTCTCCTCATTGAATTTTATATCCTATCGCACCACAATCATTCTACTATTTGGAAAATACACACGATAATTATGGGGTGTTTCTGTGTACCCCAAAAATATCCCAACTTCTATAGTCGACTCTATATTCTTCCTAGTTTCCTTTGTCACATGAATGTAAACAGATGACCCAAAAATATTCAAATGAGAAATATCAGGCTTCTTACCAGTAAAATCTTATTCAGGTGTACTCATGCCAAGTACTCTATCAAGACAATGATTTTGTACATAAACTGTAGTGTTGCATGCTTCCACCCACAAGTGGATCAGTAGGCCCTGGTCATGCAGCATAGCCCATGTAGCACCCATGATCGTTTTTTTATTCCTCTCCATGACCCCATTCTGCTGTGGGTTATGAGGCTCTATGAGTTCTCTTCAAATTCCTTCTTTCCTACAAAATTATTTGAATTTTTTTGAGATATATTCACCACCATTATCGCGCCGTAGAGCCTTCACTTGCTTCCCTGACTCCTTCTCCACCAATGGTTTAAACTCACAAAACTTTGAAAACTTTTCGCTCTTCTTCTGCATGAAGAAGATCCAACATCTATGAGAATATTCATCAACAAATATAACATAATACCTGTGTTTTTCTATTGAAGCAACCAAGAAAGGTCCACACACGTCTGTGTGAATTCTCTCCAGGATCACCGAAGCACGATTTTCCTTCTCATGAAAGGTGCTATTCACAAACTTACCCATAGTACATCCCTTACACTGATTTGGATGTGCAAGAGTACCCTTGGGAAGTCCAGTAGAAATCTGCTGCAAAATCTTCAAGGCACCATGTTGAAGATGGCCCAACCTCCTATGCCATAATTCACCCTTATCCCGGCTCACCACTTCTTCTACTTTTCCGATCATTGCAGTGCAACTATCTACCTCTAGCTTGTAGAGATTGTGACCAAGACCAAGTTCTTCTTCAGACCTAGAACATGCATAACATCTTTCAACAGAAATGGTTTACCTGAATCCCTCTCAAAGATAATGGTTCCAATTTCGGTCGCACTATATCTACCATCATCACCCATCTCTATATGCATTTGGAGATCCTTCTCCTCCAAGTCACTAAACAACTCCTTGTCTCCCGTCATATGGGAAGATGCACCACTATCAAGATACCACACTGATCCCATTGAGCTTGAAACCAAGCATGCGATCAAAGAGAAATAAAGTTAAAATTGCGAGGCTAAGGCCTCTCCAGCTGCAGCTCCAGTAACCTTCTTGTTCTTCTTTTTCTGTGGGCAATTAGTGGCAAGATACCCATTTTCGTGACAGTTAAAACACTTCACTTTGGACAAATCCAGCTTCTTGCCTTTAGCCTCAGATTTTGGATAGGATTTCTTCCCCTTTCCTTTCCTTTCTTTGGAAACCAAAATGAAATTCTCTTCATTATCATTCTTCGATGAAGAGCCATCCCTGGTAATTTTCCTTATCTCCTCCTGCACAACATCCGACCAAAGTCACTCCCAACCCGGCAGTTTCTCCTGTTCATTGACAGAGTCTTCATAGCTATGCCAACTCTTCAGAAGCCCAAGGAGAGCCAAGCTCACCAAGTCATCATCATCAAAAATAATCCCCACACTTCCCAGTTCATACCTACAATGGACAAACTTCGTGAGATATTTTGGAATATTTTCACCCTTCTCCATTTTTATTTTTCTGAGCTTATCTTTCAGTGCCAACTTCCTCTGGTCGCTACTAATTTGGAAAATATTTTTTGAAGCCTTCCACATTGCAAATGGATTGGATTTCCCATGAAGGCTTGACACAATATGGTCCTTCACACCTTCCAATAGAATTCTTCTTGTCTTTGCTACCTTCTTTTTCCATGCGTCAAGTCATGCAGCATCGCTAGAAGCCGAATTAGGAACATCGCTATCGATGAAATCCTTCAGCCCATTACCTTCAAGCACTGTCTCCATCCTATCCTTCCAGGCTATGTAATTTGAGCTACCCTCAAGGGCATACTCCAATCGCAACCCATTGAAAGACATTTCAATGAATACTCAACTGTCACACCAAGAAATTTCTGCAGCAAATTTGAATTGTCCACCAGCACAAAACTCAGCACTTATTCACAATTGCAATCTCCAGTGATCAATACTAATCCAATACCATGTAGAAATTTATTAATAATGATGTATTACCAGATTCTCCTGATCTAAAAATATTTATCTTCTTGCTAAATACAGAATCCTTCCACTGTTAAACTTGCAGAAATTTAAAACTCAATTGCAAACACATGTGAATAAATTCAATCGCACATAACACAATTGTTTAACAGGAAAGCTTAAATCTAGGAACCCCAAATATCATATATTATGTATATTAATGGAATCATGTAATAATATCATACAAAGCTTAGTACATCAAGCTCTCAGTACAATGTAGATTCATTACACACTGTCATGCAGAAATTTGCATCTCCATGCACCAATTTCTTGCCTCCTAACATCCTGCCTCCACTGTGCAATCCCTATTGAAGAAGACCCCTAAATGAATTCAAATTGGCTTTGCCTTGACTGCACAATCCTCATTGGCAACTCCAATGTGTGTCAAATGCATTGAATGCATCACTATAGTCACAACATATATTCCATCTCACCCATTCACCTATCTCTCCACTGGGTCTCCACTGGAACTGACATGCACTGTAGTTAATTGTTGTTTCTGTTCAATTTTTAGTGATTTATTTGTTGTGAATTAATTCACTTAACTCTCACTAGTGTATCTTTTAGTTAGACTAGATACAACTAGCTCAACTGAGTTTAACTCCCTTAACTGAGTTAAACTAAATAACAACTCCATTAACTACTCTTCCAACTCTGTCATAACTTTTCCACTTTAGGTCTAACTGAGACCTTCATGCATGAGCCACCAATAAACCCTAGGAATTGCGTAATTTTTTCAGCCCACTGATTTGACAAATCTGTTCACTGAAATAAAGTGCTTCAAGAGAATAAGTTGAATTTTGTTGTCGGATTATTATTAAGGGCTAATAATAATCAACATGCACCTATTTTTAGATCGACAATCTATAAATAGACTTCGCCCAATATTCTAAAAATAGAATTTCATCTATTTTCCACATTTTAAAAACCATCTACAAATAGCATCCTACAACTCATAGAATATGCTCACCATGTCTAAAAATAGACATACACCTAAAAATATCCTCCAGGCCTCACTTAGTGAAGGTGCTTACTTTTCACTAAGCTCATCATCTTGTTGAATCTCAACACGAAGCCTGTTCATCAATTCCTTCGTCCTGTGCACCCTCGAAAGGCTACTGCCATTAAAAATGAAGTTGAAAAACTTCTCAACGCTGGTTTCATCTACCTGATTTCGTTGACAAAATGGGTGTCCAACATTGTCCCTGTAGTTAAGAAAAAGGGTTCGCGTCGGTGTTGATTACCATGACATCAATCAGGCCTATCCTAAGGATAATTATCCTAATCCCATTTATGACTGCGCTGGGAGTGAGATCTTTTCCCCAATGGATGAAATTTCTGGCTATAACTAGTTTAAAATTCTCCCGATTGATCAGCATAAGACTGCCTTCATCTGTCCTTGGGGTACTTTCATGTATAAGAAACATCCTTTCGGCTTGAAAAATGTTGGGGCCACATTTCAGTGAGCGATATCGTATGCTTTTCATGACATTAAGGACATCGTTCATCCTTATCTGGATGACCTCTTAGCTCATTTAGTTAAGCATAAAGACCATGCTGACCATCTTCGTCAGATTTTTATTCGTTGTCGATGCTACAACATTTGGTTAAATCCACACAAATTCATCTTCTGCGTCGACTCCGGTACTCTTATGGTTTATCGTGTCTAAAGACAGGATTCTCCTTGATCCCCTCAAATTCGAGGCTATTATCAATCTCCCCTCTCCATCTTCACTACATCAGCTGCAGAGTCTGCAAGGGAAGGTTAATTTTCTACGATGATTTATCCCTAACTATGCCAAAGTAGCTAAAGGATTTACGCGATTATTAAAGCAGGGTGTCCCATTCCTTTGGGATGATATTTCTCAAAAGTCTTTTGACACATTGAAGAAATTTCTCGTCAACACTCTTCTTTTGCGTCCTCTGAATTATCATCATGATTTTCCCCTCTATTTAGCTACCACTTTTAGCACAATTGACATGGTTCTGGTTCAAGACGATGATGACAGTGACAAGCATGTTATTTGCTACCTCTCTCATAACCTTCTCAATACTGAAATGTGCTATGCCCATGTCGAGAAGTTCCCATTAGCTTTGGTTCAAGCAGTTCAACGTTTTCATCTTATATCCTTTTGCGTACTGTGACTGTGATTTCTGAATGCAACCCCATGACCTACATATTGTCTCGACAATTTCTGGGGGGAAAATACTCAAAGTGTATTGTTATCCTCCACGATTTCGATTTGGAATTTACTACTACTAAGTCAAATAAGTCATTATTATTTGTTGATTTTATCTGCTCCCTTCCTTTTGACTCTGCTCTGTCTAGTTCTAAAGAATGCATTCCAGATGATACGCTTTTTCTGATCTCTACCCTCGATCCTTGGTACAGTGATATCATCATATATCTTCATACTTCTACTTTTAGATATGATTTGGTGAAGGATGCTCGCCGAAGCATCCATCATCAATTGCAACCTTATCGTATAGTTGGAGATACACTCTACCGTGTCGGAGTAGATTCCATTCTCCATCAGTGTTTGACCCTTGAGGAGGCTGAGAAAGTTTTGAATGATTGCCACAGTGCCGCCTGTGGTGGTCACATGTCTAGTTATGCCACTGCATAGAAGATTCTTCTTGCTGGTTATTTTTGGCCCTCTATCTTCAAGGATTGCATTGTTGCTTTCTTTAAATGTCATGATTGCCAAATATATCAGCGCAAGATGCGCGCGCCACCTACACATATGCACCCTGTTATTACCGTTGGTCCCTTTGCAAAGTGGGGCATCGATTTTATGACGTGTAACCCTCACTCGGCTAGGGGACGCGCTTATATTATCGTATCCATTGACTAATTCACCAAATGGGCCGAAGCAATGCCTACACTTGTCGCCGACGGTAAGACAACCACTCAATTCATATTCAATCACATCATTTCTAAGTTTAGTGTCCCTCAAGCCATCGTTACCGATAATGGTTCCTGTTTTCGGCATGATATGGTGGCAGAGTTGACATCTAGGTTGGGCTTTCATCACGAAAGCTCAACACCATACTATCCTTAGGCTAATGGCCAGGTTGAAGCTATGAACAAAGTTCTAGTCACTATTCTTAAACGTACGATTTGGATCCACAAATCCAATTGGCATCTCATGTTATTTTCGGCTCTTTGGGCATATCGAACCTTAGTCAAGGATGCAACTGAATTCAATCCATTCCATCTTGTTTACAGTCTGGAAGCTACCCTTCTGATTAATTTTGAAATACCTTCACTCAAATTAGCTGTTGAATTACTGCCCAACACTTCACCTGAAGAAGATATTCTTCTCTACTTAGAGAGGCTGGATGAAACTCGTCGTTTTGTTGCTTTGGTCATTGAGGCATAGAAGAAGCAGGTCAAAGCCCATTTTGACCAATCGGCTTCCCCTCACTCCTTTGTATAAGGAGAGCTCGTCCTCCTATACGACCAAGCTCATGAGAAGTTGGGGGCAGGAAAATTTCAACCCATGTGGCATGGGCCTTACATTGTTAAATGCATTTTGAAGAATGGGGCATATGAGCTCATTTATTACGAAGGTCATCCTTCAGATCAGCCTAGAAATGGGTTGTATCTCAAGAAGTATTATTCATGAGTCATTCGTGCATGTTTTGTGTACATAGGTGTTTTTTTCATTTTTGTACATGCCTAGACAAGCCACCTTAGCAAGTGGTGAACTTGTTTTGACACCCCTACAGTATGTCTTTGATATGAACAAGGAACATCGTCAAACCGCGCATAATCTGGGACCCCACGGGTGATTCCCTCCAAGTTGTGCATGATATCCTCCTCCTCACCTTGAGGGACAGCATCAAAATCACGAGGTATTCGCCTTACTATCAGAGACATACCTGTAGGTATTTATAGGCCTTCATATGCAAATGCATGGATAAAGTGTTAGAATATAAATACCAAAAAATCATAATACTCATAAAAATTTAAAAAAAATGAGTCTTACCAAGTGCTTCATCCCAATCCTCTCCTTCCAGGAGTGGGAGGTCAGGATCACCAGTGAAATTTGTGCCAGAGTAGGGCCAGTCATCTATGACAATCAACTGTCAGTGGAGCCAATCAAAGAACTCTGGTCTCCAGGACATCTGTTGACAGACCCCTGACCTTGGCATCAGAGCTGCCCATCGGGCCATCCATGGTTCCAGTGCTGGTGGTGTTGGGACTATCACCTCCTGATGCTGAAATATTGGTATCCATTCCAAAATGAATGATACCAAGATAGACCCATAACCAAACTATTTCAATTTGGTTTTCTTGTACTTTTTCAACTGACATTTTATATTGATTGTTACTACCTCTACCCAGTTGTAGATGATCAGTGACAAGAAGTCTACAACAAGAATAAGTTGTGCTTTTGTTGCTCTGTGTGGTGCTTGTGTTCCTACATCTCATGTGATCGTGTGTAGCACTACCCTTAGTGTTAAATCTGGGATAGTCTGGATGTCCACCTTCCCACTTTTTGATCCTTTCCGTGCTTCCAGACATAGCCTCTCAATTACCATGCCCATGCTCTCCATGGTGGGTTAGGTGCTGGTAAAGATTGGTGCTACCCCCCTATGCGATAATCTTGTTATGAAAAATACATCAGAAACATCAACCTCGAGCTCCTGATATTGAAGAATGAATTTTTCTTGATCCTCATCCCAGATACTGATCAAGTATTGCAGCAGCTCTAGTTGAGCTCTGAGACACAGTGTCATGAAGAACTTTTTCAGTCCATAGTCTCTGAGAGCTTCTATGCATCTTGCATTTCCCATGGCAAGCTCATCCTCTTTGTTGTGTTCCTGTTCTTTCCACTCTATCACCATTTTGTCACTCTTTCACCTGTAAACATGTTCATATGGACATTATTAGCCAATTCCAAAGCTGAAATTTATGAAATTTAGGCTTTCTTTGTTGCATTGCAAGTTTTTTAAGAGGTTTGTGTGGTTGGCGTAATTTTTTTAGAAGCAGTCACGCCAATGGGCATGCCCCAGTTTATAAAATTGGGCGATTGGCGTGAGTCCATGCCCGAAACCCACGCCGACCACTGTGCCCTAATTTTCACAATTTCCCCCTCAGAAATTATAACTGAAGGTTGAAAATAATGAAATAATGCTTAAAATGTGGGGAAAGGTGACTCTTACCTGGAACTGACAAATTTGAGATTGGTCTGCTGGATTGCCCATTATTGTCGCTATAAAATTGCAAGGTGAAATGGGTCACTATTGCTCCACAAGAGGTAAAAGTGAAAAGTAATTTTTTTTTACCATTTTTGGCATTTTATAACTTTTTAGAACCCTAATTAGGTTTTAAGACATGTTTTTTGATTATTACATTATGATTTTTCGAGAAATGGGTTTTACGTTTGTTTCTTGTGCAGTGACAAGTCTTTAATGTGATAGTGATGAAGTCAAGAGTTGTATTTTATACTTTTTCAGACTCAGTGGAAACACGAAAAAGTCACTGGAGTCATCTTTCAGCTCTTTTCTAACTCTCTAAAACTAAAAATATTGATGAGACTCTTGTCATTTTAAACTCATTAAATGGCTGCGAAACGATATCTACCCACTATACATTTACCCCTTTTTCGGGTTGGGATAGATTATTTACGAAAAAGGAATACCTTAGCCAATCGTGACTAAGAGTTTCTTTCAGATATTTCTTTCTACCTTTCATATCTAAGAGACTACTTACGAAAATGGACATGTTGTAGTTTTCTTTTCTGCTTCTTTTCAAACTCTTTAAACATGAAAAGACACCAAGTTCTTCCTTTGTCAGACTTGTTAAACCCTGATGACATTGGACATCTTCACCATGATGTTCATCAAGTTCCTCCTTCCTAGGGCTCGTAAAATGTACTAGGTTGGATTTGTCCAAAGGACAAACTTACAACACAAGCATATGCTATCCCCTTCAAGCTTGTTTTAAAAAATAATTGGGGTACTCACCAGAAATGGTGGGGGAAAATTGAACCAGTTTTTAGTTATGTTGGCAGTATGTCATTCTTGAACATGAGACTCGTCTGCATTCGTGTCAAGTTGGGGACATCTCATTTCATCATTTTTGTCTCCGTGGTGTTAGCCCCCTATAAATTTATTGACAAGCAAGAAGGGGGCTAAATTGTTTGTTGGAGCCTTCAAGGAATGCATTTTTCCTTAAAAACACATCATCCTCAGAAGCCTCCTCTTACCCTCTACCCTTTGGTAAAATTCCACTGCTGTTTCTAAGTCAAAAAGCCTCACTAATTGTAAAAGCTTTTGTTCAAGGAGGCCTTCATTTTTCCTTGTACCCCTACAGAATTTCCCATTTTAACACTTTTTCCCCTTTGAAAAAGTCCCCCTTTTTACCCCAGAAATCCCTCCCAAAATCCCCTAAATCACCCATTTCCCCTTTAAATTCTACACACACCCTTGTTTGGTCTAATTCCCCCCATTTTTCCTCTATCGTTACCCCTTTCTAGCCTCAAAATTGCATTAAAATGGGCCAAAAAACCCACATTATACACATTTCAGTTTTAGCCTCTTTCAGCTCAACCCCATAAACTATTTCCTCACGTGACCTGAGCGCTAGAACCAAGTGCTAGCTCAGAAAGTGCTTATTGCATTTGGATATTGGGAGCGTTATCAACTGTCGATTTGTACAGATCAGACGGTCTTCGCAAACTCCATAGCATCCGTGGCCCCCATCATTCACCCCTCCGATCACATATCCACCGTTGATCTGAGCCACAGATCGACAGTCCATTTTTCACCAACCTCGGTGGTCCCCACGCCAAATCACTGTTCAAAATCACTAGTTTCCATCGCACCTCTTTTGGAGGTTGGGCTGTATTTTTCGTTTCGGAGCGATGCCATTCACCGCATGACATGTGGCTCCACGTACTATTGAAAAACTGCCCCCCATCGCGCATTAACATTCGACCGTGGACCCGATGTGATATGTGCGTACACCATCCGATCTGAAGCTGTCCATCCAACGGTGATTGCGCCACGAAGATGCTCGAGAATTAATCCAAGGCAAAGGGACCCCTGGCCCACCATCTGTCACCCTCTGATGCATTCTCAACCGTTGATCTCCTCCTGAGATCGGATGGTCCGAATTAAATGCATGCCCCGACATTGACCAGGTCCCACCACATCACCATTCCACTTGTGTTCATATATTTTCATCCCATTTTCATCCAACACCTTTGTATTTCATTCAAAGGTCAAAATGTCGAATGTCAACATTCAAATTTTTCTGCACTTCGCCAACTTTCACTAGTCCATTTCTCCACCATTTGCTACATTTTACACCATCATCCTGCACTATTCCACCATTTCACCAGACTGTGCTAACATTCTCATTGTTCCCATTGCATCCACCCTCCCCATGCATGGTTTTCTTGACGGGTTTGTGTGTTTTGCAGGGTACCGGCGTTCAACGACCGCCATGATTCACAGTCACTGTTATAGTGGAAAAAAATGCAGGGAAGACCATGTGCAGAGATCGAAATTATGAAGGAAGGCCTGGGAAGGTGTTATGACATGAATTTCATTAAAGGAGTAGGGTAAAACTCTGTAAAACCTTCCCAGAGCCATTAAAGTGTAGATTTCGCAGACAGAGATAGGAATGGAGCAAAAAAAGAGTTTCAGTGAAAGATCAGAGAATTTAAGACCAGTAATCAAAGATTTTTGAAGCTTGGAGTCAGTAATTTAAAGTAGGGTACCAGATCAAAGACCCTGTGGATCACTTAGAAGATCCAATGCACAGAAAATCATATCATCAGGGTGTCTATCTCCACAGAATGCCTCCTCCCATGAAAGGATGAAGTGCCCATATGGTTCTCATGCTTTTTTGTGTCCCTGAGGAAATTTCCGCCCTGACAACAGTCCTATGATATTAGAAGCATTTGTTACACGGTATGGCATGCCCCAGAATCATTGTTCTACTTTTATTTAATTCACCAAAGTACCACAAGTATTGCAAAGGTGCTACAACAAGCACATCAAAGACATACCTGGAGTAAATTGCAGCCTGAAGAAGACCATTATTTCATCCAAATAATACCAGAGATAAATGCCCAGAATTTAAAAAAAATGGGGCCTCAGCCCTCTTCCTCTTCTAAGTTTTAATTTTTCATTTAGTTTTCATCTACCCCCTCTGTCTCTCATTCAGCTATAAAATTCATGAGGGAACTCATTGTAGAGGTTGTTGATCAGTTATCAGAGAATTGCAAGCTGTTTCTTTTGAGATGTAGTCTCTATGTAAAGTTGTAAGATAGGCTGAGGAAGATGTTTTCAGACTGAATATCAAGCTGTTGGTAATGTTGTACATGATTGGTGTTTCTCTTTAATATGACAAGCACATTTCTTTGGATCCTGATTTAAAGCAGTGGTGATGTTTTTCTATATCTGTATTTATTTTACCTTGTAGTTCATTACATTTCATTTCTACTAGCTCGCATCAGAAATCTGGCATAGGATTTACCCTTGTTAGGTACCCTATGTTTCTGCTCTCCTTGCCTTAAATGTTTTCTGCTATATGTGTTATCTGAGGATTGTTTCAAGCTAGTTTAACCAGTGTAGTGGTCAAAACATATGCTGCTAGCTAATGTATGAATTAATGAAACTATTTTCAGATGTTCTTGTTAGGCTTTGATTAAATGAATTGGGATACTGGGAGTTTAGATCTTTGTTTCTGCCTCACTAGAGTCCTTTTCACTTGATTAAACCTTTCTAAGTTCCCTTAAGCTAGATACCAAAGCATTGAGAGTTCAAAGTCTCTCCCTGATCTCAGGTTTCCACCTTTGTGTTCTGAATCTTTAATGTTCCTTGTCTGCAGAGTTAACCTTTTAGGTTTTCAATCACAGGTTGTCCAATGGCATGCCTTGTCCCTGGATATGATTTCTGAAAGGTCACCTTGGAGGTTTCCTTTCTTTCACCCTCTCTCTTACTATTTCATGTCACACTATCATCTTTAAGATCCAATGCTTTAGATGACTAGCCCAACTGAAAGCCTGTATATTGGATAGCAAGTAAACCCTTTCTTGATTCCATTGCCCAATGGTCCTGAATGTTCTCTGAATTTTCTCCTCCTTTGCCTAAAATCCTCTTTATACAGCCTTGTCCTATACTGAACCCTTCATTCCTGATTCCCAACAACCAAACAAAAATCAAACAAACTAACCCTGAGCCTATAACTAGCCTAATATCTTGACTTTTGAGCCTCAAAGACACAAAACCTTTGCTTATATAGAGAGATCCCTCTCTGGACCCAGGAGGGTTAGATCTTGAGGTCTGAGAGTGGTTCTAATGTTGTCTCATCTTTTGGTCTTGCCAATGTGGCCAAAACATGGGAACCCCAACACGTGGGTTTAGGTAATCTGTTTTGACCTCTCATTTACTCTTTGCCACGTCATCATGACCATAGATCCCTTGATGTCAAATACTGCCAAATCCAAAGTCGTGTCACTGATATTTTCAAGAGAACTTTTGCCTCTGGAGTTTTCAACCTCCCTTTGATTCTCTGTTGGTCCTGATTCACTGTCATCATGTTCCTCTGTCTCATGTCGATGATGTGGGAAAAAATATGGCCCTCCTTCGACCAGGTCACTTCCTGTCAACTTCAGCTCATTATCCAGGAAGGTGGTCTAGAGACTCCCTATCAGTACCTTGGAGCCTAAATGCCTCAATGGTAGGTTCTTCACATTCGATGATAGGTCCACATCATTAGCCTTTGATCAAGTGATTCTACAGGTGTTCGATGCCAGCTAACTATTCACATTCTGTGGATTGTACCTACTGTACCTTGAGAACCATTGTCATTATTGGTGGTTTCTCTTGTGCCTGTTAAAAACTTTCATCATTAGTTGGTAATCAGGTGGTTTTCTTACATGTTTGACTTCAGCTCATATGTTAGCATGTTTGAATTTGTACTTGTATGGATCGATATGGAGCGTAAGACCCTGGATTTTGTCTGATAAGATCCAGGCTATGGGATATTATGATTTATCATGACTTTATTACATGACTCTTTTGATTGGATGGCTGCGACCATACCTAAGTCTATTTGTTGATCCTTACTACTGGATGGCTACATCCATACCATGGATCTTAGTTTATATGTGCTCTATTATGGATGGTTGCACCCATGCCACATGTTCATGTCTCAGAGATATCTATTGTACTTGTAATTGCAGGTCTTCTGACAGTGGTGTTTGATTTGAACGTGTTCTCATAAAGCATTTCACCCCTTCCTCTCTCTCGAACCTCATGCTTTAGGGGGCATCTGTTACACAACATTTTGTCACTATCCCTACAATCCCCATCCCGCACATTGGAGGCTCATCTCTGTGATCAAAATAAAGTGGCATACCTTGCAAATACCATCATTTCATCTCTTACCATGAGTATAACATTCCTTTTGTTGACCATTTCCTGAACAGAACACCAAAAACACCTATTTTTACCTTGGCGCTGGTAGCCCGTTATGCCCTCGTGCCGATGAGGCATATTAACATTGGTCCCCATGCCAGCTGGTGCTCTGTCTTATTTAGTTACCCATGCTAATCTATTTATGGAAAGTTTTTTAAAAATAGAGGTGAAGTTTTGATCATAACAACTTCGTGGATGAGTCGTAGGGAGTGGTTCGACTGAATAACCACGGGCTTCCTCCTTTGGCCTCTTGTTTCCACCTTGGGTAAACCTCCCAAGGGATAAGGCCTCGCTTACACCATAGTAGGGATCCCAACCTCCTCCTCTCCCTCTATAAATATATCCATCCTCCATTGATGAAGCTAGCTGAACTGAAGATATTATAGCAAAAATGCTGGAGAGATTTCTATTCAAGATAGAATGGAAGAGTCCCTTATTGAGAGAGCTTAGGCTTGTACCTTCATCCCATCCAAATTCCTTGAAATTTTTCGAGACGCGCTTCAACTAAACCCTGTTGAATGAGGTTGCGACGTCAAGGCTTGGTTGTAACTCTTTATTCTATTAATACATATGTATAACTATTGTCTAGTTCCCATTTTGTGTTGATGTGTTTTATTTGATGAAATATGCTTAACCCTCCTTGAATGGTTAGTATTTATGAATGAGAAAGTTGTTTCGTATGCTGCTCTTGTTTGTTGATCTTGTGTAGGTATCCAAACATTGCTGTGAAAGGATCGCGACTCGCCAAGATAGGAATCGAGAGGCCACCACTGCAACAGCCACGACAATAATGTTGGACTCCAGGTAGTTTGATCTACCTTGTCTATTTCATTCATTAATTAGGAACCTACACTCTAGTTTGTCCTTTTGTTACTAGACCCACTCTAGGGCTAGAGGGATGGTCTCTGTTCGCAGAGAGGATTTACCTTCATAACGACCTTCAATAAAATTAGTGACTCCATTGGGGAAATACTTATGAAATATTTCCCAAAGGGTATTCTAGATTGATCTAAGTGTTTGGTCTATTGTTTTACCTTTTTTCAGTCTCCTCACATAATTTTTGACCATATTTGTTAGCATTGTATTTGATATTAGGGGTTTCTTTTTATTTTTTCCTCGATTTAATATTTATATGTGGTTTTTATTTTGAAAAATCATGTATATACACTAGGTGTAATGTTACCAACTCATGTATGTGTGTTTCATATTCATAAAAAACGTGTACATACACAAAAGTTCTTCTAGAGATTCAAATATGTTTCTAAAAAGTGAAAACTTCACTTAACTAAGTCCTCGGAAAGCTTGAATATGTTTGTTTCTAGTCATGTGTACCTGTTGAGGATTGAGGATCTTGGTATCAATAAATTTTCTTTGTATCTTTGATTTATGTGAAAATATTTGTGTCAACATAGGGTTTTCAATTTCTGGAAATTGTGAAGTGTGGAATTGGGTTCCAAACCTTCTGTTTGAAGTATTTGTTTTTTTCTAGTAGGAGGAACAACTTTATTTCTATCTATAGATTGTTTATGGCCCGTGTCTCTCTTCTTCTTATTTATATCACCTGAGGTTGACATTTTTTCATTACTCTTTTATGTTTTTGGAATGGTTTTAGATTCATTTTGAAGATATTGAATCTCATTTAATTGATACCTTTTTGATATTTTGAACCTTTTACATCTTTCTTTGCCATGATTTTGAGTGTTTCATGCTCATGTTTTGATTAGTCATTTAAATTCCTTATATTTGGAATCCTAGACTTGGTAATTTGAGTATTTCTCATTAATTTGGTTTTGATATCCTTTTCTTTCTTCATTTCTTGAAGATTTGAGTTTCATTCAATAAAGAAAAAGAAAAAATGGTTGTGTTTCATTTTTCTTTTGTTTTCATTTCATTAGTTTGAAGTCTTTTGGTTTTTCCAATGTGGTAGTATCTGCGGTGAACTCAAATATTCATTTTTCTTTCGGAATTGTGATTGGAATTAAGTGTTTTTCTTCCTTTCTTTCTCCATAGTCTTGCTTGTCACAATTTCTTACTTGAATATTTGTATTTGAATATTTCATTACATATCTGTGTGCATTAGGGTTAAGTGCAATAGAACAAGAATTTGGATCATTTTTATTTCTTTTTAATGTGTGTGCACTTATCAATAGAAAAAATAATAAGTTTTGCTTAGCTATATTCTTGCAGTACCTTGTAGAAATCTCTTTCATGGAAGAAAAAGAGAGTTTCATTTTCATGTAGCCAAGGTTATTCTTATAGGTTTATTTTGCATCAAGATATTAAAATTTTCACTTCCATATCCTTTGACCTAAATAATAGACATTAAAATCAATGCTTAACTAAAATGAACTAGAATTTTCTTTTGTCATAGAAACACCAGCTAGTCTAGGGAATATTTAGTGCCTTGGAATAGGTGTGTGGAGAGTAAAAATTCCAAGGCTACTCAAACCAAAGTATAGAAGTTGATTAAAGAGTGGAAATTAAATGTTGCATAGGTTTTCAGGGAAATATCCTCTCATACTGAAGTCAACCATTAGGTCTTTCAATGAAAAGGAAAGAGAGAAACCCCATATCCTATGTTTTTGACCACGTGGTCATGATTGTTCCCCATCATCTTCTGATTACGATCTGGTAACCTTAGTTGCATTTCCTAGGGACTACATAGGTGACTGTGGGGGGGAATTCCTATGGTACCTGAGATAGATGTTGTATCACTTTCATAGTACTTTTGGATGGTGCCCCATGAAGTGAGGGTACTTGAACCAACAAAGGCTATTATCTAGAGGTAAAAATAATTGTTTCTCTTACCTTTTTTGGTACGAATTGGGCCCTCATCATCCCAAGGTTACCTTTGAAAGGCCTCTTTACTCACTTTCTAGTATTTTGTTTTCCAATCCTAATTACTAGGAGTGGAACTAATTGAAGTTTGTTTTCTTGTATGTATATTTAGGAATTGTTTTAGTGAGTTCTCTGTGATCCAACCTGTCTTAGGTGATTTTAGTATTTAATTTTCTTTTATTCACAAAAAGGTGGTTGATCAGTCAATTCGTTAATCTAGGAGGCTTTGTGGACTTTCACCCAAATGTGCCAAGCCTTCACCTAGAAGGTGTAGGATAAATTATCCTTCTCCTTTTTAGCTATTCCAAATTAATGTAGTGGAGACAAATCCTTCATGAAGGGTTTCTATTCCAGGGGAAGAGCATATTTTTTCTTGTATTTTGGACATAAATGTCTGTGTTCTTGCTAGGTAATTTTTTTGGTTGCAATAGAAAGTAGAAGTTGAGTACATACCAGACTCTTATCGGACTCCTTTAGATCCTCTTCCTTCAAACTTTCCTTACATTATATCATTTATTGGTACCCTTGTTCATAGACAAGGTAGTCCCCTCCACTTTCCTTATTTCTTCTTGGTAAATTTTAGTAGCACTAGTACAAATACTGATTCAGCTGGTGTGTACACTGTATAACCCTTCTTTAGAAATAAGAGGTGGTAATTTTTCCATCCATAATACTCCACCCAACACAATAGTTTTTTTTTATACCTTTGCTCCTGGTCTGGGTACGGGAATCTAGATTTCTTCTCCTTTCACTAGTGCTTTTTCATATGGGATGCCACATATTGGGATTTCTTCAATTCCTCTATCTTTACCTTCCAATACTCCAAGAACTATGCATTCTATGGTTAATAGTTATGCATCCTTACAAGGCTTTACTTTTGGAAGTGGCCATGTTCCTCCTTTCAATCCTTGTTAAGGTACTGGATCTATGAAATTCCCTAGTTTATCCTAAAATGTCAATCCATTTCAAGTAAAAGGGGGGTATGGTATTGCATATCCTCCAATGAGTGGTTTAAGGTATGGTATAACTTCTGAGCAATTCTGTCAGTAGATGAGTATACCCCTCCCTAATGAAAGTACATCAACAACTTTTCCCCCTTGAGCAAGTGTGTGGAACCCTTATCAAGGGGTTAATCCTATCTATAAAATTCCATTAGTATTTAATATTTTTGTTGCTCAAATTTCTACATAAAGTGGAGGATAACTTCCATATACTCCTGGACAACAAGTTTTACCTTATAATATAGAATCTTATGTGAGTAATCCTTGGTATCCTGGTGTTGCTCAAAATCTACTTTTCAAACATTAGGAATCATAGTTCTAGGGTTTGGAATCATATAACTAAACTATGCTCACCATTCCTGAAAACTCTTAATTTGTCATATATTTTGAAATTAAATAATGATGTGGTTCAATATAATACAGCTTGACCCCTAGTCCCTACCAAAATTCTATCAAACATAATCAAGTTTGAGGGGATTATAGAGAATACAAAGTTGACCATGTACCCCTTTTCATCTGTGGTGCTCATCGAACTGTTAAATTGATGATTGGATTAGGTTGATAATTTTCCAACACACCCTAACTGGGAATATGGAAAAATGGTATATTGAGTTGAGAGGGGGGTCATTTTACACAATTAGTGAGTTGACTATGATGTTTCTTAACCACTTTCAGCTACATATACATTATGACTTCGGGGTTGAGCTTCTGGCCACTTGTGAACACGATAAGGCCACCCATTTTTTTTACCACACTCAAGAGTGGAAAAAAATAAAGATATTTATCGAGACATATATCCCTGATGAATTTTTATTAGAGTGGTTTTTGAAGTATCTATAGCTATATATCTCTAAGGACATGCCACTTTCAAGAGTGTTCACATATATTTAGAGCCCAATAGATAAATTTTATTTATTCCCAGTTTGGAGTTCCTTATTATATTTTTCCTGATACGCCGATATCTTAGATAGATCAAGCCAAACTAAAATTGTGTCCCCATGTTAATGGGATTGTAGGATTGATTGATTCTGATATGTGTAATATATTAGTTAATAAATTACAACATATGTCATTACAATATCCTCTAATGATACAAGCTATGTTGAATGTGTCTCCTACTTCATAACCTTTTGCGATTAATTTATTTTATTCATCTAATCCTAAAGGAAACCAAAAATATGATGCGAAGAAGAAAGGAGGAGGTAAGAACAAGGGTAAAAAAATAGAATGGGAATACAAACAAATTGAATGCTAACACTGGTGAGGGAAAAAAATAACCTAAAAATAAAGTTAAATTCCCTTGAAATTTATGTAGTGGGGATCTTATTACATATATTTTCCCCAATATTCATGATGCCCATCACTTGTTAGCTGAGAAATGTTCTTCTACTTCCCAATTTGTGCTTAAAAACCCTTTTCACCATGGGAAACAATTACTTATTGGCACAAATTCTAATCTTAGAACCCCTTCATGAGGAACCCAATTAGAAGGGTAATCTCTATTGAATATATATAAATGCTTAAGAATCATGTTTTCATATCAACTATAGCTCATGATTATGGAGATTAGGAGTCTTCTAAGGTTAAAAATGCTTCTGATTCTCAAGAACCTCTTCATATAGAAAGGCTCAACATTGATTCTATACCTTAGATGTTGAGAATATCCTCAAAACGCTCAAATTTTAATCAATTGATAGGGCTACTCAAAATTATTCTCTTGAGGACTTAACTCAGAGTGTGTGCGCTATGTGAGAATTAGAGGTACTCCATTTTTTCCTAACACAAAGGAGTTTGTTACTCATTTCAATGAGAGTAGTTGACCAAAAGAATTGTTAAGTAATTATGTTTAATACTACAAGTGTCAAACCAAGAATCCCTCATCAAATTAAATCTACAAATTGCAAGAATATTATCTTTCACATCATATTTTATATAGAATCTTCCACATTTGTAGTGAATATTTCATTTTGGAAAGAAATTTGGTCTCCCGAAGTGATTCCCTCACCAAATCTTTTAACTGCATTCGATGGACACTCTTATAGGCCTCATGGGATTTTTCCTTCCTTCCCAGTTGGAGTTGGCGAGAAGGTAGTCAACTGGGAAATAGAAATAGTCTATGCTAGTATTGATTATAATTTTTTGTTGGGTTAAAATTGGGTCTATGCAATGAAATTTTTTGTTTCATCTTTAATTCATGTATTATGTTTTCCTAGTGATGGAGGGATATTTATTACTGATCAATTTCCCTATTCTCTCAATGACCTAATGCCTCTTTTGCTTTGATCGTCCCCTTTTTTGATGATTATCAAAAAATCATTGAGAATTTGGGATTTTTGATGTATACCTCATTGATGGGTACTTTTGATCTTCCACCTCCAATATTACACATCAATGTGATTTATTCAACTTCTAGGATAGTTTCTTGGGAACATTCTTTTAGAACTAATTATTTTGAAGATCCTTGGGATTTTCCTCCATCTACTGCCACATTGGAACAAGAGGAAATTTTTGGAATGTATTATTCCATGTCTGCCGATGAAATTGCATATCAATCTATTGTTAGTAATTCCGCACACACAAGGCAAAAGTTTTGTCTCACAGACGATTTGGATAATAATGTGGTTTTTTTTTTTGGAAACTAACTTTAATATGAATATGTATTATCTCGATATCATTTTACCGTCTAAAGAGGTGATTCTAGAAGAAATGAAAGGTGTAGAAATACCATGGGATGATTTGCATCATCGGTTTTATTTCCTCCCTAAATTGCAGAAGGTTGAGTCAAGATTTTCTTGTTTCACCTCCCATGGAAATTTTCATAGGATTTAAAACCCCTTGAATCTAGCACATATTTTTTCCAAAGGAGACATGGACATTATCTCACAAACCATTTTGGTGAACATTTTCAAAAATCGAAACATTATAAGTGTAATATCCCAAAAGGGAGAATGAAGTAATACTTAACACAATATAAGAACTTGCAGCAAGATAAACAATAAAGCTTAAGGTAGCATCATATTTCATGGAGAAGCTGAGACATTTTATTATATTAGAGAATAATCAGTTACACAATGTACAAAATGAGAGTAGATCTAGCCAAAAAGTTGGTCTAGAATCACCCAAAAAGCATGCTACAACAGGTACAACATAACTAGAGAGGCACTAAAGCAAATAATACGTTGTCCCTTCAGCAGAATATGAGCATATAGTTGCAGGCTAAATAAGAAAATTCATATCCACACAAAACTAAAGCTAAGATGATTCCAAGATTCAATATCTAGCCAATGTGATGGATTCCCAAGATAACCCAGAATGGATTTTCCATATCTGCAACTTTGGAAAATCACCTCCCTAGGATTTGATCCTTGATCTGCTGGGAAATACAGATCTGAAGCTAGATCTGACAAATATATGGCTGAAATATGATATCATATCAGATCTATTCTTGAAGGGTTGATCCCTTCTTCATATCTATGAGCTAGAAGCTCCAGATCTAGCTTCTCAATCCTCCAATGATGATTGCAGCTGCTGCAACACAACTACCTCTAGAAACTGCACTGTGAGGGAAAGAGAGGCCTTATACCTACTGAAAAATGCTGCAATAACCTCCAGGCTTATGGAAATATTTATGGAAATGTGAGGGAATGATCCCTCACAGGATTGCTAGCTGAAATACTAGCAACTTCCTTCCTCCTTTTTGATCTGCAAGATAGACAGCGTAATTCCTAAAGGAAGTACGACTGCTAGGAGGTCGATAACTTTTTGCCTGATGCCAAATCTACAATGAAGCTTTGGGAAGCTAATATTTAAGCCGAAGGTGATAGGAATAAACCCTCACCAGTTCTCCAGCTGAAGTATTGAAGACAACTTCCTCCTTCCAAACTGATCTTCAAAAATCTACAATTTCTAAATATGAATGTTCTACAGAAAGTAAGAAAATGGATGTGGCACTCAAAGCCTGATGTAGTATGAAGTAAAAGGATATTTCTAGAGATGCTTTAAGAAAGAGGTGGGATTCCCGACCAGGAACACCCTGTGCTAAACAACACCTGCAATCTCTGCTAAACAGCCCAAGAAAGCAGTGGAATGTCACATGACAATTCCAAATCTGAAAATATCTTTACGTCAAGAATAATCAGCATGCCCTCATCCTTGCCTTCATCTTCTTTATATAATATTTGAGCCTTCCCAAGCCTTGGCCCTCATCTATATTGCGCAATGTATGTGTACAAGATCCTCCAAGTTGGACTGCGTTGTTTGACCAAATCAACCATCATGTCTAGGTGCAATGTACACCTTCTCCATCAAGTGTGCTTTGTTTGCACATCATCCTCCATCAATTTATCATGAATGTCTCATGATATTTTGTTTGACATCTTCAAGATCTTAGTTGACTGAATCAACCTCCATGATCTATCTCATTAATGAGACAGGCTCTCCAATTTCATTCACATTAGTAGTCTCTCAACTACCTTGTTATGCAGATCTAGGCTAAATTAATCCACATTCACACACACACAAGTGGATATTTATTCATATTGAGGATTGTGGGTCCCTCCACCCTTTTATTTACTTAATTCATTAAGAAAATCAAGGACTCTAATATTCCAAATTACAATAAGTCAATATGATAAGTTCGTATACCCTAGGTTTTTCTTTGAATGTGACCTTGTCTTAGTCTATGACCAGGATAAGGACGCCTTGGTGGCAGGCAAGTTGAAATCTATCTAATATGGTCCTTATATCATTAAGCATGTCATGAAGAATGGATATTATGAATTGATTGAATTTGATGGAAATGTGTTATTCAACCCAAAAATGGGATTTATCTCAAGACGTATTACACTTGGTCTATTGCCTAAGAATTTTCTTTGTAAATATTGTACATACTAATTTTCGTTTTTATAGGTTTCTGGGTAATGTGGTTAAGAGAGTCAAGCACAAAAACCACTTTGGAGCAAAGGAATAGGTAAATGAGAAAATGGTGACTTCAATTGTTATTTAAGAATTATTTATTTAATAATTCTACCCACTTTATATAGTTTAACTATTTTATCACTTATTTTATAACTAATTGACTTATCCCTAAGTTTTTTCGAGTACTTTACAAGGAAATGAAGACTTTTTATATCACTTAGTGCTATTTTTCTACCATTAAAATTCCACGATCACTTAACTATCGTGGCAGGTATCATCCGATAATTGGCATATAGGTTAGAATATTTTTTGTTGCATACTGCATTATGACTTCATTCGGGAGTACTTAGCCACATGGTTTACCCCACTATGTTGTGAAACTTAAACCTTTTCATTTTTCATATTTTAGATCGTAACATAGTGGTACAACCTTTCTTACATGGGCTTCCTAGTTAGAACCTCACTGACATATGTTGCCCATGCTGCAAATATTGTATAGGCTTGGGAGTCCTCTTTAGTTTCGTCATGACTTTGTTTGAAAGCCTCATTCTTCTTCCTCACTCTTATTATGACTTTATACCCTAAAGGATCCCATGTGTTGAGTTGTACTATTTCATTGCATATTGACCACTTGTACCCTTTTGGTCTTAATTCAGCTCCATTTTAATCTCGTATAAGCCACTTTTGTCCAAGATTTTATTGCAATATCAAAGCATGCATTCATTAGCCTTTGTGACTTGACACCTTTTACCTTGGAGTGAACATTCCCTAAGTGTCAATGACCTGCATCTGTAACCTTCCATTGAGAAAAGGGATGTTCAAAACCCAGTAACTAATTCACTTTCCTTTGACACTTGTTCCCTCCACTATATTATAGGCAATATTTTATTATTTTTCATACTTTAAAATATGAAAAAAAAAAAATCAAATATTCCAAAGAAAAAGAGAGTAAAGGGGAAGAGTTTCTTTCATCCCATTGAAAGTACAGCCATTTGTTTCTCCCTTTAACAAAGCACTTAAAAAGTGATTATTTCCCTCCATTGGGTTTGGATTTAGTTTAACTTTCAGGAAGCCAAAATCCTTATCTTAGATTCAATACTCCTCTATTGGTTACTCTTCTAATCATATGGAGCATTTTTTTATGCCTCCTGCATCATAGAATTATACAAATTTCATTTTTATGTCGCCTTAAAGTCACAAAATGTTGTGCTTCTACTCAAGGGAAGTTAGCCTTTGTGTTCGCCATTTTGAAATATCTCTTGACTCATTTATGTCGGCCATACCCATTATTTCAAGTTATTCCCAGTATAATATCATCTCTTTGGTCATATACTTGCATCAGTAAAGAAGGTCCTCATTCAATTCTTTCTTGTGGGTCTGCTCTTATAGACTCCCACAAATTGATCGAAGAGTAGACCTAGAGTTACACCTTGGACCTATTTACATCATTGATAGGTAACTTTGTACCCAACATCGAACTGCATCATGGATCTTTGGTTAGGTGGTTTCTGTTGTCTTTGATTTCAACTTCAATTATCACAAATTGGAACTTTTGCAATACCTTGGTTTCCATTTGACCCTATTGTTGCATTCCTCACCTTCGTGCAAGCTATTATTACTAGTTGGTTTAGAGGATTTCTTTCATGTGTTAGTTTCATCTTTTGCACTTCGAAAGTGTACTTCGTGGTGGTTACTTCATCCTTATTTGTCTTAGTCCTTCTGAATTATTTTCTTGTGGGTTATTCTCATGCTAGTTGATGTGGGATGCACTAATGCCTTCCTTCTAACGAATATTTTCCCATCGACTTCAAATCATTTCTCTAAAAACAATATCTAGAGTTCTTTTATCAGTACCTTATGGTTTGTAGTCATTAGTAGTAGAATCCTTCTCTATTGACAGTAGGAATACATCAATGCGCCCTTATTGATATATTATTTTAAGTGTTTGACTTCAACTCCTTTATTCACACTTGTTGTATTTTACTGGGGTACCTTAACACTAATTATCTTTATTGGTGAGTTGTCTCACATTTTTTAAAGATAAAAAACAATGATCGATAATCAAATTATTTCTTAGATGGTATACTTCAAATCATTTATTCCCATAACGTATAAATGTACCATCTATAATCGATGACTACCTCAGGTTGTGTTAGCATATCAGATCACTTGACAGTTCCTTCTTCTTTATGCCAGTGACATCCATACTTATATGTTGAATAATATTTTATAAACATCCCATATGTTGGCACCCAAATTTATACAATACCGCTAATCCATTCATATGACTTTGGTACTCATGTGGGAACTAATTATACAACATATTATATATATATATATATATATATATATCCTCTAATATGATACTGAGAAATAGCTTTGTTGTGTTCTTTCATGGCTATGATATGTTGTTCCGTTATGTATTATTCTAATCATCATCACAATCATATATACATCTTGGATCCGCATTATACTTGATAAGGAAATATGCTTTAGTACTAGCACTATCTTCTCCAAGCCAAGGTGCCCTACTACCTTACTATAATGTACCTCCCAAATTAGCTTGGCACACTCGCTTGAAGAAACACAAAGGTGTCATAGGTAGAAAAATAGTGCATCATAGTGGAGGAACTATGGAACTTTATCTCCTTCCATCAGCATCTAGTATGTGGTGGTTAATTCTAGATAGCTTTTGTATAGCTACAACCATCTAGAAGTATCTTTCCCACAAGAGTTGATATCATTGGTTATTTCTACAATCTAGGGTCAACTTTAAAATTTGTAACATGATTGTGGCTACCCCTACTTGTATTTAATGTTAAAATGGAATTTCTATAGATATGGGGACCATTTTTTATGGTGATTGTTCTATTATTTTCCCTATCTCTACATAATTGAAGAGGTAGGTGATTTGTGTGGATGATTTTCCCCTTCCCCAGAATGTAATTTTTCCACTACTAGCAGGCCTGCACGATGGAATACATCTCCTTATCATAAGTAGGATATCTCCAAATAATATCAGAAAGTGTCTCACTATGATAACTCACTAGATTCCCTTTTTGATTGAGGACTACACCAATATAATATTCAAATACATTTTTCTCAATCTCAAATGGTTGTCGTGGGTCTGGAAAAGTGAGGAATGATGCATTAAAATGGTGGTTCTTCAACTCAACGAATGCTACCAGACCAAAAACAACTTTTCTTTCACCCCACCCTCGATAACTTGACTTAAGGGCCAAGTGATATGATAGAATCCCAAGATGAATCTGTAGTAAAAATTAGCAAGGCCCAAGAAGTTGCAAAGCTTTGTAAGACTCTTTGGTACCATCCAATCCCAAATGACTTGGATCTTAGTTTGATCCACATGTACACCTTTCTCATCAATAATCTAATCTAGATACTCGAACTTATTAATGCCAAAGGGACATTTTTTCAAGTTTGCGCATATATTTTGTTGTCACAGAGTTTCTATATTGACCCACCGAATATGTTGCAAGTTCTCTTAGCAACTCTTATAGAACATTAACACATCATCGAGATATGCAACCATGGACGACTTGGTGAAAGGCCATAATATTTCATCCATGATCTTCAAGAAAGTTGTAGGTACATTTGTCAAACTGAGTGACATTATGAATCACTTAAAAGGACCCTCCTTAAACTTGAAATAAGTCTTCCACACATCCATGGGTACTATTGGAACTTGGTGATATTTGGACTTCAAATCAACCTTGCTGAATTATTTGGCCCCCTTTGCTTGATAAAGAAAATGGTCACTATGTAGAATTGGGTACCTGTTCCTAACTGTGATTTTGTTTAGGGATCAATTATCAATATCGAGCCTCCAAGTCCCATCCTTCTTCTGCACAAGTGCGATTGGGATCCCAAATAGTGAGGAACTTGGTCAGACATGCCAATTTTATAGTAGCTCCTAGATCCACTACATGATTTCCTCATTTTCAAAAATATAGTGACAATAGATTGGCACATTGAGTAGAGGTATGCCAGGGGTCATATCAATTGATTTCTTGACCTGGAAATGAAAAGTTACCCCTATGGGTGAGGAGAATATGTCTTTGTACTCTTCCATGACCTTGTACACTTAATTTTTCCATGTTGAGGAGCCCTATATAGAAGCCATGGAAGTGGTCGCAATATTTCCCTTACTTTGAGAGTAAATCAAGAGGAAGATGAATTTCTCAGTATGGGAGATGATCTTACTACATTTCTTAGTAGAGATTAGAGAAATATTAGTATATGGTGATATCTATAATATCCTATAAAGTTTTTTGCACAAAATAATAATAATAGTATGAGGTCTGCACTCATACATAGCATGACACTTCCATAAGTGTGGTTGGCCCAGCAAAACATCATAAACTTTAGCGGCAAAAACATCACAAAATACCTCATCTATGAAGCACTTGATGTTTTAGGGTAGATGTCACTATTGGTTGACACAAATATCTCTTCCTTGCTGGAGCCACTCGGTGGTGTATGGATGCGGGTGTGGTGTTTTCTTCAAGCCCATATTCTTAATGATATATACAGAGATGAGGTTATTTTACTCTTAGTATCAGAAATAAATCATATTGGAACTACCTTTACCCACATATATGAGTGGAAGAGTCACTCACCTTCCTATAGATCTTCAACCTCCTTGTGTTAGACCTTGGTGGTAGAAAAAATGTCACTAAGTTCTAAATAAATGATCTATTTCCCATTTTCATGACCTATTTTAGAGTCAAAAATTACATTTGGCTCTAAGGCTTTCATCTCCTCCATTAGAAACTACTTCGTGCGACACTCATTTTTGTTATGAATGTGGCCCTGGTGCAAATCACACTAATTTCTCATTCCCTTATTCATATTCCCATTGCTCTATCCTATTTTATATTGTTTTGGATTTACCTTTCCCTACCTCAAATTTGTAGAGAAAAAGTCTCATTTCTATTTAATCTTTTACTCAATTCTGGTAGCATATCATTATGTTGTGCCAGGAAAGGAGTTGTCTAATAAATTAATCTTTGTTAGGATGCATTTTTGTAGAAATACATGATATTTTAGAACCAAGCGTTGCTGACATTTATTCATATCCAATTTCGTGTGCAAATTATGAAAGATATCTGTGAACTCTAGCACGTATTAGTCCCTTTCCTTTTGTAATGTGGTTCATGTTATATATTGTCTTTGTAGCTTCCAATAAGGTAATAATATTCTTTAAAAACAACCTTAAAAAAATTCTAAGAGTGTGTGACCAAAATAGTGTATATATATTCGTGGTCCTTTTCTCATAGCAATTTTCCCACCAGTCCTTGATGTTGGGGTCAGATTTAAGAAGTGAAAAAGTAATATTTTCTCCATGGGAAAAATCGTCGACCAAAAAATATCCTTCCAATAGATTTAACAACTAATCTACAACATATGCATCTATTTTTACTTCAAATATAGGAATATCAAAGTTAATTTGTATCTTAAAGGCTTCAGTGCCTTCAAAGTGACTATTGGATGAAGATGCATCACCTATTGGTATTCGCTAAAGGATCAAGGAACAGTTATCCATCATTTCATTCCTTTGTCACTGGAGCGATTGTTTGAGCAATAAATTGAAAGGATCTACTGCTCCCTCATCTTTATTTAGTTCCATCATGGGATGTATTCGGGTTTAGAAAGGATGGTCTTGCAAGGGTTCAACTAGTTTGAGTTTTAAATCCTTATATCCTTGCCTCATTGGGGACATGAATGAAAAAACAAAGAAAGAGTAGTTGGTCTGATACCAGTGATCTAGATTTATGAAAGAATGAAATGAAATATATTTTCAAACCAAAAAAAGAGAAATACAACAATATTGAACCTCAATTAATATATACAAAATGTGAAAATTGTTTACATGCATCATGAATGCAAACTAGCTTGGGCAATATTAGCTTATCTTTGAGAAGAGATGTGACGAATACATGCCTTTTGAGTTGTGCCATAATGAGGCTCTCAGGAATTTTTATCACGAAGAACAATGAGAAAACCTAAACATATAAAAACCTAACACTAGGAGATGAAGCGCCAAAACATTGTGGTCCCCTATCGGGTTAGTTGGGATGTCAACTTCCTATAGTCATAACTTTGGCATATGATCTTCGTTTGGCGTGAACGATAAACCATTAGAAAGATCTATCTAAGGACAACAATTTTTTACTAAAAACATAATATTTTAATTTTGTTTTCTTGTTTCCCAAAAAACACCATGGAGGGACTCAAAATGCCTCTAGATGTTTAGGACACGAAAAACTTCCAAAAATATAAAACTACCAAAATAGGAAACTGTGTTAAAAAATAGGAAACTAATAGGAAATGGAATTAGGGTTCTAAGTGGAATAGGAAGGTGGCCACCAATATCTATGTAGATCATGTGCATTCTTTGCCTCTTCCCTAAAACTTTGTGTTTTCTTATGATTTGTCACACACACACTTTTTAGTTAATTCTAACATAGGCATAGTAACTTATTTCCTTGGTCTATTAGCACTAAACAAGCTAGTCTCAGTTTTTCACAAAATCATAATCCATGTTAATAAAAAAAGAATACAACACATGTAAGAATTTTATGAACATTAGTAACCACATCAGTTATAAATATAAACAAAGTCAACATATACAATAACTAAAATTTTATGTTAAATTATGTCCATGTTCCATTAGAGGTTGGGTGTTGAACCTAAGCTCTCATACCAAACTATAACACTCCCTCCTACCTCCTTATACTTCTTTGGGCTACAAAACGTGTTACTTGCTGAATTTAACCTAACCTTAAAGATTTTTTATGAATATGGTGTTATAAAAATATTGTTTTTCCAACCTCATCGAAACCCAAAATGAATGCCACCATCATGTTAAGCTTCTCAAGTCTCTTTTGGTGATATAATTTTTATCTCAAATTGAATCCCAGATTGAAACTTATGCCCATTTGAAGTTCAAAAAATCATGTTAGGCCACATCCACATTTGGACTCCATGTCAACAAAAGGGGTTCACCTCTTCACAGGTACCTATGTGGCCTTCATGTGGTCACTCCCATGTCATCTCAAGAATGAGGCCCAAAGGGTCTACCATTATGTGTTTGTGAGGTATTCCCTATTATACACATTTGTGTCCATATCCTAATCCTTATTGGGCCCATATGTCCACAACACACTAAACTATTATGTGTAATATTCCCAATTTTTGTGAGTGAAAAATTTCTATGGGGTTTTTCAAAATTTTGATTAAAAGGGGGAACATATTATTTTTATTAGAAAAGTGCAACAAAATAATATTCTATTGGAGAATGGCAGCAAATATTATTTTATCAAAATAGCGGAAAAAATTTATTAAGTGGAAAATGGCCCCCACCGATCAAATAATATTAAAAGTGATTCTAGAAGCATGGAGAGAAATTATATAAGGAGGAGAGACTCATTTGTTGGGAATATTTTGACTATTACACTTCAAATTTCATCTTCTCTTGGAGTTGTTTAGCACAAGGGCTAGAGTGTTGTTTAGCAGAATAATTCTAGGTGGAATTCCACCCTCATTTTAGACAACTTCGAGTGTCTCCCTATTGATGAAGTTGGCGAGTCCATCTTTCAAGCTTTCACAAAGCTTATTGCAGGTGTTTACCTAGTTTTGTGTATTTTCTAGGCATAGAAGCAGTTCGAACTGTCCATTTGAGAATGAGCCATAGAGGATTGGAGTACCAAAGGTTCTTCGGGATATTTCTCTCATTCGAGCCAGTAATTTTGCAGTGAATTTTAAATAACAAAGAGTCGAATCATTGTGGTATGAATTTATCTTATTTGGAGTAGTGTACGGAGTTGGGAAAACTGGTAAACTCACATTAAATTGGGCCTTTCTGGATCAGTTGGAATGTGCCCAAGATTTTTTTGGGTTTTTCTCGGTTTTTGTGAGAGGATTCAATGGTTAAAATTTCATAATTTTCCATGGTGTATTTAAGAAAGCAATCAACCCTTCAACATTTTGTTTTATGCATAAAATAGGTAATTCACACCACTTGGCGGGCTTGATCTTGGCTTGAATTTAAGCCAAACCATTTTTGGTTTTTTATGGGTTTGGTGTGAGGAACCGTCGATTAAATTTTCTTAATTTTTGGAGCGGTATTGAAGGCATAGACACCATTTCATATTCAACAACATGAACATAATTTATAGGGAGAGCGAGTTAATTATTTGGGCCATTTTCTAGCACTTGGGTATACTTAAATTCACCTGGGTTTTGCATGCATGCAGTGAAAATCCCATGATATATTTTTCTATTCTATTTTGTACCCAATTTCCAACATTACTAATAAAATTATAATATTCCCAATTAGCCATGAGCTAGTTGGAATATTCATTTTTGTTTTATTGCTTTGTTTAAAGAATAAGAGGGCAAAGGAGGTCCAAAATTCTCCTTAATAATGAATAAATCAATGCCAAATATGAAAGAGACAAATCTTGGTAGCTTAAGTAAAGCACCCTTGGTGTGAAAGGGGATGAATCACTTTGACTGGGTCAACCTTGACCAAATCAACAACGCTATCATGGAGGAGTGGTCATCAATGAGGGGCAACATAGTCTTAGATGAAGAGGATTTGTGTGAATGTAGTGATATTTTTGGATGGGTCTTAGGGTTTGCAATCTCATAACTTATAAAAGGAAGAGGACGACAGCCATATTCATTATGTATGTTGATATATTATTTTCTGAATATATGGTTTGTTTAGACATATATCTTTCTCTTGCTGTTTAGATGAGATAGAGTGTTGTTTAGAAAAAGGTGTTCCTGATCAAGAATCCCATCTCTTCCATTGAGGAGCTCTTGGAGGAGTCTTGCACTACATGGTACATTATCTAGCTTAAGGCCAAGCTTCTTCTTTCAACTACAATTCAGATCCTGTTGAGGGTTTGGTTTTTTTTGCAGGTTGTAGTAAGTGGTGATTAGATCTTTAGATCTTGGCCATGTCATTGCTTATTTTCAGTGGAGGAGGATTTATTTCCATTGGGAGGACATTATTGAAGGCCATTGATCTTATTTTCAGATCTTCGCATCAGTCCAACCATATTTTGATCCCTATAGCACAATTTACTTCTAGATCTACGTTATTTCTGTAGGTGGAGTTGCAGGGTGGTTTGGCACACTATTTGGAGAGATGATTTTCTAGTGAAGGGGATCTTCCTTTCACTTTGAGGATCTATTGGAGGAGGCTATTCTATTTATCATATTAGATCAGCCACACATTCCAGATTTGTATTTTTCAATAGATCTGTAGTCTTAGATCTCAGATCTACAACTTGTACTTGGTGTTTTGGTGAAAACCCTTGAGGGGTTCTTTTGAGGAGCTTGTATAGTGCTCATATCTGATAT
Organism: Pinus albicaulis; assembly: GCA_034641835.2. Classification (NCBI taxonomy): domain Eukaryota; kingdom Viridiplantae; phylum Streptophyta; class Pinopsida; order Pinales; family Pinaceae; genus Pinus; species Pinus albicaulis. Next base: position 1,674,612,404 of record CM076584.1, on the reverse strand, counting down.
AGATCTATATTTTGAGGCACATATCAACCCTAGATCTGATGTATAATAATTTTCTATAGCAGAGCTAATAAAATTCTTCCAGATTTTCTATATAGTTGCAGCACCTCATATTGAGGGATTTTGTTCATTGGAGGCTTGTATTTCTTGTTATGCATCTTAGGGCCCATTTCTTCTGTACATTTTTTTTTTTAATAACATATGAAAGGTATCCATATTGGCCTATTACTTTTTAAATTGTGATCTGCAACCTTGTTCCAACATTTTGCACTATATTCCTACTTTTCCTATTTGGGAATACTACAAAAATGGCTTAACATTCTTGCCCAATTTATTTGATTTTCTGATGGTGCATGTGTGTGTAAAATGGTGCATGTGTGTGTAAAATTTATATTGTTGTAGATTTAGCATGTCTTTCTTATTTACTAAATATTTTTATTAAGAATATTAAAGTGGTATCAGAGCATGATCTTGGCCAGCTATGGGGAAGCCAACAATATCATGGAAGAGTTAGTCATGCATGCATAGTCATTAGTGGAGCCATAGAAAAAAAAACGATGCAAGGGTAGTATATAGGAACTCTAGTATGGGATCCATAGGAATGATGAGAGGTTGGCCCAATTGAGGAATATGATGGACCAGTTCCATCTTCATTCTTATGACAAAAAATCTAGAGGTGTGCATGCCACGGGTGTGAAGCCATTTACATCATGTGGGGAAATCTAACAGAATTAGGGAAACAGACCTCCTCAAAGGGAGTGGATAGAATGAGAGAAGTTAGATGATGGGACCAAGAGGAGATCTTAATTTAGATTTTGGGGCCTAGGATACACGTACACTAACAACAAGCCTGGGGAGGAGGTTGAGCATGAAGCTAAGGGCACGCAGGATTGTGAGGAGCATGTAGATATTCCCATCATGATGCAAGAGTCACCCTTGGTAGAGATTCCTTTTATAGCCTCAGTTGACGCTTTGGTGGAGACAATTAAGAATATACCAATAGGGAAATCTATTGATGAGGTACCCATAGTTATGGCTGAATTTCCAATTGGTTTCAGCCCACAACAGGTTGATGAGGTTCCAGGAGACACAAAAGTATCCACCATTGATGAGGCGTTGGGAGACATATCCACCATTGATAAGGTACTTGGATAAAAAAAAGTATCTAAATTTGTGGTCGAGTTTACGGATGATATCCAACCACAGTAGTTTTGATAGCTCTGAGACAACCTTCTAGCATTGAAAAATAAGGCCACAACAGTCTGAGAGACCATTCTACAGTAGGATGAGGAGTTGGAGGGAACGAGTGAGGTTTATGTTGAGTTAGTGTCCAAGATAACTCACGTTGGTGAATGGTTAGATTCCCTAATGGTACAAAAATAGGAGTAAAAATTGGAGTTTCAGAGCCTCCCTCTTTATCCGAACATAGATTGGGCTTACAACAATGTTAGGTTACCTCTACACATGGTAAAGAAAGTGATAGAGTTACCTAGTCAAATATCATATGTTAACCAGGACAGTGAGATGAGGCAAAATGAGTTGTGTAGGGCACACCATTTACATGTTGAGGTTGTTGTGTGTATGGGTACATGTGCATTCGATCCTTCACTTATATTTGGATGGAGAGAGAATCTGAGTTGGTACCCGGTGGAGTGGGATAGACCTATGGAGATCATCATAATCCAGAGTGAAGCTCGACAGTATATTTCAGACATTGGGGATGCTGGAGACCTAGGTTTGCATTGGGATCCAGGTAGGGATTCCTATCATATAATAGAGATGTAGGAAGTCTAAAATATTGGTGGTACGATTGACCCAACAATTCAGTGCATGCATTCTCTAGGTGGGTTATAATTGGCACTAGTGGTCAGTCAATTTGAGAGCATACTCAATGGGTTGTTTGGGCATGTTGGTCGTGTATGGGGTCCCATGATGATGAACATACTCTAGTAGGAGGTTTCCATAGGAGGTGGCATGGGTAGGCCACCAGACATGGAATTATATGGAGATTATGCTCTCCCATTGATGTATTGGGAATAGGAGCCACTAAGGATTGACACAACAATGATATCCCCTCTATGAGGTGTAAAGTTAGGTCACTCAAGTATACTAGGACAGATGATGAGATATGATGTGCATCATGTTCGGTTCATTGGTAGAGTGGAAGATGCCTTGGCACATGTGGGATACCATATGATACAAGAGGATATGTCAACAAGAAGTGGTACCTAGGGGTGCATAGAGATAAGTCACGAAGTCTAATTTTATACAGAGGGATGTGGACAGATGAATACAGACCCAATTTTAGACCCTAACATCTAGTGATGTATAGGGGTATGCAATGATGAGTAGTGTCTTGCAAAGGAGCACAAATATGTATGGGGGTGTTCCGCGGTGCATGGGTTTGCACTGTCGAGTAGAAGGAGTGACTCACACCACATTGGGTTTGTAGGTGGAGTGACAGATGCATTGGTACATATGAGACACCAAGGATATGAGGTGAAATAGCAGGGGGCAATGGAATTCAAGGGTGTATAGAGGTATACCACAAGGCACAATGGTACCCATTAGTGTATAGGGACACATGGTTGTGTACAATGGTGTATAGTGTTGCACAATGAGATATTCAAGTGTTGTCTCCATGGAGGACTCCTGACAGGGAAGTCAAGCATACCATCGAGTTTTACCTACCCAGAATCGATGAGGGGATGGATGATCATTTGGGGACTTCGTGTTCAGTGGAGATAGGTATTTGATTGAGTTATCAATAGATCTAATGGAGAGAGAGGGACATCCATAGGATTAGCCTTGAGTATCTGTTGGAGTCCTGTGATTTTGCCGATTGGTAAACCAAATGACAAGGAAACATATAAACCAGTCTTTAGAGCTCTAGGATCTAGCCCTCCTAGTCTCAGAGAGGGATCTCTCAATATATTTGCAAAGATATGACTTGTTTTCTTGTAAAAGCTTGATTTTAGGCTTGTTATTAAGCTTGATTTTGTTTGATAGTTTGATGGGACATGATGACCTAGCCAACATAGATAGAAAAGGGAAATCTCTAAGTCATTGGGAAATGGAGTCAAGTGGAAGTTTGTAACAAGTTTGTAGATTAATTAGGGGTATCAAAGGGAAAATCTAACTTGGCTGTTGGATCTACAAAGTTTTTTAGGTGAAATGAAATGAACATCAAGGTTTTAGAATGAAAAGCAGAACTAAGGGAAATTAAAAATCCTTAATTATATGTACTTCTCAACAAAGGGACTTAAAACATCATTTGAACATAAATAAATATTTTATAGACATGCCTAACCATGAATTATACAAATTACACTTCAGCAAATATCTATTTCAAGACAAACTTTCAAAATGAAATCTAAGAGTCGAGGAACGCTCTATTTTATCAAAGATTTCACTCTCAAGGATAAGAAAACATTTAAGATTCACAAATAACTGCATTCATAGAAGAGGGAACTCATAAACATCTAGGGCTACAATTATAAAGGCTTTCAAAACAATTAATTGAGCAAGTACAAAGGGCATGATCAAAACAGACCTCTTTGGCAAACTTTGGACAATGGTACTTTGAAAGGAGACTTCAGAAATAATTTTTAAAGTGTCAACAAGAAGCAGGGAAAACCATAAATCATGTTGAGGACAACTATATTGAATTACTTCTGCAATAAAAAAAAATTTAGGTGGAAAAAAGCAGTTAAACTTACTCAATCAAACATTCAGCAGATGAAAACATAAAGACAATGAAGAGTAAACAGGTCTAAGGTGCTTCCAGGAGACATTTCTTAGCCTAAAACGTTTACTCTACTGTAAGTAAGAGATGATGGAGATAGAATGAAAATAGGAAAACACTAAACAGTTTAGAATACTTCACCAACAGCCTAGCTCAGGGATCCAATGATAGAGCTTTCTCCATCCACAAACAGGTAAAAACCTCCACAGGTTCCAATACATCAATTTCTATTCAATCTCAGCAGAACTATGTATTACTTCAAAGAGTTATCAAAATTCCCACCCTACAATGAGTTCCGGTGCAGTATTTATACTACAAATGAGAAGGTGGAACCATCTAGTGTTGAAAATGTCATTAATGACATAGTAAATGCACTCCTATCCTTAAAAACCATGCAAGGCATAAGGTAGGAATGTTTCTCAACTAGTGGGAATGTTTCTCAACTACTTCTCTATGTAATAAATCTATCTTTACTTCCAGAGGATAAAATAGCTAAAAAAATTGACTTTGAGGCTCTTTTCTGCCTTTTGCAATAACTGTCTGACAGTTTATAAAATATCCTTCTGTGTAATAACTGCCAATTTGTGCTTTGAGGTATAAGGTAAGTGAAAGCTGTCAATTGTGAGTTATTAGTTGAATAACTACTCCTTTGATGTTTTCGAGGCTATCTTTGAGCCTAAGTCTTCTTGATTTAATCATAAAACTGTGTTTTTAAGGCCTTTTACCCTTGATCTGCCTTTCTAAATTAATTTTCTTTGTTGTCCTTTAACACTTCATCTGGTTTCTTTTTACCTTTTAATCCTCTGTTGCTTCGGCCTGTAATCATCCTTTTGCTAACTATATTCACTTTTAAACTGCATTTAATCTTGAGACTGCGTGATTTAAACTTTCTAATCTTTGGTATTTGTGCACAAACCTTCATCTTCAATCTTCTCTGTCTTCGTTGCTTTACACTTTTCCTGCTCACTTGGACTAGTTTTTAATCCCCTTTCTTTGGTTCTCAGTCTTTAACCATTTTTTTATTTCACTGTGCTTTTCCTTTCGTTTTTGTGGACAGAGGACCTTATTGCGTGGGGGTTTGATTTGAATAATGAATATTCATGCAATATTTGATTAAAAGACCCAGATTTGTGCCTTGGAAATTTCTTTTCTTATTTTAACAGTCTTCCCCGGATGATGATCTTCGACCTTGTCCCCTCATAGATAGTGGGAAGAGTTTTTGCCGTAAAATTTCCATTAAACCTTCACAGGACGAAAATATTTAATAAAACCTGCGAGTGTTGGATAAACTGCTTTACAGAGGTCGGGCGGAAGCGTAAGGAGCGGAAAATGCAGGCGGAGGAGCGGAGGAGGTTTTGATGAAAAAAACGGGAAAAAATCCGATTTTAAAATTGCATATAGTGCGAACAAGGGTATAGGTGGTTTTTTGAAAACCATTAGCAGTTTTCGTGTGACCCTTGGGTGGTTAGTGGTTTTTCTCGAAGGGAACGCAATCCAATTATAATGTGTCGTGTGGTATTTTTGATACCGCTGGTATCGTGTGACTTTGGAGTGTTAAACTTCGGATAGAGAAATTGCGTGACAGGCAATGCACGCCGTCAAATGAGGGGGAGGAGATCTGACGGTGCGGGTTGAGTGCGATGAACAAGTTGCACGATAGGAGTTTGAAGTGGGGGATAGGTGTCATGCAATGGTTGGAGGGGTAGTTGAATAGTGGGATGTGGGAATGGTAAGTGACATCGCAGCGTTTTTCGTATAGCGAGGGGGTTGATCGGTGGTGAGAACGGTTTGGGTAAAGGCGGGTCGTCGGATGAGACAAATTGATGGTGGGGATAGATGGATAAGAATGCTTGAGCGATCAGAAGAAGGGGCTTATCGCATTGGCAGGGGAACAAAGGAATGGGGGAGGAAACGAGATAACACCGATGCAATGGGGGCTTTAGGATAGCGCCTGGAGTATGGTCACATGGCAGGGTAAGGTAACCAGAGACCGATGGAAGGAGGGGGCTTATCCCATCGGCATGTTGCCGAAAAGGGGAAAAGAAAAAGGGGAAGGGATAAGCTGATGGATCGATGCGATGAGGGCCAAGGTTAGGCCCGAGACATGGTCATGTGGAGGGATATGTGACCAGGGGCCGATGGAAGGAGGGGGCTTATCGCATTGGCATATTGCTGCGGAGGGGAAAAGAAAAAGGGGAAGGGATAAGCCGATGGAGTGATGCGATGAGGTCCAAGTTTAGGACTGAGACACGGTCATGTGGAGGGATATGTGACCAGGGGCGGAGGAGGAGGGGGCTAATCGCATCGGCGGGGAGGAATTTCTGAAGGAAAAAGCAGATTTTATAGAGGAAGGCTGATGCGATCGGAATGCCCAATGCGATCGGTCTAGTGCCTGGTCGCGGGCGCTCGAACATATGGGCGAAAGATCTAAGCCCTTAGGGGCTTAAACTCTTATTTGTAAATGGCTGTCTTTTTAGACCAAACAGTGGGGGTTTTGATCATTTTGATGGGTTCTAACAGGTAAAATGGGGGGTTTTTAAACCATAACAAGGATTTTTTATGAGTTTGAAAGGGATTTTGAAGGTGTTCAAAGGAAAATGAAGGACGAAAAGGGGGAAAAATGAGGGAAATAGGCTTAGTAAATGATGAAAAATGGCCTACATATAGTCTCTTTTTGTTCAGTACCGTTTCTCAAGGTTTCTGAATAAGGAATAGAAACAACACTTAAGGAACACCACGGTTTAAGGAACAACACTTCAGAATAGAAAGATAATCTTTTTAGGAAAATAGGTGAAAATTTCAGTGGACTAATGGACTTGAAATGCTGAAGGCGGTGAGATTTATAGAACTCATCATGTTCTTGCAACTTTGTTCTAGAAATCTGGGTTTGTTACATTTAGTAATCTTTGGATAAAGCCAAAATTATGGATGACTAACAATGGCTCCATTTGGGGAGGACAGTTGTCCTTTTAGCTGTCCAGAGCCTCAGTTTATAGATCTTTGGATTTTAGTGGACTAGTGCCTTGTCCATTGGGCAAATTTATTCTTTTCTTGTTGATCTTTCTCTGAAAAGGGCAACTTTTATCAATCTGCAACATGAAATTTCTTCAAACAGCATCTCTACCTACCCAACCTTACTTGTTCTAGCATTTTTTCTTCTTCCTTTGAGTGCATTTGAACTAGCAAACTCTTTGACATTTTATTTTTGAAAACAGAAATAAACTATCTAATACTATCCTTATTTCTTCCAAGAGTCTAGATTAAACTGTTGAACTCTTTATTTTCTACCTAACTACTATCTGTCAAGATTAAGTTGTTTGACAGATTTTATTTCTATTTCTAAAACAGGAAATTTAAACACAGTCAAATCAGGATTAGACTGTCTGATTTGCTATGGTGTCTATGGCTGTATATACAAGCTCCACATAGACTTTATTTGCAGAAAAATAAAACAAATTGATGAAGGCTTAAGATCTGAAAATTTATAAATATCCTTCTAGTCCTTTTCCAGCTCTGATTTTGATCTATTTAGAGTTGTCTTTTTCCTTTTCTTGGTTCATATTTTGAGCTTGTTAGAACCATTTCCTTTCTATCCTAATCTATTCTACTTATTAGCCAAGTCTGAAAAAATCTTTATAAATCTGTGCTTCTACTAACTTATCAACATAAATTTAAAGTATGTTTAGCCATGATTAGGCTAGATGACTGAACAATATGTCATTTTCAAATCAACAATGGCATTTAGATTTTCTCACTTTTAGAAAATTCTATTTTTGGGTATGGGGCTGTACCTTTCTTGAATCTGCCCTCTTCTATTTTTCTGTTGTTTTTGTATTTTTCTTCTTTTTTCAAATTGAAACAGCAATGTTATACACAGTGGAAAACATAAAAACTTTGAATTTTAAGACTCTTGGCAGAAATAGTGCTTGAGCATCCTGCCATTGACAGGACCTCCAAATAAATCTTCTCCATTCAGCTCTTATAGAAAGAATGCATTATGACCCCTAATGGAATGAATAATGTAGGGCCCTTTCCACAAATTTTCAAATTTTCCATGCTTTCCTTTCTCTTCCCTTCTATAATCCCATTTTAGAACAACATTTCCAACTTGGAAATCACTTTCTTTAGTCCTCTTGTCAAATAATTTCTTGATGCTTTCTTGGACTGTTTGTGTTCTGTTGTACACTTGCTCTCTAGTCTTTTGTAAATGAATGGTATGATTTATCCTTCTCTACATATCATTTTCCTTAGATTTTACTTCTTGGAGGAGTTTCATAACTGGAACTCCTAAAGAGGTGGGGAAGACTACATCCATGCCATAAACCAGCTGATAGGGGGACATATTTATTGACTTTTTGGTGGTTAATCTATCAGCCCACAAAGCATGAACAAGCTTACTATGCCATGATTTCTGATTATGCTCCAATAGTTTTTTGATAATATTGACAAGGCTCTTGTTGGAGGATTCAGCTAATCCATTTCCTTGGGGATAGTAGGCAGTGGAATGACCCAATGTAATATGACATTTGTAGCAGAAGTCAACCATTTTCTTATATTTGAAGGCAACAACATTGTCTGTGATAATTTTTCTTGGACAACCAAATCTGGATAGTATGTTGGTTTCAAGGAACTTGATAATGACAGAGTCAATAGCATTCCTAGAGGGTATGGCTTCTATCCACTTGGTAAAATAATCAGTGGCAGTGAGGATCCACTTATGTTGGGCTGATGATGATGGGTGAATTTCCCCAATGAAGTCCAAGCCCCATTGTTGAAAAGGAGCCTCAACATTGATGAGATGTAGGGGTAAAGGTAGGAGTTTTCTCTTGCCATAAAAAATTTGACACTTATGGCAATACATGACAAGTTTCTGAATATCTGGGAAAAGGATGGGCCAATAGTAACCAAATCTGAGGATTTTATTTGCTGTAGTCTTCCAGTACAAATGTCCACCACATTCTCCTTCATGTAGCTCATGCATGATTTTTCCTGCATCACTCTCAAGCAAACATTTAAGCAGTATTCCAATAACATTCTTCCAATATAAAACCTCATCTAATATGAAATAATTCAAAGCCTTCTGTTTCAAAAATATAGCTTTAGTTTTAGACAAATAAGGAGGGGTATTCAGTTAAAGCAGCACATATATGATATCAGCATATCAAGGTGAATTCACAAATGTTTCTTCAATGAATGGAGCTATGCATTCCTCTATTTCTTCTAAGACATCAACCATATTCATATCTAGTGCTTGGAAGTTTGATTCAGCCATGAGTTTTTTTAATCCTTGTCCTTTGATTAGTTTGGTAGGCCTGATTTCTAAGTCATATTCTAGAATAATAGCAATCCATTTTCCCCTTTTACCATCAGGGTCTTGACTTAGAATATCTTTGAAAATAGTATGTGGGACAAAAGCAATGATGTGAGAATGCAAAATGTAGACTCTAAAGTCTTTCAATGCTTTTACCGAGGCTAAGGCTTGTTTCTCCATGATGTTATACTTGAGTGGAGCATCTCTCAAAGCCCTACTAAAAAAAGATATTGGTTTTTCATGCCCCATGTCATTATTTTGTAGTAATACTGCAGCTATTGTATGTTCAGATGCAAAGGAAAAGATATAAAAATCTCTGGTGAAATCAGGACTAATAAGAACTGGTGTTTGAGTTAAAGATTGTTTTACTAGTTCAAATGATTTTTTAGCCTGTATGGTCCATTTAACACCTACCTCTTTCTTTAGCATGTTTGCAATATTTCTCAATAGCTCGGCAAGGTTGGGGATGAATCTCCTTAAAAAGTTTATCTTCCCAATAAAAGATTGTAATTCCTTAAGGTTCCTAGGATGGCTGATCTTTAATATGCCATCAATCCTTTTAGGGTCTACTTTGATTCCCTCTTCAGAAATAATGTGGCCAAGAATTTTCCCTTCTTGGAGACCAAAGAGTGTCTTTTTGTGATTCAAAGATAAGCCATATCTCCTACATTTCTCAAAAACTTTTCTCAAATGAATCAAGTGTTCTTCATCATTTTTGGAGAAAACAGTAATTTCATCAAGATAAATGGTTATGAAATAGCCTATGTCCTCTGAGAAGGCTATGTCCATGGCCCTTTGGAAGGTGGCCCCTGCATTCATTAAGCCAAATGGCATTTTTACATACATGAATGTACCCCAAGGTGTAGTAAAAGTGGTTTTATGTTGGTCACTTGGGAGTACTAAAACCTGATTGTAGCCTGAGAACCCATCCAACAGTGAAATTATTTTAGCCCCAACCACCCTTTGAAGTATATGATCCATCTTTGGCAAGGGATAGTTATCTTTAAGGGAGGCTCTATTTAGATTCCTGAAATCAATGCAGAGTCTAATTTCTCCAGTCTTTTCCTAACAGATACTAAATTGGAAACCCACTCTGAATACCTGATGGGAATTATGATCCTAGCCTCATACATCTTCTTAAGTTCTTTCTCAACTAAGGGCAATAAAACAGGGTTTATCCTCCTGAGTTTTTGTTTGAAAGGTTTCTGATTTTCTTTAAGAGGAATTTTGTGCTGAATGATGCTATTATCATATGATTTTAAATCTTTGTATCCCCATGAAAATACATCTTTAAATTCTTTGAACAGTTCTATGTATTGTTGTTTAATATGGGCTGGGAGAGTGCTGGACAGCTTGATCATTTTGGGTTCTACTGGGCTGCCTATATTATGTTCTTCTATGTCTGTTTCTATAGGTTCCATTCTTGGTTCTTTGGCTACATCATTGAAATCAAAAAGTTGTTCTAATGGTATAATGCCTCTTGGAATTGTGTCATTTTTACAATGTAAAATCTCCAGGTGTTTCTGGTCTGTACTGTCAACTATTTTTGCTCCAAAGGGATGTTCAAAATGGTTTATATCAGCAGAAAAGGACAATGTTGTTTTAGGGTTTTTTTTTTTTTTGAAACAGTCTTTCTTATAGCTTAAAGTAGGGTCTATCTTATAGCTTAAAACAAGTGTTGGCATGGCAAAGTGATTATTTGATTGCAGAAAATCATCTATGTGTTTGTCTCCTTCAAATACTTGCCAATAATCTTCATTATCTAGTATAGCAAGTCTGTTTTTTACCTTTACATCAAATTTTTCATTGGTCTCTGGTATTTGACAATTACTAGCAGCAAACACAAGTTCATTTGCTATAAAATTTTGAGCTCTTGGGATGAAAATGAGTTCATTTTTTTCAAAGGTTTTCAAGAGGCCAAGGGCAGTGTTCCTATATTCTCTGAGTTTTGGGTTTTTGGTTGAATACTCCCCTTTTATCTGCCTGATAATTACCTCATAATCCCCTTGGACTAATATTATTTTGGCTCTTAAATCTTTGAGTAAGTGTAAGCCAATAAGGAGGGCTTCATACTCAACAATATTGTTTGTGCATGGAAAATCCAATTTCTATGAGAATCCTTTGCTTGTGTTTTGTATCCATACACCAGCCCCTGCACTTATTTTACTACAAGAGCCATCAAACTTTAATTTGCAAGGTATTTCAATTTCTTTTTCATTTTCTTTGTGTTGTTCAAGGCTACTGAAATATAGACTGTTATTTTCTTGAATTGATGGCAGATTTGATTGTTCTGGTAGACTAAATTCTCCCTTGTTTTCCTTTTCTTGTTGGTTGATTTCATCTTCATTATATAAGATAAAGGAATCCAAATCTGAATGGATGGAGTAGATAGGGGAATTTTTTGGTCTATCTATGTTGCTCACCATGTATTTCATGTGGGATTCCCTGTATAGTCTTCTAGTTTGGTTAAACACTGGGATGGTGGCATAAGACATGTCCATTTGAAGGCTCCCTTGAATTTTGGCTCCCCATGATCTAGATAGAAGCATGCCATACTTAGGGGGAATTTTAGCTACCACTATGTCCATTACTAGACTCTTAGCAGGAATTTGTGACAAGTTAACACACAAATATTTAATTAAGCCTAAGCATTTGACCCTGCTGGAATCAAAAGAATAAAGGTCTTTGTATGGTTTAGTAATTTCTAAGCCTAAGCTTTCCATTACTTCTTTGGGCATAAGATTGTGAGAAGCACCTGAGTCTAGCACGGCGTTGTGTAAGATTTTCTCATGTATATTCAAGCTGACATAGAAGGGAGGAATAGTGCCTTCTTGGTATTTCCCTTCAACTTCAGGACCAAACAATAATTCTAGTTTATCATCTGCCAAGTTTAAAGTATCAGTGTCACTGCCCATATTCAAAGCTTTCAAAACTTGCTTTTTATATACATCCTGAGTTACTAGTTCAGCTAAGGGTATGGTGATTTTAATATTGGCAGTTTCCCCTTCGAGGCTGAAAGGAACTATTGTTTTTGACATATTTATATCTGTTTTTTCATTTACATTTATTTCAGCAATTCTGATTTGCTGATTTTTATTTGAATTGTTATTTGGGATAGATTGATTAGGGCCATTAGCAGAAGTACTAGGGCAGATTTTTTCAACACTTTGTTGAATGTTTTTGTCCTTATTTTGTTCATTTTTCTTGTTTAAAGTGTTGGTGTTAGTTTTTGTTTTTTTAGACTGATTTTCTAAGGTTTTCTTGACAGCGGTACTAGTGTTTTTATCACTGGAACTCTCTGGGCTACCTTTGCTTCTAATATTGTATTGTTTGTGTACCTCCATGATAGCATTTTCAAACCCCAATCTATAATCTTTATAATCCTCATTATTGTATTATTTTTGTTCTGAAGAGAAGAATCCTTGTTCTTCTTCAGTGAGAAAAACATTTATCTCACTGTCAAATCCTATCAAGTTTACATGATTTTCTTCCAACCTTTCAATTTCCCTTTCTTCTTCTTGATCAACATAGTTTTGTTGAAAGGGAGACCTAATCTATTGGTCATTATCTCTTTACCTATCTTGATTAGGGTCTCTTCTAAGATTTTGGTTTTTATTTCCGTTTTGGTTTTCTCTATGAGGCACTCTATCACTCAAATTTATCTTTTCAAGCATCCTCTCCATTACCTTCACTAAGTTATCAATTTTAGTATCTGATGCTGAGGTTGATGGCATTGTATCATCCTTGTATGTAACTCTTTTCTCTGCTCTCAACCTAGCTATTTTTTCAATCAAATTTTCCTCCACACTCATGGCTCCCCTTTGCATATCTTCTAAAGTTAAGGGGTCTCTTTCCCTAAGCTGGGAGGTCATTTCAGGGTCAAAGCCTTCTCGGAATTTAGCCAAGACTAAGCCTAGTGGAGGTTTCATGTCTGGAGGAAGTGCATTATACACACTGTTGAATTTAGTGCAATAATCATGGACACTTTCCCCAGTATTCCTTTTCAGGTTAGTATAGTCTGAAAGGATTTGGAGACGGTTCTTTCTAATTTCCCATTTGTTTATGAATGTTTGATATAGATAAGGGAGATCATTTATACTGTGAGGAGCTAAGCTTTTAAACCATTTTTTGACTTCTCCTCCTCAACTTTGAGAAAAAATTCTCATCTTAATGGTCTCTTCTTCTATTTCCATGTAATCAAAGGCATCATTCATTTTATCTACATGTTGCTGGGTAGTAGTGGGTTCGTTTGCAGTGAAATGGGGAATTTTGGACTGGTAGTCATTTGGTAAAGGAGCCATATGTTGCGGTAACACTAGTGGAGCATACCATGCTTCCATGATTGGACATAATGGGGGATTTACCAAAGGTGGATTAACAAGAGGGAAAATGGGTTGAAATGGAGTGTTTTGAATAGTGGATGTGTAGATAGGAGTGGAAGAAACACTTGGGCCAACAAAATGATGATGAGCAGATTTGTTATGGAATGAGCTGAAATGATGGAGAAGCTGAGAATCAGGTGGAGTGAAAGGTGAGGCCTCTCTACTAAAGCTCTGTTGCAAATTTGTTTTTTCAAAATCATCTTGATTTAAAACACTTTGACTTATTTCTAAATAGGTTCTTCGTGTAAGGTAAGTCAAAGTGACGATCTTCTAAAACTGTAAAATCTTTAGGGACAGATCTTGTTTTTAGGATGGTCCTATCAGTAGTTGGTTTTCTAGGTCTAGAGTTCTGCCACAAAATCTTCTCTGGATTGTCAACTATGGTAGGATGATTAGGATCTAGATGGGATCTAGTATGGACCCTATGTGAAGCCAGATTTCAGTTTTTCAGAATTTAGAGAGGAAGAGGTTTCTCGGGACTATTTTCTCAAAAGCTTTCCTCTCATAGTGATCTCTATAATATAAGACTAGGTTTCTAAATATCCTCAAGGCTGGTTAACACAGTTTCGAAGAAATATGGAATACTAGTAAGGAAATAGGCCTACTAGGGCTAGTGGAGTCGCCAGGTGGAAATTTTTAGCTTTTTTGAAGGTAAAATGTTTTATGGTCCACCACTAATGGTTTATTTGAAACCAATCTGAAATTTTTTTGGGTTTTTCTAAATTTCTATGGTTTTTTGAAGGACTAATGAGTCTATAAGAGCTTGCTAGGAAACTATGAACTCAAAGGTCCCACCATGATCACCAGAATGTTGGAGTACTGTGATTTGGCCGATTGGTAAAACAAATGACAAGGCAACATATAAACCAGTCTTTAGAGCTCTAATATCTAGCCCTCCTAGTCTCAAAGAGGGATCTCTCAATATATTTGCAAAGTTATGACTTGTTTGCTTGTAAAAGGTTGATTTTAGGCTAGTTATTAAGCTTGAGTTTGTTTGATATTTTGATGGGACATGATGAACTAGGTAGCATAGATAGAAAAATGGAAATATCTAAGTCATTGAGCAATGGAGTCAGGTGGAAGTTTGTAACAAGTAGGTAGATGAATTAGGGGTATCAAAGGGAAAATCTAACCTTGTTGTTGGATCTACAAAGTTTTTCTGGTGAAATGAAATCAACATCAAGGTTTTAGAATGAAAAGCATAACTAAGGGCAATTAATAATCCTTAATTATATGTACTTCTCAACAAAGGGACTTAAAACATCATTTGAACATGAAGAATTATTTTATAGACAGGGCTAACCATGAATTCTACAAATTACACTTTAGCAAATATCTATTTCAAGAAAAACTTTCAAAATGAAATCTAAGAGTCGAGGAACGCTCTATTTCATCAAATATTTCACTCTCAAGGATAAGAAAAAATTTAAGATTCACAAATAACTGCATTCATAGAAGAGGGAACTCCTAAACATCTAGGACTACAATTATAAAGGCTTTCAAAACAATTATTTGAGCAGGTACAAAGGGCATGATCAAAATAGACCTCTTTGGCAAACTTTGGACAATGGTACTTTGAAAGGAGACTTCAGAAATAATTTTTAAAGTGTCAACAAGAAGCAGTGAAAACCATAAATCATCTTGAGGCCAACTGTATTGAATTAATTCTTAAATAAACAAGCTTTAAGGTTGAAAAAAGCAGTTAAACTTACTCAATCAAACATTCAGCAGATGAAAACATAAAGACAGTGAAGAGTAAAGAGGTCTAAGGTGCTTCCAGGAGACATTTCTTAGCCTAAAATTTTTACTCTACTGTAAGTAAGAGATGATGGAGACAGAATGGAAATAGGAAAAAACTAAACAGTTTAGAATACTTCACCAACAACCTAGCTCAGGGATATAATGACAGAGCTTTCTCCATCCACAAACAAGTCAAAACATCCACAGGTTCCAGTACATCAATTTCTATTCAATCTCAGCAGAACTATGTATTACTTCAAAGAGTTATCAAAATGCCCACCCTACAATGAGTTCCAGTGCTGTATTTATACTGCAAATGAGGAGGTGGAACCATCTAGGGTTAAAAATGTCTTTAATGACATAGTAAATGCACTCCTTTCCTTAAAAACCATGCAAGGCATAAGGTAGGAATGTTTCTCAACTACTTCTCTGTGTAATAAATCTATCTTTACTTCTGGAGGATAAAACAACTGAAAAAATTGACTTTGAGGCTCTTTTCTGCCTTTTACAATAACTTTCTGATAGTTTATAAAATATCCTTTTGTGTAATAACTCCCAATTTTCTCTTTGAGGTATAAGGTAAGCAAAAGGTGTCAATTGTGAGTTATTAGGTGAATAACTACTCCTTTGATGTTTTCGAGGCTATCTTTGAGCATAAGTCTTCTTGATTTAATCATAAAACTGTGTTTTTAAGGCCTTTTTAGCCTTGATCTACCTTTTTAAATTAATCTTCTTTGATGTCCTTTAACACTTCATCTGATTTCTTTTTACCTTTTAATCCTCTATTGCTTGGGCCTGTAATTATCCTTTTGCTGACTGTATTCACTTTTAAACTGCATTTAACCTTGAGACTACGTGATTTAAACTTTCTAATCTTTGGTCTTTGTGCGCAAAATTTCATCTTCAATCTTCTCTTCTTCGTTGATTTACACTTTTCCTACTGACTTGGACTAGTTTTTAATCCCCTTTCTTTGGTTCTCGGTCTTTAACCATTTGTTTCTTCCACTGTGCTTTTCCTTTCACTATTGTGGACAGAGGACCTTAATGTGTGGGGGTTTGATTTGAATAACAAATATTCATGCAATATTTGATTAAAAGACCCGGATTTATGCCTTGGAAATTTCTTTTCTTCTTTTAACAGTCTTCCCTGGATGATGAACTTCGACCTTGTCCTCACAAACAGTGGGAAGAGTTTTTACCCTAAAACTGCCATTAAACCTGCTCAAGACGAAAATATTTAATAAAACCTATGAGTTTTGGATAAACTGCTTTACAAAGGTCGGGTGGAAGCAGAAGGAGTAGTGAGAAGGAGCAGAAAATACATGCGGAGGAGCAGAGGAGGTTTTTATGAAGAAAATTGGAAAAAATCTGGTTTTAAAATTGCATATGGCACGAACATGGGCATAGGTGGTTTTTGGAAGACCATTAGTAGTTTTTGAATGACCCTCGGGCTGTAAGTGGGTTTTCCTGGAGGGAACACGATCCAATTATAATGCGTTGTGTGGTATTTTTGATACCGCCGGTATCGTGTGACTTTGGAGTGTTAAACTCTGGATAGAGAAATTGCGCGACAGGCGATGCACACCGTCGAATGAGGGGGAGGAGATCTGACGGTGCGTGTCGGGCACGATGAATAAGTTGCGCGGTAGGAATTTGAAGTGGGGGACAGGTGTCATGCAACAGTTGGAGGGGCGGTTGAATAGTGGGATGTGGGACCGGTAAGTGACATCACAGCGTTTGTCGTATAGTGGGGGGTCGATCGGTGGTGAGAAAGGTTTGGGTAAATGTGGGCCGTTGGATGAGATGAATCAATAGTGGGGATAGATGGATAGGAATTCTCGAGCGATCGGAAGAAGGGTTTTATCACATCGGCGGGGGAACAAAGGAATGGGGGAGGAAACGAGATAACGTCGATGCGATAGGGGGCTTTAGGATAGGGCCTGGAGTATGGTCACATGGCGGGGTAAGGTAACGAGAGGCCATTGGAAGGAGGGGGCTTATCACATCGGCATATCGCCACAGAGGGGAAAAGAAAAAGGGAAAGCGATAAGCCTACGGGGCGATGCGATGAGGGCCAAGGTTAGGCCCGAGACACAGTGATGTGGAGCGATATGTGACCAACAGCCGATGGAAGGAGGGGGCTTATCGCATTGGCATATCGCCACAGAGGGGAAAAGAAAAAGGGGAAGGGATAATCTGATAGAGCGATGCGATGAGGGCCAAGGTTAGGCCCAAGAAATGGTCATGTGGAGGGATATGTCACCAGGGGCAGAGGAGGAGGGGGCTAATCACATCGGCGGGGAGGAATTTTCGAAGGAAAAAATGAATTTTATAGAGGAAGGCCGATGCGATGGGAATGCCTAATGCGATGGGTCTAGCGCCTGGTCGCGGGCACTTGGACATATGTGTGAAATATCTAAGCCCTTAGGGGCTTAAACTCTTATTTGTAAAAGGCTTTCTTTTTAGACCAAACAGAGTGGTTTTTAATTATTTTGGTGGGTTCCGATAGGTAAAATGGGGGGTTATTAAACCATAACAAGGATTTTTTATGAGTTTGAAAGGGATTTTGAAGGTGCTAAGAGGAAAATGAAGGATGAAAAGGGGAAAAAATGAGTGAAATAGGCTTAGTAAATGATGAAAAATGGCCTAGATACAGTCTCTTTTTGTTCAGTAGTGTTTCTCAAGGTTTCTGAATAAGGAACAGGAACAGCACGGTTTAAGGAGCAACACTTAGGAACAACAAGATAATATTTTTAGGAAAATAGGTGAAGATTTCAGTGGACTAATGGACTTGAAATAATGAAGGCAGTGAGATTTCTAGAACTCATCATGTTCTTGCAACTTTGTTCTAAAAATCTGGGTTTGTTACATTTAGTCATCTTTGGACAAAGCCAAAATTATGGATGACTAACAGTATCCATACGAGCTCTTGGTCCTACCCTTGGAGTCCTATATACATATCACCCTTCAGTATTTCTTACATTCATAGAGAATTTGGTTGTTGGCCCTTAATTCTCTCATTACAGGAGGCAGGACGTGAGAGGCTAACTTCGGAAATTTTGATGAGACACAATTTATCTAGAAAGATACTTCTGGGTTGTGGAAATTTTTAGGGTGAGAGCTGATAGATACAAGCTCGAGAATTGTGTGGTTTTTCATAGGCATGTCATATGTTCCACCCTCCATATCATGCTTACGAAGATGATCGTGATGGATCCGCATGAAGCACTTTCAATAGGATAGACCGAGGTGATATATGAGTACGAGGTACAATGGATTGTAGACTTTCTTTACAGGAGGGTGTCTAGACTCCAAGCAGTGTCAAGTTGCATCATCAGGATTTGGGATAGCATATTTCACTGTGTGGTCTTGCAGGATTAGAGATGTTTGGCATGTAGAGGATTGATTCATGATGACTGGTGGCCATCTAATTACATACAGGAGTTAGAGACAAGGTACATATGGGTTCTAGCAGATATCAAGGATTCATAGTGACAACAAGTGAGGAGTGGGAGTTGTGAACTTCTAGTGTGGTTATGGGATCGAGGGATCCAGTTGAATAATGGATCACTCCACTTCCTAGTGAGTATGGCCATGATAGTTATTTATTATGTTCATTCTCTAGTTGACACATGGGGGATCATTGCGATCATCATCATATGGTGAGGAAAGTTGTTGCTTAGGATCAAGGCTAGCCATGGAGTGGTAGAATTTGTTATTACTGAGTTACCCTTTTAGGTTGGGCATAAATTTTCTCATGACAAATATTTTTGTTGAGGATTATAAGAGAGGAGGCTCAAGTACGAGCATGTTTGGAAACTAGTCATGACAAAGGTGTTGTGATTTTAGTAGGACAATATCACACAGTTATGGACATGGGATCCTGGCATCACAAGATTTGGTAGTTCAGCTACCCTTAGGGATGATTTGGTTCTTATAGGGGAATATCATTCAAAACTTCCATTGGGTTTTAGTATTGTTTTTTTTTTCGTGGGGGACTTCACCAAAATGGTGAGATGATCAGAAGCAGGAGATCAATGGAAGCTCATGCAGGAAAAGGTTCATCTCCACAGGGGTTGGATTGTATCTTCAAGAGCCTACTCTTAAAGTGTATGATATTGACTACTCAGTAAGGAAGCTTCATGAGGGATTGATTAGGATTTTATATTATCATGATTCTCTACTCATGGACAGCATGGGGAGGGCTTACGAAGCTTATACCTAGTTGGACAATGGGTGGAGAAAGGGTTTCTTCACATTGATCAGGATGGCTTATGATCCTAGTATTGTGGGATTCCTTTATGATAAGATAGTGCATGGGAAAAGGATGACTTAGTGTCACATTTGGGACCCCAATATTGTTTTAAATACAATTTGGGACAACATAAAGGGGGAGCGCTTATTCAGGTATTGCTTGAGGACAAGAAATTTTTGATGATGAGGACTGTAATATTCCCAATTTTGTGAGTGAAACATTGCTAAGGGATTTTCACCAATTTTGATCAAAAGGGAAAAATATTATTTTCTTAAGAAAATTGCAACAAAATAATATTTTATTGGAGAATGGAAGAAAATATTATTTTATTAAAATGTAATATTCCTAAATTAGCATACAACTAATTGGAATATTAATTTTTCTCTTGACATGTAGTTAGAGGAATAAATGGTTATGGAGGCCCATAAATATTTTTAGTAGGCATAAAATACCTCTTAATGTGAAAAGGGATCATATTCATAGCTGGATAAAGCACCCTCATGTGTGAACAGGGGCTAATGCATGTGGACAAGGTCAAGTTTCACCAAGTCAACAGAGATAGATGGAGGGAGTGAATCATCAATAGAGACATCCAATATGAATGTGGATTAGTTTAGATAGTTGTATAAAAGATGGATTGAATACCCTTAGGTGTGAAATCAAATCAAACAGCGTTGTTATGGAAGATTGGCTTTAATGATGGGACAACGTGGTTTTGGAGGGATATTGATGGTGTGATGATGGAAACCGTAATGAGTGGGACCCAAGGTGATAAGGCTCACATGCTTTATAAGGAAGAGGATGGAAACCATATGGGGTTAGATTATGATTATTATTTTGATATGTATGTTTAGAATTTTTCTTTCTTCAGTTGTTTAGTTGATATTGTTGCGTTGTTTAGCAATGGGTGTTCTTGAGCGGGAATCCCACATCTTCCCTTTGAGTAGCTCTTAGGAGAGTCATGATCTATCATTCCACATATCTGAATTCTAGCCAAGCTTTATTCTTAAGCTACGTCGTAGTTTCTGCAGAATATTGTGTTGCGTTGCAGGGTGTTGCAGTGGAGGGTTGTCAAACCCACTTTCTGAGCTAGTTTTTCATAGGAGGAAGGGTTCCTTCTCTTGGGAGGTCAACAAGGAGGAATTATGAGCACATTTAAGATATTTGGAACTATGCCAACTTATCCCCGTCATTTACAGTGCATTTTTAGCTGGGAATTTCGTTATTTTGGAGGGCAGTTTCAGAGGAGGATCTATTGGCTCTTTCAGAGTGTTTTCTTGTAAGTGAAGGGTTCAGCCTTTCATTAGAGGAGTCCCCTGAGGAGATCTACATCAGATCTATATTATTTCAGCCTTCTATCTTCATGAGCTTTAGTTTTCAGTGACTCTTCAATCCTAGGGATGTAGATCACCATTTGTATTTGGGTGCATTTCCGGAAACCCTTCCCGGGTTATCTAGGAAAGGTGTCTAGGAGTCTAGATCTTCACTCCTAGCATTATTTGAGATATATATTAGTAGTTCTACATTGATCTATCTTTATGTAGCAGTTTATGCCCTAAAAATGTGTTGTCTTAGCTCAAGGGCATTTGTATGGCAGCTATTTCTCATGTGATGGCATATTTTTCTTGTAGAGGCTTGTTTTGTATTGCTTGAGTGACTTCATCCTCAAGATCTTGTGCCTATTATTTGCTGATATTCTTAATAATATGGCTGTACATTTTTCTCATATCATAATGTGTTGATTTATTCGATGTTATTTCCATTATTGTGTTCATATATTTTTTCTTTCCCTTTTGGGATATTACAGTGGTATCAGAGCATAATCTTGGCTCAGCCTATGAGTTTCAGCCAATATGCTATAAGAAGAAGAAGAAGAAAAGGAGAAGAGATCTAAAATGATGGAAGGAGTGAGCTTTGTCTCATCACTTTTAATATCTATGAAGAACCTCTCCAAGGAGGTTAAGCAGATGGAAGAGGAGATATATGATGAGACCTCTAGAGGGTTTCAAGAAGAGGAAGGTCCATGTACTTCCTATTATCAGAAGAAAGAATCGGTGTTGTAGAGAGCTCCAAAGAAATACACGATGCCCTTTCCTTTGGAGGAAGAAGACAAGAGGTATGGAAATGGAGGGCACTTGGAACATGAGATCCTAAGTGGATACCTGGCAGAATATAAGTCTCAACCTAGAGCTTTCAAGGAGACTCTAACACACCCACAGTTCATTCAACTTGAAGAAGAAAGGAGACCTTGCAGCAAGAGGAAAATAAAGGGCAATAGATTTCTATTGTCTACTTTTGATGGGTCATCCACATGTACAGCAAGGGCTTGGGGAATGAATTTAGATGCATATTCCTACTACATCCAATGGTAGAGTAAGAAGTTGTTGAGATTGTAGCACTGCACCTTGAGGGTAAAGAAAAAATTTGGTGGTTCAGCTATTGGAGTCATGCAAGAGTGACCACATTTGCAGATTTTACTCAAAGGTTGATCAAGAAATTTGACAAGAAGAAATCAGCGTAGAAGAAGCCTTCACCCCCACTTTTGGAGACTTGTACCAGTGATGATACATCTATGGAAGAGAAACCATCATCATCAGCAGTTGGGGGAGCCATCACATTGGAGGAAGAAACCCTTGTAGCAATACAAGATCTTCCCAAGCTTCACCAAGGTATGAATAAGTTTCCACTTTCTATTATTTTAGCACATCTTCTGGAGGGTTGTGGAAAAATGCCATTGCAAGACCAAGGGTCAAAACATATTGCTGATTTGGAGCAACAGACTTTCACTGCGTTGTGCAGCCTTGAGTTTTTCAAGGAGAGGATGAATAATCCTCCTGGCTATTCATTATGGAGATGCACACAACTCCTGGGGTTCAGGTGTGGATTTTTGGAGGATAGGATGAGAATTTTCCTAAACAATCCAATGCAGAACTATATTTTCAGCATTGAGCATGAGCATGAGATAGCGAAAACACCATTATGGAGATCAACAACATTTTCATTGAGCAACAGTGATGAGTTGGGGGCCCAACTATTACTAGAGCATCTTGATGACAATTACACTTGTGTGACATTGGATGAGAAAATGATTGATGAAATACATCTTACATTTAAGCATTGTGATGGACCTTTCTAGATGAGCGTTGTCCAGGCTTATGAGGAGATATTGCCTTCAGCATACTTGGAACCTTATGGATTCAATATGGTCATTGGTGAGGGGTCTTCACTAGGAGATCTCCCAGAGGTTGTATTTCAACTTCACATGAAATTCAAAGATATAAATATGATTTGGGAGGATGGTCTTCTCTATTGGAAGAATACCAAGATGGAGCATGGTCGGAGACACCCTATAATATCACCAAATGGGAATACACATCAATACCTGCTGAAGAAACACACTTTTGGAAATCTGTGCACTGAAATGAGTTTGCAGCTCCTGGATCCCTTAGATTAGTGGATCTAGGGTCTAGATCAAAAATTAGAGAAAAAACAAATCAAACTAGGTGTGGTAAATAGATCTCCCACCACCTAGTCTAGCTGAAAAACACCCAAAGAGAGGGGCTGCAGCTATGTACAACAAACTGCTTCAGAAATAACACAGTTTTAGAAAGCATGAGTAGGAGGCCCACAATAAATATCATATTTTGAATATACAATAGAAAATCAGATCCATAATGATGCTCTTACATTATACAACAGAAGATAGAAGACAAAAGAGAAGAAAATCTCCAGAAAAGAGGGCTGCAAAACATGTATTTACTGCAAAATGGCTTAACAACGTTATTTTATAAAGTTTTAGCAGCTGAATGTTACACTTCAGATCTAGAGTAGATCTGTGTACAAAATATCAGATCCATTTTAGATCTTTACACTAGAAAGGCTCTATTAAAAGATCCCCTTGGGATTTTGATCAAATCATGCAATACAAAGAGTAGATCTGAGTTTAAACTAGCATATCTGCAATATTATTCAAAAATTTCTGAAGATGTTTTACATTAGAAACAGATCATATCTATATAGAACGTGGATCAGAAAAATAATCCACGGATCACCAATGTGGAAGGCAAAGCCCAATGCCAGAGATCTCTTCTCAAAAAAGGGATCAAAACACCCTGCAAATCTTCCTCTGAAAATAATGTAGTCCTGGAAGGGAAAATGCATTGTAGCCTGAAGCACTGAGTTGGCCTGATGCCAAAAAGTGAAATATCAGCTCCAAAGGTTCAGAACTCTCTTGTCCTTGCAATAGAATACTTTTCTTGTGAAAAGAGGGCCTGAAATGGCTTAGATCTGAGCAGATCTGACCTCCACTTACTGCAGCTTGCAAGGACAACCTAATCCTGAACAGGATCAGTGTTGTAGTTGAAAGGTGGGCTTGGCCAAATGCTTGATAGTGGATGAAATCAGCAATACTCCTCCAAGAAATCCTCAATGGAAGAGGTGGGATCCCTGCATAGGAACTCCCAAGTGCTAAGTAGCACTATTCTCAGCTAAACATTAGAGAATGGAATTTGTCTAAACAGAAAATATACTCAGAAAATATGCATAATAAAAAACCTTCTCTTGCTACTCTTCTCTTCTTTTTATAAGATGAAGCCCTTGCAAAACCCTAAACTACTTCAATGAATTATCTCCTTCCACATGAGGGGCCTCCATCTAAAACTACGTTGTCCATCCATAAGGTACATTGCATCTAGACAACACTGTAGATTTGGTCAAGGTTGACCCAGTCTCATAGCTCAAACCCCTTTCACACCTGCAAGTTATTTGTTACATGGCCTAGATTTATCCCTATTCATATGGGCATTGATTTATTCATTCTTTTCAAGAGTTTTACAAGTCCTTCTTTATTCATTTATTCATGCAAAATAAAATGAGAAAAAAATGTATATTCCTCTTAGCTTAGGCTAAGTAGGAATATTACAGTCCTCCCTTCCAAAATGTTGCTTATCATCAAGCAACTGACAAGGTGAGTGCTGCAGTACTTCTCCTCCTCCATTGGTGACACCATCAAGGATCAAGCCCTCCTCACAATCCAAGTGTTCACTAAGCCAACACAACATGAATTGTTCCTCCAAGGTCATCATAAGATATACATAGTCCATCCCACAAGGAGTGAAAAATTAAACAGAAATAAACATGGCTGGAGAAATTATTTCTCTGAAACATGTAGCATGAGGTACATAGAGAAGTTCCATTCCATGTGGTACACACAAACTGCCCCTCCTCTCTCCATACAATCCCATGAAAAGTAAAACTATATCATCCAAGTATGGAAGCATAATGACATATATACAAACAAAAATTTAAGCATGAGGAGGGGGGTCAAAATCCCACATAGGGTGCTAGCACAGTGTATTTCCTAACTGCATCAGATCAATGTATGGTAATTGGTTTCTCCACCACTTATTTTCTGCACAAGCTATCTCACCATGGCTAAAAGTGTGAGATATGTTTGGTGCCTTTGGGAAGCACCCATCATGAAAAGGAATCTCACTTTTCATAGCAAGGGATTGGCCAAGTTTAGAATTTGCAGTGGCCCGAAGTTTCCCATGAGATTCATATGGTAAAAAACTCCTCTTGGGAGCCATGTCCTGCAACAAAATGGTGAAATAACACATCAAATCAGAAAATAAAGCTTGCATTACATGTTCAGATTTTTCACCATCAATGTTTCTTTGAAACATGGAAATGTGCACAAATTTTTCTCCCTCTTTAAGAGAAGGAAGAAATGACTGAAATGAATCTTCCATAGAGTCCTTTGGCTACACCAATTTCACATAGCTCTTGAATTCTAGAAAATTCTTATGTAGCTCTCTTCCAAGGCCTTCCCATTCAAAACATCTCATGACAGTGTTGTAGATCTTCATAGAATAGGTAGGGGTGAAAAATAACTCCTTGAAGGCCCTTTGTAGCATCTCCTCCTTGAGCTTGGAGGCTCTAGGGAAGAAGATCCTATCATAGTGATAGATGACTCCATCATGGATTAGATAGCCCTCTCCATGCACTTGGCCATCCAACATCATACAAGTGTAGAGATCCTTGGAGTAATCCACCAACAGCTGCGATCTCCAATATAGATCTACACTCCCCAACAAGGATAGTGCTAATGATGCATCAATATGATTACCTGCCATATTTTTGATCTCTTCTTTGACATCTCTTATGCCAAAGGTACAAGTAGGAAGGACATACCTCCCCTTTTCCTCCCCCAACAGCGTAGAATCAGAAATGAATGATGGTGAGGATGAGTAGAGAGGAAAATTACCCTCTCTCTAGTGCTTGCATAAGCCTTCCAGCACTGTATTTGCATCTGCAAATGCTCTTTTCCCTCCTAGATCTGATTTTGGAGCATCAGGTAGTGAGATATCTCCCACAAAAACTAAATCTAGTGGCCTCCCTGGTGGTTTCCCACTAGATGAAAATGTCCCTTGCAAGAATCTCATAAACGTGAGAGAAGTGACAGTGAGATCCTTGCTTCCACTGCGCAAATCCATCTATGTTTTTTTTGAGGAAGTGTTATGTGTGGGGTAAGAATGCATGCCTCTGATCATGTGATGTGTACCACTCTTATTTTCCACCCATTCCATTTGCAAACCCTCCCAATCAGTGGTGACTTTCCCCAATGTAATCAGCCACTAAACACCCAAAATAAGTGATCCACCAAAGTGTAGGATCCCATGGTGACTATAAGTGATGGAACATAATATATGCACTGCATTTCTCTATCTCTTGGGACTAGAACAGAAAACCCCTCAAAGGTATCAGTGGGTATGGACCTCCTTTTTACAAGATTAGCATCAATAAAGTTGTGGGTGGCCCCACTATCAATAAGAATAGATACCCTTTGATTCATGATTGAACCATGCACTCTTAGGGTCAATTACTTACGTAATCCCCTCAAATATGTAGGAGTTCCACCAATAGGAGAAAAATCTCCACTCCCATCTCCTGATGGTGATAGATCTCCCTCAACATTGTCAGTGTTGTAACCCCTCCTTGGTTCTTCATCTTCTTCTTCCTCCTCAACATCTGAGAAGACTTCTATGTAGTGTGCTTTCCCAGCAGCACATCTATGTCCCCGTGCCCATGACTCTTGGCAAGTGAAACATAGCTTCTTCTTCCTTAGCTCCCTCCAGATATCAATATCAAGAGGCTTCTTGACTAAGCTTTCCTTGGAAGGAGCAGCTTTCTCTTCCTTCCCCTTAGAAATATAAGAGGGATTATTCTGGAAAGTTGCCTGTGCTTTTGGCAAGGCATATTGAAGGTATCTAGCCCTCTCAATGGCATCATGCAATGTGATAGGCTTGGTAGATTTCACCAACCCATGCAAAGGTTCATCCAAGCCATCGATGAACATCTACACCCTCCTTACTACAGATAGATCAGGATCCATAACAAATAATCTCATAAACTCAGAGATATAAGATTCTGCATTACCTGACTACTTAAAATTTTCAAGGCTCATGAAAGGTGCTTCTGGATCCTTTCTGTCAAACCTCTCCACTAGTCTTCTAGTGAATTTATAATAGGCGGTCACATTGGCATGGCCCAATGTATACAACCCATGGAACCACCAGTTGTGTGCTTCACCTTCAAAGTGCAGTGCTCCAATCTTGATGGCTTCCATCTCAGGGACTTTGTTCAACTAGAAATAGATATCCAGCTTCTCTACCCATGCCTTGGTAGAACTAGTGGATGACCCATCAAACTTGGGTAAAATGAATTTTCCCATAGAGTGATGTCGATCATGATTCTGAGTGAATCCACCATCTCTATACGCATACCTTGGTCTTCTTTTGTCCTTAATATGACAAAAATCTTGAAAACTCAAGTGGTCCTTGAACTCTTCAAAATATTCTTCAAGAGATGCTTGATCATGAATCCCTTCATTCTCCACAGCCAAAAAGGTAGGCATAGTAGAACATTGTGGAGCATGTGGCTGGTTCACTGGTTGATCATTTCAGTGGTGAGACATGCTAGAGCTTTCCCTGGGATGAGGCCTTCTAGGAGACTCCTTGAGTCTATCTATTCTCATCTCTTTGATCTCTCTAGCAAGATCTTGCATGGATACCAAAATATTTCTTGCAAACTCTTCTCCTTCTTTATCACTTCCAGTTTCAGGGGCTTTACCCTTGTCTTGATCATCAGTAGTGTAATAAAATTTCTTGTGACTTATATTATAATACTTCTTCTCCCTCTCAATAAGAGGCTCATCTTCTTCTGAAAGCATGTTGACTTTGGCTCTTCAATGAAAGCACAGGTTGTGCCAAGAAAGGAGCTTTGATATAACTGTAATATTCCCAAATGGGAATACATAGCAATGCCTGCTGAAGCAACGCACTTCTGGAAAATATATGCACTAAAATGATTTTACAGCTCCTAGATCCCTTATATCAGTCGATCTGGGGTCTAGATCCAAAAGGAGAGAAAAAAAAATCAAACTAGGTGTGGTAAACAAATCTCCCATCACCTAGTCTAGTTGAAAAACACCCAAAGAGATGGGTTGCAACTATGTACAACAAACTGCTTTATAAATAACGTAGTTTTGGAAAGCATGAGCAGGGGGCCCATAATAAATATCATCTTTTGAATATACAGCAGAAAATCAGATCCATAATGATGCTCTTAAATTATACAATAGAAGATAGAAGACAAAAGAGAAGAAAACCTCCAGAAAAGAGGGCTGCAACACATGTATTTACTGCAAAATGGCTTAACAGTGTTATTTTATGGAGCTGCAACAACTAAATGTTACACTTCAGATTGAGAGAAGATATGTGTACAAGATATTAGATCCATTTCAGATCTGTACACTAGAAAGGCTCTATTACAAGATCCCCTTGGGGTTTTGATCAAATCATGCAATACAAAGAGTAGATTTGAGTTTAAAGTAGCAGATCTACAATATTATTCAGAAATTTCTGAAGATGGTTTACATTAGAAACAGATCAAATCTATACATAACATGGATTAGGAAGCTAGTATGTGGATCGAAAAAGTGGAAGGCAAAGCCCAGCACCAGAGATATCTTCTCAAAAGGGGGATCAAAACACCCTGCAAATCTTCCTCTGAAAATAATGCAGTCTTGGAAGGGAAACTGCGTTGTAGCCTGAATCACTGAGTTTTTTTGATACCAAGATGTGAAATATCAGCTCCAAATGTTCAGAACTCTCTTGTCCTTGGGATAGAAGACTTTCCCAGTGAAAAGAGGGCCTGAAATGGCCTAGATCTGAGCATATCTAACATGCACTTACTACAACTTGCAAGGACAACCTAATCCTGAACAGGATCATCACTGTAGTTGAAAGGTGAGCTTGGAAAAATGTCTGATAGTGGATGAAATCAGCAAGACTCCTCCAAGAAATCCTCAATGGATTAAGTGGGATCCCTGCATAGGAACTCCCAAGTGCTAAGCAACACTATTCTCAGCTAAACAATAGAGAATGGTATTTGTCTAAAAAGACAAGATATTCAGAAAATATGCATAATCAAAAACCTTCTCTTACTGCTTTCCTCTTCTTTTTATAAGATTAAGCCCTTCCAAAACCCTAAACCACTTCAATGAATTAGCCCCTTCCACATGAGGGGCCTCCATCTAAAACTGCGTTGTCCATCCATGAGGTACATTGCACCTCGACAGTGTTGTATATTTGGTCAAGGTTGACCTAGTCTCATAGCTCAAACCCCTTTCACACCTGCAAGTGATTTGTTACATGGCCCAGATTTATCGTTGTTCATATGGGCATTGATTTATTCATTATTTTCAGGAGTTTTACATATCCTCCTTTATTCATTTATTCATGCAACGAAAAATGAGACAAAAATGTATATTCCTCTTAGCTTATGCTAAGTAGGAATATTACAGTCCTCCCTTCCAAAATGTTTCTTGTCCTAAAGCAACTGATAGGGTGAGTGCTACAGTAATTCTCCTCCTCCATTGGTGACACCATCAAGGATCAAGCCGTCCTCATAAGCGAAGTGTTCACCAAGCCAACACAACATGAATTGTTCCTCCAAGGTCATGATAATATGTACATAGTCCATCCCACAAGGAGTGAAAAATTCAACATAAATAAACATGGCTGGAGAAATTCTTTCTCTGAAACATGTAGCATGAGGTACATAGAGAATTTCCATTCCATGTGGTACATACAAATTTCCCCTCCTCTCTCCATACAATCCCATGAAAAGTACAAATATATCATCCAAGTATGGAAGCATAATTACATATATACAAACATAAATTTGAGCATGAGGAGGGGGGTCAAAATCCCACACAGGGTGCCAGTGCAGTATATTTCCTGACTGCATCAAATCAATGTATGGTAAGTGGTTTATCCACCACTTACTTGCTGCACAAGCTATCTCACCATTGCTGAAAGTGTGAGATATGTTTGGTGCCTTTGGGAAGCACCCATCATGAAAAGGATTCTCCCTTTTCATAGCAAGGGAGTGGCCAAGTTCAGAATTTTCAGTGGCCCAAAGTTTTCCATGAGATTCATATGGTACAACACTCCTCTTGGGAGCCATGGCCTGCAACAACATGGTGAAATAATACATCAAATCAGAAAATAAAGCTTGCATTACATGTTCATATTTTTCACCATCAATGTTTCTTTGAAACATGGAATTGTGCACAAATTTTTCTCCCTCTTTAAGAGAAGGAAGAAATGACTGAAATGACTCTTGCATAGAGTCCTTTGGCTACCCCAACCCCACATAGCTCTTGAATTCTAGAAAATGTTGATGTAGCTCTCTTCCAAGGCCTTCCCATTCAAAACATCTCATGATAGTGTTGTAGATCTTCATAGAATAGGTAGGGGTGAAACAGAATTCCTTGAAGGTCCTTTGTAGCATCTCCTCCTTGAGCTTGGAGGCTCTAGGGAAGAAGATCCTATCATAGTGATAGATGACTTCCTCATGGATTAGATAGCCCTCTCCATGCATTTGTCCATCCAGCATCATACAAGTGTAGATATCCTTGGAGTAATCCACCAACAGCTAGGATCTCCAATATAGATATACACTCCCCAAGAAGGATAGTGCTGATGATGCATCAATAAGATTACCTGCCATGTTGCTGATCTCTTCTTTGACATCTCTTATGCCAAAGGTAAAATTAGGAAGGACATACCTCCCCTTTGCCTCCCCCAACAACGCAAAATCAGAAATGAAGGATGGTGAGGATGATGAGAGAGGAAAATTCCCCTCTCTCTAGTGCTTGCATAAGCCTTCCAGCGCTATAGCTGTGTCTCCAAATAATCCCTTCCCTCCTAGATCTGATTTTGGAGCATCAGGTAGTGAGATATATCCCACAAAAACTGAATCTGATGGCCTCCCTGGTGGTTTTCCACTAGATGAAAATGTCCCTTGCAAAAATCTCATGAACATGAGAGAAGGGACAGTGAGATCCTTGCTTCCACTGCGCAAATCCATCTCTATTTTCTGTGTGGAAGTGTTAGGTGTGGGGTAAAAATGCATGCCTCTGATCATGTGAGGTGTACCACTCTTCTTGTCCACCCATTCCATTTGCAAAGCCTTCCAATCAGTGGTGACTTTCCCCAATGTAATCAGCCATTGAACACCCAAAATAACATTGGTGTCTGGTATGTCAACTACAAAGAGGTGATCCACCAAAGTGTAGGATCCCATGGTGACTATAAGTGATGGAACATAATGCATGCATTGCATTGTTTTATTTTTTGGGACCAGAACAGAAAACCCCTCAAAGGTATCAGTGGGTATGGCCCTCCTTTGTACAAGATGAGCATCAATAAAGTTGTGGGTGGCCCCACTATCAATAAGAACAAATACCCTCTGATTCATGATTGAACCATGAACTCTTAGGGTCAAGCACTTAGGTACTCCCCTCAAAGATGCAAGAGTTTCACCAATAGGAGAAAAATCTCCACTCCCATCTCCTGATGGTGATGGATCTCCCTCAACATTTTCAGCGCTGTGACCCCTCCTTGGTTCTTCATCTTCTTCTTCCTCCTCAACATATGAGAAGACTTCTGTGTAGTGTGCTTTACCAGTAGCACATCTATGTCCTGGTGCCCATGAGATCTAGTTGTCATTTTGTCTTCTAAGGGAAACATTATTGCAGCCCAATATCAACAACAACTCCACACTTTCCATAAGTGGAGGGAGATACAGCGTGGGATAGGCCATTTTGTCTAACATTTTCATTTATGCAGCCCACCTACATTGCAAGAGTTGAAGGTGGAGGATACTTTTCATGAGTTACCATTTTGGAGGGTGGCTCATTTTGTATGGATGATAGCTTGGGGATGGGAGATTCACATGGGGATGTTATTTCCCAACATATATCTAATTCCATGCCTCAAGAAGGACTCTAGATGACACATTTTTGCCTCCATGGGTGTTTTACTTCTACATGATGATAGCTATTTGGGTTGGTAACCAAAAGCTAATTTGCATACTTGGGAGGGGAAACTTGGAGATGTATTGATGAGACATAATCTTGTTCCTTGGAGGAGTTTATCATATAAGGATGCTACAGGAGGGGGAGAGGAGGATCTTCACCTCTATCCTTGTAGTTGCTTGAGGACAAGCAACATTTTGGAGGGGAGGACTGTAATATTCCTAAATTAGCATACAGCTAATTGGAATGTTAATTTTTCTCTTGAAATGTAGTTAGAGGAATAAATGGGTAGGGAGCCCCATAAATATTTTTAGTAGGCATAAAATCCCTCTTAATGTGAAAAGGGATCATATTCATAGCTGGATAAATCACCCTCATGTGTGAACAGGGGCTAATGCATGTGGACAAGGTCAAGTTTGACCAAGTCAATGGAGTTGGATGGAGGGAGTGACTCATCAATAGAGACAGTGCGTATGAATGTGGATTAGATTAGATAGTTGTATAAAATATGGATTGAAGACTCATAGGTGTGAAAAGGGGTTGGAGCATTTTGAATAGGTAAAATTTTACCAAATCAAATAGCGTTGTTATGGAGTGGCTTTAATGATGGGACAACGCAGTTTTGGAGGGACATTGATTGTGTGATGATGGAAACCCTAATGAGTGGGACCTGAGGTGAGAAGGCTCACATTGTTTATAAGGAAGAGGATGGTAGCCTTATGGGGTTATATTATGATTATTATTTTGATATGTATGTTTAGACTTTTTCTTTCTTCAACTCTTTAGTTGAGATTGTTGTGTTGTTTAGCACCAGGTGTTCCCGAGCGAGAACCCCATCTCTTCCCTCTGAGTCTTTCTTAGGAGATTCCTAATCTATCGTTCCACATACTCAGCATTTTGGCCAACCTTCAGTCTTCAGCTACAACATATTTTCTGCAGAATATTGTGTTGTGTTCCAGGGTGTTACAGTGGAGGCTTGTCAAACCCACTTTCTAAGCTATTTTTTCATAGGAGGAAGGATTCCTTATCTTGCGAGATCAGAAAGGAGGGATTCTGAGCACATTTAAGATCTTTGGCACCAGGCCAAATTATCCCCATCATTCACAATGTAGTTTCAGCTGGGAATTTCATTATTTTGGAGGGAATTTTTAGAGGAGGATTTATTAGCTCTTTCAAAGTGTTTTCCTGTAGGTGAAGGGTTCAACCTTTCATTGGAGGAGACCCTTGAGGATACCTACATCAGATCTATATTATTTCAACCTTCTATCTTCATGAGCTTCAGTTTGCAGTGACTCTTTAGTCCTAGGGTTGTAGATCACCATTTGTATTTGGGTGCATTTTCAGAAAACCTTCCCCGGTTATCTTGGAAAGGTGTCTAGGAGTCTAGATCTTCACTCCTAGCATTATTTGAGCTATATATTAGCAGTTCTACATTTATCTATCTTTATGCAGTATTTTATACCCTAAAAATGTGTTGTCTTAGCTCAGGAGCATTTGTATGGCAGTTATTTCTCATGTGATGGTATATTTCTCTTATAGAGGCTTGTTTTGTATTGCTTGAGTGACTTGATCCTCAAGATCTTGTGCCTATTATTTTTTGATATGTTTAATAAGATGGCTGCACATTTTTCTCATATCATAATGTGTTGATTTATTCACTATTATTTCCATTATTTTGTTCATATATTTCTGCTTCCCCTTTTGGGATATTACATAAAATGGCCAAATAAATTTATTAAGTGGAAAATGATGCCCACTAATAAAATAATATTGAAAACAAGTCCATAAGAATGCAGAGAAATTATATAAGGAGGAGAGACTCATTTTTTCAGAATCATTTTACTATTATGCTTCACATTTCATATTCTATTGGATTTGTTTAGCACAAGGGCCAAAGTGTTTGTTAGCATAGGAATTCTATGAAAAATTCCACCCTCATTTTAGAGATCTTCGATTGTCTCCCTAGTGGGGAAGTTGGGGAGTCCATATTTCTGGCTTCCACAAACCTTATTACATGTCTTTACCCAATTCCACATATTTTATGGGTGAAGAAGTAGTTCAAAGTGTCCATTTGAGAATCAGCCACAAAGTGTTGGAGTACCAGAGGTTTTGCAGGATATTTCTCTCATTTGAGCCAACAATTTTGTAGTGAATTTTTAGGAATAAAGAGTTGGATCATTGTAGTACAAATTTATCTTATTTGGAGTAGTGCATAGATTAAGGTAGACTGGGAAACTCAAACTAAATTGGGGCTTTCGTAATCAACTAGAATATACCCAATATTTTTCTAGGTTTTATGAGAGGAGTCTATGGTTAAAATTTCAAAATGTTTTGGGGAGTATTCGGTTGTAAATCAACATTCCTTCAACAATGCCTTTTATTGGTGAACTATGTAATTAACACCACTTGGTGGGCTTGATCTTGGCTTGGAGTTAAGAAAAACCATTTCTGATTTTTTATGGGTTTGGTGTGAGGAGATTCTAATTAAATTTTTAGAATTTTTTAGTCATTATTGAGGGTAGAAACAACAGTTAATCTTTAGCAGCAACATCATAAGTTCTGGGAAGTGTGAGCTAATTATTTGGGCCATTTCTAGCACTTACGTCTACTTCATTTCACTTGAGATTTTCATGCATTCAATGACAATCCTCGAATCCATTTTTCTATTATATTTTTTACCCAATTTCTAGCATTATTAATAAAATGGCTCAACATTATTTCCTTGTTTATTTAATTTTACGATGGTGCATGTGTGTGTTAAATTTATATTGTTGTAACTTTATGGATGTCTTTGTTATTTACTAAATATTTATGTTGAACCTAAAGACTGTTCCTATTTTTTAGATCTTTTTCCACCATATTTTCTTCCTTTTCGCAAAATCCATAAACTTAATCAGTGATAATTGACACATTTTCCATCTGAGAAGGCATTTAGATGATCTCTATTTCATATTGTAATGTTACTTATTATTTAGACCAATTTTTGTAATTAGCTACAGAATTCTTGCAATCTTGTAGCTAACATTTGTTTCTGTAGCCACTTGTATTGGTTGACAGGTTTCAAGAAGAACATGAAGAAGCAAGTCATATGGGTAGCTTTGAAATGGTCCATATCTAGATCGTATTCTACTTACCTATCCATATTCGAGAAGGATGATGCCTACACTCACAGTCAAAGATCAATCAAGATAAGGGACGAGATTAACAGACGGAGATTCTCGATTTTATCTTACGTAGAAAATTGAGAAAGAGCCATGAAGACTTTGCTTCTGATTAGACTTCTATTCTTAGATTTATTTTACTCTCCATAGGCGAAATTATCTCAGACAATTAATTCGAAACTATGTATAAATATTGGTTTGTCAAAACGAGGAATAGGCTTGATTTTTGGTGATAATACTTTGATACATTCTAAAACTCTTTTTTGTTAATGAAGAAGACTAGTTCCAGACCATTGATGGATAGATAGCTTAAGTATATTTACACTCGTTTTGTTGCAGAGCGCCCCTTCATGGAAAAGAGGTTTTTACAGTTGTTTCGTAGTTTAAATTCTTATCATTTTATAGTTTAATTCTATGTCATTTAGTTTCTGATTTTTTTTTCAATTAATTGTTTTGTATCTATGCAAATTTGACTGTTATATCTTATGATTTCCTGAATTGTTTCATTATTACAACTTTGTCAGCATTCAATTGAAATCGTCCGTACATTCGATCACACAGCAGCCATAGGTTTTAAATTAGAAATTTCATTTTGCGCAATAGACACTCTGTAATATTTTCTTGCCTTAGTTTGTTTTGAATTGAATTAGCTCAGTCAATTCAGTTTCACAATAATAGATTTGATGCTTTTGCTTCCATGGAATGTAGAACAGAGTTATATTAGGATTATATTATTTTGATAAATAATTCTTAGATAGAGTCAAAACTAGATCGGATGCTTTATTTCTCATATAATTAGTGTTTTCAATTGATAGGTAGAATATGGTTTTATTTTTGTTTTATTGATATATAGAACATAATTTAGAAATGAATAGAGTCCAATATAATTTAGAATGATGCTTTGTTTAAATGCAGAATAAGTTTAACAAGATGTTTCCATTAAAAATAGTTTAAGTAGATGTTTTGCTGGCATAGAATAGTCAAACATAGCTCAAATTTAATTTCTCAAAGTTGATTTCTTTTTATGCAATATAGATTAGTTAATTAAAACTTCCTTTTCTTTCTTCTTTTAGATTTTATATTTCATTCATTCTATTAAGAATAATTTGCAAATCAATTTATTTTCTTAGATTAAAAATAACATTTCCTTTTCTTCATTCTTAAGATTATTTTTTCATCATTAAATTTATTTTAGATTCAGTTATTTCTTCGCATTCAAGATTTCATTTAAAGCTTAAATTCCATTCCTTTGATCAGTTTTTAGTTTTAACATTAGACACAAAACAAAAATCCCCCCAAAACAATACACAAAACTACACAACGAAGTAAGAAAGATGGGCATCTAGCATATATAGTGCACCACACTTCATAAGATTACTAAATCTGGTCGATAATTTATGATAGAAATTTAAGACATTAAATTGACTAAGCATTTTGGCGTCGTTGCTAGGGAAGTGTAATTAGGAAGCCTTATTTCTTACACCCAAAAAAATATAAAATGATATGCGTAGAGAAAGAGACTATAGGGGTAGATTTATAGCTAGAGGTAGAATTTTGTTCCAACACCACCACTCACTCCACCAAGACCTCGAAGTTTCACACCACCATCTCAAACTCATATTCCATCTTTCATAACAAGACATAGAATTCCTAAAGTCTTAAGGTCATAAATCCAACCAAGAGACTCTCCAACTTCATCTAATGAGGCAGTCTTAGAAGAGGAAGATCATAGATCTCCAAACTAAGGAGTAACATTTTTCACCTCTACAGGATAAAAAATTGTAGCTCAAGAGTTAGAAATCCCTAGTGAGGAAGAACAAGAAACTTTCTTCAACATTCCATTGATAGAAGAACCAGAGGAAGAACAAATAACTTTACAGTTAGAACCTTACATTAGTTCTGACGAATCTATAATGGCAAGAGAAGGAGAAGGAGAAGTACAAAATTTTAATGGATAAAAATTAATACTAGGAGGAGGAAGAAGAGGTGGAGTAAATAGAGGAAGAAGAGATGGAGGAGGAGGTAGAGGAAGAGGGGGAGGAGAAGAAAATAGAAATGACAATAGAGAAGACTCTGTTGAATTTCCTATAGTGGATGAGGATAAAAATGCCACAATGAAGAATATTTCACCCTCCATCCTTCCCAATTTTAATGGATTAAGGAATGAAGGTCCTGAAACATTTCTATTTGAATTTCAAGTGTTACTTAGATCATATGACTACTTACAAGATTCTCGAAAATTGAAACTATTTCCTGCAACACTCAAGGGTGTAGCTTTAAAATGGTTAATGGGCTTAATAACACATTCTATTAGGACATCGGATGAAATGAAAAGTGCATTATTACAAAGGTATCTGGAGTATTGCACACCTAATAGTCGAAATGATGAAGTATTTAAAATTATGCAAAGAGAGGATGAAAACTTGGAAGACTTAATTGAGAGATTCAATTACAATTTGAAAAGAGATAAAATGAAAAACTTGGATCAAGATACTTTAAAAGCTCTCTTATTGAAATCCATCATATATGAATGGATATATATTCTTACTATGATGGGAAATTGATATATCTCTTTACTATAATTACCTAAAATTGTTGAATTATACATTCACTTTTCAAGAGGAAAGTCAAGAAGTGAAAAAAATATAAGAGATCCTATTCTCTCTAGAGTGAATAAATCTGCAACTAGAACAATAAGTAGAGCAAAAATTGGAAATATGCTTGATGAATTCAAAAAATATATCTTAGGGAGTCTTAGTGAACAAATAGACACCTTGAAATTACAAAACAAGCAGAAAGCTTAAACTGATGCCTTATCTATTTTATGTCCTAAATGCAGAAAAAAAACATGCCTTAAGAGAATGTCCTCTTGATTTAAATTTCATAGAGACCTATGTTATTTGTATATAAAATAATGAAACAAAAAATTTTCCCTCTATACCAGGTCTTAAGGTTGTTTTCCAAGAAGAAATAGCTCCACATCTAGTAGAACCTCTTTGTTTTGTCTCTAGAAGACCATGGAAATGGCCACAAACTCAAGGTTTTAAAATCAAATGTATACTCAGCCCCCACCAAACAATTGGAATTCACCAATGCCATGGAAGTAACCTTGATCCCAGCCTCAACCTTAGATACAAGGAATGAAAAATCCTTATGGCATATATTCTCAATATCACCAATATCCACAATATTATCCAAACTATCCTCCTCAACATTTTCCACAACCCAGTCAACAACCTCTATTTCAAAATCATAATCGACAACTTTCATTACCATTTCCACAAAGACCAAATCAACTACCTACCCAACTATTACCAAACCTGAACAATAAAAATTCTCAACCTGCTTATAATAAGGAGGGACACAATTTTCCACCTATGATTACTCCACTAGATCTTAAAAATGTCCAACTTAGATCTAGTAGGATATTAGGAAAGAAAAATCCCTCTGTTGTTATTCAGGAAGAAGATGATCTTGATGAAGAAATTTCTCTACAACAAAATAAAAATCATTCTGGAGACGGGACACCCCTTCAATAGAATCAAAATTCTCAAAATCAAAAACAAGAAAATCCAATAAACTCAAGTCCTATCATAGAGAAACCTTCAATATCTATTTCTAACCCTCTTTTCCCTAAAAGATTACAAATCAATAGAGGGGTAGAAAAACAAATTATGTTGCGTAACTATGATTTCGTAAATGAATTGAAAAACATATGTATCAAAATCCTTTGTTACAAGCCATTAAAGAGATTTCAATCCTTGAGAAAAAAATAAGAGGGTTGAGTATAAATAAATCAGGAAGAAAAACAAATGAAGTAAAAAGGATTCAGTTAGTGGGAAAAATTGTAGATATCATGATAGGAAAAATAGCTATACAAAAATATTTGGATCTAGGTAGTCCAGTTGTAAAATCACACATCAATGGTATTGAGATTCTAAATACATTGATTGAATTAGGATCAGACATAAACATCATGGGTAAACAAACCATGGAACAACTTAGGCTTCCAAACCTTCAGTATACACCAACATTACTGTAATTAGCATATAGATCAGTAATCAAGCCAAATGGTGTATGATAAGACATTTATGTTTCCTTAGGTTCTTGGGAATATCCAGTTGACCTTATCATCTTGACTCCCATGAACAACTTAGTGTGACATCCATTGATATTAGGAATACCTTGGTTAGCTATAGCTTATGCTTTCATTAGTTGTAGATCTAGTGATATGTCTATTTCTTATGGTAATTAACCAAATAAATTCACTCTATATCCTCCAAAAAAAACAATGGTAGAAATAGAAAATGAAGAATGGATGGATGATGATGATGATATACAACCTATCTTTACTATTTCTCATATTAGTGAAGAAAGTCAAATTCTAAATTCAATAGAAAATTTTGAAACATCTTCACAATGTGAAGATGATCATAATTTTTAGGAACAATGTAATATTGAATACTTGTCATCCAAACAAATGTATTTATATCCTATGAAAGAAATTGGCAACTCTTTAGTTGAAATATTTCCAGGAAAATCTTTAAACATAAACTAAAACTTATAAAAATTCCAAAATGAAGAGTTAATCAAAATATTGCAAAAACATTCTTCTAGATATGCATGGGAGTACACTGACATGAAAGGAATTAATCATGAGACTTGCATACATCATATATGTATTGAGGAAAAATCTAGACCAATCATACAACCTCAAAGAAGGATGAATCCAAATCTTAAGACATTGTGAAAGAGGAATTATAAAATTTTCTAAATGTAAACTTCATTTATCCAATTTCAGATAGTTAGTGGGTTTATCCCTTGGTAATTGTCCCTAAAAAGAATGGTAAACGGAGGGTATGCATTGATTACCGTGAATTTAATAAGGCTATTCTAAAATAACATTTTCCATTTCCTTTCATAGATCAATTTTTGGATACATTAGCAGGGAAGAAATGTTTTTCATTATTGGATGGTTTCAGTGGTTACAATCAAATTCAAGTAGCACCTGAAGACCAATAAAAAACCACATTTACCTGTCCATGAGGAACCTATGCTTACCAAGTACTTCCTTTTGGATTGTGCAATGCACCTGCAACATTCTGAAGAGCAGTATTAGGAATTTTATTTGATTTAATACATGATTGTGTGGAAGTGTATATGGATGATTTCACAGTTTATGGAAATTATTTTTAAGGGGCTCTTGAAAATTTGGAAAAATTTCTTAAAATATGTAAATAAGTGAAGCTTTCATTAAGTCATGAAAAATGCTTTATGATGTTTACTGAAGGAATTATTTTAGGACACCATATTTTAGGGATAGAATTAAGGTTGACTCATCTAAAGTTGAAGTCATCTCCAAATTATCAATTCTAAATTATCAAAAATATGTTAGGAGTTTTCTTGGTTTTACGGGGTGCTATAGAATATTTATAGAAAACTTCACAAAATTGCATCTCCACTCTTAAAATTTCTGAGTAAATGTTGTGAATTTAGCTAGGATCCTTAGTGCCAAATGGCATTTGAAACTTTGAAAGAAAAGATATCTGAGGCACCCATATTAATAGGAACAAATTGGAAATTAGCTTTTCATATCTCAAGATATGCTTCAGATACAGCTCTGGGAGTTGTATTAGGAAAAAAATATTTGACCCCTTATGCCATCTACTATACAAGTAAAAATTTGAATTCTATTGAGTTAAATTACACTGTTACTGAAAAAGAGTTTCCAATTGTTGTCCATGCTATTAACAAGTTTAGACACTACATCACTAGTTATGAAACCTTCATTCACACAGATCATTCTGCAATTAGGTATTTAATGAATAAATCTATCACTAATGGCAAAATCGGAAGATGGTTATTACTCCTGCAATAATTTAACATCACCATTCTAGCGCGACCTGGAAAACAAAACACAGTTGCTGAATTTTTGTCTAGAATTCAAAATGATAACAATGATACTCCAGTAGACGTTAATTTTCCTCATGAATATATTTTTTCAATATCTACTAAATCTCCATGGTTTGTAGACATTGCTAATTACTTATATACAAGAAAATTACCATCATACTTGTTTCCTATAGAAAAGAGAAAAATAATTTAAACAAGTGCATTATAT
Organism: Pinus albicaulis; assembly: GCA_034641835.2. Classification (NCBI taxonomy): domain Eukaryota; kingdom Viridiplantae; phylum Streptophyta; class Pinopsida; order Pinales; family Pinaceae; genus Pinus; species Pinus albicaulis. The sequence continues at coordinate 1,674,571,307 of CM076584.1, read as the reverse complement.
TCATGGGTAAATGATGAATTGTACAAGAAAATTCCATATCTCATCATCAGGAGATGTGTACAAGAAGATGAAATACATGAAATACTAAAGGCATGCCACGATGAGCCTTGTAGTGGGCACTTTGCTGATAAAAGAACTACTTATAAAATCCTTCATTTAGGATATTATTGGCCATCCATTTTTAAATATGCCAAGGAGTATGTTAAAAGTTGTGAAAGTTGTCAAAGAATGGGGCAACATGTTCCTACAGATGAAATGCCATTATAGCCACAGGTACTCATCAAACCCTTTGAAAAATGCGCTTTGTATTTTGTTGGACCAATCAATCCACCATCAAGACAAAAGAGGTATATTCTTGTATGCACTGATTATTTCACTAAATGGGTAGAGGCTAAAGCACTTACTTTTTCTAATGAAAATTTTGTAGTTTCATTTCTCTTTAAGGATATTTTCACTCGTTTTGGTGTCCCAAGGGAAATTGTGACAGATCAAGGAACTTAGTTTACATCTAGGATGGTGCAAAAGATCGTGGAAGAATACAAAACCAATCACAAAAAGTCTACTCCATATCATCCACGGGAAAATGGACAATTGGAGTCCACCAATAAGGTGATTAAAGAAATCCTCACAAAGACTGTACATCTACATAGGAAGGATTGGGCAGAAAGGTTCCCTGAAGCCTTATGGGCCTATCAGACTACATGGAGGAATACAATAGGACATAATCCCTATGAACTTGTTTATGGGAAGCAAGTTTTGTTTCCAATAGAATTCCATATATAAACCTTCAAAATAGAAGTCAGATTGGGACTTGATTTGTCAGAAGCCCAAAAGCATAGAATGGAGAAACTCAATGAGCTTGATGAGATCAGGAAAGTTGTAGTTCAAAATACCAGATTAGTTTAGCAACAAAGATCCATATGGCATGATAAATACATAAAAGAAATAAAATTTCAAGCAAGAGATTGGGCACTTTTATTTCACTCAAAGTTCAAAGAATTCCAAGGAAAATTTCGGACTCATTGGCTTGGGCCTTATGAGATCTAAAAAGTCTTTGACAATGGAGCAGTCAGGACAAGGAAAATTAATGAAGAAAAGGTTCCTCTTCTTGTGAATGGACATCTATTAAGGTTCTATCATAAACCACTGACAAAGGAGGAATTTGTTAAAAAATTTCAAGAAAATGTTGATATGGAGTTGGTGAAGAAGAATCCTTCTTCTTCCCCAACTTAGTCTTATTTTTATTTTTCATACCTAAAGTAAATATATATATATATATATATATATATATATATATATATATATATATATTGTTCAAAAAAAAATTGTATAAGTATGAAAACCAATCAATGATTGGCATCCTTATGCAGAAAATACAAGGCGAAAATCAAAGCTTATCTCTGACAACTTATATTTTCTTTTCCCCATTCCGAAAAAACCAAATTCTTTTATTTCCATTTTCTATTCAAGAAAATAAATATTAGCTACATAATTTCTACATTTCTGCAGATCTTAGAATATTCTGCAGTTGTCATCACATTCTGCATCTCTAATACACTTGTGTAGCCTGTTGAAGTGGGACATAATGAATAGAAGCAACTAAAGAATCCATTGAAGATTATGCTGAAAGGACACCTGAGGAATCAAGATAGAAAGAATAAAAACAAAGGTTAATTATATCCAAGGTATGTTACCAAATTTGTTTAAATAATATGGTTCAAAAATATTATTGTATATAAATTAGATGATCATATGTTTGCCACCTAAAATTGTCATCATTAAAATTGATTGTACTCAAGTCGCACCACAAAATCCATAATACACCATTTCATCTGTATCATATCCCCTTAATGGTCAAGATCGATTTCATTCATTAATGATTAACAGTCATATCTCATACCATGACCTCAGTTACTCACGTTCGTAAACCCTCACCCAATTACCTATTTACCTACACATCTCTACAATCTCTTCTTGACATTTTTAACTTATATCCAAAGCCTCAATTCACCTGTTCGGAAAGGAAAAATATTGAAGGATAAAATTCATTACAATAGAGACATGGGTTTAATATTAAGAACCGAGCCTGTGGGAGGGAAATTCATGGAAGGAAATCCACAAATGAAAGAGATACTACAGAAGGTATGATGGATTCACTTCATAGAAAAGTTCGAAGGATTCCACAAAGAGGTCACCAAATCCTTTGCAAGGTCCTTCAATGGGGTGAAGGTAGAAATTGGGGACATAAAGTTTTCAGTGACAGATTTCTTCATAGCAGAAGCCACAGAACTTCCGAAAATCAGTGAAAAGTGGCTCAAGAACAGGTAAATTCGTGGGGAAGAGTGGAATATTTTGCTAAAAATTCCAAGCATGGACACTACTATTTTTAGAAAGGAATTCCCAATACGACACTTAAAAACAAATGGAGGAACATTATATTAATTATTAAAAAAAAATTACTTGCGATGGTATATTTGGTTGCATGTTTTTCTACCATGCCAAACTATTAACGAATTTCCTACAGGATAGAGAAATAAAACTCCCATACTTCCTATTGAATAGCTTAATAAAAATTTCTGAAATAGTGCAGAAAAGAATTCAATCCATAGATAATATCATATATCATCATGGACTGATAAAGATACTCATTGAATTTCATTTAAAAAGTATAGGAGAGTCTTGGGAATTTTTCCTAATCAAGAATCATTTCAAGAAGAAGCACAAGAACAGCTTAGTGATGATAAGAACAAAATAAGCAAGAAAAGAAAGTTTGATATCTGTATTGAATACAAATCCTCACCTCAAAAATAAGAAGAAGAAGAAGAAATCACCATTGCAGAATTATTGAAGAATAAGAAACAGAGTGGTCACAAAAAGGGAGGTAATGTAAAGGAAAATGGCAAAGTTATAAACTCAAAAATCTTAAGTCCTCCACGGCCAAGGAGAAGTTTCAAACTTCGTAAACCTTTGAAGACGCATCTCCACATGAAGCATAGTTTGTTGATTTAGATGAAGATCCCTGAGTTCCATCGCCTATTACTGCCTCTCCTATACATAGTCCAAACAGAAGGACCCCAGAAATTGACCCGATACAACAAGAAATTTATGACTACATTGAGTCCTTAGAAAAGAGACATACATAGAAGAATTTCAAGTGTTGAAGAGCAGCCTACTAGTCCACAAGAACCTCTAGTAAACTCTTTAAACCAATAAATCTATGAAATAGAGATACTGAACAGGCACATCAAGCATGAAAATGAATCTCTGAAGGGAAAAAACCACTTAGAAAAGGTCATCAGTGACAACACTCTTTTACATTTAGGGCTATGGTTAAAAGAGAACAAGAAACTAAAGAAAAGGAATAGCTACCTGAGAAAAAAAGTCATTAGTTTGAAATACAAACTCCTCATGAAGAAACCAAGAATGGAAATTACCTCAAAGAAAGGAAAGAAGATAAAGCTGGATGTACTAGCAGAGATGTCAGAATAGATGCAGTAAAAGGTGAAGGCTTGAAATTTTGGAAATTTCATGAGGACATGCAATGGTCTCTTAGTGGGTGTATGTTGAACCTCAATATTGTTCCTATTTTTGACATCTTTTTCCACCATCTTTCCTTCATTTTCACAAAATCCATAAACTCAATCAGTGATAATTGACACATTTTCCATCTGAGAAGGCATTTAGATGATCTCTATTTTATATTGTAATGCCTTCTTTTTTTTAGATAATTTTTTGTAATTAGCTACCGAATTATTGCAATTTTGTAGCTAACCTTTGTTTCTGCAGCCACTGGTATTGTTTGACAGGTTTTGAGAAGAAAGTGAAGAAGTGAGTCATATGGGTAGCTTTGAAATGGTCTATATATGGATTGTATCCTACTTACCTATCCATATTCGAGAAGGATGATGCCTACACTCGCGGTCAAAGATCAATCAAGATAAGGGACGAGATTAGCAGACGAAGATTCTTGATTTTCTCCTACGTAGAAAATCGAGAAAGAGCCATGAATAATTTTCTTCTGATTAGACTTATAGTCTTAGCTTTATTTTACTATCAATAGGCGAAATTACCTCAGACATTTAATTTGAAACTATGTATAAATATCAGTCTGTTGAAATTGGGAATAGGCTTGATTTTTGGTGATAATACTATGATACATTCTAAAACTTTGTTTTTTTAATGAAGAAGACCAATTCTAGACCATTGATGCATAGATAGCTTAAGTAGATTTACCCTCATTCTGTTGCAGAGGGCCCCTGCATGGAAAAAAGGTTTTTACAGTTGTTTCATAGTTTAAATTCTTTTCATTTCATAGTTTAATTATATGTCATTTAGTTTCTGAATGTTTTCTGAAGTAATTGTTTTATATCTACCCATAATTGACTCTTATATCATATGCTTTCCTGAATTGTTTCATTATCACAACTTTGTCAGCATTGAATTGAAATCGTTCTTACATTCAATCACACAGCAACCATAGGTTTTAAATTGGACATTTCATTTTGCGCAATAGACACTCTGTAATATTTGCTTGCCTTAGTTAGTTTTGAATTCAATTAGCTCAGTCAATTCAGTTTCATAGTAATAGATTTGATGTTTTCATTTCCATGGAATGTGGAACAAAGTTAGATTAGGATAATGTTTTGAAAAATAAGTCTTAGATAGAGACCAAACTAGATCAGATGCTCTATTTCTCATAGAATTAGTGTTTTCAGTTGATAGGTAGAATATGGTTCTATTTTTGTTTTATTGATAGATAGAACATAATTTAGAAATAAATAGAATCCAATAGAATTTAGAATGGTTCTTTGTTTAAATGCAGAATAAGTTCAATTAGATGTTTTCATTAAAAATAGTTTAAATAGATGTTTTGTTGACATAGAATAGTCTAACATCGCTCAGATTTAGTCACTAAAAGTTGATTTATTTTTATGCAAGATAGATTAGTTAATTAGCACTTCCTTTTCTTCCTTCTTTTATATTTTATATTTCATTAATTTTATTTAGAATAATTTGCAAATCAATTTCTTTTCTTACAGTAAAAATAGCATTTCATTTTCTTCCTTCTTAAGATTAGTTTTTCATCATTAAATTTCTTTTAGATTCAGTTATTTCTTAGCATTCAATATTTCATTTGAAGCTTAGGTTCCATTCCTTAGATTAGTTTTTAGTTTTAACATTATACATAAAACACAACCCCCCTCCCAAAAAAAATACACAAAACTACACAATGAAGTAAGAAAGATGGGCATCTAGCATATATAATGCACCACACTTCATAAGATTACTAACTCCAGTCGATAATTTATGATAGAAACTTAAGACATTAAATTGAATAAACAATTTCTATTAGGAATATTAAAATATGATAGTCCATTTACCTTTTTCCTCTGCTTTGAGAATGATTTCAAGACTAGGTAGTGGGTGGCGAGTGGTGGCAAGGTTCCATGTTGGAACGAGGTCCGCATCATACCACTTGGATGCATTTCCTGCCATGAAAACTAAGAATTAATCAAGGGACAAGAGGTAGTGGGTAGAGAGCGATGGTAAGGTTTTGTGATAGAACCGCGGTCGAATTGGTCCATAACATACCAACTAATGTGATAAGTGTTATTTTGCATAAAGGTTGTAGCCTGTTGGAGCGAGGTCCCCTGGGACTGAATTTTGATACATTTTTGATATATTTTTGTAAATTTTAGCATGCGTAGTACAATTCAAGGGAATTTGGGGCGAGTCAAAGCCCCTCATGAGTTGTAATGGGTTAAAGGGTAGAACTAGGGGCCACAAACCACGATTTCTAGATCTTAGAGGAGCGCAAGCTAAACATATAAGTAGGAGTCTAGATCGAGTTGATAAGAAAAGAGTAATATTATTGATGATAGAGATATGAATGTATTTTGATATTATAGTGGATTGTCTGGGTAAAAAGGCTCCTGCTAGCTGTGTGCGCAGAGACCATAGTCCTGCTGTGTGCGGACCCTGTTGGATATGTACATAGGTGAACTAAAGGCTTTGTAAGGAATATATGAACTATTAATGAATGAAGAACTATTTTGGATGATGTTCGAGTACAAAATGCATCTGTTACTTTATTTATGATCATTTCTGCATGTTATTTCCAATTACTGGTTATCTGTATTCAGATCTATTGTGTAACTATTTCTGGCTTTAGATGAATGATTATTGAATGGATTTGGTGATTTTTGGCTCTAGTAAGATGTCTTAAGGGTTATTCCATGGATTGTGGACTATGTTTAGCTTGCACACAAGGTAATCTGTATAATTGACCTAAATTTTTCCGGTTAGGGCTTTCTAGTTAAGGCTCCTATTGTGAAGGTTTGTTCATGGTTGTTTTAGATCTAAAGGCACCAACATCATTGAATTCTCTCTCAGGGTGCAGAAAACTGGTTCCATCACCCCCCCATACTGCTTTGGGTGAGGATATGACTTGCGCAAGCAGGTCACTTCTAAAAGGGCCAGTAGTAAGAGGGTTTTGTTGGTTAACCTCAAATCCAAACCTGGGTCAGGACCCCTCAAGCCAAAAAATAGTTCCGTTGTCGGGACTAGGATCAATTTGAGAGAGATTAGATGTTGTCGCTACCCTTAAAGCCTAAGCTAGAGGACTGGTTTAAGAAACATATTTAGGAATTTTCCCTAAAAGAAAATAGAAGTAAGAGGTTGTCTATTGAAGAGTCGAAGAACAAGTAAATTTTCATAGAGGTTCACGACATCTTCTTCGTGACCTTTGCACACGAATTGCAGGAGTGGTTGTGAAGACTAGCAGAATTCCAAACCTGTTGGAAAGAAGATAAGATCACTTAGTGGACACCTGAATTGATCCAACAGTTGTAAAATATTGATAATTCCATCACTCGGACTATAGATCACTAAGTTGACAGCATCTTGGTTGGTTTTGTAATAAAAATTGCAGTAGATCAATTTGTGTCGTATTCTGAAGTTGAAAGAAGATTTTTCAAGGGATTGAGAGGTAAATTATTACAAACTTTACCTCTACTGATTAAGATGTTATTGTGTGAAAAGGGTGTTTTTTGCAGCCACACTGAGTGAATGACCCCTGATAAGATTGAAAGCACTATGTGGAGTGGAAAATATTATCAGGTCAATCAGAGAGGGGACAGATATATATATGGCTCTCTGAGAAATTCACATGATATAGAAGGTAGCGAGGCTACGCACACTGAAGGTAGTCATCCTACCACACCACAGTCGAACTTGCGCTGGGGTAAGACATCTCCTACCCCACCACCACCGCCACATGCAGCATATATGGCCTCATATATGAAGCTACCCACCTTTAACGGTGCGAGGAATGAGCACATGGATCAGTTTTGGTTTGTGGCTAATGCAGTGTGGACTATGCAAAATGTTAATATTGATGTTGCCAAGAGAGTACAGTTGGCTATGGTGTTCGAAGGTCATGCTTTAGATTGGTTCATGGGATATCTTGCTCAAAACGTAGAACCCACTATTTCTCAAATTAAGGATGCCCTAAAACAACAAATCTGAAAGTCGAATTCCTATTCATAGTGCATAATAGAACTAAACGATAAAAAGCAAGGGTCGAAGGAATCAGTTTGGGAAGCTAACCAACGGCTGAAGAAAACCATCAATGATGAAGGATTTGTTTACAATAATAAGCAGCATAAGGAATGGCTCATTGGCATGATGTTGCCACATCTGCGTGGGCATATGGGTCAATAGAAGATTGATTCTCTAGCCAAAGCCCTAGAAATTGCTATGAAATTAGAAGTTTCACCTAGAGAAGATGCTTAATTTGGAGCGTTGAAAATTCAAAGCCAACCGGAAGCCATGCACTTAGAAATTCAAAATTTACACAGAGATCGGGGTAAATAAATTGGCACAGATGTCTGATGCATGTGCTACAAAGGTGCTGGCCACACTAAAGATTAGTTCCCTCTATTCTCAGATTACCTACATACAGGGGGACCAAATCCACAGTGTCCCAAGGATGTTGTTGGGCCAAGTACCCCCACACTATGGTGCATTGATTGTAGGGTAGCTCGATGGCATGATACATACCACTGCCCTCATCTATGAGCCTATGTGCCAAAGCTAAAGTAGCAGTGGTGCATATTTTTCTCTTCAATTGGTCATGATGAGCATCAATATCTGATGTTCAATCTAATGATAGATAGTTCTAACCTTTATAGAGTATAGGTCGACCCTTCGTCGCCAACATCTCCCTTTGAACAGGGAGGATCCCCCACAAGAGAAAGGGGATGGGGGAGAGGTGGAGGCATAGGTCAGGGAAGGGAGAAATTAATATGCTATAACTGTGGAGATGCTGAACACTATGCGCATGAATGCCCAAACCCAACATGAAATTCCTACAGGTATTGTAGGAAATTTGATCATGTAATCGAATATTGTCTTGTGTTAATTACTAAGATGCAGGAAAAGCAACAACATACGCCTACGCAAAACATACAAATGGTTAAAGATAACCCATGAGATGACGATCCAATTGTAAATATAATTACACGTAGTGGTTCTACCACCGGAGGAGGTGAGGAAAAGAAGGTTGATGCAAAGCCACTGATAAGAAAGGCGTCTGAGAAGAAAGAATGACTCAACCTGCAGAAGGAAAAAGAGACTTTCATTGAAGCCGGGAGGGATTTTCCTGTTGTGGGAGCATCCACATCAAGGTCTATCATGGAACCAAACGCTGATGATGATGTCAAACCATTACTACAAGCCTGCATTAGGCTACTACGCAATCAGAAGGTAGTAGATAATCTTCAGTCCCTGATAGATAGCTACACTGAAAAAGAAGTACCTCGAAAATAAAATAAGGCTATGAATAAGAATTATAAGAACAAGAAGATAATTGGTCAGAGATGCGCATGACTATGCAGATTGGAGAGTATGAGATGGATCAATTCATATTGGATCTGGGGTCTGATGAAAATGTTCTACCTAGGAAAACCTAGCAGAAGATGGGAGAACCAAAGATGTAATGGTCCACCATTCAGTTATGCATGGCTAAACAATAGAAGATCATTCCACTTGGAAGAATTCCACAAGTATGTAATATTCCCAATTAGCCTCTATTAGTCATCAGTATTTTTCACTTATTGGTGATGACTAGTTGTAATAGCCAAGTTTTCTAGCAGCTGATCTAAAAAATTGTCAAATTTGCCAGCTGGAAAACACCCAGAAACATTTTTTTCCCTCCTACCTTTTCAATCTGCCCATGACGAGATGAAACCTCATTATCAAGCCCTGTCTAGCCTCAGCCATACTAGCTTGACCATCATCTCCAAAGAAAACAATCCAAATCTGTCCAAAGAAGTCTCCCCTAAGTTAGGTAGTGGTGCTTTAGGCATTCCTCCCTTGGCAAACTATCCTAAAGCCAAAGAACCTCTATCTGCTATAGACCAGTCATAACAGACCTTCCCATTCTGCAAATAAAGTTGGTTACACCCCTAAGTTGCGCCACTAACAAGCCCTAAAGTCTCAGCAATGCACATGCCCTAGGTCAAACTGATATTAGGTGGTTTTACAGTGTTTCAATAGATCTTTCAAGAGTAGAAGTGTACCAGCATCCCAGACGATAGTATTTGGCTCAACATGAGAATACAGCCACTTCTCATGTGATTTTGAGCCTGGGATGCAGCTACAAGACAGAGAGTTGTCTCATTAAGCTCCTGAAATCATAGTCAAAGCATGAAAAGGAAGTGAAAGGAAAGATAACATTGTTAAAAGCTGATGAAATAACATCACTGAGGAAAAACCTCCTTCATCTATAAGCAGAGGGTTTGAGGAAAGAAAAACCTCCTTCATCTATAAGCAGAGGGCCAAGGATAAAGTTTGATTTTAGGGTTTTTCACTGACTGAGAGACAAATTGTAAGAATAGTAGGAGACATTTGAAGGCTTCTGAACAGAGAAATGATGTCAAAAACAAAGGGAAAGCATGAGTACTATAACTATCAAAGAAGCTGACTTATCTCCTATCAGAGATTTCTTTCAAAGGCAGTCTGGAGCCAAAAAATGAACAAACCTTGCTGAGGGATGTAATTTCCTTAAAAGTTACAAAGATCCATCTCCTTGATAAACAGGCTTGACATTTAGTCTCTGTTCCTTTAACAAAACAGAGTTGAAAGTAGTTGAAATCAGCTAGGCTAAGCACAAGCCAAAAAGTGATGATTGCTTTTCAAAAGGTTCTTTTATTCCTGTTCATAAGGAAATTTCTTTCAATAACTCATCATAGTGGACATAAGGCAATTTGAGCTTAGTTTTCCCAAAGAGGCATTGCAACTAAACACATATGTTCATAAATGTGAAAAAAGGATTATGGCATGTGTTTCAGGTTCTAGAATAACATTCAAAACCAATAAAGCATGCCACTGTTACAAATGAAGGCCTGCTCCTTATAGAAAGAGGTCAAAGATACCTTGCTATTACATTTTGAGTAAAGGAGAGATTTTTGAAAGAAGTTCCCTTTTGATGGAAAGATGATTTTAAAGCCTAGGTGAATACAACTAAGCCTCACCCACAGTCAAAGAGAAGAGTCATTTGGAGAATACATCTACAGTCACTATATGGCTTTGAGCCAGTTTTCCCTCTAACAAGTAGATATAAGCAGAGCAAAGACATTTTTCCCTTTAATAAGCAAACAGTGAAAATAGTGTGGCCCTTGAAAGATTTTCTTATAAGTGGAAAGAGTCATATCTACCAAAACTGGCCAGATAGCATGCACAGCCTTTCTACCAATGTTATTTAAAATGTGGGCCCCTTATAGAACGTTCAAAGTCATTTTGGTTTTTTCATTATGAGCAAGGGCATTTGTTTTAAAGAAAGAAGCTTTCAAAACCCTCACGAATCAAACTCAATGGTGATTGACCTGTTCACTTTTAAAAGGAGTTAAAGACCATTTCCCATATATTTTTGCATTTCAAAAATGCACACAACTCCTCTTAAGCTATTCACAGGACCGAAGCAGGAGTTTTTGAGCTAAAATTGGAGATTTTAAAGCTTGGAGATTGCGTGGAGCGCCTATAGGCACCGGTCACGACTGCCCATCATTGACCTGACTCCTTCTCTACTGCGCGGCGCCTTCCCAGTTCAACGTGCCGTGCATAATTTAACACTCAAAATGCCTTTGATGAGTCTTGAAGCTGCTCAACCCTTCACAGTAAAAGCCACCATTGATCTTTGAGGTATTTTGTTTGCCTCCTTGGTATGTTCAACTTTCTAAAAAGGGTGATCAATGTTGTGGTTTGTCAAGACTAAGTGGTGGCGAAAAAATGAAACTCTTGGTGTAAATCAAGGTCTGTTGGGGTAAATAGTTCGAAGATGTTTGACATAATGAAAGTGGAGTGTTTATTTCAATGTCAAAAGGCCTAAAAACTACCCTCAAAACAGTGCTAAAACATAAACCTACAAGTCAAATTATACATAATAAGGGAGGTTTTGTCAAATTTTTGGAGGTGCCCTAGCTATGATAGGAAAAAACCATAAACTCTGTCAGCTATATTGTAGCGATGAAAACAGTGGTAAGAAGGGTTGAACTTTTTTTTAAGGTCCGAGATTGTTGTGGCTATCATTGCCCGACATTGACATAGTGAAAGTGGTGGGTTTTTATTGATGTCAAAAAAGCCTAATAAACTGTCCTCAAAACAGTGTTAGAAGGTAAAGTAGTTTTAGAAAGGAAAACACAGTATTCCTAAGTTGAAACAGTGAGCCTAATTTAACAACAGCGATCATACATAAATGACTTTGTCACTTTCAAAAGTCCTCTCTGTGTGGTGAAAAGAAAAAACAGTGTTGCCTCTTTATCCATGAAACAAACTGTAGTGAGTGAAGTTGTTATTGCAATTTGAAGGTTTGTTGTCAAACTGTGTGAGAGAAACAGTGAATTACAAGAGAATTGTTTTTATTGGGAGGAGTGTTTGTCTTCTACAAGGCAGTCTTGTTTATACCAAAAACACAGAAAAGCTTTGTGACCTTACCCAACACAGTGATCATTTGATTGTGTGTACCTTTTTTTTGCCTGTGTGCTTGTTATTATAACTATGTGTTGATTGGCATACAAAGGAATATAAGCAGTGATTTGGAAAGAGTAGAGATTTTTGTGTTAAAAAATAATTTCACATAGCATTTGAAGAGATCTGCCTTGGTCAAGCAGTGACTAACAAAGAAGACAGAGTTGTGTTTGAGAAATCATTTTAAAAACCATTTTGAGGCAGCTTGGTGTTGCAGAGAGCATTCAGAACAAGATGCCCCCCAGGCAGGACAATAGGAGTGGCTTGCATAAGATATTTGAGCCTACTTCCACTGAAGAAGTGAATGCCCACCCATCAGTCTTGTTCAATTTCCATGAGGTTGGGTGTTTAGATTTTCGCAAAGAGTGCAAGAGGTGAAGAGATTTTCTCCTTTGATTCACCTTTGTGCTTTGAGGTTTCAAGACAAGCATTTCTAGCTAGCAGGCCTTGATTTCAAATTCTCTCCAAGGTCCATCTCCAAGGCCACTAAAATCCCCTATATTGGGGAGAAGTGGTTTACACAAATCCATTTGCACTCAGAATATTACAAGCCCTTTCTAAAGCCTGAGCACAGAGATTCATGTCCTTCTATTTTCCCCTTATCATATCTTTTGGCCAGCTATGCCCCCCTCCTGAAGATCATCATGAAATACTTCACTTGTGAGGGAATATTCTCCCCAGTCTATGCCTATCACATTCAACTGCTCATGCATTTCACAAGGGCCAAGTTGCTAAATCTTCCTTTCTTCTTACACAGGAGCATTGAGAAAATGGCCTCCACTGTTCAGAAGAAACCTCCTTCACAGCAAACAACCTGCTTCTTCCACCACTCTCTCATCAAAGTCATCATCCTTCATCAGCTTGAAAAGAAGGAGGTCTCTTGGGATAATTTCATCACCCATTCGGATTTCTCCATTGTCCCTCTATTTCATAAATCCCCTACACCTCCTACTCACCATCCTTCACCTTCTTCTAGCAGACCCATTCCCAAAAAGCTCAATTTTACCACAGAACAAACAAAGGAGCCTGAAGAAGGAGAGGAGAGTGACCATGAGGAGGAATAAGGACATGAGAAGCAAGAGGAAATTGATGATGAGCAGCAACAAGGGGATGAAGAAGAAAGTTCTTAACAGCAGCATCACAGTGAGACAGAACAACAAGAGCATGAAAGTGTTGAACAGGAGCAACATGAAGGTGTTGAACAAGGGTATGAAAGTGATGAACAGGGGCAGCCAAAATATGCTAAACAGGGGCAGCCAAAGGATGTTGAACAGGGACATCCAAAATATGATACACAGCAGCTACAACAGTATAAGCAAGGGTAGCCTCAAGATGAAGAACAGCAGCCTCCTCAAGAAGAATAGAAACCTCAATAAAAAGAGGAGCAGCAGGATAAAAATTTGCAGCACATTGAAGAGGGAAACCCTCAAAGGGAAGTGCAAAAGGATAGCCAAGGCATCCATAAAGAACTCCAAGATAGTGGAAAAAGTGAGGGGAAAAGTGACAAGGGTAAAGAGCCCATGGAGCATGTGCTAGCTGCCTCTCCTAGGCAAGGGGCCATGCTCTCTTCTCCGAAGTTCGCCAAGCCCCAGACAGCGAAGAAAAGGGTGCCTAGAGTTGTAACTCCAAATGTGACCAGGGCCCTCCAAAGCAAGGGAAAATTTCCCAGGAAACCCACAGTCGAATTTCCCAAGAGGAAGAGTACTAGAAGAGCCACCCAAAGCAAAGGGAAGGGAAAGGAAGAAAGCAGTCATGAATAGGAAAGGGCATTTGACATCATTCAAATCCAAAGTGACGATAGTGATAATGAAGCTCGGATCCTAGTAAATCCCTTGATCCATAGAGAAAGCCAAATTGATGCCTTGAGGGCTAATCTTCATAGAGCTAGGAACTTCAATCACTTTTTGCAAGTCCAAAACAAGAAAATGAGTGTCCATATGGCTATACATGAGACATGGGCCATCCGATACAAAAAGAAGGCCTCCAAAGCACAGGTAAGATTGGAAGAACTCATGGGTGAGTTCGAGGAAAGTGAAGGTGAAGATCCGCCTAGGCGAAAGAGGCCAAGAACCATGGGGCTAAAAAAGGCCCTTGAGAAACAAAAAGAAGAAGAAGATGCTCTTCTCCAATCTGCCACTCTCACTGCATTGTTCGAACAAGAGATAGAGAAAAATCGGGAAGCATGGCTTGAGAGAGTTAATGATCACTTGGAGAACAAATTGGAGACGGAAAACAGGGACTTGGACATCCAACGGAGGATGACCGGGCATAATAAAAAGCTAAATCAATTTTCCCGATGGAAGTTGAAGGCTGCTCAAGAAAAACTCAAGGAAGCTAAAGGGAAACGCTCGGCACAAAATTTGAGGAAAGAAACCTCAAGGCTCCAAATTGTGGCCTCTTCTTCACAGCATGTTGCTAAAAACCCTTGAGGGTCATGCTCACCAATTTTGGGCGAAATTCGACATATTTTGGTTTTTTGTCATTTTTGGGTTTTTGGCCAAAAACCATGGGCATCACCATTTCAGTTTGGGGCATCATCAAAGGATGAAAATGGTGTCATTGGATGCCATAATTTCAGGGGCACATACTCAACAATTTTCATAACAATTGAAGATCTTTTGCTCCCCCAAAATGGCGAAAAACACTCGCTTTTTCTACACTCTGCCCCGTTTATCAGCAAGGCTTATTTTTTGGGTTTTTACACATAGGCCTATTTTTGGAGGACTTAAAATGGTCAGTTGGGAGAAATCTAGACATTTTCATAAATTAGACACTCAGAGCTTTCCAACGAGCTATCATGAGCCTCCTTTTGACACCGAGAAGGCCTCCAAAGGTTGCCGGCAAGTCAAGGGACTTTTTGCTGATGTATTTTTTGAGTATTTTTGTATAAAATTGAACCTTTCAAAATTGACTTTTCCTCATGTGCGTTTAGCTATTCTTGTGCATGATAAGTTATGAAAATTCAATTTATTTCCCTTTTTTAGCAATTTTTGAGATATTTGTTAGATATTTTGTGCCTTGGGCTTTGCAAAGCCTCAAGGACAAGTCTAGATATTTTGGATAGGCCAATGAGATTGCAAGTTGAACCAAGAGGTTTTCCTCACTTTGGCCTATTTATTCCAAAGGCTTTCAATGTAAACAAGGCTGAACTTGATGAATAGAAGCAATATATGGTAATATAAGCTTTGGAAGAAATACTTGTCTCATGTTTTTGGATAGTCTCTTGGATGTTCTTGGATGATGAAAGAGGAATGTTGTTGGATTCCATGACTTGGTAGAATGGTATAGTGTCTCTCTCTCTTTGTTTTGTTTCCTAGTTTTCATTCATAAATCCATGTTCTTGCTTGCTATAGGACAGTAGAGAAAAAATTTGAGACATGCCCTTGGAGGCACCTCAAATTTCCTGTTTCTTCATAGCTTCCATGTTTTCTTCATTATTAGTCACATTAAAGAATTCTTAATTGCTCTTTAATAACTTAAGAATATTGTTTGCTTGTTTCATTCATGATTTTATGCATGCTAAGTATGATTTACGATATGCCCTTCTTACTCATGGCTAGCCATAGCTCCATCTATGAAACTTCTCTTTGACTGATTAGATTGTCATTTGTTGAACCAAGGAGGTCTTGTTCTAATCTTGCCCTTTGCCTAAGACTATGCGATCTTGTTTAGGCATTCTGGCATAGTGATTTGAGTTTTTTGTCTGTCTTAAGTGTATTTCCCCAAAGTCTAATAGCCATTTCCTAAAGTTAGAGAGTTATATATCTCTATCCATGGCTTGAATGTTTATTTCTATGCATTGATTAGCCTAAAGTTACATTTATCATGATTAATGGTTTTCCCTACCATGTTGATGTCAGCTATTAAACATTTTGTGCTTGAAATCCTCTGTTGTTCACAAAATTTATGTCCATATTACTCAATTTTTCCCAAAGATCCATTTTACCTCGAATAAAATCGGCCCTTCAACAACCTTGTATCACCATCTGAAAGATTCTTTAACCTTTTCGACCCCATAGCCCAGTTGATCCAACATATTTTTACCTATCTTATGTCTTTGATTAGTTAATCCCTCACAACCTAAAAACCAAAACTAAAAACCTACTTCGTAACTAGCCTAAAATCATAACACAATAAGCAAACACACATATATCCCTTATACAAATAGAGAGAGCCCTCTCTGAGTCTAGGAAGGCTAGGTCCTTGGGCTCCAAAGACTGGTTTGATGTTACACTGTCATTTGGTTTTCCAATCAGCCAAATCACAGGACCCTAACATAATGGCGATCATGGTGGGACTCTGAGTAACAAACAAACTTAGATTCCCTAAACATTCCAGCAGCCTTAAGAATACTATCTGATTGACTTATCCCACTGCTCCCTAACATAATGGTGATCATGGTGGGACTTTTAGTAAAAACATCCTAGGTATCCCTTAGGAAATCTCAAAATCTCAGTCAAACTTAGAAGAGTAGAATCTGGTTGTCTCACCATCCTAGCAAAATGATGACTCAGCTGTAGAACACTCTTACAAACTAGGTTGCACATAAAAACTCAAAAAACCACAAAACTTCCTTAGATTGGTTTTTGTCAGTACTGGTGGTGGACCACACACATATGCCTCAAAAAAACTAAAAATTCACTTGGCAACACCACTAGCCTCCAGTGGGCCTTACTACTTTACTAAAACTCTAGGCTACTATCCGATTGAGCCACCTCATCGCCTCACTAACATAATGGAGATCACGGTGGGGCTCTAAGTGATAAACAAAATTAGATTCCCTAAACATTCCAGAAGCCTTAAGAATACTATCTGATTAACTTATTCCACCACTCACTAACATAATGGCGATCACGGTGGGACTAGCTGAGTACATAACAGTCTAGCAAACTCTTGTAGATTCATTAGTCTTTAAAAATTAAACAGGCAAGCAGTCCATAAAATCATTTAGAGTAAACTCTTTTTGTTATCACCACCCTAGCAAAGTGATGAAACAAGTTTAGAATACTTTAATAAACCATAGGCTGCACATAAAACTCAAAAAACCCCAAAAATATTCCCAGATTGGATTTTCCTTAGTTACTGGTGGTGGACCATAGCTACATCTTTACAAAAACAACCAATTTTCCACCTAGCGACTCTGCTAGCCTCCAGTAGGCCTAAAAAATCCATAAAAGACCAAAAAAATCATAAACCATACCTTCCTACTAACTCATCCTTCCAAAACCTTAAGCTTAGGGTAGAAGCTCTGTAATCAATGACAAACTAAGTATAACTTAGCGATTCAGAAGACCTCACCTAAACATAGGAGATTAGCAGAAGTCTTCTTGCCAAGAGAACCATTAGCTTGTCCATACAACCTAGAAAACTGTTAAAACCAAGTGAATCACTCTTCTTTGCAAGTTTCCATCTCAAAGTTTGCTATAAAACTGTTTCCCATAAGCATCTTTGATAGTGTCAGTGGTGGACCATAGTTCTCATAAAAATCCACTTGGCGACTCCACTAGTCCATCCTTTTTGTTTTGACCATCCTTCACATTATTGAAACCCCATAAAGGCCATTCATTTGAAACATTCACAAATACCATCCTCTCTAAACTCTAGATTTGAAATCTGGCTTCATGAAGAATCAACACTAGATCTCATCCAGACCCAAATCCCCCTATCATAGTAGATGACCCAGAGAAGATTCTATGGCAAGCTTCTGCAACTGGCAATTTGGATACCGATAGGTCCATCCATAAAGCGAGATCAGTACCTAAACATCTCACAGCCTTGCAGGATTCCCCCTTTGACTTAAAATTAGCAAAAACCTTTTTTAGAAGCAAGTCACAAAGTAAGATAGACTTTGACAATCTTGAGCCCCTAGATCTGCCACAGAGTCCTAGTAGAGAAGCCTCGCCTACTACACTTCCCGACTTTAGCTTCTCCATCACTTTGGCTCCTACCATCCTAGATCTGCTCAAAATCAAATCACTAGTCCAAGTACATCCACCATACCTATCTAAACTACTACTATTCAAACCACCTCAGCTCATCCCACAAGCCCTCATTTTGTACATCATCCATTAGCTCCCATCATGGCAGCCTGGTACGCACCTTTGGTGTTGCCACAACCTTTGGCTCCGTTAAAAAATGACTATGAATCCAAAATCCCACGCTTTACCGGATTTGAGGCTACCATAGCTCAACAGCATGTAGATAGGATTAGCAATGCCTTTGAATACATGGAAATAGAAGACGACACCATCAGAATGAGGATGTTTTCCCAAAACCTGGGCGAAGAACCTAAAAAATGGTTTAAGAGCTTAACTCCAAACAGCATCCACAATCTCCCAGAACTCTACCAAACCTTCATAAACAAGTGGGAAATCCAAAAGAACCCCATTCAAATCCTGTCAGAGTATAACAATCTAAAACGGGAAAATGGGGAAAGTGTCCAGGGATACTGCACTAGGTTCAACAATGTGTATAACGCCCTCCCACCTCACTTCAAACCTTCACTTGGCTCAGCCTTGGAAAATTTCCCCGACGGTTTTGACCCAGACATGACTTATCAACTAAAAGACAAGGACCCCCCTACCTTAGAGGAAATGCAAAAAGTGGCTATAAATGCAAAAGCCAACTTAGCCGAAAAGAGAGCTAGGATAAGAGCAGAAAAGGGAGTCACCCACCATGACAAGTTCGCCCCTTCAGTATTTTCCTCAGATATGAGAATAGATGGCCTAGTCAAATCCATGACAAATATGTGGGAAAAAATGAGTGAAAAGGCACCTCTTAAGGAAAACCAGCCAAACCCTCAAAACCGTAACCAAAACTTTAGAAGAGACCAGTCTCAAAATAAACCAAGGGGAAAGGACCAACAAATCAGGCCATCCTTCAGTGAGAATCATGTTGATGAGGATGATAAAGATACAAAACCCATTGATGAAAATCATTTGAACCTCATAGGTTCTGATAACGAAAGTGAGTTTTACCTCACAGTAGAAGAGCAAGAGTTTTTCTCTCTGAATCAGGACGAAACCAACTATGAAGATCCCGAATATCCTGCCATAGATTTTCAGAATGCCATTATAGAAGCTCACAGGCAGTATAACCTTAGAAGCAGAAAAAACCAATACAACTCAAAGAAGGGTAGCCCTGACACTGCTAAAACCCCTGATACCATCCTTAAAAAGGCCATGGATAGCAACAAAATCGTGGTCAAGAAAATTGACCAAAACAAAGATAAAGCTATTCAAACAAGTCTGGGCTCAAATGCTCCAAGTACCTCCACACAGACTCCCGAGGTGGTTGTGTCAAACAAAGTCCCAAACCAGAGTCAGAAAATTAAGAACATAGAGAAAGTCATGTCTGAAAAAGCTGAAACAAATCTATCCAAGCTACAAACTCGTTTTAGTTTCGAAGGGGAAATTTCCAAAATAAAAATAACTATACCCCTTATTGAGCTAATAATTGTAGACAGGTATAGATCTCAAATCTTCAAAGTTTTTGATATAGGAAATGAGGCAGATACTTTCAATATAACTGATGACAAACCCGAGCTCTTGTTCGGCCCCAAAATAGAAGGTGAATACCAAGAAGGAACTGTCTCCCCTTTCTATGTAAGCTTGAACATACAGGACAAGATATTACATAATTCCATGTTAGATTCTGCTGGTTCCCATAACCTCATGCCTAAAACAATCATGGAAAACCTAGGACAAGAGGTAACTCAACCTTACAAAAACCCGTACTCCTTTGACTCAAGTCAGGTCAAATGTTTAGGTCTAATAAAGAACCTTTGTTTTGCTTTAACACAACTACCAGCAAAAAACCTAGTCATGGACATAGTAGTGGCCGATATTCCTCCTAAATATGGAATGCTACTATCAAGAGCATGGGCTGCCAAAATAGAAGGTAACCTTCAAATGGATATGTCATTCACTACCATCCCAGTTTTCAACCAAACTAGGAGATTATATCGAGAAACTCACATGAAATACATGGTTAGCAACCGGGATAAGCCAAACAACACTCCCATTTATTCCATTTATTCCATTTATTCCAATTTAGATTCTTTTATCTTATACAATGAAAGTGATATAAACAAGAAGATGGAAGAAAGTGAAGAGGTTTTCAAACCATCAAAAATAGATTTCGCATTACTAAATGAAGAAATCGATGACCAAAGCCCCAAGAAGCCTAAAAAACAGCTTAGTATCATGTATGAAAAAGAAGTTCTTTGGAATATAAGATTTGACGGTTCTTGTGGAAAAACTGGTTCGGGGGTCGGCATATGGATACAAAATACTAATGAAGGTCATTGTTTTAGATTAGAATTCCAATGTACTAACAACATTGCAGAATATGAGGCCCTTCTCCTTAGTCTGCACATACTTAAGGACTTAGGCGCCAAGAAAGTATCAACTGAGGGAGATTCAGAACTTGTAATCAGGCAAATCAAAGGTGAATATTCAGCAAAAAAACCCAAGACTAAGAGAATACAGGAATGCAACTTTAGACATCCTTAAAACCGTTGAGAAATATGAACTCACCTATATTCCTAGGATTCAAAATAGCCTAGCAAATGAGCTCGCCTTTGCTGCAAGCAGTGGCCAAATACCATGTTTAAGTGAGCAATATAGTATTCAGGTCAAACATCACCCTACAATACCAGATAATATTGACCATTGGCAAATATTCAAAGATGATGATCAAATTGATGATTTCTTACAATCTAGGAATGAATTTGAAGTAACCAAAACAGGCTTAGAAAATGAAGAAAAGAAATCTGGCCAAAATCAAGACCAGGAGCCAAATCCACCTTCTTGGACAAATTTAAACTTAGTAGACCATTCATATGGAACTGAGATAGGAGAGGACATTGACCAAAGAGAACTCGAAGTCTTACACTATGAAAATGACACCATACCTAGAGGGCTTGTGCCTTTAGAAGAGTTATTTGATTTTAACGATGTGGCCAAAAAGTCAAAAATGGAATCTACTGAGGTCAACATAGAAGAATATAACATAGGAAGCTCAGAAGAGCCTAGAAAGATCAAACTATCCAAAACCCTTCCACCTCACATAAAACAAAAGTACACTAAGTTTTTTAAAGAATTTAAAGATGTGTTCGCATGGGGATACCAAGATTTGAAATCATACGACACAAGCATCATTCAACATAAGATCCCCCTTAAAGAAAACCAAAAGCCTTTCAAACAAAATTTAAGAAGAATAAACCCAGTGTTACTACCTTTGGTTGAAAAGGAAATCAAAAAGATGTATGATGCTGGGATAATAGTGTCCCTCATGTACTTTGAGTGGGTCTCAAATATGGTATCAGTTAGGAAAAAGACTGGTGAAATCAGACTTTGTATCGATTTTCGAAACCTAAATAGAGCCTGTTTAAAGGACAACTATCCCTTGCCCAAAATGGACCACATACTTCAGAAGGTAGTAGGTGCTAAAAGGATCTCATTACTTGATGGTTTTTCTAGTTATAACCAAGTGCTGGTTTACCCCACTGATCAACACAAAACAGCTTTCACCACACCTTGGGGCACTTTTATGTATGTTAAAATGCCCTTTGAATTGATGAATGTCGACGCCACATTCCAAAGAGCCATGGACATAGCCTTCTCAGAAGACATAGGTTATTTCATAGTCATATATCTTGATGATATTACGTTATATTCCAAATCAGATGAATAACACCTAGTACACTTAAGAAAGGTTTTTAACAAATGTAGAAAATATGGTTTATCCCTAACCCCCAAGAAAACACTTTTCGGTCTAGAAGAAGGAAAACTCCTAGGTCACATCATTTCGGAAGAAGGAATAAAAATAGACCCCCAGAATAGGGCAGGAACAACCCATTGCCTTTTTTAGCAAATCCCTGAGAGATGCTCCCTTGAAATATAACATCATGGAAAAACAGGCGTTTGCATTGGTAAAAGCACTAAAAGATTTCCGAGTTTACATCTTGCATTCTCATGTCATCGCTTTTTTTCCTAACACCGTCGTCAAAGACATACTAAACCAAGATCCCGATGGTAAAAGGGGAAAATGGATCGCTATCATCCTAGAATATGACTTAGAAATATGACCTACCAAACTAATTAAAGGGAAAGGACTTGCAAGACTAATGGCTGAAACCAACCTCCAAGCTTTAGATATAAATTTCGTTGATACCTTAGAAGAAAAAGAAGAATGCACAACCCCTCATGTTGAAAAAATGTTTCTAAATTCACCTTGGTATGCAGATATTCTTTATGTATTATTTTATCTAAATGCTCCTCCAACTTTATCAAAGACAAAAGAAAGATTTCTTAAACAAAATTATTTAAAGTTTTGCATTATATATGGTCTTATGTATTGGAAAAATCCCACTGGTATGTTTCTTAAATGTTTTCTCGAGTCTGATGCAGAGAAAATTATGCATGTAATGCATGAAGGGGAATGTGAGGGCCATCTCTACTGGAAAACCACATCGAAAAAAATCCTTAGAGCCAGTTATTATTGGCCTACCTTATTTCTTGACACTCACAAGCTAGTTATGACATGCCATAAGTGTCAAATTTTTTATGGCAAGAAAAAGCTTTTACCTTTGCCCTTACACCCCATCATAGTCGAAGGACCCTTCCAGCAATGGGGTGTAGATTTTATTGGGCAAATTCACCCTTCCTCATCCGCTCAACATAAGTGGATCCTTACAACCACCGATTACTTTACCAAATGGATAGAAGCCATACCTTCCAGGAATGCCACCGATTCAGTCATCATCAAGTTCCTAGAACCCAATATCGTATCTAGATTTGGCTGTCCTAGAAAGATCATTATAGATAATGTCGCTGCCTTCTCCTCCAAAATAATGGTTGACTTCTGTTACAAATATCAAATTTCGTTAGGACATTCCACAGCTTATTACCCTCAAGGTAATGGTTTAGCCGAGTCCTCTAACAAAATCTTAGTCAACATCATAAAAAAACTTCTTGAACAAAATCAAAAGGCATGGCATGGAAAACTAGTACACGCACTATGGGCTGATAAACTAACCACCAAAAAATCCATAGGTATGTCTCCTTACCAACTATTTTATGGCATAGATGCCATTTTCCCAACATCTTTAGGGGTTCCAGTAATGAAGCTATTGCAGGAAGTTCAAATAGAAGTAAATGACACGCAAAGGAGGGTAAATTAGACTATCCATTTACAGCAAACAAGAGAAGAAGTTTACCAAAAGGCTTAGTTAGCGCAAGACAAAATAAAAAATATTTTTGACAGAAGGACTAAGGAAAATGATTTTCAGATTGGGGACAAAGTGTTAAAATGGGATTCTATAAGAGAAGACAAAGGTAAACATGGCAAGTTTGAAAATTTATGGAAAGGGCCTTTCATCATCAGCTCAGTCAGCAGAAACAATGTCTTTTTCCTGCAAGAACCTGATGGGACTGAAACTTTTGGAGGTCCTATGAATGGCAGGACATTAAAGAATTATTTTTTTCAAGAGCTCCAATTTTAACACATTTTCAATCATTGTATATACCATTTTTTAAAAAATAGATAAAAATAGAAAATTCAAAAAAAATAGAAAAATAGAAAAAGAGGGTGGTTTTAAAAATAGAAAGAAGGCCCCATGTTAAAAAAAATACATTCATTCAGAAAGCGTGCAAGTCTAAATGCCGCTACTAGTGCTCAAATGTCTTGTTCATTTATCTAACCTAATCATAGCTGAACATGTTTTAAATTTATTTGCTGATAAGTTAGTGAGTGGAAAATATGGTCAACATTGTGTAAGCTTGACTTATCACAGAAAGTAGATTAGGAAAATATACTGATTTCACATGCTCAAAACAGAACCAAAGAGGGAAGCGGGGATGAAAAAAAAATTGTGCATCCTAGCCCCGTTTTTCTACATTTCATTTTTTGCAAAATAATATTTGTGTGCAGCTTGTCCTTCATGCCACAAGTACATGACAAATCAGATTGTCTAACCCCAATTTGATCATTTTAAATTTCATGTTTTAGATTAGAGAACAAAATCCTGTCATACAGCTTAACCTTGACAGTTGATCTAGCATAGGTAGAGTAATGAAGGAGTTCATCAGCTTAATCTGAACTCCCGACAGATATAAGTGTAAAACTAGATAGGTTCATTTTTCAAAAAATATATATATTTTCAAAGGGTTGCTAGTCCAAATGCACCCATAGGGAAGAAAAAATGTTAGGAAAGCTAGTGGGGTAGGTAGAAATATCATTGATGCTAATCATGTTGTCAATTTTCAGAAGTAGCATCAAGGAAGAATGAAATTTGCGCCAATGGATAAGGCACTGGTCTTCATAAGCCAAAGATCTAAAATTCTGGACACCTCCTGAAAAGGAGCTGCCCTCCCCAAATGGAGCCACTGTTAGTCATCAATATTTTTCACTTGTTGGTGATGACTAGTTGTAACAACCAAGTTTTCTAGCAACTGATCTAAAAAATTGTCAAATTTGCTAGCTGGAAAACACCCATAAACATTTTTTGCCCTCCTACCTTTTCAATTCGCCCATGACGAGATGAAACCTCATTATCAAGCCCTGTCTAACCTCAACCATACTAGCTTGACCATCAGCTCCAAAGAAAACAATCGAAATCTGTCCAAAGAAGTCTCCCCTAAGTTAGGTAGTGGCGCTTTAGGCATTCCTCCCTTGGCAAAATATCCTAAAGCCAAAGAACCTCTATCTGCTATAGACCAGTCATAACAGGCCTTCCCATTCTGCAAATAAATTTGGTTACACCCCTAAGTCACGCCACTAACAAGCCCTAAAGTCTCACAATGCACATGCCCTAGGTCAAACTGATATTAGGTGGTTTTACAGTGTTTCAATAGATCTTTCAAGAGTAGAAGTGTACCAGCATCCCAGAAGAGAGTATTTGGATCAACATGATAAGATAGCTACTTCTCATGTGATTTTGAGCCTGGGATGCAGCTACAGGACAGAGAGTTGTCTCATTAAGCTCCTGCAGTCATAGTCAAAGCATGAAAAGGTAGTGAAAGGAAAGATAACATTGTTAAAAGCTGATGAAATGACATCACTGAGGAAAAACCTCCTTCATCTATAAGCAGAGGGTTTGAAGACTGAAAAACCTCCTTCATTTTATAAGTAGAGGGTTGAGGACTGAGAGCGCCTCCTTCATATCTAAGCAGAGGGCCAAGGATAAAGTTTGATTTTAGGGTTTTTCACTGACTGAGAGACAAATTGTAAGAACAGTAGGAGACATTTGAAGGCTTCTGAACAGAGCAATGATGTCAAAAATAAAGGGAAAGCATGAGTACTATAACTATCAAAGAAGATGACTTATCTCCTATCAGAGATTTCTTTCAAAGGCAGTCTGGAGCCAAAAAATGAACAAACCTTGCTGAGGGATGTAATTTCAATAAAGTTACAAAGATCCATCTCCTTGATAAACAGGCTTGACATTTAGTCTCTGTTCCTTTAACAAAACAGAGTTGAAAGTAGTTGAAATCAGCTAGGCTAAGCACAAGCCAAAAAGTGATGATTTCTTTTCAAAAGGTTCTTTTATTCCTGTTCATAAAAAAATTTCTTTCAATAACTCATCATAGTGGACAGAAGGCAATTTGAGCTTATTTTTCCCAAAGAGGCATTGCAACTAAACCCATATGTTCATAAATGTGCAAGAAGGATTATCGCATGTGTTTCAGGTTCCGGAACAACATTCAAAACCAATAAAGCATGCCACTGTTACAAATGAAGGCCTGCTCCTTATAAAAAGAGGTCAAAGATACCTTGTTGTTGCATTTTGAGTAAAGGAGAGATTTTTGAAAGAAGTTCCCTTTTGATGGATAGATGATGGTAAAGCCTAGGTGAATACAACTAGGCCTCACCCACAGTAAAAGAGAAGATTCATTTGGAGAATACATCTACAGTCACTATATAGCTTTGAGCCAGTTTTCCCTCTAACACGAAGATATAAGCAAAGGAAAGACATTTTTCCCTTTAATAAGCAAACAGTGAAAAGAGTTTGGCCCTTGAATGATTTTCTTATAAGTGGAAAGAGTCATATCTACCAAAACTGGCCAAATAGCATGCACATCCTTTCTACCAATGTTATTTAAAATGTGGGCCCCTTATAGCACGTCCAAAGTCATTTTGGTTTTTTCATTATGAGCAAAAGCATTTGTTTTAAAGAAAGAAGCTTTCAAAACCCTCACGAATAAAAGTCAATGGTGATTGACCTATTCACTTTCAAAAGGAGTTAAAGACTATTGCCCATATCTTTTTGCATTTCAAAAAGACACACAACTCCTCTTAAGTTGTTCACTGGACCGAAGCAGGAGTTTTTGAGCTAAAATTTGCAGATTTTAAAGCTTGGAGATTGCACGTCACGCCTAGAAAAGCACATGGTGCGTTCAGGAGACAATTTGTGAACAGTTTTTATTTTTGTGTAGCACGTGGCGCGCCTGTAGGCGTTGGTCACGACTACCCATCGTTGACCCGACTCCTTCTCTATTGTACGGTGCCTTCCCAATTCAACGTGCCATGCATGATTTAACACTCAAAACGCCTTCGATGAGTCTTGAAGCTGCTCAACCCTTGACAAAAAAAGCCACCATCGATCTTCGAGGTATTTTGTTTGCCTCCTTGGTATGTTCAACTTAAATCTAAAAAGGGTGATCAATGTTGTGGTTTGTCAAGAGTAAATGGTGGCGAAAAAATGAAAATCTTGGTGTAAATCAAGGTCTGTTGGGGTAAATAGTTCGAATATTTTTGACATAATGAAAGTGGAGTGTTTATGTCAATGTAAAAATGCCTAAAACCTGCCCTCAAAATAGTGCTAAAACATAAACCTGCAAGTCAAATTATACACAGTAGTGGAGGTTTTGTCAAATTGTTGGAGGTGCCCTAGCTGTGATAGGGCAAAACCGTAAACTCTTTCAGCTATATTGTAGCAGTGAAAACAGTGGTAAGAAGGGTTGAACTTTTGTTTAAGGTCAAATATTGTTGTGGCTGTCATTGCCCGACATTGACATAGTGAAAGTGGTGGGTTTTTATTGATGTCAAAAAGGCCTAATAAACTGTCCTCAAAACAGTGTTAGAAGGTAAAGCAGTTTTATAAAGGAAAACACAGTATTCCTAAGTTGAAACATTGAGCCTAATTTAACAACAGTGAGCATACATAAATGACTTTGTCACTTTCAAAAGTCCTCTCTGTGTGGTGAAAATAAAAATTAGTGCTGCCTCTTTATCCATGAAATAGACTGTAGTGAGTGAAGCTGTTATTGCAATTTGAAGGTTTTTTGTCAAACTGTGTGTGAGAAACAGTGAAGTACAAGATAAGTGTTTTGATTGGGAGGAGTGTTTGTCTTCTACAAGGTTGTCTTTTTTATACCAAAAACACAGAAAAGCTTTGTGGCCTTACCCAACACAGTGATCATTTGACTGTGTGTAACTTTTTTTTGCCTGTGTCCTTGTTATTATAACTATGTGTTGATTGGCATACAAAGGAATATAAGCAGTGATTTGGAAGGAGCAAAGAGTTTTGTGTTAAAAAAACATTTCACATAGCATTTAAAGAGATCTGCCTTGGTAAAATAGTGACTAACAAAGAAGACAGAGTTGTGTTTGAGAAAGAATTTTAAAATCCATTTTGAGGAAGCTTGGTGTTACAGAGAGCATTCAGAACAATATTCCCCCCAGGCAGGACAGTAGGAGTGGCTTGCATAAGATATTTGAGCCTACTTCCACTAAAGAAGTGAATGCCCACCCATCAATCTTGTTCAATTTCCATAAGGTTGGGTGTTTAGATTATTTTCAAAGAGTGAAAGAGGTGAAGAACTTTTCTCCTTTGACACACCTTTGTGCTTTGAGGTTTCAAGACAAGCATTTCCAGCTGGCAGGCCTTGATTTCAAATTCTCTCCAAGTTCCATCTCCAAGGCCACTAAAATCCCCTATATTTTGGAGAAGTGGTTTAAACAAATCCATTTGTACTCAGAAGACTACAAGCCCTTTCTAAATCCTGAGCACAGAGATTCATGTCCTTCTATTTTCCCCTTATCATATCTTTTGACCAGCTACGCCCCCCTCATGAAGATCATCATGAAATACTTCACTTTCGAGGGAAGATTCTCCTGAGTCTATGCCTATTACATTCGACTTCTCATGCATTTCACAAGGGCCAAGTTGCTAAATCTTCCTTTCTTCTTACACATGAGCATTGAGAAAATGGCCTCCACTGTTCACAAGAAACCTCCTTCACAGCAAACAGCCTGCCTCTTCCACCACTCTCTCATCAAAGTCATCATCATTCGTCGGCTTGAAAATAGGGAGGTCTCTTGGGATACTTTCATCACCCATCTGGATTTCTCCTATGTCCCTCCAGTTCATACATCCCCTACACCTCCTACCCATTCCCAAAAATCTCAAGTTTACCACAGAACAAAAAAAGGAGCCTGAAGAAGGAGAAGAGAGTGACCATGAGGAGGAAGAAGGACATGAGCAGGAAGATGAAAGTGATGATGAGCAGCAGCAAGGGGATGAAGAAGAAAGTGTTAAACAGTAGCATCACAGTGAGACAGAACAACAAGAGAATGAAAGTGTTGAACAAGAGCAGCATGAAGGTGTTGAACAAGGGTATGAAAGTGATGAACAGGGGCAACCAAAAGATGCTGAACAGGAGCAGCCAAAGGATGTTGATCAGGGACAGCCAAAATATGATACACAATAGCTACAACAGTATGAGCAAGGGCAGCCTCAGTATGAAGAACAACAGCCTCCTCAAGAAGAACATCAACCTCAAGAAGAAGAGGGGCAGCAGGATAAAAATTTGCAGCACAGTGAAGAGAACATCCCTCAAAGGGAAGTGCAAAAGGACAACCAAGGCATCCATAAATAACTCTGAGACAGTGGAAAAAGTGAGGGGCAAAGTGACAAGGGTAAAGAGCCCATGGAGCATGTGCTAGCTACCTCTCCTAGGCAAGGGGCCATGCTCTCTTCTCCGAAAGTCACCAAGCCCCAGACAGCGAAGAGAAGGGTGCCTAGAGTTGTAACTCCAAATGTGACCAGGGCCCTCCAAAGCAAGGAAAAGTTTCCCAAGAAACCCATGGTCGAATTTCCCAAGAGGAAGAGTACTAGAAGAGCCACCCAAAGCAAAGGGAAGGGCAAGGAAGAGAGAAATCATGAACAGGAAAGGGAATTCAACATCATCCAAATCCAAAGTAATGATAGTGATAATGAAGCACAGATCCTATAAAATATTTTGATCCATAGAGAAATCCAAATTGATGCCTTGAGATCTGATCTTCATAGAGCTAGGAACTTAAATCACTTTTTGCAAGTCCAAAACAAGCAAATGAGTGTCCATATGGCTGTACATGAGACACAAGCCATCCGATACAAAAAGGAGGCCTCCAAAGCATAGGTAAGATTGGAAGAACTCATGGGTGAGTTCGAGGAAATTGAAGGTGAAGATCAGCCTAGGTGAAAGAGGCCAAGAACCATGGAGCTAAAAAAAGCCCTTGAGAAACAAAAAGAAGAAGAAGATGCCCTTCTCCAATCTACCCCTCTCACTGCATTGTTCGAACAAGAGATAGAGAAAAATCGGGAAGCATGGCTTGAGAGAGTTAATGATCACTTGGAGAAGAAATTGGAGAGGGAAAACAGGGACTTGGACCTCCAACGGAGGATGACTGGGCATTATAAAAATCTAAATCAGTTTTCCCGACGGAAGTTGAAGGCTACTCAAGAAAAACTCAAGCAGGCTAAAGGGAAGCGCCCGACACAAAAGTTGAGGAAATACACCTCAAGGCTCCAAATTTTGGCCTCTGCTTCACAGCATGTTGCTGAAAACCCTTGAGGGTCATGCTCACCAATTTTGGGTGAAATTCAACATATTTTGGTTTTTTGTCATTTTTGGGTTTTTGGCCAAAAACCATGGGCATCGCCATTTCAGTTTGGGGCATCATCAAAGGATGAAAATGGTGTCATTGGATGCCATAATTTGAGGGTCACATACTTAGTGATTTTCAGAACAATTGAAGATCTTTTGCTCCCCCAAAATGGTGAAAAACACTCGCTTTTTCTACACTCTGCGCTGTTTATCAGCAATGCTTATTTTTTGGGTTTTTACACACAGGCCTGTTTTTGGAAAACTTCTAGTGGTAATTTGGGAGAAAACTAAGCATTTTCAGAAATTACACACTCAGATATTTCCAACGAGCTATCATGAGCCTCATTTCGACACTGGGAAGGCCTCCAAAGGTTGCCAGCAAGTCAAGGGACCTTTTGCTGATGTATTTTTTGAGTATTTTTGTAAAAAATTGAACCTTTCAAAATTGACTTTTCCTCATGTGCGTTTAGCTATTTTTGTGCATGATAAGTTATGAAAAGTCAATTTATTTCCCTTTTTTAGCAATTTTTGAGATATTTGTTAGATATTTTTTTCCTTGGGCTTTGCAAAGCCTTAAAGGACAAGTCTAGATATTTTGGATAGGCCAATGAGATTGCAAGTTGAACCAAGAGGTTTTCCTCACTTTTTCCTATTTATTCCAAAGGCTTTCATTGTAAACAAGGCTGAACTTGATGAATAGAAGAAATATATGGTCATAAAAGCTTTGGAAGAAATACTTGTCTCGTGTTTTTGGATAGTCTCTTCGATTTTCTTGGATGATGAAAGAGGATTGTTGTTGGATTCCATGACTTGGTAGAATGGTATAGTGTCTCTCTCTCTATTTTTTTTCCTATTTTTCATTCATAAATCCATGTTCTTGATTGCTATAGGATAGTAGAGAACAAATTTGAGACATTCCCTTGGAGGCATCTCAAATTTCATGTTTCTTCATAGCTTCCATGTTTTCTTCATTCTTAGTCACATTAAAGAATTCTTAATTGCTCTTAAATAACTTAAGAATATTGTTTTCTTGTTTCATTCATGGTTTTATGCATGCTAAGTATGATTTACGATATGCCCTGCTTACTCATGGCTAGCCATAGCTCCATCTATGAAACTTCTCTTTGACTGATTAGATTGTCATTTGTTGAACCAAGGAGGTCTTGTTCTGATCTTTCCCTTTGCCTAAGACTATGCGATCTTGTTTTCAAAGTGCCCAATAGCTTGAAGTACTGTGTTTAGGCATTCCGGCATAGTGATTTGAATTTTTTTTCTATCTTAAGTGTATTTCCCCAAAGTCTTATAGCCATTTCCTAAAGTTAGAGAGTTATATATCTCTATGCATGGCTTGAATGTTTATTTCTATGCATTGATTAGCTTAAAGTTACATTTCTCTTGATTAATGGTTTTCCCTACCATGTTGATGTCAGCTATTAAACATTTTGTGCTTGAAATCCTCTGTTGTTCACAAACTTGATGTCCATCTTACTCCATTTTTCCCAAAGATCTATTTTACCTCGAATCAAATCGTCCCTTCAACAACCTTGTATCACCATCTAAAAGCCTCTTTGACATTTTCGACCCCATAGCCCAGTTGATCCAACATCTTTTTACCTATCTTATGTCTTTGATCAGTTCATCCCTCACAACCTAAAAACCAAAACCAAAAACCTACTTCATAACTAGCCTAAAATCATAACACAATAAGAAAACACAATATATCCCGTACACAAATAGAGAGAGCCCTCTCTGAGTCCACGAAGGCTAGGTCATTGGGCTCCAAAGACTGGTTTGATGTTACACTATCATTTGGCTTGCCAATCAGCCAAATCAGGGGACCCTAATAGCCTAAAGCTAATTGGAATATTAAATTTTTCTTTACTTTTATGTTCATGAATAAATGTATAAAGGAGGAACATAAAAACTACTGAAAATAGTGAATAAATCAATGCCCCGTGTGAACAAGGCTAAATCTGGGCTACCTTAATAAAACACCCTTATGTGTGAAAGGGATTGACACATTTGATTGGGTCAACAAGACCAAATCAACAGTGCTATCTAGAGGGGATAAACCTCATGTATGCACAACGCAGTTTTAGTTGGAGGTGGCACATGTGAGAGGAGCTAAATCATTGAGATGGTTTAGGGTTTGGCAAGATCTCTATCTTATAAAAGGAAGAGGAAGGCAACATGAGAAGTTTGTTTTTGAACATATTATATTTATGAATATATTTTCTATTTAGACTGATATCATTCTCTTGTTTTTTAACTAAGAATAGTGTTGTTTAGGACTAGGGTGTTCCTCATCGGGAATCCCACCTCTTCCATTGAGTAGCTCTTGGAGGAGTCTTACATTTCTTGTCCACTATTAGGCTTAAGGCCAAGATTCTTCTTCCAACTACAACGCAGATCATTTTGAGGGTTTTGTTTTCTTTGTAAGCTGTAGCAAGTGGAGGCTAGATCTATTCATATCTAGGCCAATCTAGTGCCTCTTTTCAGTGGGGAGTTTTCTATCCCCTTTGAAAGAGAGTATTAGACGTTTGGAGCTACATTTTCAGATATTGGCATCAGGCCAAACTAGTACTAGAGCCTACAACACAGTTTCCCTTCCAGAACTACGTTATTTGCAAGTGTACAATTGCAGGGTGTTTTGACACACTTTTGGAGGAGAGATCTCTAGTGTTGGGGTTCTACCCTTCATTGTGGTGATCTATGGATTACAGATCTAATCCATGTTTTGTTTAGATATTATCTTCTTATTATTGTATTTACTTCAGAAATTCCTGAATATTACTACAGATATGCAACATAGATCTCAGAACTACTCTTTGTATTTCATGTTTTGCTCAAAACCCCAAGGGGAATTTGTAGAGGAGCTCTTCTAGTGTAAAAATCTGATATAAATCTAATATTTTGTACACACATAGGCTCTAGATCTGAAGTGTAATATACATCTATTGCAACTCTTTAAAATAACTTTGTCAAGTCTTTTTGCAGTCCAATACATTGTTGTAGCACCTCTTTATCAGGATTTTCTTCATGAAAGTCTTCCATTTTCTCTTTTACATTGTATGGGCAACATTATAGATCTGATTTGCTGATGTATAAGTTATTTTTGAGCCACCATATTGGCCTTCTACTACTGTTCATTTAAACTGCATTATTTTATTGCAGTATTTCTTGTACATGTGCTGCAGTCCCATTCTTGAGTATTTTTTTGCCATACTTGGTGTGGGAGACTTGTTTACCTCACCTAGGATGATTTGTTCCTAATTACCTCTTGGATTTAGATGAAATTTTTGTCAAATATAAGGGATCCAAGGGTTGATCGAGACTTCTTTAGCATCCATTTCTGAAAAATGTATTTTTCAGACATGCATTGCTGACAGACCCAATCTGGGGATATTACAGTGGTATCAGAGCATTATCTTGGCATAGCTTGTGCTTGTTTTCTTAAGAAGCCAATATGTCTTTTCCAGACAAGCGAAGACAAAAGAAGTATGATTACACTGAAGACATAGAAGAAAATGGGAAGACCCCTTTATCTTGAAGATTGAAAGGAGAAGATTTCTCTAAAACTCTTTCTCAAGCTATGTATGAGCTTAAAGGAGAAATCTAGGGAATGAGGAGGGAAATACATGCAGATCCCTCAAGGATATTGTTACATCAAGGAAGCCCCAGTACATCTCACTATGTGTGTGAGCATTCAACCACACAATCTGATCTACAACGTTGGAGCATGCCTACTTTCTTGACAAAGGAAGGAGGGAAAGGAGGAACACCAAAGGAGGAATCTCTTGGTGATTATCTCCAAGAATATGAGTCTCAATCAGAGAGATTCAAGGAGCATATCAATTTTCTAGAGTTCTTCTAACTTAAAGAAGAAATAAGATCCAACAGCTATAGTAGAAGAAGAGGGTGCATGCAACACACTTTGGGTAGATTCTCTCTACCTACTTTTAACGGATCACCTAAGAACTCAACCAAGTTTTGGGCAAGGAAGCTTGACACATATTTCCAGTTGCATCAAGTTTAAGAAGAAGAAGCCTTGAGAGTAGTAGCGCTGCATCTTCAAGGTAAGGCTTATGCCTAGTGGCTATTTGAGTCTTCTTCTTTGAAGGGTGTAAATATCTTTCTTATGCAAAGTTCACTAGGAGACTAGTGAAAATATTTGAAGTAAGACATGTTGAAACTTGTTGGGGAGAAGAAATCAAGCCTAAGAAATCTGAATCTTTGCATGAGTTGGAAGAATCCATAAATGCAACTCCATTTCTGAACTTTTTTTAGGGGGTTGAAGATCTACTGCATGATTTTCCAAAGGCAAAAGCCCCACTTCAACAAGGTCTCTCTTCTCAAGGAGAAGACATGAGGGTTCCTTCTTCAAGAAGAGATCAAGGAAAAGGGTCTCTTAATGATGAGGCATTCTCCCTCGATGAGGAGAAAGGAGAGAGAAAGCAGAGAAGATCCTCCAACACTGTGATAGCAGGAGGAGATCCATTTGTACCAGGAGATGGAGATGAAGCAATTGCTTCCACTAGAGAGGCTCTTACATATTTGCAGGGAGTTCCTAAGGATCTTCCATATGGAGGACATGAGAAGCATGTGTCTATGTTAAGAGATAATGAGATAGAAAAAAGGAGGGATCACAAAGCTGACATAGAAGAAGATGATCAACTATTTCTAGGAGAGGAGAATGGAGAAAATGCTCCAATTACAGGCACTCTTTCACCACTAAGATGGGTCTAAAAATTTCATGAGACTTCCATAAATGAAACGAGTTGAATTTTCACAGTAGAAGCAGGGACATGAGGATCCCATCTATTATGCATATGAGGATGGTCCCTGAAACCTCATTATCTAGTGGAAAAACACCTAGGAGGCCACTTGATTCAGATTTTGTGGGGAAGACCTCATAACCTGTTGCTCCAAACTTAGATCCAGAAGGGATTAGAGCACTTGAATACAAAGCTACATCACTAGGAGATTTGGGTAAGCTCAAGGAGGAGGGAAATATTCTTCCCCTATCATCATCACCCACTCTCTTTTCTGATCTTGCACTATGGGAGGAGAAGAATGGAAGGAACGAACTTCCAACATACACCTTTGACATGGAAAATGTCAAGGAGGAGAAAAAAAAATGGCAGACACTTCAGATGACACACTATCAGTGCTGTCATTGTTGGGCACATTAGATCCATATTGGAAATCCTAACTGCTGGTGGAATATTCCAAGGATCTTCACACTTGCATGATTCTAGATGACATAATACATGATGGAAGCTATTCAATCCTAGATGGAGTCATTTATAACCATGGTAGGCTGTTCTTGTCTAGAGCCTCCAAGCTCAAGGAGAAGTTACTACAAAGAGCTTATGAAGCTCAAAAACATCATATTGAGGAGCTACTATTGGGATGGCTTTAAAAAAGGACTATATTAGCATTTTCAAAGATGCATGAACCATGTGGAGATGGAGCAGCAACATGACTCTATAAGAGAGTTAAATCAGCCTTCTCTTTCTCTATTTAATGAGGAGACTAGATCTATGCACCACTCCATTGATATGAGGAGGATTGTTGGTGAAGAGAATGCTCTTGTTACACACGTTTTATATTATGATTTCATGAATTATTCTACGATGCTTTGGAGGCCATGACTCCAAGGAGAAGCATTATATCTTGTAAGCCTCATGGCCAATATTGGGCCACAAACATTTCTGAATTTGGCCACTCCCTTGGAAGGAAAATGGAGATTTTGCAACATGATGGGTGCTTCCATAAGGCACCAAATATATCTCACACTTTCAGCTATGGTGAGATGGTATGGGCAGCAATTAAGTGGTGGGAAAATCACTTAACACATCTTGATTTGATGTAGGGAGGGGATGCTCTACGCTGGTTCCATATGTGGGACTATGACCCACCTCCATGTGCACAAATTTCTGTTTGTTTGTACATTGTTTTGATCCCCTATATTGATGATGTACTTGTACTTTTTATGGGGATGTATGGAGGAAGGAGGGAAGGCATGCATGTTCCCTATGGGATGAATACATTCCTTGTACTTCATGTCTTATATTTCAGGGAGGGCATTGGGAAAAGCATGTTTGTTTCATGTGATTTATTGTTTCCTCATGAGATGAGTTGTTTGCATCTCATGAGAACCTTGGTGGAACAAGTCATGGATGGATGTATTGGTGATCACTTAGCTCATGGGAGAAACTTATCATTTGATTGTGTCACCAATGGAGGAGGAAAGAATTTGCAGCACTCACCTTATCAGTTGCTTGAGGACAAGCAACATTTTGGAGGGGAGGACTGTAATATTCTCAATTAGCCTCAAGCTAATTGGAATATTAAATTTTTCTTTACTTTTCTGTTCATGAATAAATGTATAAAGGAGGAACATAAAAACTCTTGAAATCAATGAATAAATCAATGCCCCATGTGAACAAGGCTAAATCTGGGCTACCTTAATAAAACACCCTTATGTGTGAAAGGGATTGACACATTTGACTGGGTCAACAGGACCAAATCAACAGCGTTGTCTAGAGGGGATAAACCTCATGCATGCACAACGCAGTATTAGTTGAAGGTGGGACATGTGAAATGAGTTAAATCATTGAGATGGTTTAGGGTTTGGCAAGATATCTATCTTATAAAAGGAAGAGGAGGGAAGCATGAGAAGGTTGTTGTTGAAAATATTATATTTCTAAACATATTTTCTATTTATACATATATCATTCTCTTGTTCTTTAGCTGAGAATAGTGTTGTTTAGCACTAGGGTGTTCCTGATCGGGAATCCCACCTCTTCCATTGAGTAGCTCTTGTAGGATTTTTGCATTTCTTGTCCATTATCAAGCTTAAGGCCAAGCTTCTTCTTCCAACTACAACGTAGATCCTATTGAGGGTTTGGTTGTCTTTGTAAGCTGCAACAAGTGGAGGCTAGATCTATTCAGATCTAGGCCAATCTAGTGCCTCTTTTCAGTGGGAGAGTCTTCTATCCCCTTGGCAAGAGTGTATTGGATCATTGGAGCTTCAGATCCATACCTTGGCATCAGGCCAAACTTTTCATCAAGTATACAATGCAATTTATCTTCCAGGACTGCATTATCTGCAAGGAGGAAATTTGCAGGGAGTTTTGGCAAACTTTGAGGAGTGATCTCTGGTGATGGGAATTTTCCTTTCACTGTGGTGATCCATGGATTTCTGATCTATTCCATGTCATATTCAGATCTGATCTGAATACTCATGTATATGCTTCAGAAATTCTGATTCAATCTGTAGATCCGTTGCATAAGATCTCAGATCTAATCCATGTGCTTCATGTTTTTCTAAGAACCCCAAGGGGTATGTAAAATAGAGACAATATAGTGTACAAATTTGATATAGATATAATATTTTGTACACAAATATGCTCTAGATCTAAGTTGTAATCTACATTTGTTGTATGCTCTTGAAAATAACTTTTTCAAGCCTTTTTGCAGTGTAATACATTGTTGCAGCACCTCTTTTTGAGGGTTTTCTTCACAAAGGTCTTCCATCTTTCTCTTGTACATTGTATGGGCCACATTGCAAATCTAGTTTTCTGATGTATAAGTTATTTTTGAGCCACCGTATTGGCCTTCTACTGTTTTTTATTTAAACTGCGTTATTTTACTACAGTATTGCTTGTATATGTGCTGTAGTCCCATTCTTGGGTATTTTTTAGCCATATTAGGTGTGGGAGACTTGTTTACCTCACCTAGGATGATTTTTTCCTGATTTCCTCTTAGATTTAGATGAAATTTTGTTAGATCTAAGGGATCCAAGATTTTATCTAGACTTCTGTAGAATCCATTTCTGAAAAATGCATTTTTCAGACATGCATTGCTGATAGACCCAATCTGGGGATATTATAAGTATTAGTAGACATTGCAGGAGTGAAGGTACGTGTAGATTTTGAAGTGATACAAATTTTGGTTGATGCAAACCCCTACCCTATGATGTTAGGGTTGGATTGGGCCATTGATATGGGAGGCATCATCAACCTGAAGCGAATAAGCATGATCTTTGAGAATAATGGTACGTGGATGATAGTCCCACTAGATCCAGTAGAAGGGGAAAGATATACAGAGCTAGTACGCGAAGGAGGTGATGTCAACCATACTTACAAGCTGACTCCATGGGATGAATATTAGATCAACCCTACAGATGATGGCATGCTGAATTGGGAGAAGTATATTTCATGTTTCTCAGACTTGGATGGCGAGATGGAGAACTAGAAGAATCGGTAGCACGATGTTTCTGCGCTGCGCTACCTCAAGATTATGAAGAAATTTTGGTGTATCTCCTCAGAGGTAAGATAAATACCCTAATTTTATGGTTTTGGTAGTGTCAAAGTATTTTTTGAAGAATTGGAAAAGGTTTTCCCAGAATAACGAAATTTTTGGGCACCTAATCTAGTTATGCGCGCAACCCTAGCGCGTTGGTGGGATACACACAAGGGTGTATTTAAGGATTGGGAGGAATGCAGAAAAATGATAAATTTGTGCTTTGAACCTCCCACTACGCCACCAGCTAATTTTTTCTATGGTCCCGGATACCCACCCAAACACCTTGTAATTCTCCAAATGAGGAAAAACAAGAATATTGAACGTAAAACTACAAATTGTAGTAAATATCAATACATCAAAATGTGAGTAGATCATAGAGCCATTTTATTAGATGTCATATCAGAAAAATGAGTACAAGATCTTGAGGGAAAAGAAACTCGAGCTAGGCAAAACAAGCCTCAAATGCCCGAGTACACCAAAACATGAAATATTGTTGCTACACAAAATGTTGGAAGGTCATGACTGCACAATCCTATTGAGAATAACTGCAACTAGAAACTAAGAACACATGGATCTTCTGATATAGTGCTCAGAAAATGTCGAGATCAGAGATCTAGGCTCTCTAGCACAATTCTAAGACAACCTAGAAAGGGTTTCAGGAATACACAATCTGAAAAATGCATCCCTAGGGCTGAATTACACTCTGGAACTGAATAACTCCTGATATGTGGCTGATATGATAAGAAAATAGTTAATACTCCTCCCCACTAGCTTTCTGAATGACGTGTTTCTCCCCTCACTAGAAAACAAGCTCAAGAACTTAGGTTCTCCACCCTCCACTGCTGTTAGTATGAATCCTTTTTCGAAGTGTACGAAAAAAGACCACTTTAGCTATGCATAACTAATAGCCCTAAAATAAAATATGGCTACCAATATCTTCAGATCTGCAGTTAGTTAATCAAGAAAAGAGCTGCAAAAACCAGATCTATACATAGAAAGACATTAAGCAGTAAAAAGAAGGGTTTGCACCATATATCCAATAGACAAGACAAGAACAATTTTTGAAAGAATTTTTTGTATTAAGGGCACCTGGGAGGAAAAAAAGAAGATGTTTCCAATTCTCCTCAATGGGATGGGTTCTTGGAAGTCCTCAGCACTTCAGATCTAGAATCTCTCTCTCTTGTTGGTGTAGAAAACCCAGACAAAGATAGAACTCAAAGGGAGCTCACACAACAAATAATGTAGAATGTGACCAAGTGTATAGATCCAGAGTGATATAATAGGCAACAAAAGGTGAAGAATGGTAGGAAAAACCCTCCTATTTATAACAAAATATTGGGTCATTCTAGATCTTGGTGCACGATTAAAATAATGTTAATCAAATCTAGATCCACCTTTTATGGAATATTTTATTATATTTGTTGGAGGGAAAAAGTATTTGACTTGGATCAAATCCCTTTATTTGTCAATAATAAATAAATAAATGATTTATTTATCTTTTTAAGGAAGTGGTTGAAGGATAATCAAATAAATAATGATTTATTTAATTATTTGTGGATGATTTGGTCATATTTAACAAGGAATAATATCTAAATAAGATTTAAATAATTATTCCTAAAAAATAATAAGATAAATAAAGGTTTATCTAATTAATTTCTTTGTTTTGGGTTAAACATGACTAGGAATAATAATTAAATTATGGTTTAATTAATTATTCTATGAGGAAAATCAAACAAATATAGGTTTGTTTAATATTTCCTTTTGGGGTTTTCTGTTTAGACCATAAACAACCTAATAAATGTGTTTTATTAAGTTATTTTACATAGTGAAAGCAATTTTACTTAGGGTAAAATTGGTCTTACATGGTGTACTTGGGTCCATCTAATGATAGTAGGTTAGATGACCAAAAAATGGTGTAACAGATTGCCCCCCAGCGTGCGAGTGTTAGGAGCAAATCATATGACCGAAGTACGTTGTAAGAACTCAATCACCGGACATCAAAAGGGAAGTCAGAGAGAGAAATGTAAGGTAGACTAATGTGCTGAAGAACTAGACCCTGAGGAGACGAGACTTGCAGGTGCAACAAGTCTCTTTTTATGAGAGGGTACTTGTGCTAAAGGCGGTGGGGGAGGCATACCTATGCCCGCCGAGACAAAGTACAAAAGAATAGTGTGTCCAGTAAACAAGGGACCGAACCATAAAGTACAGCCGGCATAAACATGAGCCAGATAAAAATACAATGAGGGATCCCACATACATGTTGTTCCTGGGATAACAGCCAGGACTTATACAATAATATCTGAGTAAATGAGATACAAATACAACCCAAATGCCCCCTATAAGCGGGGAAGGGCTCACAAAAATTGACTGATACATGCAAATCAAAGAGGCGCTGCAAGCGGCTAAGGCCGACATCATCAAATATATGGAGTTGCATCGAGGGATGTAAGGAAGAGGTCATCTGGGCATGTGGGGGGCTACCTGCAGGGCCACCCCCTCATGAGGGCTAAGACATCTCACACACACCCGGGAATCACCAAGAGCTGCTGCTGCATCACTGAACCATCAAGTATATTGATCTCGATCATGCTGAAAGAAGCTAGAGTGGAGAAACAATCAAGTCAAAGGGAAATGAGAGATCCCTTTGCCTGATCCGAGGCACCGAACAAGAGCGGAAGATGGAACCAAGGTACACCGCCCTCTAGACCTGTCTTCTAGAATGAAGGAGCTGATGTCAACAGAAGGAGGTCTGCCATAGGTGAGGCAATGAGAGGTCCTCAACTAACGCACGAGAGAAAATAGTAGAGCGACGGACAGACTAATACCAATGATGATGGTGGAATGGAGGGGACTGAGTAGCGAATGGACGACTTCCCTTGCTAGAGCATAAAGGGCATGAATGACATGGCAGCGACTGACACAATATCATCAGGGATAAGGGACAGTGGGACTGAAGGCCATAATGTGTGACGCAAGAGACAAACCAAGCAATGCGGGGTGGAGGACTCGGGATAGACTCCATGAATGCGATGATGACTCCACTTGGATGCTTTAAACAAGGGAAAATCGATGGTGCTGCCACACAGTAAAGGTCCAATGGGGGACCATGAAAACATGAGTACAAGATGGTAACTCACGATGACAATCAAAACGAACAAAGACAAGTAAGGAGGCAAAGTGGTGCCCCAAGTACAAGTGTTGTAAGTGAAGAAATGTGATTTTAAGGAGAGGTGAAGTGACCTATCTTAGACAAAATGTGTC
The DNA here is from genome assembly GCA_034641835.2 of Pinus albicaulis. Lineage (NCBI taxonomy): Eukaryota > Viridiplantae > Streptophyta > Pinopsida > Pinales > Pinaceae > Pinus > Pinus albicaulis. Next base: position 1,674,529,830 of record CM076584.1, on the reverse strand, counting down.
TGGGTGAAGTATCAAATCACAAAAAAATAACAGATTCCCATTTGAGGGCTCAGTGAGAGCTTTCCAACGGTGCAGACGGTTTGTCAAACGGAGCTACGGTATGGTCACAACGAGCGAAAGAAGAAAAAAGGGTTCTCTTTTAATAAGGTAGTTTTCCCGCCAAACCCACTCATTTTCTAGTGTTGATGTGGTGAATGTAGAGAGGAGAGAAGGCCCTAATCCTTGCGGTGAGCGTAGTGAACAAACCGACCATTGGAATCGAGATCCGTCAGTTGCAGGTAAGAGACCTAACCTTACTCTTTCATTTTGATGGATTGAAAGTTCAGATTAGGGCCCAGAATCTCAGGAACAACCCCCTTTGCATATTTTCAGTCAGGTCGCACTTTTTGGGCCAAAATCTACGACCTGGGACGTAGTTTTTGAGCCAAAAGGTGTGACCTATCCCAGGATTTGGCAAAAAAGTGCGATCTGGAAGATGAGGGGGTTTTAGTGTTGTTTGATGACTAAGATTTGGGTTTTTTGTGTTTGGTTACAGTATTCCCTATCTGTAGGCTGAAAAAGATGATGTTTTTGTGCAGATATGGTAGATATACAGGTGAACTGGAGAGAGAGGGACCTGGGTACATTACGGGCAGAGATCCAGGCAGATCAGGGTGTCCGTCGTGTGTTGGCTAGGTTTGGGGTTCTGAAGTTTTTGGAGAACCCTTTGATGAGAGTTGGAGAGCCCTTGTTGGCCCGAATTATCAGTTATTGGGATCCAGAGCATGAGGTCTTTGTAGTGCAGGGGCACATGATTGAACTGACAGTCCAGGATGTGTATTTCCTGACAGGTCTCCCACCACTTGGGATGGTGGGAAATACGCATCCAGTGTTACCGCGGGGGCGGAACATCATGGAGTTTGTGGAGTGGAATTGTCGACCGAGTCTCCGAGTCAAAGGGACGCGAATACCGATCGGGGACCTATAGAGACTGGAGACTCGGGCAGTGGCTGCAGCAGTGCTGCGGATCCTGGGCAACCAAGCATTCCATCACATCACTGGGGGGCAGATGATGATCGTAGAGAGCGTGTTGAGTGGGACATACTATGGGTGGGCCCAAATGATGTTGTTGTCGTTAAAACGACAGTTTTCGCTGTGCAAGCGACAAGTGAACCACGATTGCTCGTATGGGACTTTATTGTGTTCCTTCTTTTTTGAGAAGATCCCGACCTTACGACCTCGTATACAGCTCCCAGATGGGGGCCTGAGAGAGGCCAGGATGCGCCGGTGGGGGCGACTACTGTGCAGAGGAGGAGGAGGGGCAGTCGGATGAGTGTTTCGACCTGCTTTTTTTGCCCATTGGGATCAGATGCCGTTATACATAGACAACTATCCCTATAGTGGGATGAGCTATTGTGGGGATACGGACTTACCACTTCCGCCTGGTCGAGTATGGGGACCTGATGGTAAGTGATAAGTAACTATTATTTTTTGGGCATGTTACAGTTATTGAATAGTAGATAGGGTACTGATTCCTGTACGTTTGGTATGCAGATATAGCTCCGATAAAACCGGCCGGATATATGGGACGACCGGCAGCATCTGGAGTTGCAGGTCCGAGTGGGTCAAGAGCAGCGTGTAATGAGGACGCGACCACCCTTTTGGAGGACATCTGCCGTAGATGCGAGAGGTTGCTAACCGGAGTGTCAGAGCGTGGGTGGCAAGACTTAGACGACCAGTACATAGAGCCATGCATTGGTCTACCCTCGGAACGGGGAGGTGTCATGCGGCGCATGGCGATGGCCGGTCAGGGGATACATGATCTACATGCTGCAGGAACAGAGCCATTGGCTCGGGATCCGCTAGATAGTGATTAGGTGTGGGGCATGTGGTGCCCCCTAGTGTGTATGTAGGGGCAGGTGGTGCCCCCAGTTTTTGAGTTTTTGGTAACATGCTATGGGCATGTCATATGTATCAAAGTAGATGGACTCTAAACACATGTTTTACGACACATATTATGGATATGCATCTTGTTTAATGATTATGAATGTTATTGTCTTGTATGAAAAGCGTGTGATAAATGCCAATCTAGAACATGGTTTGCAATACTATCCACATAGTGATTCTGGTCTCGAGGTACATGGTTGAATGTTATGGTTTCAAATTCACGTATCAAGAGTTTCACTCGTAAATATCATCTAAACAGCACAGGATTACGCACACGATAGACACCATTTAGTTGCATGACAAGAAGGAGGGAATCTAAATGAACATGTAGATGGAGGATGGGATGAAAGAGGGCATCGGCTAAGAGACCACGCACTGCATCATATTCGGCCTGATTGTTGGTGGTAGTACCAATGCAGACCCCCTTTGAGAGCACAAGGGCATGCAAGGGGGTGAAAATGGCCCAACCTGCCAAGGCTAGATTCCAGGAGTAACGACTTGCACCATCGGCGTAACCGATATAGGGTGGGGACGGGAGGTCCTGCGGAATAGTGTTACAAGACAACAAATGGGGGGAGAAGGGACAATGACGGTAGCGTGAGTGTACAAAAGACATCGAGCGGCAACTGCGGGAGGGAGTGCGATGAGCAGGATGGCTATGACTCATATACAAACTAGAGGGTGGTATATGAGGGCTATAGGAGGTATGGCGGGGACTCGGGCTGCGGAGGTCAACAGAGATACGGGTGGAGTTATCTCGTGTATGGGCAGAAAAGAGGGGGTCAAGGGTGGAAGGGACGTCACATGACGTGGAAAAGTTACCTAAATCATCTGTGGGGGAAGAAAGGCTCGCATACGGATCATCACGGAGAATGAAAGAAGAACAGGGAAACAAAGGGTTAAAAGATGGGGAGCCCAGGGTGGGCGCTGAAGGGGGGTCAAGTGAAACAACAGGGGAGGATTCAAGGGGAATGTGCTCCAAGGGTCACACAGAGGATGATAGGTAAAGAATGGTCGTAGTAGACTCTGTCATCTAAACATCAGGGGGGGAATATCGATGGGAGCGGGGGGATCCTCAAGCTGGCCCGAAGCATACTGCACGAGTATGGGAGAGGCAGATTGATTTTTTTCAACCTCATACTCTCGGACTACTTCTAAAGAGGCGTGGTAATGCATCAGGTGAGGAAAATTGTGGGAGTAATGGCCATGGACACCGCACAAAGAACAGGGTTTGCTAGTGCGAATAGTTTTTGGGTTCTTGGTTACGGACGAGAACGGAAGAGAAGGGTCGGAGACCATAGACTCAGGGAAAGTGACTTTAACCATGGGTTGAATGCAGGGCAACTCAGGACAAGTATGGGTGGCATGTCCGACAACATCACACAAGGCACAAGGCTTTGCGGGTGGAGGAGGAGCTGGGTCAGTCGGGGTTGCCTTGTCTTTGGATGCCCCCTTGCGAGATTTTCCTTTCATTCCTGGAGCTGTCACCACAGGGGTAGGGTCCTGGGGAGGTGCAGGGGGCATGGTAGCAACGGAGGAAGCGAGGGGGACCGGTTGAACCGGTGTCAAAGCAAGATAGGGTTTGGGGTGACCAGGAGGGGTAGCGGCTGGAGGGTCAAGGTACCAGATGGGTATACCCAGGGTCAGGTTAGGGAGAGAGAGGGTGGCCACGACGGGGACCGAATAGACTCCGGGAGGGGGAGCTAGGAACAATATCTTACTAGCGGGATAATGACCAGGAGGGATGGCTCTGAGATGGTTAAGGCCTGGGGAAACTAATCCAGGGGGATAAAGGGTTTCAGGGATACCAGCTGTAGGAGAAGGGCTAAAAGGAGGAGACCCAGCTGGCGGAGATGAAGGGCTAGGAGCGGGTTGCGGTGGGCGAGGTTGAGTCTGAGGTTCCTGACTAGCCGAAGCGGGTCGCTTAAGGGCAACCCGAGATGATTGCATCATGCAAATATTCGACAAGCTAGGATCAGAGATAGGAGGAGGGGGGAGACCAGGAAAATTTCCAAGCAGGGAGGAATCTTTGTAGACGCCGGGGGAGACACTGGTCAAGGAATCGACGGTTTTTTTATTGGCTACAGAAGAGATGGTCGTCTCCGAGAGGTCTGAAACGGAAGCTCATGGTAATTCAACTGGTCGATGGTGACTATCTTTCCATTGTGAGGAAAAGACATCTTGCGAAAAACCGCGGATGGGACATCAGACATGGCATAGGTGTAGCTTCGCCCCAATAGAATATTGTAGTCTAAAGGGGCATCGATGAATTCAACGTCAACGCAAACAGTCTTATCGGCAAGGGTGATAGGACAATTACGAAAAAGGCCAATGGGTTGGGAGGCGTGGTCATCCCACGCTCGAAGGGTGATTGTGGAAGGGGCCAAGTCAGGAGATCTGAGTTGCTTCCAAACCGAAGTGGACATCACATAGGTGGATGCCCCCTCATCAATTATACACCGAGAAACGTTGGCATTCCGGATTTTGACTGGGATTTGGAAGGCGACGGAAGCAGGAAGAGGAGGATGCTCTGATTGATGGGCATCGAAAACAATCAGTTGGTCATCAGCAGGATCTACAGTGCCCACGGCAGATAGCAGAGCCTTCTTTTGGGAAGGGCATGACTAGAGGAGTTCCAATGTGGAAATGGCAGCAGGAGATTGCGCCAAATCATCTACTATGCTATACGAATGAGCAGCTCGACCAGAAGCAGCATTTTGACGTAATGGTCCCTTAGGAATCTTGGTATGAACCTCAACTTTGGGTTGAGGGATATGTAAGGGGCCATTGGATGTCGAAAGAGGCTCTGTAGAACCTGAAGAAGGGGACTCGGGGGCAGACTGAGCGGGAGGCTTGGGGTACTGGCGAGACCGAGTTTGAAGGTGAAGGTCGACGGTTGGGGATGGATCAGAGTTCATCATAAGGATCTAGTAATCGGAGGAACCAGAAGGGGAAGGTTGAGTGGCGACTTGTCCATCAGGTGGTTGGGAAGCCACGAATCCTTGCTGAGGGAAATGATCAGTAAACATAGCTGGTTGAGTAGTGGCCACATTAGGGGGAGCATGAGGGGAGGCATGTTGTCCTCGCAATGTGGCTTGAGACTCCCACATCTGCCACATCTGTGGTAAGAGGGGACAATCGTGGGTGTAATGACCATAAACACCACAACACAAACAAGGCTTATTTGTGCGAAGAGGCATGTCTAGCTTAGGCTGAGTGCCCTGTTGCTGGTTAGCAGTGTTAGGGTCAACACCTTGAGGATTGAGTCCATGAGTACCAGGGGAAGATTGGTTTGGATTGCCTCTCCACCTTCTTTGAGAAGAAGTTGGATTAGTCGCGCCCTGCTGTGCAAATACTTTCCCTGGAGGGGGCTGTAGGTGCTGTTGTGAGGTTGGAGGAGGCAAGGGAGAAGGAAGCGCATATGCTGAAGGAGCTGGTGCACCAGGCTGTGGATAAGGGTAATGGTTAGGTTGGGCAACATTGAGGTAAGCAGAAGGTTGGGCGAAAGGATGAGGCATGCCGTATCCTGGATACATTCTACCTGGAGGGGGAAAAGTGTTAGAGGTGCTGCCCCTCCCTGAGGGAGACCATAGCCCATAGGAGGTTGAGCATACAGATGAGAAAGGGCTCCAACGATACCATTGGCGGAATGAGATGCCCCCGGGGCGTTAGCGCCTCTGGGCCTGGGGAGGTCAGGAAGGACGGTATAAACATAACCAGACTGAGCGTAGATAAGGTCATATTTCAAGGCTATTTGGAGGGCGGCTTCTTCGGTTTGAGGGAAATGGGAGGCGACATCTTTGCCAATGGGAGCTAAGAGAGTGCAAAGGAACCAGTCCATATAAACCCGATCTTCGAAGGGGGGGCTCAACATAAGCTCCGTCTTCTTCTCCATTCCTGGACATGGGTAGAAAGGTGGGTCGAAGAGGTTTGCTTGAAGGAAGTCAAGAGCTCCGTACCAGTATCGTATCAGAGAGGGAGCTGGAAATAAGATAAAAAGGCTTGGGCAATGGTCACAAAGGTGGTATGGGAAGAGGTGGCTTGGTCAACATACCGTTTAGAAGCTTCACCGGTAAGCATGCATTGGAACAACCGAAGACGGATGGAATCATCGGTAATGGAATTGGAGGAACACCACATGTGGAAAGATCGGACATGGTTGGTTGGATCTTCTCCAGCAAGGCCTTCGAACTTAGGGATGTCGGAGGGGAGCTTGGTTGGCATAGCAAGCCAACCAACATCGTGGCGGATAGGGTCATTGATCAACTGATTGAAATCAGGGAGGCTGAGGCCTGTGATGTACGGTAGCAAGGGTACAGCCGAGGTAGTTACTGTGGCGATTCCGCTAGTCGTAATTCCGGAATTAGGGCCGGGAGTACCACTAGCGTTAGGCCCTGGACCAGACATAGTGAAGGTGATAAGGGGAGAACCAGAGGTAAAAGGAGAACCCAATGAATCAGAGGAGGAGTCGGAATGCGGACTCGGAGGAGGACTGGCTCGACGATGGCGGGACAGAGCAGGTCGATCGACCGGAAACTAAGGGTGAAGGCCAAGAAGTCTCCGGGAGGCACACCTTGGGGGCGTAATGGTGACAACACAAACACGGAACGAGGGGAAGAAGAACGACCGACAAAGGTAGGGAGGTGCAGAATCAAGTGATTACAATGTCGAAACAAGGGCAAAAAGGTGCAGTGTCAATTGATTTTAAAGTCTTTGCCTGGAGGTGTAAACTAGGCTCTTATTTGCTTAGGGTGAGTGTGTGGCGTGCGTTAATTTTAATTTTTAAACCCTTTTCATTTTGAGAGCAAGAGAAAAAGTGTGTTGCGTAACTGAAAATAATGTTGCAAAAACAATATATAATGCTGAAATGACAGAAAATTAACAGCTACTATTGCATCGATTCAACCCAAAAAGGCGGGTCTCTCAAAACTAATCTAAAAGAGGGAAAAAATCTATTCAAAACACACTAAAAAGAGGCCAATAGATCTAGGGTCGAAAGGGACAGGGATCTAAAGGAGAAAGCTGCTGAAAAGAGGTGCAGATCACAACCAAGAGGCAGAGGCAAGGTGGCTGGAAAAAAGGAGGAAATCAGCAAAAAGCGGAAAGGACAGGGAGGAGGTCCTAAAGGGAGGTCCAAAAAAAACTACAAGAGGTGATTTGAAAGGAAGAAGAGCTGATTTAAAGGGATCTGAGAATGAGGTATCAGATCTGAAAAAGGGAAGGCTGAAACTCTGAAAAATCAGACACCTGAAACAGCTAAAACTCTTCCACCAAAAGTGGAGGGTACTGAAGCCCTAGGGGGCTAGGTTCCCACTTAGATGAGAAAAATAGATCAGAAATAGGTCCAAACGGGCGGAGATAGAGGCTGGAAAACCCTTACAGAAGCTTCAGCAAAACCCAGAAAAATTGCAGAAAAACAGCAGAAAAAAGTACAGGTCGCAGGTTCTGACCTGTTTTCCTGTTCAGGTCGCAGAAAAGGGGCTAAAAAGTGCGACCTGGAGTCCAGGTCACATTTTTTGGGCTGAAAAGTGCAACCTCCAACTCCAGTTGTCTCGGTGGCAGATTTGCGGAAAAGTTGTCGTCTCAGTTGCGGCTGATGTCTGTCACCTGCGCAATAGGGCCAGAAACACATGGAAGTTAGAAATTTTAATGTTTTAGGGTTTTATAGGTGAAAAACAACATGAAAATAGGAAAAACAAAAAGCTGAAAAGAAACCCTAGGGTCTGAAGTAGCTGGATATGCAGGAATATGAAAAACGACAGCGGTCATAATTGAAAACCCGTGTGGAGTCGCCAATTGTTAGTATGAATCCTTTGTCGAAGTGTACGAAAAAAGACCACTTTAGCTACACATAACTAATAGCCCTAACATCAAATATGGCTGCCAATATCTTCAGATCTGCAGTTAGTTGATCAAGACAAGAGCTGCAAAAACCATATCTATGCATAGAAAGACATTAAGCAGTAAAAAGAAGGTTTTGCTCCATATATCCAATAGACAAGACAAGAACAATTTTTGAAAGAATTTTTTTTATTAAGGGCACCTGGGAGGAAAACAAGAAGATGTTTCCAATTCTCCTCAATGGGATGGGTTCTTGGAAGTCCTCAGCACTTCAGATCTAGCATTTCTCTCTCCTGTTGGTGTAGAAAACCCAGACAAAGATAGAACTCAAAGGGAGCTGACATAGAAAATAATGGAAAATGTGACAATGATAATGGCTCAAAGTCTGACCAAGAGTTTAGATCCAGAGTGATCTAATAGGCAACAAAAAGTGAAGAATGGTAGGAAAAACCCTCCTATTTATAACAAAATATTGGGTCATTCTAGATCTTGGTGCACGATTAAAATAATGTTAACCAAATCTAGATCCAACTTTTATGGAATATTTTATTATATTTGTTGGAGGAAAAAAGTATTTGACTTGGGTCAAATCCCTTTATTTGTCAATAATAAATAAATAAATGATTTATTTATCTTTTTAAGGAAGTGGTTGAAGGATAATCAAATAAATAATGATTTATTTAATTATTTGTGGATGATTTGGTCATATTTAACAAGTAATAATATCTAAATAAGATTTAAATAATTATTCCTAGAAAATAATAAGATAAATAAAGGTTTATCTAATTAATTTCTTTGTTTTGGGTTAAACATGACTAGGAATAATAATTAAATTATGATTTAATTAATTATTCCATGAGGAAAATCAAACAAATATAGGTTTGTTTAATATTTCCTTTTGGGGTTTCCTGTTTAGACCATAAACAACCTAATAAATGTGGTTTATTAAGTTATTTTACATAGTGAGAGAAATTTTACTTAGGGTAAAATTGGTCTTACATGGTGTACTTGGGTCCATCTAATGATAGTAGGTTAGATAACCAAAAAATGGTGTAACAACTGCAACTGCCCTCCTGAATTGCACAATTCTTGAAGGAGACTATGCTGCTGAAGATGGATGAAGATTTTCCTGATGCCGGATGATGGAATGAAGCTCAAAATAACCTCTCCTAAGTGGGTACTCGAAGTACCCCAAGGATGAGGATGGGATTTCTTCCTGGAAACACCCTTATGCTAAACAACACAGCAGAATCTGCTCAATAGCTGAAGCGTGCAAAAAGTTGTAAAAGAAAAAACATAAAAAATATTCAGAATTCCTTCCATGGATTCCATACTCTTCCTTATATTCTTTGTGAGCCTCCTCCCCCTTGGTACCCCTCATTAAATATGCTACTCTCATGGAAACTCCCTCCCATTATGATTGTGTTGTCCTCCAATATCTCTCTACTACCTCCATGATTGTGTTGTTGATTTGGTCAATCTTAACCCCATCCACATGCATTGACCCCCATTCACATTAAGGAGTGCTTTATTCAACTAGATATATGAATACACTCTCACACTAGAAATTTTTTTATTCTGATTAAAGATATTTATGGGTCCCCCTACCCTCTTAATCATCTATTTTATTAACAAAAATAAAATTTAATATTCCAACTACCTGGAAGCTAATTAGGAATATTACAGTCCTCCCCTCCCAAATGTTTCTTGTCCTCAAGAAACTGCAAGGATGGATGCTGCAAAATCTTCTCTCCTCCCCAAGTAGCATCCTCATCTGGTAGATTCCTCCAATGAATCAAATATTTTTCAATCAGCGTGTTCCTTAGCTGCCCCTCCCAAGTGTCCAAGTTAGCCTATAATGATAAAGCCAAATGGCTCACATCATAAAGAGGTGAGAGTTACATAGTGGTAACTATATGGTGTCCAATAGCCTTTTTGAGGCCTGAGATATGAAAAATGTTGGGTATCTTACTCCCAATTGGGAGATCCAACCAATATGCTACTCCCCCAACTAGATGGATCATCCTGTGTGGCTCATAGAGAAGCTTCTCAGTCCCCTTCTTCTTCAATGTCGATGGTTTGTATGGTTGAAAATGGAGATAGACCAAATTTTCCACCACAAGATGTCTCTCTACCCACCCATGATCTATACATAACCTTTTTTGATCTTGGGTTGCATCATTTTTTTCCTTAACAGTCCATAGTATATCCTAGCTCTTTTTGATCCAATGTTGGATCTTAGGAGCCTTACTTACTCCAACCATCCTATCAATAACTGATAGAGCATCATCACCATATGGAACCAAAAATGAAGACACTAACTTCCATATAAAATGTCGGATGGTAACAATAGTCCCCCAAGTGGAACCAATGCAGCTCTGCTCCTGGCTGCCCCGGAACATAGTTTGGAAAGTAGCTTCCCAACCACTTGTTTACTACCTCTATCTGCCCATCTGTCTGGGGGTCATAATTGATACTTGGTGTCAACTAGGTACACCCCAAATGGAACAACTCCTGCCTAAAGCCATCCAGGGACTGGCTATCTCTATCATTGACTATGGTCTTAGGAAGACCATGAAGTCCAAGGTGAATCTTGCCCTCTTGTGGAGCAGTGCACTGTAAATAAATGGAAAAGGAATGAAAATACTTTGTTAGATGACAAATGATTATAGAGATACAATCATTACCATGTACTATTGGCAAACTGGTGATGAAGTCCATAGAAGGGCTCTCCCATCTCCTCCCGGAAAAGGAAGTGACTATATCAACCTTGTAGGATGGTTGTTTTCTTCTTCAGTATTCAGGAAAAATACGCACTCCCTGATATGCTGGAGCACATCCTCCTTGAGACCCTCCCATGAGAATCTCTCCCTAATGCCTTGATATGCCTTAATGAAACCTTGGTGGGCGAAAAGGGGTGAATCATGTGCTGCATGTAGAATTTTCTCCTTGAACTTAGAATCTTTAGTCAAGAATATCTGATCTTGGTAATAGATGACACCATCCATCACTCTATACCTCTCATCAATCACCTGCCCATCCAGTACCTCATATGTGAAGTGGTTCTTGGAATACTCAACCAACAACTGGGACTCCCAATTTGAATCCACAGTTATCAATGATAGTGATGCTGGTCTCTGTGATAAGGAATTTTTTACCTCATTGCTTCTCCCTTTGACATGTTCAATGTCATAGTAATAAGCAGGAGTCTTTCTAATCCACTTTTGTTGCCTCTCTTGTAGCTGCTTTTCATCAAGAGAAGTTTGAAGATTTTGGTGGTCATTCTTCACTTGGAAGATGTTACCCATCATTAGGGGAATTTTAAGGTCTAAAATGGGCCTCATAAGAAAAATGTACAAAAAAAATAAACTTTATAACAACCAATAGGATTCAAGATGATGATGTCATCCATAATGGATGATTCACCATTTTTGGAGTAAAAAAGTAAAAATATTAAAAATAAATAAAATAATAAAACTACTTTTTCAACTCGTATTTTAAACTTATCTCCCAAAATTTTTACTCAAATTTCGAGCGGGAGTACTCGTTGGATGCGGAATTTAATTCCTCATCCAAGGAGTACCCATGTTGCATACTTTCAATGAAATCTTCTACACGAAAAATGAGAAATACATAAAAAACATGATTGTAATCACGTTTTTTTATGTATTTCTCATTTTTCGTGTAGTAGGACCCATCAAAAGTATGCAACATGGGTACTCCTTGGATGGGGAATTAAATTCCGCATCCAACGAGTACTCCTGCTCGAAATTTGAGTAAAAACTTTGGGAGATAAGTTGAAAATATGAATTGAAAAAGTAGTTTTTTCATTTTTCCCTCTAAAATTTGATGATGTAATCAAATCTTATTAGATTTCTTCCACTATTATTTTATAATTTCCTTAGGAGGCCCATTTTAGACCTCAAAATTCCCCTAATGCCAATATTCCCTGAGTTTGACCAATGCATGCATGATGGCCATCAAGCCCTTCTCATCTATGGAAGACACCTTCATATGTGGAAGTATCTTCTAACTCTCAAAGGATATGGAATAGCCCCCTTGCACCATAAATGTGCCATCATCTACTCCTGAAGCATCACCTTTCAGCGCAAAAGGCTTGGTGGGAGTTGGTAATACCGATACCAGACAAATATTCATCTCATCCTTGAGCCAATCAAAGGCCCTTTGTGCAATTTTTGTCCTATCCAAGACTCCCCTATTAGCCATATCTCTGAGTGGTACCACTTTTTTTTAGAACACTTTAACCAACTTTTGGTCCAGGGACCTTCCCTGTGGAATGCCCCCAAATTCTATAACATCATGGTCTACAGTATACTACATATTTGAGTGGACTAATTTATCCTTGCTTCTTCTACATAAATCAACCTCCATATTATGTGTGGAGGCTTCCTGAGGTGGATGGGTGTGCATGCCCCTTATCATTCGATGCTTATCGCTCTTCTTATCTATCCATTCCATATGCAAGGTCTCCCAATCTGTGGTGACCTTCCTCAATGTAATAAACCACTTCACACCCAATATCACATTGATGTCAGGAATATCGACCACAAAGAATTGATCAGTCAAGGTGTCTGTCCCTAAGGTTAAAGACAATGCCGGAACATACTTCACACATTGCATGGTTCTAACTCCTGGAACCAAAACTGAGATTCCTTCAAAATCATCAATGGGTATTATTATCTTATGCACTAAATGAGCATCAATAAAATTGTGGGTAGCCCCATTGTCTATCAATACTAATACCCACTGCCCCTGAACTATACCTCGGACTCTCAAAGTAAAATACTTGGGTACTTCCCACAAATATGTAAGGGCCCCTCCAATTGGAGAAAATGCTCCATTTCCACCTCCTAGTGGTGGTGGATCCTCTCCTAGTGCCAAAATGTTGATGTCTCTTTCTAGCTCCTCCTCTTCCTACTCTTTACTATCAAAGAATACCTCAATATAGTGTGCCTTCCCTGCAGCACACCGATTCCCAGGTGCCCATGGTTCTTGGCAAGTGAATAAAAGCTTCCTCCTTCTCAAATCTCTTTAGACATCGTCACTAAGAGCTCCTTTTTTCTGGTTCTCCTTTGAGGGAGGAACCTTCACATATTTCCCCTTTGACTAAAAAGTGGGCTTTTGCTAAAATGGAGCTCTTGCCCTTGGCAAAGCATCCTATAAGTCCCTAGCCCTCTCAATGGAATCTTGCAGTGTCTTTGGTCTAGTGGACTTGACCAACCCACACAGAGGCTCTGCTAGCCCATCAATGAACATATAGACTCTCCTAGATGTAGATAAATATGGCACCATGACTGAAAGTTTTAGAAATTCATAGATATAGGTCTCCATATTTCCTGACTACTTGAGCTTAGCTAGATCAACAAAGGGTGCCTCTAGATCTCTTCGGTCAAATATTTCTACCAGCCTCTGTTTAAATTCTGCATATCTAGTCACATTTGCATGCCCTAATGTAGATAGACCGTGAAACCACCATTCATGTGATTCACCTTCTAGGTGTAGTGCTATTATCTTCATAGCTTCAATCTCTGGTACTTGGTTCAACTAAAAATAGATGTCTATTTTTTCCACCGAAGCCTTGGTTGTGCAATTGGATGACCCATCAAAAGTAGGCAGGAAGAACCTACCCATAGTACACTGCAGATAATTGTTCTGCATGTACCCTTCATTTCTATTATTATTACGGGGTCTCCTATCATCCTTGATCTGACATAATTCCTGGAATTTCATACTCTTTCAATCTTTGAGATTGAGACTCGTACTCTAGAAAATAATATTCAAGAGTATCTTGTTCTTGGGGTTCTCCACATCCATTTCCTACTGCTAGGAATGTAGGCATAGTGGAGCGTTGGGAAGCTTGTTTCCTTACTGGTTGTTCACACCAGTGATGTGAAGTTTCGGAGCTTTCTCCATGTATAAACCCTATTGGGGTCTCCTTTTGTCTTTCCATCCTCATCTCCTTGATTTCTTTGGCAATTTCTTGCATGGTTTGGAGAAGAAGATTTGGAAACTCATTTTCATCCCGGTTCTCCTGATATTGGAGTCTTGCCTTTTTCTTTTTTGTTGCTTATATAATCAAACCTTTGACTTCTATTAATTTATAAATTCTCCCTTTCTATGAGAGGATCTTCTTCTTATGATGACATAAATATGATGTCTCACAGGCTAAGCGAAGATTATGCTATGATACCACTCTAATATTCCAAATTAGGAAAAACAGGAATATTGACATAAAACAAGAAATTGTAGTAAATATCAATACATCAAAACATGAGTAGATCATAAATCCATTTTATTATATTTCATAGAAAAAAAATGAGTACAAGATCCTGAGGGAGAAGAAACTCAAGCTAGGGAAAACAAGACTCAAATGACCCAGCACACCAAAACATGAAATACTACTGCTACACAAAATGCTACAAGGCCATGACTGTGCAGTCCTATTGAGAATAAATACAACTGGAAACTAATAATACATGTATATGATGATATAGTGCTCAAAAAATGTCGGAATCAAAGATCTAGGCTCTCTAGCACAATTCCAAGACAACACAGAAAAGGGTTACCGGAAATACACAATATGAAAAATGCAACCCTAGGGCTGAATTACACTCTACAACGAATAACTACTAGGAGGTGGCTGAAATGATAAGAAAATAGATGATACTCCTCCCCACTAGCTTTCCAGATGAAGGATTTCTCCCCTCACTGGAAAACAAGCTCAAGAGCTTGGGTTATCAACCCTCCACTGCAACTGCTCTCCTGAATTGCATAATTCTTGAAGGAGACTGTGCTGTTGAAGATGGATGAAGATTGGCCTGATGCTAGATGATGGAATGAAGCTCAAAGGAACCTCTCCTAAGTGGGAATTCAAAGTCCCTTAAGGATTAGGGTGGGATTTCTTCCTGGAAACACCCTTGTGCTAAATAGCACAAAAAAATCCGCTAAACAACTGAAGTGTGCAGAAAGTCATAAAATACCAAATAGAAAAAATATTCAGAATGCCTTCCATGGCTGCCATCCCCTTCCTTATATTCTTTTTGAGCTTGCTCCCCCTCGGTCCCACTCATTGAAGATGCTACTCTCATGGAAACTCCCTCCCATTATGACTGCGATGTCCTCCAATATCTCTCCACTACATCCATTACTGTGTTGTTGATTTGGTCAATCTTGACCCGATCCACATGCATTGACCCCCATTCACACAAAGGAGTGTTTTATTCAAACAGATATACTGATCCACTTTCACACTAGAAGTGGTTTTATTCTGACTAAAGAGATTTATGGGTCCCCCTACCCTCTTATTCATCTATTTTATTAATGAAAACAAAATTTAATATTCCAACTATCTGGAAGCTTATTAGGAATATTACACACATTTCCATGTGGATATAATTTTGAAGGAAAAGACTTGGGATGAGTGGTTTCATATGTTTATTCACTCATTAGGGCCAGTACCTACCACTTGGTATCTAGAAATGGAGATGCGCCAAGGAAATCTCCATTGGATTCCAATGACTGATGATTTCATATCAACCTTCATGTTGGTTGGGGGATCAAAAAAATTGGATGAAGCTTTGCAGGACATAGATGCCCTTGTCTTTGATGAATCCTGACACCGAAAGGAATGTGCTGCACTAGCATGGGATGCATAGATACAAGACATTTTCAACTGCAGGAACTTGTTGATAGAAGATACTGAAAATGATCCAAGAAATGTCAACATCCCAGAATCTGAAGGGGACCGCATAGTGGCAGGGCCCTCATTGGAGATGGTAGATGTAACTAAACCTCTGAAGTTGAAGGAAGTCAACATTGGGATAGAAGAGTAACCCAACTTGGCCAAAATTGGGAATTACTACAATGACGATACAATAGGGAATATTGTGGAGCTACTAACAGAGTATCAAAATCTATTTCCTACAAAGAGAACTCTACTCAAGGGAATTGTAGGAGACCTAGGTGTTATGAAGATCATGTTGAAACCATATGCGCGCCCTGTCAAGTAGCGACCATATAGATTGAATCCTAAATACAAGTAGGAAGTAAAATAGGAATTAGAAAATATGGTGGTTGCAAGCATCATTGGGCTTGTAGAACAGTCTAATTTGGTAATCCCAATGGTGGTTCAGGAGAAGAAGACAAAAGGAGAGATAAGGATTTGTGTAGATCTATGCAAGCTGAATGATGCTTGTGTGCATGACCCATTCCATACTCCATTTTCTAATGAAATCCTAGATAATGTGGAAGGACAAGAAGATTATTCATTTACTGATAGATTTTTTGGGTATCATCATATCAGAATTGCGATGAAGACCGCAGCAAGACCAACTTCACAACAGAGTGGGGCCTTTCACGTACACTGTCATGCCTTTCAGATTGAAAAATACACCTGCGATCTTCTCACGCATGGACTTGGTTGTATTCAAATAATTCATGCATAAATTCTTGGAGGTATATTTTGATGATTAGGCAATGTTTGGATTGGTAAAGAAACATGTGTCAAACCTTCGCATGATGCTTGAAACTTGTAGGAAGCACCATATTTCTCTTAACTTGAAGAAATGTATATTCTGCATACCTTTTGGAATTTTTTTAGGGAATATAGTATGCCAACAAGGATTGATGGTAGACCCAGCCAAGATCATAGATATCATCAACCTAGAAGTTCTTATTAATGAGAAAAAATTGTGCTCCATCCTAGGACACACCGGTTATTACAGGAAATTCATTAAGGGGTATGCTCTGATCACTACGTTGATGAATAAGTTTCTTAAAAAGGATATGTCATTTTTCTGGGATGAGGAATGTGAGAAGAGATTTAAGTTAATGAAGGAGAAAATGGTCACTACACCTATCTTGTTATTCCCAGACTGGTCTAACGTCTTTCATGTACATGTGGATGCATCTGGTATAGCACTTGGGGATGTTCTAGCACAACCAACAGAAGGATACATTGATCACCCAATTTTCTTTTCTAGTAGGAACCTCTCTAGTGCAAAGCATAACTACTCAACCACAAAAAGGATAGGGATTGGCCATGGTCTATGCTCTGTAAAAATATAGGAACTATCTATTAGGAGGGCACTTAAAAATTCTCATTGACTATTCTACTTTGAACTACATGATCAATAAGCCTATTTTTTTGGGGGGGGATATTTGCAGATGGTTGTTGTTATTTTGGGAGTATGATTTTGAAATCATTGTGAAGCCTGGAAGACTAAATGTTGGAACTGCTCATTTTTCATGCGTCCAAAATGGGGAAGAACCAACTAGTCTGGAAGAGGGGTTACCTGATGCGCAACTCTTTTCTATCAAGGTGGTTGATGAGAAATTTGCTGATATTATTCATTTCTTGATTACTAGAAGTGCACTTGCTGAATATTCAGTACATCAGAAGGAGGAGTTGGTTGCATGCGCAGCTGATTTTACCTTGATTGCGGGTCAATTGTATAAGTTGGGAGTAGATGAAGTATTGAGAATATATGTGTTGGAACATGAGATGCAGGATATCTTGGCTGAGACTCATGGAGGGGTGGGAGGAGGCCACTATGCTAGGAAAGCCACTGCACAGAAGGTGTTGCATGTTGGGTTATGGTGGCCCACACTGCACAATGATGCACATGTGTACTGTCGAGCCCGTGATGTAGTTCAAAGAACAGGGAAGTCCTCACATAGAGATGAAATTCCCCTACATCCACAGATGGCCCAGCAGGCCTTTGATAAATGAGCTATAGATTTTGTTGGACCGATCAATCCTCTAGGGAAGAAGACTGCAACACGTTATATCATCACTGCCACTGATTATGTAACCAAATGGGAAGAAGCTAAGGCAGTCAAGGAATGTACCACACATACCATTGCACTCTTCATTTTTGAAAATATTTTGACCATATTCGGATGCCCAAAGATACTAATGAGTGATAGAGGCATGAACTTTATTAATGAAAACATTGAATCTTTGACAGGGAAATTTCAGATCCATCACCAAAAGAGTACCCCTTATCACCCATAAGAAAATGACATAGTAGAGGCTTTCAACAAAATTTTTAAAAATTCACTCACAAAGATCTGTAATGCCAATCAGAATGACTAGGACGTGCACATCCCTTCTGTGTTATGGGCTTACAGTACCACATGCAAGAAGCTAATTGGGAATACACCTTTCAGAATGTTCTATGGGCAAGAAGCAATCATGCCAATGGAGTATATTGTCCCAAACATGCGCATTGCATTTTTCACTAATATGGCAGAGCCTGACATTATGGAGGAAATTTTGGCACAATTGGTTTCCTTAGAAGAGGATTAGTTCATCGCTAACTTCCATCAACAAGTATAGAAGGCACGTGAAAAGGCCTGGCATAGTAGGCACATCCAACTCAAGGTGTTCAAGGAGGAAGAATTCGTCTTGATATATGATAGTCAGTTTTCGCACCATCCCGAGAAGTTCAGGAAAAAATTGCTGGAGCCATACATTGTGAAGGAAATCAGTGATGGAGGTGCAGTGTGCTTGGCCACGTTGTGCAATGAGAATCTTCACGGATATTTTAGTGGAAGTCATCTGAAGCCATATAGGGACAATACAGTGCCGACCAAATGACTATATGGCAGGAGCATAAGAATAAAAGGCTCTATGCATGGCACCAAGGAAAGATGCAGATGGGTGCGAAGGGAGCACGAGGGTGATATGCAGGAGAGGAAACTAGTCATTGGAATAGTGAAACTAGGAAAAAAAATGATTTTACGATTGGATGGAGTTTTGTTTTTTCATTTAATGAGGAAATATTGGGGGATTTTTTACCATTTATACAGGGGTAAGTTCCATTTAATTGAGATCCGATCATTTTTACCTTGGATTATTTATAAACGGCAGGGCACGGGCCAAAATTAGTTCCTTTGCTTTCTGAATACATTGCGCCTTGATCTTATATGTGATTTGTGTTGTAATTCTACTTGTAACTACCGTATGTCTAGTCAAGAGACCCCATATGATGTGAGAAATCCTAAATTTATCTTCTACCCGAGAATGACGGCCACCAATCCAAAGATCACACCTACTGAGGATCACCCTGTGCCTCTCACAGCATCGACTGAGTTGGGATTGGATGATGTCCATGAAGTGATCCCCTAGGTTTAGAAGTCATGTCCACATCAGCTAAAGGAAAAGAAAAAATATTGAAGTGTTCCACCTCAAAGTTGCAAACCTCCCCGAGGAATGTGACATCCCCACATCTAGAAACTAAGGATAGGTTGCCTATCAGTGACCCCTCAAAGAGACCAATGAGCATCTCTAAGGAGGTTGCATACATCAAGCCCATATCATGGTGGCCACCATATTTCAAGCCACGCAAACCCTCTGCACACACCCCAAAGAATTTAGACACAGTGTAGGACTAACTTCAGATGCTTTTGGTCCCATAGGTGATTCCTCTTGGTGACGATGTGTTTGGAAAGATACCCAGCATCAAATTGGATGATCACGACTTAGCAAACAAAGAAACATTCCCAGAGTTAGCACCAATGTACTATTTTGAAAGGGTACACTACGATGATCTAGTAAAGGTTGAGCCGATGCCATGGGTGCGTCGGCTAGGCAATAATAGGTTTCTGAATTTACTAAGGATTATTTATTTTGGATGGTACCCTATCACCTCTATCTGTGTGCGCCAACTTTTGGCATTAGTTCATGAAGGGTGTTTATGGATCCATGGGTGCATTCCAATTAGCATCGCGCTAATCCACCAAATCACCGTCCTTCCCAAGAAGGGGCCTCATCCCATGACAGGGTTTGGGAAAAGTAATGAGCAGAAGGTTGCAACGAAATTCAAGAAATTTACAAGGTCGAGCGAGATAAGAGAGGAATCCTGGTTCAAACCATCGTTAACCCAGGAGTGCGCCTAGGAACTTTAGTCCTAGGCTACAAATTGATGAGAAAGTGTTGACCAAAGGTGGTCCCTGTGCATGTAATTGCACTGGCGGGACAATGTGAGAAGGGGTTCAATTACAACTAGTCCCAGTTCATCTGTGAAGAATTTTTGGAGAATGTGCATGAGGCGCAGGACCTGGGGAAGCCATGTTTCTACTCTTGGTTGTTATTACTTATTGAATTGATAGCATGGGAGACTTTTTCGGATGTAGTCCTCCCAGAATTGGAGCCTCGCGTATGCGAGGAAGTGTGTTACGCTAATCTATGGGGATTTCCCTAATCCCAAGTGCGTAAAAGAAAACAAGATTTTTTGGGTAATATTTTGGGGCAAGTTGGACACCGCAATCCACTCACATCCAAGACTATCACCAGAAGTCTATAATAAATACAAGATCATCGCCGATTTTCAAGTCACAATGCAACATCTACAGGTCAGGGTGCACTGTGACCTAGTATGGTATAACTTACCTTTTATGGTTACAAAGGTGGAGGTCGCCTAGTTCATTGCGACCTGGAAAAAAACATAGAAAGTGGGGCTCTACTCCACTCAGCTTGCTACAGCCTCTACCTCAGGGAAATAAATGGCTCCAGGAGAAAAATATAAAGGGGTTGAGCAGCGCATTGATAATGATGCAGAAACAGGTGTGCAGAAGGACGGTGAGAAGGAGCCTGATGGACAAAAGGATACTGAGCACGATCCGGAAGGGGAGGCTTATGTGGACCCTGGTGGTCTAGATGGGTTAGATGGTGATGGTGTCGAATATTTGCGTGGCACCAAGCGTGTTGCAGAAACTTCAAAGGGTCCGCGAAAGAAGTGGAAGGGATCCAAAGCCAGAGGTTTCGATGAGGTCACTCTGATAGAGGAGGACCTGGATAAAATTGTAGATGCAGCTGCTTCCATTTCACAAGACAGATGGACTACCATGGATGAGCAATACAAGGCTGCGGTAGAGGCCTTACAATCTAGATTTCAGGTTTTGCGGTTGAAGGAGAAAAAATTTCAAGTGAGCGTTGATCAAGTGAGTTCAATTCAAGAACTCCTGTCGAAAGCCATGATCACCACAACATCAAATAGCAGAATTTTCCCCCTCCCGGGCGCAATCGTGATAGTGGAGTAGTTGGAGCTGCATGCACAAGTGAAAACCTGCCCTGAGATCATAATTGATCTAGAAAATGTAGAAATTATAGACACTAATCATGCATACATCCATATTCCCCTGATCTCACAATATTTAACTTCTTTCAAAATATAGAATCATTCCACTGTTAATATTTTGCGGAAAATTAATTGCAAACACATGTGAAGCATAAATAAAAACAATCGCACATAACATAGTTTTTTAACAGGAAAGCCTCAAGCTAAAAACCCCAACTATCATATATTATGTATCATGGAGATCATGTAACAATCTCATTAAAATATTAGTACATCAATCTCTCAGTACAATCAATCGTCACACACTAATCAGAAGAAATCTGCAAATCCATGGACTGATTTCTTGCCACCTGCTAGACTCCCTCCACTGCGCAATCCCTGCTAAAGAATAGCTCAGAATGAATTCAAATTACCCTTGCCTTGACTGCGCAATCCTCATTGGCAACTTCAATGTGTGTGTGATTCAATCAATGCATCACTATAGTCAAAACAGATAGTCCATCTTGCCCTTTCACCTATCTCTCCACTGGGTCTCCACTGGAACTATCATGGATTGTAGTTAACTACTGTATTGTTTAGTTGATTAATGAATTATTATTTGTGAATTAACTAACTAATTAATTCACTCCACTCTCACTATTGTATCATTAAGTTAGATTAGATACAACTAGCTCAACTGAGTCTAACTGAGTTAAGCTAAATACAACTCCATGAACTACTCTTCCAACTCTGTCATAACTTTGCCACTTCAGTTATAACTGAGTCCTCCATGCATGAACCACCAGTAAACCCTAGGAATTGTGTAATTCCTTCAACCCACTAATTTTCCAAATCTGCGCACTGAAACTAAGTGCTCCAAGAGAATAAGTTGTTGTTTATTGTTGGATTATTATTAAGAACTAATAATAATCGACATTTCTATTTTTAGATCGAAAATCTATAAATAGAATTCACCCAATATTCCAAAAATAGAATTTTATCTATTTTTCCAACTTGACCAACCATCCACAAATAGCATCCTGCAACTTCTAAAATATGATCACCATGTCTAAAAATAGACATAGTCTAAAAATAGACTTGCGCCAAAACTATCCTGTGGGCCCACTTAGTGAAGGCAAATATTTTCACTAAGCTCATCATCTTTTTGAATCTCAACACTCCCTCTCAAAAAGATAGGGATTATCTTTCACCCTGATCCTCCCTCTATAGTGTTCAAATTTTCTCTTGGTGAGCACCTTCGTCAGAATATTTGCATCCTAATCCTCCGTAGGAATGTATTGAAGCAACATGATCTTCCGCTGCACACAATCTCTGATATGATGATACCGAATATCAATATTTTTATATCTATCATGAAACACAGTATTAATCGAGAGTTTAATTAAACTCTGATTATCACAATGTATCACAGTAGGATCTAAATGTGAATCGCACAAACTGACCAGGATCTTCCTCATCCAGATAGCCTCACATGCAGCTTGACTTGCTGCCATGTATTCTACTTCCACTGAACTGAGTGCCACATATCTTTGTTTCCTGCTATACCAAGAAACTGTCGTAGGTCTGATACTTAAAATCCCTCTAGATGTGCTCTTTCTGTCTGTTGGGTTGCCTGCCCAATCCGCATCCGTGAAGCCATGCAACTTCACCTCATCCGTCTGTTTGTACCATAAACCATACTCAGATGTGCCCCTGAGATATCTTAGGGCATGCTTGCCTTCCTTCCAAAAGAGCTTGGTAGGCTTAACAATCGCTTGTGAAAGCTAGTTCACCGCATAGCATATGTCCAGTCTTGTATTAACTAAATACATGAGCAAACCCACCAACTATCGATAAACAATGGCATCCACTACCTCTGCCGATGTAGCATCCTCTTTCCTCCAATTTCCTGGAAGAGGAGTGTCAATAGGCTTGCAGCCTTGCATGTGAAACTTCTCAAGTACTCTCGAGCATACTTGCCTTGAGACACAAATAGTTCACCTTCCCGTTGCCATATTTCCAATCCAAGGAAACAATGAAGCAGGCCAAAATCCTTCATCTCAAAATCCTTTACAAAAACTTCCTTGCATGAGTGTATCAACTGCTCATCACCCGTTAGTATTAAATCATCAACATAAAGAAAAATGATTAAAATCTTACCCTCCACCACAATTTGGTACAAGTTTGCATCTGCCTTACTCTTAGTGAAGCCAAGTCTAGTGAAATAGCTATCGATCCATGTGTACCAAGCACGACATGCTTGCTTCAACCCATACAATGCTCTTTTGGGCCTGCACACATGCGACTCACTGCTAAAGATCTCAAATCCTTTAGGCTGCTCAATGTACACCTCTTCCTCAATGATCCCATTAAGGAACACAGTCTTCACACCCATCTAATGAATGTGCCAACCCATCTGCGCTGAGAGAGAAAGGATGGTCCGTATGGAAGAATACCATGTGACAGGTGCAAAGGTTTCTTCATAATCAATCCCCTCAATCTATGAGAATCCCCGAGCAACTAATCTTGCCTTATACTTCTCAAAACTCCCATCAGCAGTGTTGAGCCTCAATATTGCGCTTTCTTTCATCTTACTTTACCTCATTTTCCTTTGTCCATTGTTATCCCAGACCCAATTGATCAATGAATTTAGTTAAAATTAATTTTAGAATGATTAACATGGCTAACATGCTAAGTTTTGTGATTTTTGTCATTGTAATGCATTTTGACCGGAACTAGCTGCAGAATGCAGACATTCCGTAGCTAACCGGAAATTCTGCAGCTGTCTTAACATTCAGGCATGTTCCAGGTGGCCTATCAAGAAAAACCACATATGGTTATATTCCACGTCATGTCTACATTGTTCGTTTCTCACCATGAAGGAAAAACCGAATTCTGGATATCGTTTTGGTACGTGGGAACTCATTTAAGGAAGAAGATTTCTAATAGGACTGTCTTAGTCCAGATTTCCTTTTCCTTTTTACGCTGCCACTTTAAGAGTCCTAGTATGATTTCGATAAGGAAAGACAATGATCCTTGAATTTTTAAAAGTCTTGTTATGTAAATTTGTTATAAAAACACTTGGGAAACGGAGAGATAGGCTAGATTTTGCTCTAGATTTTGCTTAGATTTTGTGCTACATTTCCGAAGACGCGGATTGCTCTGTTCAAGTTATTTCTCCTTTAATGAAGAATACAGTATTGTTTTGAAAGCGTTGATTTGATTTGGAGTTAGATTCCGTCTGGTGGTAGAGGGCCCCTGCCTCCTGCATGGTTTTACTTGCGTAATTTAGATAAGTATCTTAGTTTTTTTTACGTTTTTGAAGTTTGAGTTCACAGTTAATTTCATTAGCCACTATAGTTATACTTGTTCTAAAAACTCTTCCAAAAGAAGAAACTCTTCCAAAAGATCATGATAATGAATGGGAAATGACTATAGTGTTGTAGGATTTAATTGTAATTTCTTTTGATTCACTATCACAGTTGAACTTATTCTATGCAAACTCTTCCGAAAGAAGAAACTCTTCCAAAAAATCCTTATGATGTCTAAGGCATGGCTGTGATAATGAATGTTTCAGTTTTTTGTTTTTTCACTAAGTAACATTGCTGACCGTGCTCTTAAAACGCTCTTCCAAAATATCATAATGATGGGTAGGAGATAGCTGTGATATCTTAGTTTTTAAATTGCTTTTAGTCTTTATGTTTGAATTTGCACTAAATTGTACAGCCAGGATTGTTCTAAGAAGCTCTTCCAAAATACCAATCATGATGGACAAAACAGACTGTATAATCCCATAGATTAATGCATGATAACTTAGTTAGGATACTCCGGAGTTTAATTGCATTTAACTCATGCTCTGTTATTTTGTTTTGAGTTTGATAATGGCTTGTTAGTTCAGCACTGTTTTAGACTAGTGGCATCTTAAGTTCAGTTTTAGCTTAACTCATTGCATTTTCACTCAACATTTAGTTGTCATCCACTGCATATTAGATTACTTCAATTGTTAAACTTAACCAAACATCCTTCATTATTTACAAAACCTCTTCTTGTTCCAAATCTATAATTGATTCATAACCATATGAACAGAAGACAGTATCATTCCAAGGCCTAAGGTACTTTTGCAACTTCCTTTATCATCTCACAAACAAACCTTTCCTCAAAAGACTATTCTAAAAAATCTATAACCTTTGAGTGAAGTGTAGAGGTGTCAAACTCAATTGCAAAATAGAGTTAGGAGCTATTCTTAGAGTAGAAGATCTTATGATGTCAACAATATTTTTATCCAAACATGTTTCTACAAATATTTAATCATGGATAAAATGTTGTCTCATTATAAGCTGATTGTTTAGTTGTTTAGTTAGGATAATTTGTATACTTAGCTGACCATTACTCAATCTCTTTCAAAATACCTTTGATAAAAGAATTGGACAAGTTAGGTTTATGTTTTGATTCATTTTCTAGAAGTCATTATCAAGCTTGGTATTCTTCTTAGTCATAGTTTAGGTTTGATTATTGTTTCAGTATTTTCCTTTACATTTGTCACTTGTCATCAACCAATTAGGCTTCACTCTGTTTTCAATCATTCGCTTCTTTCCACTAGCTTTCTAGTCATTTTCCTTGTGAATATAAAACTACCAAAAGACCAAAAACATCATAAATCATCACAAAAGACCAAAAATATCATAAAACACTAAACACAACGCATTAAGAGACAAACACCTAGGCACATACGATGCACTTCACTCAGCAGTTTACCAACCCTGGTTGACAATTAAATGAACTCAATTTAGGAGACTAGGTTGAGACCAAACATTTTGGCGTCGTTGCCGGGGAAGTGAAAACTAGGTAACCTTTGTTTCTTAGCATCTAAAAACAATTATATGCGTAGGGAGAGAGATTCAAGGGGAAGATTTATAAGCAGTAGAAGCAAAAGTTTGATTCCTAGAACACCACTTGTTTCACCTAGATCCAGAGCTAGTACACCTTCAACTCAGATCCACATTCCATCCTTTACTGATCCTGGACTTCTAGAAGATCTAAGGTCAGCTATTCCATTAGAGAAACCTTCCACTTCATCCACTGAACCTGCCATAGAAGAATATTTAAAGACTCTTGTTAGGGACACAAACCTTTCCACTTCCACAGGAGAGTCAACCATGGCAGAAGAAGGAGGAGGAGGAGTCTTTAATGGAGAACACACACTATTTGGGGGTAGAGGTAGAGGTAGAGGTGCAGATGGAGGAAGAGGTAGAATAGGAAGCTCTTTTGGGTTCCCTATAATTGATGAAGAAACCAATACAACCATGAAAAACATTTCACCCTCTGTCCTTCCAAACTTCTATGGACTTAAAACTGAAGATCCTGAAACCTTCTTATTTGAATTTGAAGTTTTGTGTAGAACTTATGACTACTTACGAGATGCTCAAAAATTGAAATTATTCCCTTCAACTTTGAAAGGAGCAACATTGAAGTGGTTTATGAGTCTGTTCAACAGTTCTATTAGGACATGGGAAGACATGAAACACGCATTTATAGAGAGGTATCTGGATTACTGTATGCCGGTCAATCATAAGGAAGAAGTGTTTAAGATGTTACAAAAAGAAGATGAAAATTTGGAAGATTTGTTGGAGAGATTTCATTACAACATCAAAAGAGCAAAAATGGAAAACCTAGATCAAGACACTTTAAAAGCTCTTTTGTTGAAAATAATTAGGGATGAATGGTTGGATATCCTTAACATGATGGGAAAATGGGATATATCACAGCTCACATTACCTGAAATATCTGAGTTATGTATCAACCTTTCAAGAGGGAAATCTAAAACTGTCAAAGGTCCAAGAGATCTTGCTCTTGCAAGGGCAAGTAAGTCTGCTTCTGGGACAGTAAGTAGATCAGAAATAGGACACATGCTCGATGATTTTAAATCTGACATCTTAGGGAGTCTTAGTGAAAAAATAGACACCGTTAAGATACAAAACAAGCAAAAGGCTGAATCTGATGCCTTGGCAATCTTTTGTCCCAAATGTAGAAAGAAACATGCCTTGAGAGAGTGTCCTTTGGATGTAAAAGTTGTAGAAATCTGCGTCATTTGTTCTAAAAAACATGAGACCAAGAATTGTCCTTCTCTTCCTGGTCTCAAAGCTGTCTTTCAGGAGCAAACTCCTACAGATTCCACAGAGTCTCTCAATTTTGCATCTAGAAGGCCTTGGCAGGGACCTCAAACACAAGGATTCCATGATAAAATGTATAATCAAGCTCCACCTTGGAATTCTTGGCAGCAACCTTGGCCCCAATTTCAAAATCAATCTCAATCTTGGGCACAAGGAACACAAATTCCCTATGGAAGATACTCTCCATACTATCAGTATCCACCATCCTATCCACCATTCCCACATTTTTATCCTCAAAATCCTCAACAAAATTTTCCTCAAAATCTTCAACAAAATTTTCAACAACATCATCAGAACCTACCACATCAAAATCAACCACTCCCATTACCATTTCCTCAAAAATCAAATCAATTACCTGCTCAACCCATACCAAACCCCAATAATAAAAATCCTTAGAACACATACATGATAGAAGGCCAACAGTTTCCAACTTATTTAATTACTCCTCTAGACCTTAGTAATGTTCAACTTAGGTCTAGAAGAATACTTGAAAAGAGGAAACCTTCTGTGATTATACAAGAACAAGATAACTCTGAGGAAGACTCTCTACGGGTGAATAAAAGTCTTGAGGAAGACACATCCTTTCAAGACCCAAACACTGAAAAAT
Source organism: Pinus albicaulis (assembly GCA_034641835.2). Classification (NCBI taxonomy): domain Eukaryota; kingdom Viridiplantae; phylum Streptophyta; class Pinopsida; order Pinales; family Pinaceae; genus Pinus; species Pinus albicaulis. The sequence goes on along the minus strand of CM076584.1, from coordinate 1,674,502,204 downwards.
CAAAGAAAAAAGATCCAATAATTTCAACTCCTGTATTAGAGAAACCATCCACATCTACTTCTATACCTCCCTTTCCAGAAAGATTACAAATTGATAGAGGTGTAGAAAAACAAATCATGGTGCCTAATTATGATTTCCTAGATGAGCTGAGAAATGTTTGCATTAAAATTCCATTATTACAAGCCATCAAGGAAATTCCAATTTTAGCCAAAACAAGAAAGGAGTTGAGTATGAAGAAAACAAGAAAAATAATAAGAGAAACAAAGAAAATTCAACTGGAAGGACAAATAGCAGACATTATGATGGGAAAGATTGTTATTCCAAAGTATCTTGACCCAGGAAATCCAGTTGTCAAAATTCACATCAATGGAATTGAAATCCAAAACACACTCATTGATTTAGGAGCAGCAATCAATATCATGAGTAGACAAATCATGGATAAAATGAAACTTCCTAATCTTCTCTTTACACCCACGTTATTACAATTAGCAGACAGATATGTGATCAAACTAGATGGGGTAATAGAAGACATTCCAGTGTCCCTAGATTCTTGGGAGTACCCTGTGGATTTCATGATCCTAACTCCTAAGAATAATCTAGGAGGACATCCTGTTATATTAGGAAGACCTTGGTTGGCTACAGCTGATGCTTTTATTAGTTGTAGATCTGGTGATATGTATATCTCTGATGGTAGTTCAACTAAGAAATTCACTTTATATCCTCCAGCTAGGACAATTACAGATTTAGATGACACTCAATGGATAGAGGATGAAGAATATTTACAACCTCTCTTCACAATTTCAGAAATTAGTGAAGATAATCAAATTCTGAATACTCTAGAAAACTTTGAATCCTCTCCAGAACAAAAACATGAATCATTTCAAGAGGGATCTAATATTGAGTTTTTGTCATCAAGGTAGATGTCTCTTCATTCTATGGATAAATTTGGCAGCTCTATAAGTGAGATATTTCCAGGCAAAACTTTGAATATAAACAAGAACCTAGAAAAATATCAACAAGAAGAGTTAGTCAAAGTATTACAGAGACATTCTTCTGCATATGCATGGGAATACACTGACATGAAAGGGATAAGCCCCAAGACTTGCACTCATCACATATATATAGAGGAAAATTGTAAACCAATCAGACAACCTCAAAGACGGATGAATCCAAATCTTAGGGAGATTGTTAAAGAAGAATTGCAAAAATTGTTAAATGTCAATTTCATCTATCCCATTTCAGATAGTCAGTGGGTTTCTCCTTTGGTAATTGTGCCAAAGAAAAATGGTAAATGGAGGGTATGTATTGACTACCGAGAACTAAACAAAACTACTCTTAAAGACCATTTTCCCTTACCTTTCATAGATCAAGTGTTAGATACATTAGGTGGCAAAAAGTACTTCTCATTCCTAGATGGGTTTAGTGGTTACAACCAAATCCAAGTAGCACTTGATGATCAAGACAAAACCACATTTACCTGTCCTTGGGGTACCTATGCTTACCGAGTATTGCCATTTGGATTATGCAATGCACCTGCAACATTCCAAAGGGCAGTATTAGGAATTTTTTCATATCTAATACATGATTGTGTAGAGGTGTACATGGATGATTTCACAGTTTATGGAAACTCATTTGAAGAAGCTTTAGACAACTTGGAAAAAGTTTTAAAAAGATGTCAAGAAGCAAACCTTTCACTTAGTCATGAAAAATGTTTTATGATGTTTATTGAAGGTATTGTTTTAGGGCACCACATTTCAGGGGATGGGATTAGAGTTGATGAGGCAAAAGTTGAAGTCATTTCTAACCTATCCATTCCAAGTTGTCAAAGAGATGTTAGAAGTTTTCTAGGATTTACAGGGTATTATCGGAGATTTATAGAAAACTTTACCAAGATAACATCTCCACTCTTCAAATTACTCACCAAAGATTGTGAATTCAAGTGGACTTCTGATTGCCAGTTAGCTTTTGAAACCCTGAAAACCAAAATTTCTGAAGCACCTATATTAAGGGGACCTAACTGGAAGTTACCTTTTCATATCTCGACAGATGCTTCCGATACAGCTCTAGGAGCAGTATTGGAACAAAAAGATTTGATTCCCTATGCCATCTATTATACCAGTACAAATTTGACTCCTGCAGAGTTAAACTATACTGTAACTGAAAAAGAGTTTTTAGCTGTTGTTCATGCCATAAACAAATTTAGACACTATATAACAGGCTATGAAACTTTTGTTCACACTGATCATTCTGCAATTAGATACTTAATGAACAAATAAATTACTAATGGCAGAGTCATAAGATGGTTATTTCTTTTACAAGAATTCAACATTACCATTCTAGATAGGCCTGGAAAACAAAACACAGTAGCTGATTTCCTATCTAGACTCCAAAACATCAAAGATGACACTCTAGTTGAAGATCAATTTCCTGATGAATATCTTTTTGCAGTTTCTACTCAGACTCCTTGGTTTGCTGACATTGCTAATTATTTAGTTTCAGGGAAATTTCCTTCAATAATGAATGCAAGAGAGAAAAGAAAAATCATTTATGACAGTACAAAATATTCATGGGTTGCTAATGAGTTGTACAAGACAGGTCCAGATTTGATCATTAGGAGATGTGTTCGAGAAGATGAGATGCCTGAGATTCTCAAAGCATGTCATGATGAACCTTGTGGCGGACACTTTGCTGATAAGAGGATAGCCTATAAGATCCTTAATTTAGGATATTATTGGCCATCCTTGTTTAAATATGCTAAAGAGTATGTCAAAAGGTGTGACAGTTGCCAAAGGGTAAGGAAACCTTCTCCTTCAGGTGAGATGCCATTACAACCTCAGGTACATATTGAACCTTTTGAAAAATGGGCTTTGGATTTTGTAGGACCTATTAGTCCTCCATCAAGACAAAAGAGATATATATTAGTTTGCACTGATTATGTTACTAAATGGGTAGAAGCCAAGCCATTACTTGTTGCTAATGAGTCATATATAGTTACTTTTATTTTTGAGGATATTTTTACTCGTTTTGGTGTCCCAAGGGAAATTGTTACAGATCAAGGATCTCAATTTACATCAAGGCTAATGGAGCAAATGATGGAGAGGTACAAAATCAGGCATATAAAATCTACTCCTTATCATCCACAAACAAATGGTCAAGTGGAATCTACTAATAAGGTCATAGAAGGAATCCTAACAAAGACTGTTCATTTACATAGAAGAGATTGGGTAGATAGGCTTCCTGAAGCCTTGTGGGCCTATAGAACTACATGGAGAAACACAACAGGCCATACTCCTTATGAACTTGTTTATGGAAAGCAAGTTTTGTTCCCCATAGAGTTCTAGATTCAAACTTTCAAAATGGTAGTTCAGCTAGGACTTGATTTAACAGAGGCACAAAAGCATAGACTAGAGCAGATTAATGAATTGGATGAGATCAGACAAGATGCAGGTTAGAAAACGAGTCTAGTCCAATAGCAAAGGACTAGATGGAATGACAAGTACATCAAAGAGAAGAAATTCAAAGAAGGTGATTGGGCTCTCTTGTTTGATTCAAAATTCAAGGATTTTCAAGGTAAATTTCAAAAACATTGGCTTGGGCCATATTAAATTGTTGAAATTTTTGACAATGGAGCAGTAAAAATTAGGACAATAGATGAAGAGGAGGTCACTTTTCTTGTGAATGGTCATAGATTGAAGCTGTATCACAAACCACTCTCAAGGGAAGAATTTGTCAAGAAGTTCCAAGAAAGCAGTGATGTGAAGTTAATGAAGAAGAATCTCTCTTCTTCATCAACTTGATTAAATTTTCTGAAGCATTTCTCTTTGAAAAAAAAATAAAAATAAAAAAATAAAAAAAAATAAAAAAAAAAAGTATAAACATGAAAACCAATCATTGATTGGCATGTTTATACAGAAAAGATAGGGTGAAAATCAGAGTCTCTCTGACACTCTAACTTTTCCATTTTTTTTTTGCAAGTAGCTGTTACAAAATCATAAGTTCAGATCCATTGTACTTATGATCCATCTCATTTCATTTCATTCCATTCACTTATCCATCCATACTCCATTTCATTCATTCATTCATACTCTACTTCATTCCATATTTCATTCATCTCATTCCATACTCCATCCATCTCATTTTCATGTCAAAATTTAAAGTTTGATTTCTTGCTGCAATTGAATAACACATGTCATGGATTGCAGGGCAGTTCTTATATTCTTCCACTCCATTTCATAAACTGAATCCATTTCATTTCATCATCCACTTCATACATGTCATGTCTCATCATCCATCTTCATTCATGCTATATAACATTTCACTTATATTCCAAACCACTCCATTCCATGATAAAATGCTCTACAGGTACATTCTGCAGCTAAACAGACATTCTGCAGCTGATCAGACTTTCTGCAGCCAGACAGTCATTCCGCAGCTACAAATCCTGAAGGCACTAATCAGCAGACATTTGAATTGCAATAGAATGATCCAATGTATCCATGAATAAGAAGAATCAGGAAGGATTATGAAGACTCTTCCAAAGGAGAACAAAGAAGACAAAGACCACAAAAAGCAAATGAAAAGCAAAGGTAACAAGTTTTCATTATAATGGCATATCATAAAGTTTAGCATAGTTTTAGTTATGAATCATTCAAAAAAGTTGTTTTGATTATTTTTATTGATCATGACCAATATACCCTCCACAAACTTTGGATAAAAATCTCTCATTTCAAATTCTATACCCGACCATCATTTAAGCGGTTAAAAAGGCTGAAGTGTTTGATTTCCTCACGTCACCCAGCCAAATCATTCAATGATGATTTTCTTTTCCGTTGTAAAAATCTCCACAGTCTTTTCACTCATTAATTCGTTTTCTCCACCTCACTCCATTAACTCATTCCGCAACTACTTCCATCACTCCATTCTGTAGCCAGCCCTTCATCACTTCATTCCGCAAAATAGAGATATCCCTATCACCGTGAGCAGAGCAAAGGGTATATCAGTTTGAATATCAAACCACTATCACTGTGAGCATAGATTAAAGCACTATGACCGTGAGCAGAGATTGAGCATTGTCACTGTAAACGCAGAGGTATAGCAGTGTGGAATTTGAAGCCATTTGTCACCGAGAGACAGAGGTATAGCAGTCCGAAGTTTGAAGCCATTGTCACTATCAACCAGAGGCATATCAGTCCAAAGTTTGAAGCCATTGTCACCATTAACCAGAGGTATATCAATTCGAAGGTGGAAGTTATTGTTTCTGTGGGCAGAAAGAGTATTAATCTGAACATTGAAGAAGCAATTATGGGCCTTATTGTAAGAACCGAACCAATGGGTACAAAATACCTGGAAGGATACCCTCAATGTAAAGAAATGTTGCAACAGGTAGGATGGCTACAATTTCTTGAGAAATTTAATGGCTTCCATAAAGAAGTCACTAAAACATTTGCAAGGTCATTTAGAGGAGCTGAGGTTGAAGTGGGAGATGTTAAATTCACTGTCACTGAGGTTTTCATTGCAGAAGCAACGGGATTGCTTAGAAATGGAGAGAGATGGTTCAAAAACAGAGAATTCCATAATGAATCATGGAAGCAAATTCTAAAATCACCAGGTATGGATGTCACTGTGTTTAAGAAAGGAATTCCAAGTTCTGCATTGAAAAATAAATGGATAAATATCTTGCTTATTCTGCAAAAAATTATTACATATGAAGGTAGATATGGCACATTTTATGTTTACCACATTAGACTGATAATGCATTTTCTGGAGGAAGAGTTAAATTTCCCCTATTTCTTGCTTCAAAGTTTGAAAAAGATGGCTTCTTGTGTTCAAAGAAGGGTTCAATTCTTAGAGACAACTCTATATCATCATGGCTTGGTTAAGATTTTAATTGAACACCATTTAGCCAAAACAAATGATACTTGGGATAATTTCTTGATATGAAATCATTTTGAAGAGCCAAAAGAGCCCTCACCTGAACAACTGCCTACAAGGAGAAGAAAAAAATGGAGAGCTTCTAACATTGAAATTGACAAAACAGTCCAGGAAAGTAGTGAGGAAATAATCTCAGAGAAGTTGACTAAAATTAAGAGACAACTTAAGAAAGAGAAGGTAATCAGAAAATCTGCCACAGAAAAAGGAGAGGGATCTTCTCAGCCAAGAAGAAGCCATAGACTCAGGGGGAAACTAAGGAAAACTCAGATCAAACAAACAGGGGTGATAAATATAGAAGATGAGGAAACATCTATTGAAGAAGATGTTGAAGAGGATTTTAAAGAAGGAACCCCTGAAATTGACCCTGCTCAGCAAGAAGTTTATGACTATGTTGAAACTTTGGAAAGGAAAGCTTCAGAGAGTAGAGATAGAACCCCTAGTCCTCCACTGTCCGAAATAGATGTGTTAAGAAGGGATAGGTATGAGCTAGAAATACTTAATAGACACATCAAAAATGAGAATGATATTCTGAATGAACAAGTCAAACTCAAAACCAATATGAACTCAACCTTATCTCTACATATGGACAAAGTGGAAAATGATAATGAAAAGTTGAAAAAGAGGAACAAGAAGCTAATCAGGGCACTTATCAACTTAAGGTTCAAACTTGTCATCAGAAAACCTAGAAGATCTTTAGCTTCTAGGGAAAGAAGAAGGAGAGGATTAGATGTTCTTGTAGAAGCCTCTGAGTTTATGGAATAAATTGCATGAGGACATGCAAGAAGCCAGCAGTGGGGGTATGTTGAGCCTCAAGATTGCGCTTTCTTTCATCTTACTTTACCTCATTTTCCTTTGTCCATTGTTATCCCAGACCCAATTGATCAATGAATTTAGTTAAAATTACTTTTAGAATGATGAACATGGCTAACTTGCTAAGTTTTGTGATTTTTGTCATTGTAATGCATTTTGACCGGAATTAGCTGCAGAATGCAGACATTCCGTAGCTAACCGGCAATTCTGCAGCTGTCTTCACGTTCAGGCATGTTCCAGGTGTCCTCTCAAGAAAAACCACATATGGGTATATTCCACGTCATGTCTACATTGTTCGTTGCTCACCATGAAGGAAGAACCGAATTCTGGATATGGTTTTGGTACGTGGGAACTCATTTAAGGAAGCAGATTTCTAATAGGACTGTCTTAGTCCAGATGTCCTTTTCCTTTTTACACTACCACTTTAAGAGTCCTAGTATGATTTCGATAAGGAAAGACAATGATCCTCGAATTGTTGCAAGTCTTGTTATGTAAATTTGTTATAAAAAACACTTGGGAAACCGAGAGATAGGAGATTCTGATCTAGATTTTGCTTAGATTTTGTGCTACATTTCTGAAGACGCAGATTGCTCTGTTCAAGTTGTTTCTCCTTTAATGAAGAAGACAGTATTGTTTTGAAAGTGTTGATTTGATTTGGAGTTAGATTTCGTCTAGTGGTAGAGGGCCCCTGCCTCCTGCACGGTTTTACTTGCGTAATTTAGAAAAGTATCTTAGTTGTCTTTACGTTTTTGAAGTTTGAGTTCATAGTTAATTTCATTAGCCACTATAGTTATACTTGTTCTAAAAACTCTTCCAAAAGAAGAAACTCTTCCAAAAGATCATGATAATGAATGGGAAATGACTATAGTGTTGTAGGATTTAATTGTAATTTCTTTTGATTCACTATCACAGTTGAACTTATTCTATGAAAACTCTTCCGAAAGAAGAAAATCTTCCAAAAAATCCTTATGATGTCTAAGGCATGGCTGTGATAATGAATGTTTCAGTTGTTTGTTTCTCACTAAGTAACATAGCTGACCGTGCTCTTAAAATTCTCTTCCAAAATATCATAATGATGGGTAGGAGACAGCTGTGATATCTTAGTTTTTAAATTGCTTTCAGTCTTTATGTTTGCATTTGCACTGAATTGTACAGCCAGGATTGTTCTAAGAAGCTCTTCCAAAATACCAATCATGATGGACAAAACAGACTGTATAATCCCATAGATTAATGCATGATAACTTAGTTAGGATACTCCGGAGTCTAATTGCATTTAACTCATGCTCTGTTATTTTGTTTTGAGTTTGATAGTGGCTTGTTAGTTCAGCACTGTTTTAGACTAGTGACGTCTTAAGTTCAGTTTTAGCTTAACTCATTGCATTTTCACTCCACATTTAGTTGTCATCCATTGCATATTAGATTACTTCAGTTGTTAAACTTAACCAAATAGCCTTCATTATTTACAGAACCTCTTCTTGTTCCAAATCTATAATTGATTCATAACCATATGAACAGAAGACAGTATCATTCCAAGGCCTGAGGTACTTTTGCAACTTCCTTTATCATCTCACAAACAAACCTTTCCTCAAAAGACTATTCTAAAAAATCTATAACCTTTGAGTGAAGTGTAGAGGTGTCAAACTCAATTGCAGAATAGAGTTAGGAGCTAGTCTTAGAGCAGAAGATCTTATGATGTCAACAATATTTTTCTCCAAACATGTTTCTACAAATCTTTAATCATGGATAAAATGTTGTCTCATTATAAGCTGATTGTTTAGTTGTTTAGGTAGGAGAATTTGTATACTTAGCTGACCATTTCTCAATCTCTTTGAAAATACCTTTGATAAAAGAATTGGAAAAGTTACGTTTATGTTTTGATTCATTTTCTAGAAGTCATTATCAAGCTTGGTATTCTGCTTAGTCATTGTTTAGGTTTGATTATTGTTTCAGTATTTTCCTTTGCATTTGTCACTTGTCACCAACCAATTAGGCTTCACTCTGTTTTCAATCATTAGCTTCTTTCCACTAGCTTTCTAGTCATTTTCCTTGTGAATATAAAACTACCAAAAGACCAAAAACATCATAAATCATCACAAAAGACCAAAAATATTATAAAACACTAAACACAACACATTAAGAGACAAACACCTAGGCACATATGGTGCACTTCACTTCAGTAGTTTACCAACCCTGGTTGACAATTAAATGAACTCAATTTAGGAGACTAGGTTGAGACCAAATAAGCAGCTTGCTTTACCTTGTAAATCCATCTTGATCCTACAACTAATTTTCCCACCGGCCTTGAAACAATCTCCCAAGCACTTTTTGTGACAATGGAGTCATACTCATCCACCATGGCATCTACCCATGTGGGCTCCTGCACTGCTTCTTCAAAATAATATGGCTCTATCACGATACACTTGCTCATAAGAGCCATGTATCCAGTAAATCAGTCAGGTGACTATCTCTGTCTATGCTGTGATGTAGGGACTCCTACATTCTGTGCCACATCAACATTCAATCTCTCAGCTTCTGTGGTCCACTTTCTGCCTTGTCTGATGTTTGGTTTTGCATGAGTGGACTCCTCCACTCCATGAATCTCCTCCTATGGCTGATCCACATATAGAGGCTCATCTTTGGGAACAAGAAGTTCCTCCTCTGCATGCAAGTGTAGCTCCCTCTCAAGCAACAACTTCATGGCTTTCACCTCATTGAATTTTATATCCTGTCGCACCATAGTGATCTGACTTTCTGGAAAATACACATGATAATTATGGGGTGTTCATGTGTACCCTAAAAATATCACAACTTCTGCAGTCGGATCTAGCTTCTTCCTGACGTCCTTTGTCACATGAATGTAAACAGATGAGCCAAAAATCTTCAAATGAGAAATATCAGGCTTCTTACTAGTAAAAGCTTCTTCGGGTGTACTCATGCCAAGTACTCTATGAGGACAATGGTTTTTCACATAAACCACAATGTTGCATACTTCCTCCCACAAGTGCATCGATAGGCCCTCGTCATGCAGCATCGGTCGTGCAACACCCATGATCATTTTTTTCTTCCTCTCCGTGACCTCATTCTACTGTGGGTTATTGTGGGGGCCCTTGTTTTGAAAACATGGTTTGAATATTTTGAATTTTGAATAAAGGACAGACTTTGGGTTGCGGGATGAAGACACATGGCAGTCGCAACCAAGTCGCAACTACAGACAGAAGCAGAACTATCAAAGTTGCGAGGGAATAGGTACATAGCTGAAGAAAGCAAATGCATGAGTACAGACGAAGAGAATACACAGCAGAAGACAGAAAGCAAAACACAGAGACAACAAGAGAGAAGCTAGAAGCAGTTGAAGAAGAACACAAAGAGGAACTAATAGTTGCGATAACGTGTGAATAAATAGCAGTCACCCAGCCGAAAGAGAAGAGGATGCAACAGGAGAAGGAATGCAGAGCGACTGAAGGAGATCGGGCATGATATCTCTGTAGTTCCTAGGTTTCTCGTATTTACCTTTCTGTTCTATAAGGCATCTATATCAGACTTGTAAGCTCTCCTTGCGGAATCTATGTACTTATGGATTTGGCTGAAGATATCAATACAATTGCAGGTTTATGTCCTACTATGTGATTTATATGCATGCATGATAGTTTTGATGATTTAAAATTTTATTTTCTTAATATCCGTTCACTCTCCGAATTTTCTTGCGTATATATGATGTTAATGCACTCCATTCTATGTTAATCATGAGTTGTGGATCCTTTCCCTGCTATCGATCTATTCCCCTCCTGCATGTGGTTGCGGCACACCTCAGGTGAGACTCTCTGCTTTCCAGAGTAGGATGATAATGCCGGCGTGGTTCTAGACTACAGCGGATTCCTTGTTGGCCCCAGCCCTTGAACCTGGGACTTGCCTGTGAGACCTGATTCTTTGCCAACAAATGGTTCTGTTGCCAGGACCTGCATGTTATGAGGGGAACTAGATCATGGTATCGAGGATCTTCGAAGGTGAAATATGGAGATGGTGGGATAACCATCTGGACCAGTTCATTTCTTAGCAAGTGGAGTTGACGAATCAAAAGGAAAACGTGCTCAAGGATCTCGTCCTTTTCTCAGATTCTGCTAGTGATACTTACGAGATCCTCTGCGAAAAAGTCCCTAGTGACCTCTATAATTGGTTGCAGAGGTTACAGACGAAGGTGCCTAGGGATATCTCGCGGAAGATTAACCGAAAGTGGGTGCACGAGGATCTGGTGGCTCTGCATCGGTTGGACACTGAATTGACCCGCGCAGTGGATTTTTAGGTAGAGACCACTTTGGACAGATATATTGTGGAGTTTGCGGTAGAGTGCTACCAATCCTTCTCGAAGGCTAAAGCTATCTTCTGTTCCGGGCTAAGAGGGAAGCTGCTTAAGGAGATTCTGTTGTGGATTCAGGCCTTAATGGTGGACGAAGGGCTGATGGAATTTCAAAAGTCGAGCATGGAAGCGTAAACCCTCAGTGCTGGGGGAAGGGCTGAAGGGATAGATGCTATGTGAAGTGTGAAGAGGGGAGTGGGGGATGGATGCTGAGGCCACGAGGAGGTTGAGGGAGCGACGTGCACATCGGCGGGCGCAAATCGCCGACAGGTGGCGAGAAAGGGTGATGCAGGAGTTAAGACGATAGGAAAACGACCGGAAGAATCAAGAGGAGGTGCCTCAGAGGATAGGAGTTATGGGCACTCAGGTGGATACCCTGGAAAGGGAAGGGACCGTTGTGGGAGAACGGCGGGTGCATGGGAGCCCGGCCAAGAGAAAATGGGAGACAACGACTGACGAAAACGATGCAGGTGTGCAACCTGAAGGAAGTTCCGATGGCGAATGGTACATCGTGGCGCAGTGGTTGTTTCAAGAGCGGACAACATTCATCTCTCCAAGCAGCCCTACTTCCAAAAAGTTGCATGACAAGGATCCCTACCTTCCCCAGGTACTCTATCAACCTTCAATTAATATTTTCATTAAGATACAAGCATTGAGTCAATTGCACAGCAGTTCATTGTCGACAATGACATACGTTAACAGCAGCGTCACTAGCAGTACTGCATTTCCCAGCGGTACAGTCACACAACTAGGACCCAGAGGGTTTATCCTAGTTACCCCCTCGCAAGTCAATATGGCTGGGTCTTCACCCGGTATCCAGAATTCTTGGCTGGGGCAATGATGATGTAGAGCAACACTGGTATCTCTACGAAGCCATATGGAGGGCTCGGCAGACACCAGACGCTGGGAAGCTAATAGAGTTCCAAACCACACTCAGAGAGAGGGCCCTGCGATGGTTTATCAAATGGTTCGAGGCCCACCCGAATCCAGCAATCGCGGACGTAAAGCAGGATTTTGTCCGCGAATTTAAACTTCCCCAGACGGACCAGCAGGGTTTGTCCGAGCTCTGGGAGATTAACCAGAAAGAAGGAGAGACTGCATGGGAGCTGATGCGGTGATTCAAGGACATGATCGGGAAACTCAGCTACCCGATCGATCCAAACCATCAGAGGGACTGGTTCATCAAGGCTCTGCTTCCCTTGACGCGAACCCCCCTCACCCAGCAGAAGATTGAAAACTTGCAGGATGCTTTGGAATAGGCCATGAAGATAGAGGCCATGGCGGGCTACCCTCAAGAATATCGGGGAGGGCCAGCCCCGCAGGATCCTTCCTTGGTGGAACTACAACATCATATCGCTAGTCTTACTGAAAAGCTGAAGGAAATGCAGCCTATAAGACCATCCAGGCCGAATGTTTGGTGCACTCACTGCCTGGTTGAAGGCCACGTCGCAACCAAATGTCCTTGGCTATGTGGCACAGGTGTGGGACCCTCTGTCGCGGCAATCCAAGGGGGTCCACCCACGGGGGGTGGCACGGCACTGAATCCACAAGGGGTATACCAGCCGCAACATCCTTATGCGGGGTTCCCATCGCAACCAAACCCCATCGCCACAGAGTATTGCGAGATTTTTCAGACGATGGGGCATCCGCCTTAGATGTGCCTAATACTGCAGAAGTACTCCAACATCCCAAACAATGTATACTGTGATTTTTGTGCTTCCACAACTCACAGCACCGAGCAGTGCAGAGCTCTCGACGCACTTGCTGACCGGTTGGACCGTCCTTCCTATAGGGTGAACGAGGCTTCCAGGGCCAAGGCGACGGTATGCACGGAGGCTGCATAGGGGGACGAGGTACGGTGAAATGTTACAACTATGACTAGGAGGGTCACGTGGCTCGAGAATTTCCCCTTCCCCGATGTCCTTGGTGTTCCTAGTGCCGCGTGAATGCCCATGTAACAGAGGACTGTCCAGAACTCATCAAGAAGTGGGAGGAATGGGCACGGTAGAGGGGCATGAATTTGGTAAGCTCCGAGCCGCTAGGAACCACGACTCCGGCCATGCAGAAAGTAGCAATCATCACGCGGGGGGGGCAAGAAGACGGGAGAGGACGCTCATGGGAAGGAACCAGTCTGGGCTATTCGGCCCGCCTCCTTGAAGCAACTGATCCGGCCAGACGTGCAGAATAAGTATTTCCAGGAAGCGGTGGAGGATTTTTCTCAGCTGAGGGAAACCGGGGGCCTTGAGGTACCCCCGGCGACGGGGTCTGGAGAATAGAGCAATATGGGGACCTTGATTGACAAATGGCTTCAGTTCTTCCTCAAGATTGTTGATAGTTCCTCGATGTGGGACCAACTTAAGCACACTCTGCAGGATGCACTGCAGGGGACTATAGGGCCGAGGGAACCTGTGGACACAACACCCTAGTATGTGTAGTGGGTCAAGCGGAACAAGCAACGTACGAGAAAAGAGTTCCGGCTTAATACGCAGGTTACGGGATTCCAGATCAGCGACAATATGCTTGACTTAGGATCTAACGTCAACATCCTACTGCGAAAAATGTGGGAGGCTCTGGGAAGACCATAGCTAACCTACTCGTCGATCCAGCTTCGAATGGAAAATCAGAACTGCATTGTGCCAATCATTCGACTCGAAGGGGTCGAGGTCGACATTGCGGGGGTGAATACTTACACGGATTTTGAGGTTATTGATATTATGGGAGACAAGGATCCTTACCCCACCCTGTTAGGCATTGATTAGGCTTTTGAGAATTATGCCATCATTGACCTCAAAAAGGAGCTGATGATCTTCAAGGACAGAGAGGTCCGAGTCACTCAGCCCCTTGACCCATATCAAGGCCTGCAATATACCGAAACTGTGGACAACCGGGAGGATGCTCAGATGATGGACCACCTTTATCAGATGACTGCCGAGAAGTGGGAGGACTATATCAACCCGACTGCAATTGGCTCCGTCAACTGGCGCAGTGTCTAGAGCTCAGAGCTGGGCTCGGAACTCACTTGGGAAGATTAGCAGCAGGGTGGGTACGAGACCAGTACGCGGAGATGTGCTGCCATTGCCCAAGTCCATTGGATTGGGGCTAAGTTCAAAAATACACCACTTTGTCGAACATGCAGGCTGTCATTACCTTTATCTCCAAGGTGGAAAACATGGTACCAGAAGGAAGCAGGATACCACTTTTGGACGTCGCACTACATTCCACATTAGCGAGGTGGTGGAGGAACCACCGCAACACCCTGTCGTGGTGCAGTTGTGTGGCGAAGGCTTTGCGTGCGTGGTTCAAAGAAGACGAAGGCCCTCGAAGTGGGCACAGGTACAAAGGGACTTCCAATCCGCGGGACCACCTGAAGAGTTGTGAGGAGTAGTGGCAAGGTCTGGGATACCCGCAAGAGCTGTGGGTACATCGGTTCATTCACTCCTTAGATACCATCCCCCAGGCCCAGTACTTGGAAGAAGAGTGGAAAAGAGGAACCAACTCCTGGCAGGAAGTCAAGAACAAGTTTGTTTAGTGCTTCTCGTTCGAAGGGGAGACAGATCTGGTGTCCCGGACACTACAAGCTATCAAGGGGGTATTGTTTCTCCGCGACCCTGAGCCTGATGGGGGCACGTTTGCATCACGTCCGACAGCCAGGCGTGAGTTGGCTTTCCAACAGATTGACGGCGATCCAGATGATGACAGTCTGGAGGACCTCAGGCACCTATATTTCAAAGAGAAGGAAGGTGAGTGAAACATCAATGAAGAACCAACTACTGAAGGCGTCCATTTACAGCCGCTAAAGACAAAAAATTTGAACATAGGTATGGAGGAAAAACCCAAGTTGGCTACAGTTGGGGATTACTAGGACGAGGAGACGACAAAGGAAATTTTCAGCCTCCTCCAGGAGTACAAAGACTTATTCCCTTCGTCGGTTTCGGATTTGAAGGGTATCAAAGGTGACCTCGGAGAAATGCATATTGTGCTGAAACCAAATGCCAGGCCTGTAAAGCATCGACCTTATCGGTTGAACCCATAGATCAAAGAAAAGGTCAATATGGAGATTGACAAGATGCTGGCGGCAGGTCTCATCTTTCCGGTGGAAGAAGCAGAGTGGGTGAGTCCCATCATCATTCAGAATAAGAAGGACAAGGTGGAGATACGCGTCTGTGTTGACTACCGGAGTCTGAACAACACCTGCATCCATGATCCATTTCCCACTCCTTTCAGCAACGAAGTATTGGATCATGTTGCGGGAAATGAAGCTTACTCCTTCACTGATGGTTTTTCGGGTTATCATCAGGTGCGCATTGCGGAAGAATACAAGACGAAGACAACATTCACCACCGAGTGGGGGTCGTTCGCATACAACGTGATGTCGTTTGGCTTGAAGAATGCCCCGGCCGTGTTTTCCTAGATCGTCATCGCTGCTTTCCGGGAGTATATACATAAGTTCCTGGAAGTCTACATGGACGATTGGATTGTCTACAGTCTGCTGAAGAAACACGCCACCCCACTGTGCATCATGTTCGATCGGTGTCGCCAATTGCAGATTTCCTTGAACTTGAAGAAATGTATTTTTGCAGTTCCTTTCGGCACACTGTTAGGACACGTGGTGTGCAAGCAAGGAGTTTGCGTCGACCCTGCCAAAGTAGCGGTGATCGTCCACATGGAAGCCCTTGAAATGGTGAATCAGTTGCAGGCACTGCTTGGGCACACAGGATATTACAAGCGGTTTATCTGAAATTACGTGAAGATCACTGCCCCTTTAGAAAAGCTATTGCGGAAGTCTGAAGTATTCCAGTGGACGAAGGAGTTTCGGATGGCCCTCGACACTCTAAAGGAAAAGTTGGCAATGACACCTATTCTTGTTCACCCAGACTGGGACAAGCAGTTCCATGTGCATATTGACGCTTCCAGTATTGCACTTGGGGCTGTTTTGGCGCAACACAGAGAGACGACAGTGGACCATCCAGTCTACTTCGCCAGCCGCAAATTATCTAATGCAGAAAATAACTACACCACTACTGAGAGGGAGGCCCTGGATATGGTGTACTCACTCCAGAAGTTCTGCCACTACCTTCTAGGAGGAAAATTTAAGTTCTTTATGGACCACTCTGCATTGAAGTACTTGTTGAATAAGCCGGTGTTGGAAGGATGGATCTGTCGCTAACTTCTACTCTTCCAAGAATTCATGTTTGAGGTGATTGTCAAGCCCTGGAGGTTGAACTTCAGGCCCGATCACTTATCTAGGTTAGAGATAGGGGAGAATAATGGCTCTCTTGATGATCAGCTGCTGGATGTTGACCTCTTCCGAGTCGAAGCTGTACCAGACTACTTGGCCGACATTTCCACCTATCTGACCACGGGGCAGTGCCCTCAGCACTACACCCCGCTCCAGAAATGACACTTGGTCGTCCATGCCGCCGAATACCAACTGATTGCGAGGTAGCTATACAAACTGGGCCTCGATGAGGTTCTGCGCAGATGCATATTTGACCATGAGCGCGAAGCTGTGATGTGGGAATGCCACATCGGTGTTGCAGGAGGGCATGTGGGAGCCAAACCCACAGCGAGGAAGGTACTCTAGGCTAGACTATGGTGGCCAACGGTCCATGCAGATTGCAAGACCTTTGTGAAGCGATGTGATGTCTATCAGCGAATGAGAAGGCCCTCTCACAGGGATGAGCTTCCACTACAACCAGTGCATGTGTTGCGGCCGTTCGAGAAGTGGGTTGTCGACTTCGTAGGTCCCATAGCCCCGATAGCCATGCACTCCAAGGCCCACTACATCATTAACGCAACCGACTACCTCACCAGGTGGGCTGAGGCAGCGGTGGTACGTTACTGCACGGCGGATATAGTAGCACGGTTCATCTTGGAACACATCATCAGTAGGTTTGGCTGCCCACGAAGTTTAACCAGCGATCAAGGTACGCATTTCATTAATGACATGGTCAAGTCGCTGCTGGACACATTTATGATTCAACATCATAAGAGCAGACCATACCACCCGCAGGCCAATGGTACTGTTGAAGCGTTTAGTAAAATTCTTGAAAAGGGGTTAACAAAGATCTGCAACACCCAGCGGGATGACTGGGATGAGCAGCTACCAGCTGCACTTTGGGCCTACCGGACTACGGTAAAGCGCTTGACCAATCAGACACCGTTCCAGTTGGTGTATGGTCGGGAGGCTGTGATTCCAGCCAAGTTCACTGTACCCAGTCTTTTAATTTCCATGTCTCTCAAGTTCTCGGAAGAAGCCTCGCTCCAGGAGTGCCTACATGAATTACAGGAACTGGATGAGGACTGGTTCCTAGCCGAATTTCACCAGAAGGTTCAGAAGGACAGGCAGAAAGCGTGGCACGACCGCCACTTCAAGAAAAAAACATTCCAGGTTGGTGGTAAGGTCCTCTTATATGACATCGAGTTTCAGAAGTTTCCATGAAAGCTGCAGATGCGCTGGCTGGGACCTTACTTTGTCATTGAGATTCGAGATTTTGGAGCCATTCGGTTGGCTCAACTGGATAGTACTGTTTTACTTGGGTGGGTGAATGGAACACGCCTGAAACCCTACCAAGAGTAAGTACCTCTCACTTCTCATCAATAACTCTTGCACCTGAGAGCACCCGTAGAGTGGCGTAGCTGAATAACTCTCCCGCAACCAGGATGAGCATAGGTAGTCTTTTCCTTTTCTGCATAGCTTGTTAATCACCACTCTGTTGCGGGGACCGCACCGCAACCGACTGTGGTCGGGGGGGGGCGTGTCTAGCATGTCATCCCTGTAGGATTCATAAACGTGTTAGCGTCAGTCTAGGTCATTTCAGTCAATACTCATGTCAGTCCGTAGGATTGTCTAGATTTGAATCATAAATTACCATAATTGGAAGTAACCTCACCATAATCATTCTACCATCATCCACAGTAACCTCAGCCGTTGCATCCGCCCACTGGCCCATGCCACCGTCAACAACTGTCAGAATACACATTGACACGCGATTGATCGCACGATTAACGTAGAGAAGAATTCTAGCCAGAATTAACTCGTTATGGGGTCTTATCATCTTCACTCGTGCCAGGAAATTCCATAACTTACATGGAAAAAAGCACGAGAATGTCGAAGCAATTAAAATTAGCCATTGCAGCAGAGCCAGAGCAGCAGAATGATCTAGACGCACAGCACCAAGAGAGGACACCAAGACACATTCTGCACATCTATTAGCACCGAGCAAAATGTCGAAGGCCCTCCCATCCATCCTTGAACCAGAGCTCGACAACAAGATCCACAAGAAAGAGTCCCTGGTTGGGAAATACGACAGTGTAGCCTTGATAGATGCCAACCTTTCAAACTCTTCCGAAGTCCCGGCACTCCACTGGCAGGTGTATATGGAGCACTACTACAGCACAGCCAAGCATGCAACCAACAAAATTTTACCAGCGTTCTGGGGCCTTCAGCAATCTTCTCTCATGAATTTATGAAATCTTTTGGTCTTTGGGACCACAGGACCAGTGCTACAATGCACTCGTTTCTTACTCAACCACATTCAGAATGGGTCCTTGTGGCTGAACAGGGAAATTCCCATTCATGCTGAAGACATCCATCGTCTGACCGGGCTTTCACAGAATGGTGCAGACGTCTCAACTGCATGTCAGACCACAGCCAAGCATGCACAGAAGTTAGGAGACGCAGACCTATATAGAAAATATGGCACCCAGCGGGGAGGGAAGGGAGCCAAGATCGAGCTTATCAATAAGCTCGAGATTAAATTCGCCTGCTACCTCATTGCCAGCAAGACAATGAGGCACTACACAAAGGGCGAATGCACCCTAGACATTATATCTATTACCGAGTACTACATTCAGGGTGCCAAGCTGAACTGGTGCTCCTTCCTATTGAAAGAGCTATTTGATGCGTGCGAAGAGAATTACAAGCATGCTACCAGCTTCATTTATGGATACTTGATTGTTGCTTTTGCCATGTGGAAATGGCACACTCCTCTTATCAGGATACCAGTGGAAATTCCGGAGGGCCAACCTCTCACGATGAAGTTTGTTCCATGGAAGGTGTAGGCTGATCTGAGCACCAAACATGTGAATGCAGAAGCATTTAGGACCTAGTACAATTTGATGACGGACGTCATAACCAATCAGCAACGGGTGCCCAGAAACCTGTTAGATGAATACGGTGAGAAAGTGTGGTTTGGGGTAAGTCACATGCATACTTACCTCCGACCCACCTGCGTGCCGGTGGACACCTTCCGCATGACGCTGTTGAAATTCTAGCTGGAAGATGCCACCTTCCAAAATGAGGTATGTTCGTGGTCTGGGGTCACGATGGCAATCCACGACGGGATACCCAGGTACAACTTTGAGCGTATGTTGCCATAGCAGCAGCCTGCCAAGACGAATGCGGCAGCGCCACCACAGGAACTCCCAGAGCAGCTCGTCCCCGTCATCCACCACTTCAACACTCAGGTACGCAAATTCAATGCGGCGGCCCAGGTTATTTCAAGCGGTGCTGCTCCATTCCCTTTATTTTCTGAGTTTCAGCTCGCTTATTCTACCTCGCACCCCCATACAACTCCTCTCACCTCCCCCATCCCCACTATTATGTTTACCTCTGCAAGTCTAATCATTACTCCGATGGGAGAGAAGGGCCAAACTAAGATCAATTAGAACCTCCTTCGTCCAAGCGAGCCCGCACCACCGAAGTAAACCCGGTGGTGGACCTCACTGATGATGATCCACCACTGCCGCCAAATACAGGGGTGCTGATACAGGAAGAACCCCTTATTGACCCTTCAGAGTTCATTAACATTCGACCTCCATCCACAGTTCCACCTCCATCCACAGTTCCACCTCCATCCACCGTTCCATCTCCACCTACCACCTCATCTACTCCATCCAATTCATCTGCTACTGTGTCCGACCCACTCATCCGGGAACTCTTTGGTGGGGACCACAGGGCTGAATTTGACTCCAGTACTGCAGCAGTAGTACCACCAGTCGACCCTGTGGGAGAACCCTAAGTCTCTCTGTCTGCTATATTTACCCAGATGGCTCACATTAATGCCGACTCAGTCGCGGCTCAGCCTGAGCCTACTGTCCCTCCACAACTTGACCCTGCCAATTAGCAGCAATGACCGGATTTGAATATGGCTGACTCAGTGCACCCATAGACCCCGCCGCCATCCCCTCCAGAGCACTCGACTCGATCAGTTGCCAGTGGGAAACCTTTGCAAGAAAGGAGGCTAGATCAGGGCACTTCGGGGAGTGCCAACTTAGAAACATGGGGTACAGCTCAGTTGTACTTATTTATCCAAAGGGCAGCCCAGCAAGCTGAAAGGCTTCATTCCGAGCTCCAGTAGCGGTGTGACGAGCAGCAGCAACAGATTACAGCACTTACTGAACAACGCGACCAACTCCTCACCGCACATAAATAGCTGAAAGATCAGATCAACAACGTCTCCTGGGTGTTTTCAGAGTTCTGGCCAACTGTCGGGGCCCATTATACTCCATTTCCTGCTGACGTCTTGGAGACGAGTGTCATAGCATAGGCTTTCCACCTCCGGATCCCATTCACTGTTCTCCATAGGGAAAATCAGAAGCTTCAAGTAGCATTAGCCGCAAGGACAGAGCTACCCGATCCAACGGTTGTCTATGCAGCACAGGTCACAGCCAAGCAGGGCCAGGCCACTCACATGTAGGAAACTCTCCACTCTGCGGTGTTCGAGGCTCAAAAACTCCTGAAGGGTCTTCAGGAATGCTCACTAGCCCTTACCGTCAAAGCGCAGCCAATTTCAGTGCAACTATAGCAGGTTTTGAGGGAAATTCAAGAGGCCACGGACCCCACGAGGTTGGACCAGTTATATGCCCAGGCTGATGATCTCAAAGTATAGATCCAGCAAATAGAGGCCAATTCAGCTGTGGCCAAACGGGTCATTCGTGAGCTCCACCCGCCCCTCCAACGCAATGCCAGAACGATGCAACAGCTGGCCGCCGAGGCCGAAAACCAAATTAGCTCAGTGTTCATTACTGTACCGGCGCACATAGAGGAGGTCGCTTTCACCAAGATTTCTAAAGAAACAAATTCACTACTGCAAGGGTGGAAGGAAGCTATGTCAAACTTCACTGAGCTTAAAGCTACAGCATTTCGCAGAGTCCCGGAGTTGGGGCCCTTGTTTGAACAACAGACTGAAGGCGTACAGCGAGAACAGGAGCAAGCTGGAGGCACAAAGCGTGAACAAGGCACGAGATCAAGTGGGGTGATGGAGATAGAGACTGTTATTTGTGATTGACTCAGGGATGAGTCAAGAAACTGTGGTCGGGGCCTGTTGGGGCCCTTGTTTTGAAAACATGATTTGAATATTTTGAATTTTAAATAAAGGATAGATTTTGGGTTGCGAGATGAAGACACATGGCAGTCGCAACCAAGTCGCAACTACAGACAGAAGCAGAACTACCGAAGTTGTGAGGGAACAGGTACATAGCTGAAGAAAGTAGATGCATGAGTACAGACGAAGAGAATACATAGCAGAAGACATAAAGCAGAACACACAGGCAACAAGAAAGAATCCAGAAGCAGCTGAAGAAGAATGCAAAGAGGAACTAATAGTTGTGATATCAGGTGAATAAATAGCAGTCACCTGGCCAAAAGAGAAGAGGATGCGACAGGAGAAGGAATGCAGAGCGACTGAAGGAGATCGGGCATGATCTCTCTATAGTTCCTAGGTTTCTCTTATTTACCTTTCTATTCTATAAGGCATCTATATCAAACTTGTAAGCTCTCCTTGCAGAAGCTATGTACTTATGGATTTGGTTGAAGATATCAATACAATTTCAGGTTGTTTTCCTACTATGTGATTTATATGCATGCATGATGGTTCTGATGATTTAAAATTTTATTTTCTTAATACCTGTTCACTCTCCAAATGTTCTTGCGTATATATGATGTTAATGCACTCCATTCTATTTTAATCATGAGTTGCGGATCCTTTCCCTGCTATCGATCTATTCCCCCCCTGCATGTGGTTGCGGCACGCCTCGGGTGAGACTCTCTGCTCCCCAGAGTAGGGTGATAATGCCGGTGTGGTTCTAGACTACAGCGGATTCCTTGTTGGCCCTAGCCCCTGAACCTGGGTCTTTCCTGTGAGACCTGATTCTTCGCCAATAGTTATGAAGCGCTATGAGTTCTCTTCGAATTCCTTCTTTGCTACAGAAGTCTTTGAATTCGCCCGAGATGTATTCACCACCATTATCGCTCCGTAGAGCTTTCACTTGCTTCCCCGACTCCTTCTCCACCAATGCTTTAAACTCATAGAACTTTGAGAATTTTCTCTCTTCTTCTGCATGAAGAAGATTCAGCATCTACGACAATAGTCATCAACAAATATAACATAATATCTGTGTTTTGCTGTTGAAGAAACCCAGAAAGGTCCACACACGTTTGTGTGAATTATCTCCAGGATCAATGAAGCACAGTTCTACTTCTCATGAATGGTGGTCTTCACAAACTTACCCATAGTACATCCCTTGCACTGATCTGACTTCACAAGAGTATCCTTGGGAAGTCCAGTAGAAATCTACTACAAAATCTTCAAAGAGCCATGGTGAAGATGGCCCAATCTTCTGTACCATAATTCGCCCTCATCCCAGCTCACCACTTCTTCTGCTTTGCCCACCATTGTAGTCCATCCATCTACCTCCAGCTTGTATATATTCTTAACTCGAATCCCTATCCTCTTGGTTTGACCTATTGTTTTATGTCGAAGGAAGGCTTTTCCCTCACTGAAAACAACATCATAATCGTTGTCTTCCAACATTGCGACCGAGACCAAGTTATTATTTATACCTAGAACATGCATAACATCCTTCAACAAGAATGGATTACCGGAATCCCTCTCAAAGGTAATGGTCCCAATGGTGGTGGCACTGTATCGATCATCTTTTCCCATCTCTATATGCATTTGGAGTTCCTTCTTCTCCAAGTCACTAAACAACTCCTTGTCTCCCGTCATATGGAAAGACACACCACTATCAAGATAACACACCGATCCCATATAGATTGAAACCAAGCATGCAATCAAAGAGAAATCAAGTTAAAATTGCAAGGCTAAGGCCTCTCCAATTTCATCTCGATCAACCTTCTTTTTCTTCTTCTTCTGTGGGCCGTTAGTGGCGAAATGGCCATGTTCCTGAAAGTGAAAACACTTCACTTTGGACAAATCTTGCTTCTTGCCTTTAGCATCAGATTTTGAAGGATTCTTCCCCTTCCCTTTCCTTTCTTTGGTAGAAAAATTGAAATTCTCTTCATCTTCATTATTTTATGAAGTGCCATCCCTAGTACCCCGCATTATCTCCTCCTTCACAAGATCCGACCAAAGTTGCTCCCATCCCGACAGTTTCTCCCGTCCATTGACAAAGTCTTCGTAACTATGCCAACTCTTCAGAATCCCAAGGCAAGCCAAGCTCACTAAGTATTCATCATCAACAGTAATCCCCACACTTCCCAGTTCATCCCTACAATGGATAAACTTCATGAGATATTTTGGAATATTGTCGCCCTTCTCCATTTTTATTTTTCTAATCTTGTCTTTCAGCGCCAACTTCCACTAGTCACTGTTGCTTTGGAAAAAATCTGCCAAATCCTTCCAAATTAAGAATGGAGTGGCTTTCCTGTGAAGCCTAGCCACAATATGGTCCTTCACACCTTCTAACAGAATTCTTCTTGACTTTGCTATCTTCTATTTCCATGCGTCAAGTAATGTAGCATCGCTAGATCTCGGCTTAGGAACATCGCTATCGATGAACTCCTTCAGTCACTTATCCTCCAGCACCACCTCCATCATTTCATTCTTGGATGTGTAATTCGAGCTACCATCAAAGCCATACTCCAATCGCAACCCATTGAAATACATTTCAATGTATACTCAACTTCTTCACCTCGAATTTTCTGTAGCAAATTCGAATTGTCCACCAGCACAAACTCAACAATTCTTCACAATTGCAATCTTCAAGAATTAAAACTGCTTCAATACCATGTATAAATTATATACACTAAGCATGCATACATCTAGATTCCCCTGATCTCACAATATTTAACTTCTTGCAAAATACAGAATCATTCCACTATTAATCTTTTGAGGAAAATTAATTGCAAACACATGTGAAGCATAAATAAAAACAATTGCACATAACATAGTTGTTTAATGGAAAAAGTTGAAGCTGAAAACCCCAACTATCATATATTGTGTATCATGGAGATCATGTAACAATCTCATACAAAGCTTAGTACATCAAGCTCTCAATACAATCAATCGTCACACATTAATCAGAAGAAATTTGCAATTCCATGCACTGGTTTCTTGCCACCTGCTAGCCTGCCTCCATTGCACAATCCCTATTGAAGAATAGCTTATAATGAATTCAAATTACCCTTGCCTTGACTGCGCAATCCTCATTGGAAACTCTAATGTATGAGTGGTGCAATCAATGTATCACTATAGTCACAACAGATATTCCATCTTTCCCTTTCACCTATCTCTCCACTGGAACTGCCATGCACTGTAGTTAACTGTTGTATTGTTCAGTTGATTAATGAGTTATTATTTTTGAACTGATTAACTAATTAATTCACTCCACTCTCACTAGTTTATCATTTAGTTAGACTAGATACAACTAGCTCAACTAATTCTAACTGAGTTAAACTAAGTACAACTCCATGAACTACTCTTACAACTCTATCATAACTTTGCCACTTCAGTTCTAACTGAGTCCTCCATGCATGAACCACTAGTAAACCCTAGGAATTGCGTAATTCCTTCAGCCCACTCATTTACCAAATCTTTGGACTAAAACTAAGTGCTCCAAGAGAATAAGTTGTTGTTTATTGTTGGATTATTATTAAGAGTTAATAATAATCGACACTTCTATTTTTAGATCGACGATCTATAAATAGACTTCACCCAATATTCTAAAAATAGAATTTCATATATTTTTCCAACTTGACCAACCATCCACAAATAGCATCCTGCAACTTCTGAAATATGATCACCATGTCTAAAATAGACATAGTCTAAAAATAGACTTGCACCAAAAATAGCCTACGGGCCCACTTAGTGAAGGCGACTCTTTTCACTAAGCTCATCATCTTGTTGAATCTCAACACTCCCTCTCAGCAAGATAGGGATTATCTTTCACCCTGATCCTGCCTATATGGTATTTGAATTTGCTCCTGGTGACCGCCTTCGTCAGAATATCTGCATCCTGATCCTCCGTAGGAATGTACTGAAGCAACATGATCTTTCGCTGCACACAATCTTTGATATGATGATACTGAATATCAATATGTTTATATCTATCATGAAACACAGGATTAACCGAAATTTTAATGCAACTATGATTATCACATTGTATCACTGTAAGATCTAAATGTGAACTAGGCAACCAGGATCTTCCTCATCTAGATAGCCTCACATGCAGCTTGACTTGCTACCATGTATTCTGCTTTCGCTAAACTGAGTGCCACAGATCTTTGTTTCCTGTTGTACCAACAAAATGTCATAGATCCAATACTAAAAATCCCTCCTGATGTGCTCTTTCTTTCTTTTGGGCTGCCTACCCAATCTACATCCATGAACCCATGCAACTTCACCTCATCTGTCTGTTTGTACCATAAACCATACTCAAATGTGCCCTTGAGATATCTCAAGACATGCTTGCTTGCCTTCCAAAAGAGCTTGGTAGGATTAACCATCGCTTGTGAAAGTTGGTTCACTGCATAGCATATGTCCGGTCTTGTATTAACTAAATACATGAGCGAACCCACCAACTGTCGATAAATAGTGGCATCCACTACCTCTGCCGATGTAGCATCCTCTTTCCTCCAATTTCCTAGAAGAGGAGTGTCGATAGGCTTGTAGCCTTGCATGTGAAACTTCTCAAGTATCTCTCGAGCATACTTTCCTTGAGACACAAACAATTCACCTTCCCGCTGCCATATTTCCAATCCAAGGAAATAATGAAGGAGGCCCAAATCATTCATCTCAAACTCCTTTGCAAGATCTGTCTTGCATGAGTGTATCAACTGCACATCACCCATTAGTATTACATCATCAACATAAAGAACAATTATTAAAATCTTACCCTCCACCACAATTTGGTACAGGTTTGCAACCACCTCACTCTTGGTGGAGCCAAGTCTAGTGAAATAGCTATCGATCCATGTGTACCAAGAACGAGGTGCTTGATTCAGCCCATACAGTGCTCTTTTGAGCCTGCACACATGTGACTCATAGCTAAATATATCAAATCCTTCAGGTTGCTCAATGTACACCTCTTCCTCAATGATTCCATTAAGGAACGCAGTCTTCACATCCATCTAATGAATGTGTCAACCCATCTGTGCTAAGAGAGAAAGGATGGTCTATATGGAAGAATACCGTGCGATAGGTGCAAAGGTTTCTTCATAATCAATCCTCTTGATCTGTGAGAAGCCCCAGGCAACAAATCTTGCCTTATACTTGTAGGTTTTAACCCTGAACAGAAATTATCTACACACGACTCTTATAACAGAAAATAAATAATAGCGAGAGCATGAAACATAAAACATATAAACACAGAAATTTTCCCCTGGATCCCAAATTGGGACGACCAGCTTGATTTTTCATTATATTCCTTTTATTGTTACAACACATATATATACATTTCGAAGCATACATAAACCCCAATCCATTAACCCTGGATTAGAACATAACCGTAGTTCCCTTGACAGGATCTACAAAATATGAGGGGCCGAAAACCATCGTACCCCAAAACCATGTGCAAAATCATGCACAAAAGATGGGTGGGTTTTTCTATGAGTGGGTCCGCACACCAAACAAATTTTTGCCGGGGCGCTGCCCCAGACCCCAACAATGGGGGCTGCCTCCCCCCTTGTGACCCCCCTACTACGCACGGCGCAACGTACAGTGCGTGGGGCTAGTTGTGGAAAGAATAAAACACATACCCAACATTCTCCCACTTGTTTTTTCCTTTCCAGAGGGGACCACAGGAGAGCTTAGTCATTGGGCCAATTCTTCAACACCCATTGTTTCTCTACACCAAAAGAACTTTTGAGTGCTCGCAGACTTCGTCAATGCATCTGCAACATTCTTCAAAGTGTCCACCTTTACCAGCAACACCCTTTTAGCCTCAACCATATCTCTAACAAAGTAATATTGAACATCAATGTGCTTTGTATTTGAATGGTAAGAAGGGTTCTTAGCCAAGAAAATTGCACTTTGGCTATCACAGTCTATCCTTATAGCTTGTTGTACCAACCCCATACTTGAACACAATCTTTGCAACCAAACTCAAGCTTTGTCAGACAGAGGGTTTTGCCCCCGCCTTCCGTAGTTGAGTATCAGCGATCGTCTTTACTTCATCCAAACTGACTGCGCTTCAAATAGGCTAAACACATACCCACTTGTAGATATTCTTTGGTCCAGATCTCTAGCCCAGTCTGCATCAACAAAGTCATGAATGTCCAACACTCTTTCTAATCCTGGTCTTCCCTGGTAGCACAAGCCATAATCACTAGTGCCACATAAATATCTGAAAACCCGCTTCACTGTTGTCCAATGCTCCTTCCCTGGGTTTGACATAAACCTGCTCAATACTCCCACTGCGTGTGCAATGTATGGTCTAGTACAGCCCATTGCATACATCATACTACCCACTGCACTTGCATATGGAACACGGGACATATCCTCCTCTTCTTCGTGTGTCTTGGGACATTGGTCGCAGATAGCTTTGCACTGCCAGAATAGAATGAACATCTGAATTTGCTTACTATCTCGGCATATTGAACCTCCCGCAATATAGTCTCAACATACTGCTTGTTCAGAGCTCTCTTTTCCCCGATCTCTCTCAATTTCCATGCCTCAAAATATATTTTAGTGTACCAAGATCTTTTCATGTCGAATTTGAGAACAACAGTCTTTCAAATCTTTGATACTTTCTTTGTGTCATCTCCAATCAGCAGCATATCATTGACATACAAGACCAAATTAATAACATGGTCACCAATTAATTTAAAATACACCTAGTGATCCTCTTTGCTTCTAGTGAAGCCAAGTCCCCACATATAGGTATCAAATTTCTGATACCACATCCTTGGTGACTGTTTTAAGCCATACAGAGACTTATTCAACCTGCATACCAGTTCTTTCTTACCCTTCACCATAAATCCTTTAGGTTGCTTCATGTAGATCTCTTCTTCTAGATCCCCGTGAAGAAATGTTGTCTTCACATCCATCTCGTTTCATTCAAATCTTCAGTGTATCGAAAGAACATATAATAGTAATATAATAGAACTTGGCAACAAGAGAAAACATATCACCAAAATCAATTTCCGACACCTGGGAATAACCTTTTGCTACTAATCGAGCTTTGTATTTCTTGACCTTTCCTTCTACATTCATCTTCTTCTTAAACACCCATTTTCTCCCGATGGGATTCCTTCCAGCCAACAACTCCACCAGATCCCATGCCTCATTTTTGTGCAAGGATGCCATTTCATCAACCATGGCCTCCTTCCATAGTTTTCCATCCTATGAATCTACTGCCTCCCTGACAGTTCTGGGATCATCATCAGTTATAGTTAAGGCAAAACTTGAACAAAAAACAGATGGACTATACCTTTTTGGTTGCCTTCTTTTCCGAGTTGATCTTCTCATAGCTAGAGTTTGTGGCTCTTCCTCTTCTGAGTCTTCTTCTATTGTAGAGTCTGATTCATCTTCTTTTAGCTCAAACTCTATCTTCTTAGGTTACTTTGGTAGGACTTCATGTGTAACAACATATTTCACCTCTCTAAACACCACATCTCAACTGTACACAACCTTCCTTGTTTGTGGGTTCCAAAGCTTGTAACCCTTTAAACCATCCTTATACCCAATAAAGATGCACCTTTAAGATTTATTATCCAACTTGGTCCTTTTCTCCTTTGGAACATGTACATATGCATCACATCCAAATACCCTTAGATGTGAAAGAGAGGGTTTCTTATCAGTCCATACCTCATGTGGGGTCTTATCCTCCAACGCTGATGAAGGTGATATGTTAACTAAGTAACATGCAGTCTCCACTGCCTCTGCCCAGAATTCTTGTCCTAACCCAGTACCACTGAGCATGCTTCTTGCCTTTTCCATCAGTGTTCTATTCATTCTTTCTACAACTCCATTTTTCTGAGGTGTGTATGGAGTAGTCTTCTGCCGTGCTATACCACACTTCTTACAGAACTCTTCAAATTCCTTCTTGCAGAACTCCCCACCATTATCTGTCCTCGGCGCCTTTATCTTCTTCTCTGTCTGGTTTTCCACCAGAGCCTTAAATTCTTTAAATTTGTCAAAGACTTCAGATTTCTTCCTCAAGAAATATATCCATGTATTCCTTGAGAAGTCATCTATGAATGAAACATAGTACATAGACTTTCCCAGTGATGGAACTGACACACGTCCAAACACATCACTGTGCACAAGTTCTAATATCTTGTTCGCCCTCTTAGCACCAGAAGGAAAACTCACCCGATTCTGCTTCCCATATACACAATGTTCACAGAAATCAAAATCCAGAGAGAAATTAGACATACCTTCTACCATACCATTTCTATGCATTATCTGAAGGCCCTTCTCTCCAATATGTCCAAGCCTTTGATGCCATAGCATGGTCTTTTCTCCAGAGATAGCTAGGCTTTCCACTCCACTTTCAGGAACCATATAACTGTTACACCCATCAATAACAATGTTACCTTGTATCTTGTACAGAGTTCCAGTCTAAACTCCCCACATTAATACCAGTGCTCCCTGAACCATCTTGCAGGCATATTTCTCGAACACTGTTTTTACACCTGCATCATCCATCTTGCTTACAAAAATCAGATTTCTGGCCAATGCAGGAATATGCAGAACTCTAAGAAGTGTTCTAATCCTTCCACCTTGCAGCTTCAGATTGACCTTTCCATTTCTGACGATTCTGGCCTTCCTATCATCCCCTAGGAAGACATCACCACCATCATATTTCTCATACTCGTAGAACCACTCCCGATGGGGAGTGAAGTGAAAGGATGCACCTGAGTCAATCAACCGTGACTCATGATCTACATGTGTATTTGAAGAAGAAGCCAAATACACATCCCCACCTTCATCCGAGGTGGTTTTTTCCTCTGCAGAAGGAGCATCATCAGATCCCTTTCCTTTCTCAGGAGCTTTAGATCTGCAGTCCTTTTTGTAGTGCCCTTCCTTTCCGCATTTCCAGCACACCTTTACAAACTTTCCAGGAGATTTAGATCTCCCTCTAGATTTGGATCTCCCACTCGAAACCTTATTCTTGTTTATGTTTTGGGACCTTCCTTGTACAGATAAGGCATCTCCATTCTGGCCCTCCATATTTCTCCGTCTCATTTCCTCCGACAACAAGGCTGAGACAATGTCATCAAAATTCAAGGTAGTTGTATTGCTACCTATTGCAATAACCAGACTGTCCCACGAATCTGGTAGAGAACAAAACAAACTGATGCACTTATCTTCATATGATATTTTAATATCAACAGATGACAGCTGACTTACCACAGTATTGAAGGCGTTCAGATGCTCTGTCACCGAGTCTCCATCCTTCATCCTCAGGCTATACAGCTTTTTCTGCAGGAACAACTTATTCACCAGAGACTTAGATTGGTACAAAGTCCCAAGTTTTTCCCACAAATTCTTCGCCATAGCTTCCCCAGATACATTCAACAATACTGAATCTGAGACACACAACCGTATTGTGCTCGTAGCCTGCCGATCCAGTTTCTTCCAGTCTTCATGTGACATTGCCATTGGTTTAGTGCCTGGATCTACCGTGATCCATTGATCTTTATCCACCAGCAGATCCTCCATCTTGAGCTTCCATAACTCAAAACTCTGACCATTAAATTTCTCGATCTCTATCTTCCCGCCACTCACCATCTTCTCTCACCGCAAGAATCGATCCCGCAGATCTCTCACTGAATAGGGTCTACCTCATGCCCGAGCAAAAAACCCTCGGCAGCAAAGGCGTCCCCTTGAAGCCAGAATAGCTCTGAAACCAAATGTAGGTTTTAACCCTGAAAATAAATTATCTACACACAAATCTTATAACAGAAAATAAACAATAGCGAGAGAATGAAACATAAAATAGATAAACACAGAAATTTTCCCCTGGATCCCAAATTGGGACGACTAACTTTATTTTTCATTATATTCCTTTTAGTGTTACAACACATATATATACATGCCGAAGCATACATAAACCCCGATCCATTAACCCTGTATTAGAACATAACCGTAGTTCCCTTGACCGGATCTACAAAATACCAGGGGCCGAAAACCATCGTACCCCAAAACCATATGCAAAATCATGCACAAAACATGGTTGGGTCCACACACCAAAAAAAAATTCACTGGGGCACTGCCCCAAACCCCAACAATGGGGGATGCCTCCCCCCTTATAAACCCCCTACTGTGCCCAGCGCAACGTACAGCACATGGGGCTAGTCGTGGAAAGAATATAACACATACCCAACAATACTTCTCGACGCTCCCATCAGCAGCTTGCTTTACCTTGTAGATCCATCGTGATCCTACAACTAATTTTCCCACCATCCTTGGAACAATCTCCCAAGCACTGTTTCTGACAATGGAGTCATACTCCTCCACCATGGCATCTACCCATGTAGGCTCTTGCACTATTTGTTCAAAAGAAGATGGCTCTATCACGATACACTTGCTCATAAGAGCCATGTATCCAGTAAATCGGTCAGGTGACTGTCTTTGTCTGTAGTGTGATGTAGGGACTCCTACATTCTGTTCCACATCAAGCTTCAGTCTCTCAACTTTTGTGGTCTTCTTTCTGCCTTGTCTGATGTTTGGTTTTGCATGAGTGGACTCCTCCACTCCATGAATCTTCTCTTGTGGTTGATCCACATCTAGAGGCTCATCTTTGGGAACAAGAAGTTCCTCCTCTGCATGCAAGTGTAGCTCCCTCTCAAGAGAAAACTTCATGGATTTCACCTCAATGAATTTTATATCCCGTCACACCACAGTCATCCGACTATCTGGAAAATACACATAATAATGATGGGGTGTTTCTGTGTACCCCACAATTATCCCAACTTCTGCAGTCGGCTCCAGCTTCTTCCTGGCGTCCCTTTTCACATGAATGTAAACAGATGAGCTAAAAATATTCAAATGAGAAATATCATACTTCTTACCAGTAAAATCTTCTTCAGGTGTACTCATACCAAGTACTCTAAGAGGACAATAGTTTTGCACATAAGTCGCAGTGTTGCATGCTTCCGCCCACAAGTGCATCGGTAGGCCCTCATCATGTAGCATCGCCCGTGCAGCACCCATCATTGTTCTATTCTTCCTCTCTGCGACCCTATTCTGTTGTGTGTTATGAGCCACTATGAGTTCTCTTTGAATTCCTTCTTTGCTTCAAAAGTCTTTAAATTTTCTCGAGATGTATTCACCACCATTATTGCTCTGTAGAGCTTTCACTTGTTTCCCCGACTTCTTCTCCACCAATGCTTTAAACTCATATAACTTTGAGAATGTTTCGCTCTTCTTCTGCATGAAGAAGATCCAACATGTATGATAATAATCATCAACAAGTATAAGATAATACCTATGTTTTGTTGTTGAAGCAACTAAGAAAGGTCCACACACGTCTGTGTGAATAATCTCCAGGATCACCAAAGCACAATTCTCCTTCTCATGAAAGGTGGTCTTCACAAACTTACCCATAGTACATCCCTTGCACTAATCTGACTATGCAAGGGTACCCTTGTGAATTCCAGTAGAAATATGCTGCAAAATCTTCAAAGCGCCATGGTGAAGACGACCCAATCTATTGTGCCATAATTCTCCCTCATCCCGGCTCACCATTTCTTCTACTTTTCCCGCCATTGCAGCACATCCATCTACCTCTAGCTTGTAGAGATTCTTAACTTGAATCCCTATCCTCTTTGTTTGACCCATTGTTTTATGTCAAAGGAAGGCATTTCCCTCACTGAAGACAACATCATAACCTTTGTCTTCCAACATTGCGACCGGGACCAAGTTCTTCTTCAAACCTGGAACATGCATAACATCCTTCAACAAGAATGGATTACCAGACTCCCTCTAAAAGGTAATGGTCACAATGCTGGTCGAACTGTATCAACTATCTTTTCCCATCTCTATATGCATCTGGAGATCCTTCTCCTCCAAGTCACTAAAAAACTCCTTGTCTCCCGTCATATGGAAAGACGCACCATTATCAAGATACCACACCAATCCCATATAGCTTGAAACCAAGCATGCGATCAAAGAGAAATCAATTTCAAATTGTGAGGCTAAGGGCTTTCCAGCTGCAACTCTAGCAGCCTTCTTTTTTTTCTACTGTGGGCAGTTAGTTGCGAAATGCCCATGTTCGTGACAGTGAAAACACTTCACTTTGGACAAATCCTGCTTCTTGCCTTTAGCATCGGATTTTGAAGGAAAATTCTTCCCCTTCCATTTCCTTGATTTGGCAACCAAAGTGAAATTCTCTTCATCTTCATTCTTCAATGAAGAGCCATCCCTGGTAGCCCCCCTTATCTCCTCCTGCACAAGATTGGATCAAAGTCGCTCCCATCCTGGCAGTTTCTCCTGTCCATTGACAGAGTCTTCGTAACTATGCCAACTCTTTGGAAGCCCAAGGAGAGACAAGCTCACCAAGTATTCATCATCAAAATTAATCCCCACACTTCCTAGTTCATCCCTATAGTGGAAAAACTTCATGAGATATTTTAGAATACTGTCACCCTTCTCCATTTTTATTTTTCTGAGCTTGTCTTTCAACGCCAAATTCCTCTGGTTGATGCTGCTTTGGAACAAATCTGTCAAAGCATTCCACATTGAGAATGGAGTGGATTTCCTGTGAAGGATAGAAACAATATGGTCCTTCACACCTTCCAACAAAATTATTCTTGTCTTTGCTATCTTCTTTTGCCATACGTCAAGTAATGCAACATCGCTAGATCCCGGCTTAGGAACATCGCTATCAATGAACTCCTTTAGTCCATTATCCTCCAGCATTGCCTCCATCTTATCCTTCCAGTCTATGTAATTCGAGCTACCATCAAGGGCATACTCCAATCGCAACCCATTGAAAGACATTTCAATGTATACTCAACTTCTGCACCAAGAATTTTCTGCAGCAAATTCGAATTGTCCACCCGCACAAACTCAACAATTCTTCACAATTTCAATCTTCAAGAATTAGCACTGCTTCAATACCATGTATAAATTATATACACTAAGCATGCATGCATCCAAATTCCCCTAATCTCACAATAATTAACTTCTTGCAAAATACGTAATCATTCCACTATTAATCTTTTGAGGAAAATTAATTGCAAACACACGTGAAGCATAAATAAAAACAATCGCACATAACACAATTGTTTAACGGGAAAGCCTGAAGCTAAAAAACCCGACTATCATATATTATGTGTCATGGAGATCATGTAACAATCTCATACAAAGCTTAGTACATCAAGCTCTTAGTATAATCAATCGTCACACACTAATCAGAAGAAATATGAAAATTCATGCACTGATTTCTTTCCACTTGCTAGCCTGCCTCCACTGTGCAATCCCTCCTGAAAAATAGTTCAGAATGAATTTGAAATACCCTTGCCTTGACTGTGCAATCCTCATTGGAAACTCCAATGTGTGTGTGGTGCAATCAATGCATCACTATAGTCACAACAGATAGTCAATCTGTCCCTTTCACCTATCTCTCCACTGGGTCTCCATTGGAACTGCCATGCACTGTAGTTAACTGTTGTATTGTTCATTTGATTAATGAGTTATTATTTATGAATTAATTAACTAATTAATTCACTCAACTCTCACTAGTGTATCATTCAGTTAGACTAGATACAACTATCTCAACTGAGTCTAACTGAGTTAAACTGAATACAACTCCATGAATTACTCTTCCAACTCTGTCATAACTTTTCCACTTCAGTTCTAACTGAGTCCTCCATGCATGAACCACCAGTAAACCCTAGGAATTGCGTAATTCCTTCAGCCCACTGATTTTCCAAATCTGTGCACTGAAACTAAGTGCTCCAAGAAAATTTGTTGTTTATTGTCGGATTATTATTAAGAGCTAATAATAATCGACACTTCTATTTTAGGATCAACGATCTATAAATAGACTCACCCCAATATTCTAAAAATAGAATTTCATCTCTTTTTCCAACTTAACCAATCACCCACAAATAGCATCCTGCAACTTCTGAAATATGATCATCATGTCTAAAAATAGACTTTCACCATAAATTACCTGCGTGCCCACTTAGTGAATGTGATTCTTTTCATTAATCTCATCATCTTGTTGAATCTCAACATAAAATCTTCCAAGTGGAAAGATACACGCTCTCCAAACAATTATTTATGACGAGTTATAATGTAGGGAGGCATGCATGAAACAGTAGTTGAGTGCAGTAGAACAAAAAACTACAACAAAAATAGAAGAATCACTCCAAGCACAAACAGTGCAGCAGGTGGCTATGGCTCAATGTGCACAATTGGAGAATTTAATTGATAGGTTGTGCGGTGATCTCCCTGAATTGGTCATCCTAGCATCCGCCACACCACAAGTCAAGATTGAAAGCCTGGTTGTCGCATTAAAATCTTCGCAAACATAAATGCAGATAGTAAAAATGGAGTTTGAACATCAAATTGTAGCATTTTAGGCTAAGCTGCAACTAGAGACCCCCCTAGAGGTGCGTGTGCAGCAGGCCACCTTAGTAAAAGAATCATCTGCGATAATTTCAACTAACATCGAAAAGGGCTCAGCACTTCTTGAGACAGCCGTGGGATTTTTGGCCTCTATGCGAACAGACCCACTCGTCAAGAAGATCAATCAGGAGTTGTGTGCCAAGTAGCAAGCATTCGAAAACCTACAAGAGGCCTTGCCAACTTTCATTCCTACCTAGTGCATGGCCTACCTGCAGACCAGCCAAGTTCTATGTGATGACGTTGAGGAGATCAACAGAAAGAAACAAATTTTCACTTAGCATATGAAGCCGTATGTGGACGAGGCAATGAAGTTGTCTCAAGACCTGGATGTTGCATTTAATAACTTAAATCTGATCCTGCAGAGTGTCAACCTGGCCGCAGAAAGGCCCACATCACAAAAGCTGGTAGATACCGCACAAAGCATAGAAGATCAAAGTGTAGGCATATGGGCACCCTTTGTTGCTTCCATTGAAGAGCTACAGAATAAGATGAAGAACCTAGTGTCATTATGACTCGGGATGAGTCACAAGATTTTGTTGTTGGCCTGTTGGAGCAGGGTCCCCTAGGACTGAATTTTGATACATTTTTTATATATTTTTGTAAATTTTAGTCATGTGTGGCACAATTCAAGGGGCTTTGGGGCAGGTCAAATCCCCTCATGAGTTATAATGGGTTAAAGGGTAGAACTAGGGGCCGCAAACCATGTTTTGCAAATCTTAGAGGAGTGCAAGCTAAAAGTATAAATAGGATTCTTGATTGAGTCGATAATAAAAGTGTAATATTATTGATGATAAATATCTGACAGTATTTTGATATCCTAGTGTATTTTCTGGGTAAAAAGGCTCATGTTGGCTGTGTGCGCTGAGAACTTAGTACTTCTATGTGCAAACCCCGCTGGCTGTGTGCACGGGTGAACTGAAAGCTTTGTAAGGAAGATCTAAATTGTTAATGAATGAATAACTATTTTGGATGATATCTGAGTAGGAAATGCATATGTTACTTGATTTATGATCATTTCTGCGTGTTACTTATGATCACTGGTTATATGTATTAAGATCAATTGCGTAGCTATTTTTGGCTTTAGATGAATGATTATTGAATGGATCTGATACTATTGGCCTCTAGTAAGATGTGTTAAGGGTTATTACATGGATTTCATACTTTTTTTATCCTGTGCGTAAGGTATTTTGTATAATTGACCTAAATCTATCTGGTTAGGGCTTTCTGGTTAAGGCTCCTATTGCGAAGGTATGTTCATGGTTGTTTCAGATCTAAAGGCACCCAAATCATTTAAGTCTCTCTTAGGGTGTGGAAGCTTGGTTCCATCACCCCCCCATACTACTTCGGGTGAGACTCTAACTTGTGCAAGTAGGTCACTATCGAAAGGGACAGTAGTAAGAGGATTTTATTGGTTAACCTCAACTCTGAAACTGGGTTAGGACCCCTTAAGCCAACATAGTTACACGAAGTAAGTGATGGCCATGTTGACCTCTCCCTTACTGGTGGGTTCATTGTGTGAGTGTGATATAGAAGGCTTATAGTGACAGGTGGTAAGCAGTAGGTGATGGCATCCACATGGCCACTTACAAGTCTACTTATATGTGGGACCCACCAGGTCCTTCCCCTCTATATTTTGTGAGGTTTCATTGTTACAATCATTTTTTGTTGGAATCTATTCTGCTAACATATGATCATGCACATGGTTGTGATAATGCTTACTACCTTTTAAGCCTGAAACCCTTGGTGTGAGAGAACTATGAAGAAATATATATGAGCCATATGAGATCCAACCATAATGAACCTCTTATTTCATGAAATCAAACACAGGACTTCACTAAAGGGCCAACTCAAGTATTTATTAGTTCCAGGAGTTTGAATCCACTATTTAGGTGTTTTATCACCTTTTTTTTCATTGCAATCACTGTAGGGATTTCTATCCCATTATCGAGGTGGTTTATCAACTTACTTAGCAAGAACTAAGTGGTTTATCAACTCCTTCGGTAAGCACATGTTAGGTCCCTATATTACTAGTGTAGTCCCTTATTGTTATTGCTACACCCCTATAACCCCCATATTTTTATTATTGTGCCCTTACATTATTATTGTTAGGTCGAATAGGATTATATTGTGACCCCATGGACTCCTATATATAGAAGGAGGTATTGTCATTTGTATCATCCAACAATTTTTCATTTATGTAATGTAAAGGAGGTTTCCCCCTCGAAGTGGCTTATTTCTAAGGCATTGATCTCTCTTTTCTTCTATTTTTGGAGCTAGTTTCATAAAATTTGGTATTAGAGCTTTGGATTCTAGGGTTTCGTTGTTCCAAATAGGTCATCGCAGAATTTTCACTATAATTTTTTTTTTCAAAGCACTAGAGCATCAATAATAATCAGACCATTCACAGGATTCTTGTGGCTTAAATACTGGTGAATTTTTTCTTTTGTTATTATGTTTCATTGTCTTCTTTCATTGTAACCATCTGAATTCCAATTGTAAAGCAAAAAACGTGATGAATAGGATTTAATGTTGAGTACCTTATTCTGGCTGCATTTACAATCATAATATTTTCCACTGAAAGGCCAAACTAAATAATTCTTAATTTCTCTTTAGTTCTGCTGAATATTTTCATATTTCTGTCATAATCCATTTATAAATTCGCATTAGGGGAATTTTTAGGTCTAAAATGGGCCTCATAAGAAAAATGTACAACAAAAATAAACTTTATAACAACCAATAGGATTCAAGATGATGATGTCATCCATAATGGATGATTCACCATTTTTGCAGTAAAAAAGTAAAAATATTAAAAAATAATAAAATAATAAAACTACTTTTTCAACTCGTATTTTAAACTTATCTCCCAAAAATTTTACTCAAATTTCGAGCGGGAGTACTCGTTGGATGCGGAATTTAATTCCTCATCCAAGGAGTACCCATGTTGCATACTTTCGATGAACTCTTCTACATGAAAAATGAGAAATACATAAAAAACGTGATTGTAATCACGTTTTTTAATGTATTTCTCATTTTTCGTGTAGTAGGACCCATCGAAAGCATGCAACATGGGTACTCCTTGGATGGGGAATTAAATTCCACATCCAACGAGTACTCCCGCTCGAAATTTGAGTAAAAAATTTGGGAGATAAGTTGAAAATATGAATTGAAAAAGTAGTTTTTTCATTTTTCCCTCTAAAATTTGATGATGTCATCAAATCTTATTAGATTTTTTCCACTATTATTTTATAATTTCCTTAGGAGGCCCATTTTAGACCTCAAAATTCCCCTAATGAAAGATCCATTAAATACTCCTAGCTTGCTCTGTGTTTACTCTATGAAAATTTGATGCAACTATCCAGTTATATTTCGACCCCATTGCCCAATAGACATTAATCAATTGAATACAATCAATTTTCCAAAACCCAAAACAAAACTCAATACCCAAGTACAATCATAATTAGCCTAAAAGCTTATCTAAAAAATGTTAAATCTTAAAGAGAGAGCCCTCTCTGAAACTGGCATGGCTAGATCCCAGTTTCAAAAGTTTGTTTGATGTTGGCCTATGTGATTAGTTCACAATCTCTAGTAAATTACAGAATGCTAACAGGTTTAGAAGCTGAAATTTTTATCACACGAAGCCAAAATCCCAAGGAACGATGTGTAAAAATTTCAGATCTTGGTTCGCAATATTTTTGGAGATATGATCTGTGGAAGTTAGGGTTTTTTCAGGCTGTCGAATTTCATCTCAAAGAAGTGACCGTGGGATTGGGAATAATTTCAGATCTTGGTTCACAATAACTCTCTCTCTGAGAATTGGATTGGGATTCTGTAAAAAGTGGCTGAAAGTACACGAACTGTAGTTTCCTATGTATCAATTTCAGAGTCGAAG
Source organism: Pinus albicaulis (assembly GCA_034641835.2). NCBI lineage: Eukaryota > Viridiplantae > Streptophyta > Pinopsida > Pinales > Pinaceae > Pinus > Pinus albicaulis. The sequence continues at coordinate 1,674,462,393 of CM076584.1, read as the reverse complement.
GAGGAAGCAATGACATGTGGCATGTCATACAAGTTCACTCTACTAAACCAGTCCATACTTAGGTCATTGTGGGATATTGAGCATAATTTTCTTGAAGTATCCAAATCAGGTCAGACCTATGGCATTGGAAAGAAGATCCAAAAGGCTACTGCAGGGCCTAATTTCAGATATTGAAGATCCAAAATCACAGATATAATTTAGTTTCAATATTGAGCTCCTCAAAAGCAAGAAAAAGGTGTGTATTTTGTTTTTCAAATTGCGTAAGTCTTGTTTGAAAAATCAGTTTGAAGTGATTCCAAGGGCATATTGAAGCATAGAAATCAGTATTTGGTTTTAAAATGCCCCCTAAAAATAATTCAACGCCCATTAATCCCTCAGAATACTCTACTATGACTCATGAAGATCAAGAATTGCAACATGATATATCAAAATTACAAGAGCGAGTACACCAAATTTCACTCTCACAAAGAGAAACAAAAAATGAAATGGAAGTTTTGAAGAAAAGTGTGGAAGATAAGATGGATGGTTTGAAGAAGGGCATGGAAGCTAATGTGGATGGTTTGAAGGAAGGCGTGGAAGCTAAGATGGATGGCATGGAAGCTAATATCGATGGTATAGAGGAAATAATGAAAGACAACATGGAAGACATGAAGAATGATCTAAAAGCAGACATGGAAGGTTTGAAAATCATCTAAGGCTCAAGTTTTAGCTAAAAAATGAAACTTCTCGAAATTTCTTCAAACCTAAATGACCGGATAGAGTTTGTCGCCAAGATTCCGGCGTAACTTGTTTCGTCAAAATCCGAGTTGGTATGGCTGAGTTATTGTCTATTGTTCATTTTCCAAAATAGGAAAAAAATTAGTAGAAAAGGTACAGTGCTGATGTGGAAGGTACAGTCAGCAGTTGCAGGAAAATCCTTCACAAATATCCAATTACATTGTGCCAAGTGTCACCACCAGATTCGATGATGATGCTTAGGAAGTGAAATTTTTTTATTCCTAAGTCTAAGTGGAATTTCATTAAGTTAGCATTTTATTATATATGGTGGCCAATGTGGAAGGGCCATGTGGCATGCCACGTACCCCCCCATGGTAGGCAGGTTATAAGGTGGAATTACAAACTATATTAAGGTTTTGGAATGTTGGATATATGGTGGGATTGTTTGGATATATAATATATATTATAGTTTTAAACCTATATATATATATATTAAAGTTTAAACCCACCTCTTGGCGGATTTCACCAAAGATGGAGTGCCACTACCCAAACTTGGAGAATGTTTAAAGTTGGCATATTTGACAAGATTGGTGGAAGGACGACGTTATAATTTGGCACAAAATATTATGGTGGGGTCGGGGCTTGAACCACGCTCTCTACCGTCTCCTCTATCGGGTGTTCCTTACACTCTATGCTCTCCGCGTACATTTAAAGTCTAAATGCTCGACGTATGTGGGTTGGAAGGGGCCAGGCCCCTCCACACGTGGCCAGAAGCATAGAACCAGGCACTAATCCAAAACAAATGGTAGATTATTAATCAAGTTTAATTAAACTTTAAATGAGGTTTAATGACATTAAAATTGTCATTAGCGCTAAACACGCTTTAACAATTAAAACTTGTTTATTCTCCCACTAAACCCTGCTTAACGATAATCAATCCTGAATATTAAGTTTTCGGACTTTTCAGAGGCCCACCAACTTTGGCAGGATTTCTAAATTTATTGTTTTAACTGACAGTTCCTCTAGTTTTGGAGGAGAAATTGGGGCAAAAAACAGTTTTGGTCATAACTCACTCAATTTTCGACCAAACTGAGCTCAGTAAAAGTCATTCCTGGCTAATTTTCATGCTAGGAACTAAATGGAGTAGGTTGTAGAGGTAGAAAAGGTGATATATAGGTGTTTTATTACATTTTAATATTTTAAAAGGCTAGGGCCAACAAGTGTTGGGGTCATTTCCAGAGCATCCAAAGTCCAAATATAGCAAAAAAATAGTCATTTTTCAGAGATTATGATTTTATAAACTCATTGGAATAGGTTCCAAGATGTTTTGAAGCTTGTAACAGACATTTGAGCATAATTGAAGCTAATACAAAGGTCACACTATGAAGCTGGACCAAGGAAATGTAGCTCAGGAGGGGTGAACTCCTTTATCAAAATTCTCTGTGTTAAGCTTTGTTATATGTGCTTGCTGTGTTTACTATTGCTTCTATTCTTTCATTTAAAATTATGTTTTTTAAGCTTATGACAAAATCATAATTTCACTAATTACATTGTTTTCCAATCACATGATCTTAAACAAACTCATGAAGGATAAGTAAAACAATGCAAAGAAATTTTTATATCTGAAATGAAACTAGCACAACATTAACTAGCAAGTAATTTTAGATCAATTTGGTATCAGAGAAAAATGTTTATTTCTTGTTTTACTTGAAGATTTTTTAATAGTGAAAAATTATTGATGCTTACGAGATTGAGATTGTAGAGAGGAGAAGGGAAACTACTGATAGCTAGTACAAAAGTTAGAACAAGAAGGAAGAAGGCTAAGATAGCAACATCCTTACGCAAGGGACCACTCAAGGAAAAACTGGAAGAAAAAGAGGAATTAATTGCACAAGAGGCTAAAGTGGTTGAAGAGATACAATCTGCAGAGATAGAGCTTGAATCTACAGCCAAAATGGCAGGCCATGAGGGAGCTCATGAGAATTCTGAGGAAGAGGATGTCAAGAAGGATTTCAAAGAAATGAAAAGGATGGTGAAACTTATGTATGAAGCTTTTATGGCAAAGGAAGCTGGAGAAGGTTCAAAACACCCTCATAAAGAATAATCTTCAAATAGTAGAAAGGAGGAAGAGAGGAGCTCAAAAGCTGGTGGTGGAAATCTACCTCCTTCTCCACCACCACCACCATCATCATCATCCTCATCCGCATATTCATCCTCCAAATCCACTACAAAAAATCACACCCATACTCAGTCCAAGATCCCAAAAGGTAAGACTCTATTACTCAAGTAGGACATAAAATTTGAACTTCCTACATATAATGGAAAAGTTAATGCTGAAAAACTAGATAATTGGATTTGACAATTAGAAGTTTACTGTAGAATTCAAAATCTGTAAGAAGACAATATCAAAATCCAATTGGAATCATTAATACTAAAAGGAGCAACATTAGTTTGGTGGGAGGCAAAGACACAAGAGGAAATGCACATCCATGGTAAGATTACTATTACTTGGGTCGAATTCATTTCTTCCATTAAAAGGAAATTATATCCATTAGCCTATATGCAGAAAGCAATAATGAGTTGGAAAAACTTTAGACAACTAAAAGGTAAAAGTGTCCAAGAGTATACACAAGAGTTTAGGAAAAGGGATTTATTACTTGGAGTAGACTTAAATTCACAAGATACACTCTTGAATTATATAGGAGGTGTACATTCCTACTTAAAACATACTATCCTCATGTTTAACCCAAATAACTTAGATGAAGTATGTGTGCAAGCTACGCATCTTGAAGCAAGGGGTAAAAACATTTTTGAAGAGGATAGTAAGAAGAATACATTCAAGGGTAAGGGAAAAGAGAAATGAGGAAAATGGAAGGGAAATAAGAATGCAAGTGTGAAGCAAGAAGGGGAGAAAATAACATGTAAACATTGTTCCAAAGAGGGGCATGATGAAGCTCAATGTTGGAAACTACATCCCGAACTAAGACCAAAGAAACCAAATTAAAAAGGGAAATAGAAGGCGATTTCCACCACACAAAAAGATCTTGGATCTGATTTAGGAGATGAAACCAATATAGTTGCCATGGTTAACAAAGGAAAGGAAGCAATTGAAAATTCTAGTACTTCAAACAGTCACAATAACACTTCAAGTGAGGATACAAGGATATATTTATTCCATGTTAGAGTAATTTCTAATCATAAAAATATTAATGCCTTATTTGATACAGGGTCACAAGCAAACTTGATTTCATAAGACTTAGTTAAACAATTGAACCTTGAAACTATACCTCATCATAAGCCATAACCTTTGGGTTGGATAGTTAACAATGAAAATTTACAGGTAACAAGGAAATGTATTTTCAGATTTTCTATTACTGAAAACTTTGTTTATGAAGTTGAGCTAGATGTTGTACCACTTGATATTTTAGGGATTACCTTGGGTAGTCCATATTTATATGACAGGAAAGCAGTATTCTACCGTCATGAGAAAAAAAATATTTTGATCAAATATGGAGTGGAGTATATTGTGAGAGCTCATCACAAAAAACTGAATATCTCTTTAGTTAATGCAGGGCAAATGAAGAGGCTAGTAAATGCAAGTAAAAATTGTGTGCTTCTTATGATCAAGAAAAAGGAAGATGTTAAATATGAATATTTTGAAGGACGTGATGACAAATTGAAATATGATTTTTTTGATGTGGTAAGTCAGCATGGCGAGATGTTTCAAGAACCAAAGGGGTTGCCACCCAAGGGGGGAATTCAACATGAGATTTAGCTACAGCAGGATGTTCCACTTCCGAATATTGGTATGTATCGCATGTCAATCATGGAAAGTTTGGAAATCAGAAGAAAATCCAAGAGTTTATGAATAAAGGTATCAGACACCCATCTACTTCACCATGTGGTTCTCCAATATTTTTGGTTCCAAAGAAGGATGAGACTTGGTGCATGTGTATCGATTTCTGTGCACTGAACAAAATCACGGTAAAGAATCGTTACCCACTTCCACGCATTAATGATTTTCTTGATCAGTTAAAGCATGAAAATTATTTCACTAAGTTAGATTTTATAAGTGGTTATCATCAAGTTAGGATAGCTGAAGAAGACATTTGGAAAATTTCTTTCAAGACTAGACAAGGATTGTATGAGTGGTTGGCTATGCCATTTGACTTAACAAATGCACCAACTACTTTTATGAAAGTGATGAATGATGTACTTAGACCATTTCTAGATGAATTTATCATTGTTTACTTAGATTAAACACTCATATTCAGCAAATCAAGAGAAGAACATGTCATGCATGTGAACACGGTACTTGATGTTTTGAGAAAGGAGAAATTGTTTCTTAAGATGTCAAAGTGCGAGTTTGGTAAGACTTCATTGGTATATCGAGACACATAGTTGGAGGAGGTGAATTGAATATCGATCCTTCCAAAGTTAAGGTCATTTTGAATTTTCCCAAGCCTAATACAGTTACTGAGGTAAGAAGCTTTTTAGGGGCAGCACAATATTGGAGGAAATTTATTGCTAATTTTTCTTCCATTGCAGCACCGCTACATGCATTGACAAGTATAAAGAAAGTTTTCCATTGGGTAGATTTGCAGAAAAAATCATTTGATGCTTTAAAGAAAAATATAAGTTTGGCATCGGTACTAGAAATTCCAGATCTAAGACAACCATTTGAGAGCCAAATGGATGGAAGTGATTATGCTATGGGAGTAGTGCTCATGCAACATGGAAAGCCTACCTCATTTCATTATTAAAATTTTAATGGAGCTGTGACTAAATATCCTACAAATGATAAAGAGTTATATGCATGACTCAAAGTGTAAAGAAATGGAAGCATTACTTGATGGGAAAAGAGACCATTATCCATACTGACCATTAGCCATTGCAGTATTTACAATCACAGTCCAAATTGCAGCAATCAAGATATTTTAGATGGATGGTTTTTCCACAACAATTTCACTTGGTTATCAGGTACAAGAAAGGAATCTACAATAAGGTAGTTGATATTCTCTCTAGGCCTATTGTAAATTCAGCTATATTCTCAAGCACAATTATTTTATGCATGAAAGTTACTATGAAGAGTATGTGAATGATAGTGATTTTCAAGATGTGTATGTGAACTTGAGTAAGGGAAACCAAAGTGAAGAGTTAGATTATCATGTGCATAAAAATTCGTTGTATCACTTGGGAAAGTTATGTATACCACAGGGAGAAAGAAAAAATATCATAAGGGAGGCACACACATCATTGATTGCAGGATATTTCGGTGTAGGCAATATAGTAGCGCATCTACAAAGGTATTGTTATTGGCCACACATGAATGAAAGTGTTTCTCATTCTATTAGAGGATGATCTTTATGTGCAACAATTAAGCCTAGCAATAGGAAGCTTGGTTTGTACACACCACTTCTAGTTTCGTCTCATCCTTCGGAGAGCATCTGAATGGATTTTGTAGGAGGCCTTCCTATGTCAAGGAAAGATCATGATTATTTTTATGTTGTGGTAGATAGGTTCAGAAAAATGTGCATTTTGATGGCATGTAAGAAAAATATTACAGTTGAAAAAACCACTAATATTTTCTTTCAAAATGTATGGATCCATTTTGGTTTTCCTACTTCTATTGTAAGTGATTGAGATTCTCAATTTGTTGGGAATTTTTGGTCAAAATTATGGGACATGATGGATACAAAGTTGAAGAAGAGTACAACATTTCATCCGCAAACAGATGGTTAAACAGAGGTGGTAAATAGGACTATTATTAATCTTATAAGAGGCTATTGGAGAAAGCCTCCCAAGTTGTGGGATGAATAGTTACACTACAAACAACATGCATACAACCGGGCAAAACATTCTTCCACAAATACATCGCCATTTGAGGCAAAATTTGGTTACTTGCCAATATCACCATTGGACTTTATCTTGGAGAAATATGTTGTTATATATAGACATAGTGACATAGATAAAGCAAGAAATTTCATTGAGAAAATTCAGTTGGTACATCACACAGTACAAGAGCAACTTGAGAAGAGTCAAAACAGCTACAAGGCAAGGCATGACAAACATTGGGTTGATCACAAATTCCAAGTTGGAGATGAAGTTTGGTTGTACATAATCGAAGAAATATTTCAAGGGGAAGGTAAAAATCTCAAACTAATTCGTTATGGTCCATTTAAAATTATAGAAAAGATTGGTACAAATGCATTCAAGCTAGATTTTCCTCCTTATATGCAAATTTATTCTATTGTTAATGTTGAGAATTTGAGATTGTTTGAGCCTCCTTTGATTAATGATCAAGGAGAGCATATTCAGCTGCCATCAATAGATGATTTCTGAGCAAAATATCTTGATGAACTTCAACAAGATCTCATACTTGACAAAAGAATCAAAACATCAAGAAGAGGGAATGTTGAATACCTTAGAGTTGGACTCAAAGGTCAAAATCCTTCAAAGGAAAAATGGTTGGAGATTAGAAAAGTGAGGGACTTGTACCCTCACTTGTTGAAAATTTGATAATAAATTTTGGGATCCAAAAGGCTTCTAGTGGGAAGGAATGATCTAAGGCTCAAGTTTTAGCTAAAAATTGAAATTTCTCAAAATTTCTTCAAACCTGAACGACCTGATAGAGTTTTTTGCTAGGATTCTGGAGCAATTCGTTTCATCAAAATGAAATTTTGTATGGCTGAGTTATTGTCTGCTCTTTATTTTCCAAAACAAGCAAAAAATGAGTAGAACATGTACAATATAGATGTGGTAGGTACAGTCAGCAGTTGCAGGAAAATCCTCCAAAAACATCCAATGACATTGTGCCAAGTGGCACCACAAGATTCATCGATGATGACTAGGAAGTTAAATTTTTTTATTCATAAGTCTAAGTGGAATTTCATTAAGTTGGAATTTTATTATATATGGTGGCCAATGGGGAAGGGCCACATGCCATGCCACGTACCCCCCCATGGCAGGCAGGTTGTAAGGTTGTAAGGTGGTTAAACCCACCTCTCAGTGGATTTCACCAAAGATGGAGGACCGCTACCGAAACTTGGAGAAGGTTTAAAGTTGGCCGATTTGACAAGATTGGAGAAAGGACGACGTTATAAGTTGGCAAAAAATATTATGGCGGGGTCAGGGCTTGAACCCCTGACCTCCCACCTACAAACTGCGCTCTCTACCGTCTCCTATGTCAGGTGTTCCTTACACTCTATGCTCTCCATGTACATTTAAAGACTAGTTGGCTGACGTATGGGGGTTGGAGGGGGCTAGCCCCCTCCCCATGTGTCCAGAAGCATAGAACCAGGCACTAATCCAAAACAAATAGCAGATTATTAATCGAGTTTAATTAAACTTTAAATGAGGTAATGACATTAAAACTGTCATTAGCACTAAACGTGATTTATCGATTAAGCCTTGTTTATCCGCCCGCTAAACCCTTCTTAATGATAATTAATCCCAAAGATTAAGTTGGAAAAATTTTCAGAGGCACACCAAATTTGGAAGGATTTCTAAATTTAGAATTTTAACTAGCGGTTTCTCCAATTTTGGAGGAGAAATTGGGGCAAAAAACAGTTTTGGTCATAACTCACTCAATTTTCGACTAAACTGAGCTCAGTAAAAGTCATTCATAGAGAATTTGCATGATAGAAACTTAACGGAGTAGGCTGCAGAGGCAGAAAAGGTGATATATAGGTTTCTTAGTACATTTGAATATTTTTGAAGGCTAGGGCCAATAGGTGTTGGGGTCAATGCCAGAGCATCCAAAGTCCAAATACATCAAAAAAATAGTAATTTTTGGCATATTATGATGTTATAAACTCATTGGAACAAGTTCCAAGAGGTTCTAAAGCTTGTAACAACAATTTGAGCATACTTGCAGCTAATACAGAGGTCGCACTATGAAGCTCGGCCAAGGAGATGTAGCCCAGGAGGGGTGAACTCCTTTATCAAAATTCTTTGTGTTAAGCTCTGTTATATGTGTTTATTGTATTTACTATTTCTTCTATTCTATCATTTAAAATTATGCTTTTTAAGGTTATGACAAACTCATAATTTCACTAAGTACATTGTTTTCCAATCACATGCTCTTAGACAAACACATGAAGGATAAGTAAAACAATCAAAAGAAATGTTTATATCTGAAGTGAAACTAGCACAACATTAACTAGCAAGTACTTTTAGATCAGAAAAAGTTGATACAAGAAATGTTTCCTAATGGTGAAAAGATGGTAGAGGAAAATCATGATGAAAACAAAATAAATGTTGATCGGGATTTCATAAACTCTGATGTTGGAATGAACACCCACCATATTCCAAAGATCGATATGAGGAAGTTTGATGGAAAGGATCCCGTAACATGGATACTACATATGGAGCAATATTTTGATCTCAATAATGTGAATAACACACAAAAGGTATGCATTGCAACTTTATATTTAGAAAAAAATACATTTGTATGGTTTCGATGGCTTTGCTCCAGTAAAAAAATTGTCACTTGGTCAATTTTTATGGAGGAAATGATAGCACATTATGAGGATACAAAGAGAAACACCTTCTTTAGCCAATTGATAAATCTCAAAAAAAAGGGTTCAGTGGTGGAGCACATTGAGGACTTCCAAAAATTGAATATAAGGGTAAATGATATTCCATAGGAACATGGGATTGATGTCTTCATAGGGACTTTAAAGGATAATCCAACAAGAGGTTTTCCTTTGGGAACTTGATTCATTGGAGAAGGAATTCAATTTGGCAAGAAAAATTGAATGTAAAATTATGGTGACAAGGAAACCTGCCACTCATATATATAAAGATGGAAGTTTTTCTACTCCTAGAATTCCACAACCTACAAGGTTGACACTGCAACAATTGGAAGAAAAAAGAGAAAAAGTGTTGGAAATATTGTCATTGATGGCAAAGGAGCATAAAGGAGCAGCACTTGAACTATCATTAAGGTAAAGGATTAGAGAAGCAACAATAATAATGCAAAGAAGCAGATCAGGCAATAATGCATTAAGAAAGCATAAAGAGAGGCAGAGGAGAAGAAGAGAGGCAAGGAGCAGCATTATACCATCAAAAAATGCAAAGGAGCAGAGAGGAGCATCTTTAGAATCAAAGGAGAAAAGGTAGCAAAAGCATTTAAGGCATAAAAGGAAAGAAAGGCAGCAAAGGTAGTTGTTATCACTCTCAATTTTTCTAATTTTTTTGATAGGGTCATCATAAGATTCACCTTGTCTCATTAGGTTAGATCATTCATTTGATGATAAATTCACTTAATCATGTTTATTATAGGTCATAGACACTTCATTAGTATTTTCATTAGGGTCATATCCACAATAATCCTGTAATATTCCAAAATTAGCATGCATCTAATTGGAATATTGAATTTTTCTTTTGTCACCTAGCAGTTGAATAAATGGGTAAGAAGGCCCATGCATATTAAAAATAGGAATAAAATCCCTCATGTTGTGAAAAGGGATCATAATAATAGCTGTATTTTACACTCTCATGTGTGAAAAAGGACAAATGCATGTGGACAAGGTCAAGTTTGACCAAGTCAACAACACTGGTATGAGAGGAGGAGATCATCCATAGAGACAGCGCAGTGCAAGTAGGAGGAAGATTCCTTGGTGGAGGAAACCCTAGTGAATGGGTCCCAAGGCAAGAAGGCTCACACTTGTTTAAAAGTAGGGTAAGGCAGCCATATGAGGATATGAATTGAAGATTGGATTTTTGGTCTGCATGACTATTCTGCTTTCTCCAACTGTTTAGTTGAGATTGTTGTGCTACTTAGCACAAGGAATTCATGTTTAGGAATCTCTTCTCCTTTCTTGAGAGGCCTCTTGAAGGAGTTGTACTAAATTTATCCACATCCAGGCTTAATTCCAAGCATCCTCCTTCAGCTACAACGTTATTTCTGTAGCAGTATAACGTTGTGTTGCAGGGTGTTGTAGTGGGGGTTCACAACACCACTTCCAGAGCTTATTTTTCAAAGGAGGGAGCTTCCATTCCTTTGGGAGATCAGCAAGGAAGGTTCTGGAGAATATTTCCATATCTTGGCCCTTGGCCAAATTACTTCCATCACTTATAGTGCATTCCCTTGCAGGAACTGCGTCATTTCTTGCAATGTTGCAGAGTGAGGGTTAAGACCCTTGATTTTGAGCTAGCTTCTTAGCGAAAGGGCCAACCCTTCTCCCGGAACTATTGTAAGAAGGATGCTCCTTCATTTATTGTATTGTTCAGATGTATGTATGATTATATTTAGCTATACTATGTTATTTCAAATCCATATCTCTAGATCCACTCTTTTGTACTCACTTTCTCAAGAAACCCTTGGCGGGTTATCTTCACATTGTGTAAAAGGGGCTAGATCTATATTTTCTCTATGCTTTGAGTAATAAAACTCCAGATCTGTGGTTTCCTTTCATATTTTATCAGAAACCCTCATATAATTATGATGTGCTTGCTTCAGAAAATTTTGTTTAGTCTAAGTCACGGGATTTGAGTGTTTTTAAGCCATATTGAGACCAGGAGATCTGTTTAACACATCAAAAGGGATTTTTTTATGATCACCTTCTAGATGAGAGTCCCATAATACATAAGCTAAGGAATCCAAGTGCTATTTCTCAAATTTATAGCGTAATTTTCTAAAATTAACGTTTTTATGGGCCATATTGCTGCACTTCCCCACTTTGGGATAATCTAATGGGTCATAATTTTGCTATTACAACAATCATATGATGGCTATGTGTTATATACACATTTTATGATTTAATTTCTCACTGCTACTCCAATTTGTGTTTTAGTATTGCTGCATCCCCATTTTGGGATATTACAAATCCACCTTGGGTTCACTTGTGTAGTCATCAAATTTTTAAAAAGAGCCACTTGTCTAGTTTTTCACAGTTTCGTAATACAGTGAAAAATAGGCATATTTCACTATGAAAATACCTAACAATTTCATAGAAAATCTTAGGATTTCTCTGTTTTTTTACTTTTTAAGCAGTCAAATTCAAGGGTCGTTTCTAGAAAAATAGAGAAGAATTATAAGAAAATGAGAGAGGTTATTGTCAAGAAAATATCAGATAACATTAACCTCTTTCACTTTCTCAAAGGTGCTACAAATTGGGATATTCAGAGATGTCTTTTGGCTCTATTTTCAGAATGTGTTTTTTTCCTCTTTGATACATGTTTTTCAAATGCAGTTCCCGGACACCTGGAGATGTTTTCCAAAAACCCAAGAGAGGTTTTTATTCATAATGAAATTAACTAAAAAACCTCCTTCTGTTTTGCCACATATATCAAGGATATGGAGATAGGATCTCATCCATGAACCCTATTTGTTCATAAAGACAAAGTCATTTTATTGGTAAATAAACTTGCTATAGGTGAAAAATATGCTTTTTGAAGAGGGTAAGAGGAATTTTGAACCAAGTTTTCCTTATCATCCTTCATAATATCAATTTGAAGTCCTACAGGTGAAATTTTGAAGAAAAATATAATTTTGAATTTTTCTGCAAAGTGACGTAGATGCATAGCGAGCTCTAGGCTTGAGGGCCAAAATTCGCTACGAAATTTCTGTAGGATGTTTTTTACTTAAAAAATAAATTTTGATGGATATCCAAGGAGGTAAATTTTTTTTATTTATCTCATTAGCCCCAACAAAGATCCTCCAACAGTTAGAAAGGTCAAAGGTTATGCAAAAGGTGGATTTTGGAGTTTGCTACAAAATGAGTACTACGCAATTTTCTGTACATGACTGTTTTAGAAGTTAAATTAAAGTTTCATTTCTGACCAAATGAAAAAGGATTTTGGAAATATGAAAGAGGTTTTTCTTTATCACGGGCCCATCTACAAAATGTCTCTCCATTTCTACAAATCCATCAAGGTTTGGAAATTATATACTCATCTTTGGAGCCTATTGTTCAAAATTTTCACTAACCAGATTTGTGAAAAAATTGTAAAATTTGACTTAGAGGAGGTCCAACACAGCATCCACATAGCATAATGGCACATCAACACTCTAGTACACTCAAAAAATTAGTTGGTTGCAGTTGATAAGGGTTATTAAATTGATTTTTTGAACTATTAATGAAAGAAGAGTCCTTTTTGTATTCAAACTCTAGAAAACATAAATATCCCTAGGAAGTATCCAAGTGATGGAATCATGTTTGAAATAGGTCTCTGAGGTGGGAATTCGAGCCGAGAAAGGTGGAAAATCATTTGTATGGGTCCTAACTCTATAAATGAGAGAGTTTTAGAGTTCGAAAGGGTGGGGAGATGATGACTTGACACTACCATTGTTTTAATTTTTAATCCAAAATATACAGTTGCAGCATGCCTATTTCAGACCTGAGATTCTTCTCTGTATTCTTATGTATGTTTCTTATATCAGTATTTTACTTTCTCTCTAGTGTTATAGTTATATAATGACTTGGAATTCATGATTACATGCTCCAACATCCTTTATACACCTAGTTTGTTTTTTTTTCATGTTTTATGTTGGGTATGTGTTATATTCTTTCCACGACTCGTCACGCATGGGGGGGTCACAAGGGGGGCAATAGACCCCCCTATATGTTGCACTGGGCGTAGCAGGGGGGTCACAGGGGGGGTAGCAGCCCCCCCTGTTCTGGGTCCGGGGTAGCGCCTCGTAAAAAAAAATTGGACCCTATTTTTCGGTGGGTGGACCCGCCCATGGTTTTGTGCATGGGTTTGCACATGGTTTTGGGGCATGATGGTTTTCGTCCCCTGGTATTTTGTAGATCCGGTCAAGGGAAATATGGTTATCTTCTAATCCAGTTTTAATGGATTGGGGTTTATGTATGCTTCGGCATGTATATATATGTGTTGTAACACTAAAAGGAATATAATGAAAAATCAAGTTGGTCATCTCGATTTGGGATCCAGGGGAAAATCTCTGTGTATATCCATTTTATGTTTTATGCTCTTGCTATTGTTTATTTTATTTTTTCAATAGTTTTTTGCAGATAATTTCTATACAGTTTTAAAACCTACATTTGGTATCATAATTTTTTCGGCTTCAAGGGGACACCTTTGTTGCTAAGGGGTTTTTTCTCGGGCCTATGGTAGACCTTGTTCAGTGGGAGATCTAGGGGATCGATTCTTGCGGTGAAATAATATGGAAAGCAGTGGAAAAATAGATATTAATAAATTTAATAGTCAAATTTTTGAGTTGTGGAAGCTCAAGATGAAGGATCTGCTTGTGGATAAAGACCAGAGGATCGTCGTAGATCCAGGTACTAAGCCAACGGAAATGTCAAATGAAGACTGGAAAAATTTGGATCGGGAGGTGAAGAGCACAATATAGTTGTGTGTCTCAGATTCGGTATTGTTGAATGTATCTGGGGAAGCTACGATGAAGAATTTGTGGGACAAACTTGGGACTTTGTACCAATCTAAGTCTCTGGTGAATAAATTGTTCCTGCGGAAAAAGCAGTATAACCTGAGGATGAAGGATGGCGACTTGGTGACAGAGCATCTGAACGCCTTCAATACTATGGTAAGTCAGCTGTCATCTGTTGATATTAAAATCTCAGATGAATATAAGTGCATCAGTTTTTTGTGTTCTCTACCAGACTCGTGGGACAGTCTGGTTATTGCAATAGGTAGCAATACAACTACCTTGAATTTTGATGACATTGTCTCAGCCTTGTTGTCGGAGGAAATGAGATGGAGAAATATGGAGGGTCAGAATGGAGATGACTTATCTGTATGAGAAAGGTCCCATAACAAAAACAAGAATAAGGTTTCGAGTGGGAGATATAAATCTAGAGGGAGATCTAAATCTCCTGGAAAGTTTGTAAAGGTGTGCTGGAAATGCGAAAAGGAAGGGCACTACAAAAACGACTGCAGATCTAAAGCTCCTGAGAAAGGAAAGGGATCTGATGATGCTCCTTTTGCAGAGGCAAAAACCACCTCGGATTAATGTGGGGATGTGTATTTGGCTTCTTCTTCAAATACACATGTATATCATGAGTCATGGTTGATTGAATCGGGTGCATCCTTTCACATCACTCCCCAGAGGGAGTGGTTTTGCAAGTATGAGAAATATTATGGCGGCGATGTCTTCTTAGGTGATGATAGGAAGGCAGAATCATCGGACGTGGCAAAGTAAAGCCAAATTTGTAAGGTGGAAGGATTAGAACACTTCCTAGTGTTCTGCACATTCATGCATTGGCCAGAAATCTGATTTCTGTAAGAAAGTTGGATGATGCAGGTGTAAAAACAATGTTCTAGAAAGATACCTGTAAGATGGTTCGAGGAGCACTGGTATTAATGCGGGGAGTTCGAATTGGAACTCTATACAAGCTTCAGGGTAGCACTATTGTTGATGGGTGCAACAGTTTTGTGGTTCCCAAAGGGAGCAGTAGTGCTTCTCATCACTTGAAACTTGAAGAAAGACCATGTTGTGGTGGTCATGTTTGGAAAATATTGGAGAAAGGCCTCGGAGGACATGGGAAATGGTATGGTAGAAGGTATGTCTGTCATCTCTCTCGGATTTCATTTCCTGTGAACACAGTAGTATGGGAAGCAAACGGTGATTTTCCTTCTAGTGCTAAGAGGGCGAACAAGATATTAGAACTTGTGCACAGTGATGTGTTTGGACCTGTGTCAGTTCCATCACTGGGAAAGTCTGTGTACTATGTTTCATTCATAGATGACTTCTCAAGGAATACATGGATATATTTCTTGAGGAAGAAATCTGAAGTCTTTGACAAATTTTAAAGAATTTAAGGCTCTGGTGGAAAACCAAACAGAGAAGAAGATAAAGGCGCTGAGGACAGATAATGGTGGGGAGTTCTGCAAGAAGGAATTTGAAGAGTTCTGTAAGAAGTGTGGTATAGCACGACAGAAGACTTATTCATGTTGTTTGAATTTTTAAAGAAACTAGAAAGGTGCAGAGAAAGAATGAACCAGACATTGATGGAAAAGGAAAGAAGCATGCTCAATGGTGTCGGGTTAGGACACGAATTTTGGGCAGAGGTAGTGGATACCGCATGATACCTGGTTAATGGATCACCTTCATCAGCATTGGAGGATAAGGTTCCACATGAGGTATGGACTATTAAGAAACCCTCTCTTTCACATCTAAGTTTAGTTGGTTGTGATGCATATGTACATGTTCCAAAGGAGAAAAGAACCAAGCTAGATAGTAAATCTAAAAGGTGCATCTTTATTGGGTTAAGGATGGTTTAAAAAGTTATAAGCTTTGGAACCCAAAAATAAGGAAGGTTGTATACAGATGTGCAGTGAGCTAGAGAGAAAAGATAAAAAAGGAAAGAACATACTCCTACCAAGAACTGAGAAGATAGAGCTTGAGCTAAAGGAGGATGAACTACCTAAGTAAATAAAGGAAGAAGGAGAAGAGCTACAAACTCCTGTACCATGGTATTCACGGAAAGAAGACATTGTTGTAGCAGGTCCATCTTCCTTCTCTCACTTTTATTTAACTATAATTGACAGGATCCTGTGTAAACTGCCCACGAGGTATTAGATTAAGAGGATGGAAAACTCTGGAAGGAGGCCATGGTTGATGAAATGGCATCCTTGCATGAAAATGAGGCATGGGATCTAGTGGATTTTCTAGGTAGAAGGAAGCCCATTGGGAGCAAATGGGTGTACATTGCGCCGGGCGTAGCAAGGGGGTCATAGGGGGGCAGTAGCCCCCCCTGTTCAGGGTCTGTGGCAGCGCCCTGAGAAAAATTTTTTGGACCCTATTTTTCAGTGGGAGGACCCACCCATGGTTTTGTGCATGGGTATGCACATGGTTTTGGGGCATGATGGTTTTTGGCCTGTGCTATTTTGTAGATCCGGTCAAAGGAAATACGGTTATGTTCTAATCCAGGGTTAATGGATTGGGGTTTATGTATGCTTCGACATGTATATATATGTGTTGTAACACTAAAAGGAATATAATGAAAAATCAAGTTGGTCATCCTGATTTTGGATCCAGGGGAAATCTCTATGTATATCTGTTTTATGTTTTATGCTCTTGCTATTGTTTATTTTTTGTTTTTAATATTCATTTGCAGATAATTTTTGTACAGGGTTAAAACCTACATTTTATTGTTTTTCTTATGTATAATCACTTGGAATTCATGGTGACATGCTCCAACTTCCTTTATACATATAACTTGTTGTTTTTTCCTTCATGTGTGGTTTAATAAGAATACAATTGCCTCAAATTCCATGAGAGAAGTTGACTTGTGTCTTAGTTTTCATATTGACTCCATAAGCCCAATGGTAGTAACCCTTTACATCTTTCAAATACAAAAAAACAACACATTCAATCCAATTCATAGTTAGTCATCTATTTTCAAGATTAATCATTGAATATCCTTTATTCTTTTGAGAGAGCCCTCTCACACTGGAGAGGCTAATTTCTAGTTAATAAGTGGTTTGAAATAGTTACTCCAAGTTGACCATTGAAGCAGCCCAACAGGAACTCAATTTGGTGATAATAGTTTGGTGTCGTTGTCAGGGACCGAAGGTGTAAATTTTCCCTGGGAAGAACAACAAAGTTTCAGTTCTAAGGTCTGAGAGCAACAGACACTTAGGCACATATTGGATGTATTTCTACTCTGTCAACTCCACACATCAAATAATCAATTGTAAGGTGACTCCACTGCTTGAAGATCAGTAGCTTGATGAAGTTCCAAGATGAGTTCATGGATGAGGAAATTTTAGAGGCCCTTCATGGCAATCCCTATCATCACCAAGAAGAAAGGGTAGTCTCTCTCTTGGATGAAAATGAAACCCAACAAGAGTTTATTTATGACAATCATGTTACATCCTCTAAGTTTGATAAACATTTTCAACAAACTTGTCAATCTTTTTATCATCATGAATATGAGAATCATTTCCAACAATAGGATGAAATACTAGAAGATAATTGTTATAATCCTCAGGTAAAAGAAGAAATTTATTCTTCATGTCATTCCTTGCATCAGCTTACAACAAATGAATAAATTTTTGAAAAGCAAATTTTAGACAATCACATGAGTATGCTTGTTGAACCATATGAAGAATTACCTCTAGAAATTCCTGTGCAACATGCTAAGGAAGCTCCTTTTGAAAGTGTCCAAGAATACTCCAAGTTTTTCATTCTCCCAAATGAAAATAATGATCAGCGGATTTTTTATTTTTTATTTGACAATGGTCACAAGAGTTATAAAGAAAAATATGAACAAGGAACACCATCAAAGGATCATATTTACTCACATTTTCTTGTTGATCAACAAGAATTATTCGTGCATACTCTCAAAGATCCTTTCGCAGCTCTACAGGAATCTTCTATAAGAATGAATTTCAATATGATTTTCAGTTATGTAGAAAAATTCAGATGGTGGAACGAGTTGTCATCTCTCAAGTATGGTTTTATGATCAGAGAAGTGGAATGTTCATTGCAATCCAGTACTCAACTTCTTGATTGGCTTCATTGGAAGTATGAGATCACTTGATTCAGTTTTTATGCTGAGAAAGTAGAGTAGGATCATTTGTATATAAATAAGTTTGAAGATCAAGCATTCTGTCAGTTTCATTTTTAAATTCAACATGATGTGTACTTTCATTTCTTTAGCAACTATTGGTTTTTTAGTGCCAAGGTTACAAGCCAGAGCAAATTGCAATTTTTCATTTTGAATATGGGAGCAACCGATTGCAGGTAGCACTAGAACTACTAGTTCTTTGATGTACCATAGGGGCACACCATCCCCAGTGGAGCCACTGTTATCACTCTCAATTTTTCAAAATTTTTTGATAGGGTCATCATAAGCTTCACCTTGTCTCATTAGTTTAGATCATTCATTTGATGACAAATTCACTTAATCATGTTTATTATAGGTCATAGACACTTAATTAGTCTTGTCATTAGGGTGATACCCATAATAATCAACCTTGGGTTCACTTGCATAGTCATCAAATTTTAAAAAATAGCCACTTGCCTAGTTTTTCATAGTTTCATAGTGAATATAGTGCAAAATAGGCAGATTTCGCTACGAAACTACCTGACAATTTCGTAACGAATCTGAGGATTTCTCTGTTTTTTGACTTATTGAGAAGTCAACTTCAAGTGAAATTTATGGAAAAATACAGAATTATTCTAAGAAACTGAGAGAGGTTATTGCCAAGAACAGATCAAATAACATTAGCCTCTTTCACTTTTCTCAAAGGTGCTACAAATTGGGAGATTAGGAGATTCCTTTTGGATCTATTTTCAGAATGCATTTTTTTCCTGTTTGATACATGTTTTTAAAATGCAGTTCTCAGACACCTAGAGATGTTTTTCAAACAACCAAGAGATTTTTTTAATAATAAAAAACTTACCTACAAAAACCTCCTTCATTTTTGCAACAACGATCAAGGATATGGAGATAGGAGCTCATCTCTTAACCCTATTTGTTCAGAAAAAACATAGTCATTTTATTGGTAAATAAACTTGCTAAAGGTGAAAAAGATGCTTTTTGAAGAGGATAAGAGGCATTTTGAACCAATTTTTCCTGATCATCCTTCATAATATCAATTTTAAGACCTACAGGTGAAATTTTGAAGAAAAATAGATCATTTTAATTTTTCTGCAAAGTGAGGCAGATTCGTAGTGAGCTCTAGGCTTGAGGATCAAAATTCGCTACGAAATTTCTGTTGGATGCTTTTTTCTTAAAAAAATAAATTTTGATGGAGATCCAAGGAGGGGGAAAAAAATTATTTATCTCATTAGCCCCAAGGAAGATCCTCCAACAATCGGAAATGTCAAAGGTTATGCAAAAGGTGGATTTTGGAGTTTGCTACGAAATTTTCTGTACATGAATACTTTAGCAGTCAACTTCAAGTTTGATTTATAACCAAATGAACAAGTATTTCGGAAATATGAAAGAGGTTTTTCTTCATCCTAGGCCCATATACAAAAATATCTCTTTGTTTCTGCAAATCCATTAGGGTTTGAAAATTATACACTCATATTTGGCGCCTATTTTTTAGAATTTTCACTAACCAAATTTGTGAAAAATTTGTAAAATTCGACTTGGAGGAGGTCCAACTCAACACCCACGTGGCATACTTACACATCAGCACTCTAGTACACTTAGAAAATTAGTTGTTTATAGTTTATAAGATATATTAAATTTATTTTTTGAACTATTAATGAAAGAAGAGTCCTTTTTGTATTCAAACTCTACAAAACAGAAATATCACTAGGAAGTCCAAGTGATGGAATCATGTTTGAAATAGGTCTCTGAGATGGGAATTTGAGGTGCGAAAGGTGGAAAATCATTTGTGTGAGTCCTAAATCTATAGATGAGAGAGTTTTAGAGTTAGAAAGGGTAGGGAGATGATGACTTGACACTACCACTATTTTAATTTTTAATCAGAAATATACAGTTGCAGCATGCCTATTTCAGACCTGAGATTCTTCTCTGTATTCTTATGTATGTTTCTTATATCAGTATTTCACTTTCTCTCCAATGTTATAGTTGTATAATCACATGGAATTCATGATTACATGTTCCAACTTCCTTTATACACCTACTCTGTTGTTTTGTCATTTTTTATTATTTTTCTTATGTATAATCACTTGGAATTCATGGTGACATGCTCCAGCTTCTTGTATCCATATAGCTTGTTTTTTTACTTCATGTGTGGTTTAATAAGAATTAAATTGCCTTAGCTTCCATGATATAAGTTGACTTGTGACTTATTTTTCATACTGACTCCATAAGCCCAATGGTAGTAAACCCTTTACATCTTTCACCTTGAATATTACCAAATGGGGAATGCAGCAATACATGAACACAAAACTGGAAATAGCAGTGTAAATCAACTCATGAGCATTGGAGACCAATATGGAGACATAAAATCATGTATTAGATCAGAAAATCAACACAAATAGTGAGGCATAAACCATATACAATGAAGGAACAAGCCTCCCATAAACAATCACTCCCACAAATGAGTTTTTGTCATAATACAAAATGTCGGAGAGCTGCTATAGCACAATTTTAAATACACTGCTATAGGAAAAGAATGTAAAAAATATGTAGGGTTGTTATATGCCTCAAAATATATGCCCAATACATATCTAGGCTTAATACAAACTCCTATAAAGAACTCAGAAAGAGTTTTCAGAAATACACCCTATACATAATGGAATCTAAAGCCCTAGGGCTGAAGATTCACTGCAAACTGAAGAACATGAGTGTAGCAGGCTGAAATACATAATATTGGATGTATATCCCCTCAAAGGCCTCCTCCAATGAAAGGTTGGACCCCTCAATCACAGTAAAACACTCCAAAGGAGCCACAAGATCTCTCGTTGAAGCTGCCCAAAAAAATAATGCAATTCCCAGCTGGAACAACGCTAGAAATAATGGGGAATAGCTGGCCTGGTGCCAAAGATCTGAAATATTCCAAAGAGCCCTCCAAAATTATGGAGGCCAAGACCTCGTGACCAACAAAACGTTAATTCTGACGGAGGGCCACAAATGTATATTTTGCATGCATTCAACTAAATACCCAAAAGGATGAGTTGTCATATGCCAGGAAGAATCATCCAGAAGGATATGAAGATCCAGACATCTAGGTTTCACCATAACCCAAACAAGAGAGGATTAAAGCTACCGCAATAGTTGAATAGAGAAATTTAGATACGGGTGAGGACAAATCTTTAACGGCTCTTACCTATGCAACGAGCCAAACTGAGGAACGTGAACCTAGGGTTTGAGAAGAGGCAGAGAAGCTTCGATGGGAGGATGGAATGATAGTTCCGAGAGATGACTAGGATGCATATAACCAGTACCATTAACCGAACAAAAAAATCACCACCAATACCCTTGTTTTTTCTATACACAGTAATATTGTGAGGAAACAAAAATTGATTCCCACACCAAATAAATAATTTTATTATTGAAAATAATAGTGAGGACTCTGAACCTATTGTTGTGATTTTATCTCGTGCCTTCGATATTTTCATGTCCTCAAAACAAGCTTCAAGTCTGCAACTAGGTGTCTTCAATATTTTCTTCAACTTTTTAAATTTTTATAGTTTAAACCAAGTTTGCATTTCATCCTGTCGAGTTTCAACAATATAATTATGTCTTCTTTTTAGTATAAAATGACACATCAAATTAATTACAGTTAATCTCCTTCTAGAATTTTCCTTACGGCGTTTCCTTTGCAACATTAGGTGCAATTGCTAGTTTAGCTTGATTTTATAAATAGGGATTTGTGAATATTTTCATTATTAAAATGTTTTCTTAACTACTTCGATGATTTCCAACTCTAAGATTTGAATTGTTACCAACCCTTTTGCCACAATTATCATTATTGCTTGTATCAATGCACTAATTTTTTTGACATTTATCTGTTGGCAATATGATGCAGAGTGTGGGGAGATTGTTGGCAATATGATGCAGAGTGTTTTCCTTGATGGCAACCCACTTTGATGAAGATGATGACAACATACTTGATGAAGTTGTGCTTGATAGAATATGTTCTTAATGAAGTAAATTTGATGTATCTACATAGAGTTCAGAAGACAGTGAAGAAAGGAATTCAGATTGTGCTAAATCTATGATGAAAGAGTATGTCTCAAGGAATACGCGGATCTGTATAAGGGAAGTCGCGTATGCACGTGGAAAATAACGTTCCAAGTCGCATATGGGCTAAAGCGCTCTAAATGTGCAAAACCAGGGGTAATCACCATGGTATTGACCCATTGTATTGGGTAATGATCCGCCTAATTGACCCCGTCCAGGAATACCATCAGATGTAATGTGGTTTTGGGCTCATGGTATTAACAAAGGGTAAACCTATATAAGGAGAAGAAATTCATTGTGCAAATGATGAGTGAGGGCGCAAGATGTCTGAGCTTGAATGAATACTTCTCTGTGAAGTATATCTGTATGGAAAGGGTAAAGGTTTGATGATAGATCTGAATCTATGATGCACCTATGAAGAAATGATGAAGTGGGATTTCTAGATCTGAAATGTATCTGTATTTGCTAGATCTGGTTATGGAAGGCTTAGATCTGAAATGAGGCGAACATATGTCTGAAGTAAAAGGGTAAATCTGAACTGAATGTCTGATCTGAAGAAGTATGTTGCTCTATGATGGTTGAAGATCTATACGCTACTTAGACGAAGAGGAAGCGCGTATATACGCGGCTTCGCTGAAGAGAAAGCGCGTATGCGCAATAAAATTAGCTTTGTAATTTGTACTGAAGTATACGCCGGTTTATATGGAAGGAAGCGCGTATATACGCGACATCAGAGAAAGGAAAGCGCGTATGCAAACTAGGGTTTGTTGAAGCAAAGGGTATGAAATATCTGATCTGTTCTGTTGTGTTTCTGCTATATGATCTGTGTTGATAAGTATCTGTTGGTGATGTATGTTTGTGCTTAAAAGAATGGAAAGGGTCCAGTCTGAAAATATGATGAAATGTGGCCTACAAGTGTTGTTCTATTGAAGTTGTTGGATCCAGTGTGAAAATTGATGAAACGTGGTCCAAGGTGGTGTTGAGGGTTGTAGCCTTCAGTCAGGGGGTCGTAGCTCCCTTCCAGGTGAGGCTGGTAAACGAGATCGGGGGGTCGTAGCTCCCTTCCAGGAGAGGCTGGTAAACGAGTCAGGGGGTCGCAGCTCCCTTCCAGGAGAGGCTGGTAAACGAGCGCAGGTGGGTGCCTGCGTGCTGGTCAAGTCTGCGCCAGCACATATGTTGTAAGATGTTTTCTCTATAATAAAATATTGAAGGCTGAGCAACTGCAGCGGTGGTTTTCTCCCGACTTGGGTTTCCACCTAAAAATCCCGGTGTTCATGTGTGATGCTTTGTGTGATGGTTTATTATATTGTTACTGCACATGTTTACTGATAACTTAACATCACATGAATGAATGTTGCAAAGAACTAAGTTAATAAATATCTGCATAATTAGATCTCTGCTAATACGTGAGTTGTATGAAGGATATCCGCGTGTATACGCGAGTTTACTAAAGGAAAGTAGCGTATGGGTTTTAAGGAATGAAAAAGTAAAAAGTTTTGAAAAAGAGAATACCTGATCACCCCCCCCCCCCCGTATTTTTCCCAGCAACCTGCACGAGGAGGTCCTTCGTGCGTGTTTCCCCCATCACTTAAAGGAGATCCACGCAATGGAAGTCAAGAAGGAGTAATGTCCATAAAGCCACCCCTATTCTGGAAGTCAACTCATATTCGAAGGTACACTACATAACCGCAAAGTCTCAGCATGTATACAATCGTGGGTATACATTTAATGTTCAAGAAATATTCGCTGATGTACCTAAAGAGAAGAAGGCAAACTAATGCCGTGCTAATTTACAACTACTGTTTAAAGTACAACCAATCAGAATTTGCTAAAGTGATGCAGCTACATTCAGCAAAAGAAACATGGGACAAAATCATTCTAAGCTATGAAGGAGACACAAAGGTAAAAAGTGCAAAACTCCAAACTCTTAGAATTGAATATGAAAATTTGAAGATGCATAGTGATGAGAGTGTTGCCAGTTTCTTTCTTCGTCTGGATGATATTGTAAATCTAATGAGAAATTTGGGTGAAACCATAGCTGATACTACTCTGGTGGAAAAGGCATTCATATCCCTGATTTCTGTACTGACTCAAAGCCACACAGTGATCTGCAAACGCTTACTATTGTCTGGGCTCCAGCATGGTACTCCGACTCGCTTTAAAGCAGAAAGAGGTCCTTTCAAAGGTAAGAAGTCACATACCTACAAAGCAGAAAAGAAGCACAAGAAACTACTGAGAGAACCGATGAAGAAGGAAGCATTCTATGGAGATCCAACTAGGTACCTGAAGATTCAAAGGTAAGCTTCCCTTCAAATGTTTTGAGTGTGGAAAAGTTGGTCACTATGCTGCTAAATGTCCTTATAGAGAAAAACATGGTAAAGGGAAACAATTTGAAAAGAGAAAGAGTTATTATGCAAAAGAATATGATGATGAAGTGTCCAGTGAAGATGAAGAAGATTCTGACCATGATCTGAAAGTGCTCATGGCAAAGAAGCAAAAGAAGAAGCCTACTCGAAACAAGGAAATACCTCAGAAATCATGTATAGAAAAAATTGAAGAAGATGAACCAGAAGTTTCTGACGAATCTCTTCAAATACTCATGGCAAAGAAGGAAAATAAGAAGGCCACTTGTAATACTCTTCTTTGTGCAAACAATAGTGAAGATAGTAAAGTTGTGGAAGCTATCAAGATCAAAGTTGAAGAACAACAAAATGAAATTGATACGAAAGATTCTATTTACAAAGAGATGACCTCTCAAATGAAAGATCAAATAGAAATGTTGAATGGACAGGTGGACAAGTATCAAAGGTTTCATACTTATGCATCCAACTGAATTAAAGAACTAGAAGAAGATCTTGAAAAATCAAGCAAGAAGAATGAAGGACTTGAAGCTGCAATCATCTTTCTGCAGGCAGATCTAGAAGCATCAAGTAAGAAAAATGAGGAACCTCTACAATCATTTGAAAAGGAAGGCCTTGAAGCAGAAATCATATCTCTCAAAGAAGATCTGAAAAAATCAAATAAGAAGAATGAAGAGCTAGAACAAACATGTGAAGAAAACGAAAATTGGTTGAAAGAAGAGATCCTAAATCTGAAGGATCAAGTAGAAGATGGAAGAAGGAAAGAAGAAAGCATGACAAAGCAATGCCAAGCCTTGGAGGTTGAGGTAAACATTCTCAAAGGTAAATTAGAAGAAAAGGTTAAACTTTTGAGGTTTCAAGATAGTACTAACACTTTGGACAATATTTTAAGTAATCAAAGGTCTCCTACTATCAAGGTCTCCTGCTATCAACTTGGTCTTGGTTTCCATGAAATCGTTAAAGGAATCAGTCACAAGGAAGGAAAATTCGCAGGATGTCAATGCAAACCCGAAGTGTTGAAAAAGAAGGAAGGTGATCAACCAACACTGAATTATTCAAGAACGTTGAATGTTTTAAATGTTTACCACAGGCATGTTGCAAGAAATTGCAGTATGATTGTTCAGCCACAACAACAAACTACTGAAAGCAGTATAGTTTTCTCTAGGGGATATTGTTTTTCATGTAACAAGTATGGACATAAAGCAGCTGATTGTAAAAGGAGGAAGATTAGAAATACTCATTATGATTCTTATGCTTATTTCTCTGGTCACATGAGGTGTTATTCTTGTAACAAGTATGGACATGTAGAAAAGGAATGCAGGTTGAACAAACATGAGAAATTGGATAACTTCTAGCACAAAAATAGAAAGTTCAAACAAATCTGGAAAAAGATGGAGGACCGATCAGAAACGTAGGGAATTCTGACCCTACTGCAGTCATCCGCTTCTGAAGCTTACTTCTCTAATTGACTGCAGGAATGATGTGATATACATTATGAGATCTAGTAATGTATCGTCACAAGGGGAGCAATGTATGATGTCTCTCATGGTTGGTTTGATTATTCTGGTTATATGTATCTCTGACAGAGCATCTGGTGTGAAGAAAAGACAGGAACAGAAGGTAAATTTGCAGGAGGAGATGAAGGTGTGAAATTTTCTATATTTCACTTTCCATACGCGGGTTATATGAAACAAAGTCGCGTATACACGCGAGTTCCAGCTGACACAGCCGCGTATGCATTGATGATAAGAGAATTTATCTGATAGCTAAAGATCTGGAGCAGAGGTCCAAGGGGAGCATCAATGTGACTGCTGATGATTGCACTGTTAGCATTATTCTGGTTATACTCATGATAATGAAATGATATATGTTCTACAATATTATGGATGAAGTTCGGCTGCTTTGCTATTAACATATTTTGTTGAGAGCAGCCTGGTAATCTCGTAAATGAGGACAGAGTCATGTGAGATGAGTTGTTAATAAATTAATGTTGAAGGTGTTTCGCATTGCACAAGTTAAAGCTCTGGTTTAGGGGGAGCAACAGGTTGAATACTAATGATTGCATTGTTGGAAATATGACTACTTATTCTATGTAGTTTTCAGATACCTGTATGATTATGACTTGTATGTTGTGGTTTGTTATTGCGATGATATACTGAGGTCTGTCACGTATAAGTATCTTTTGTGCTCACACATGGATGAGTTGGATGTGTTTGAATAGATCATGCAGAGTTTGTTACTATGGTTGAGATCTTTTGCCTACATATGTTACTTCATGTTAAATCTTGAAGATCATGGTGATATTGGACCACATGTATGATTGACACAGAGTTGAAAATAGTGTTCTGGTATGATAATCTCTCTTGGAAAGATTGTATTGATGCTGCAAAAGAGTCTGAAGGCTTGGTTACTAATGGGCTTATGCTACAACCGGTGAATGACACTTGAAGACACAACTGCACT
Source organism: Pinus albicaulis (assembly GCA_034641835.2). Classification (NCBI taxonomy): domain Eukaryota; kingdom Viridiplantae; phylum Streptophyta; class Pinopsida; order Pinales; family Pinaceae; genus Pinus; species Pinus albicaulis. The sequence continues at coordinate 1,674,435,308 of CM076584.1, read as the reverse complement.
GTTCTATCTATCTGTAGTCCAGGGAAGCATTCAAAAGAAGCTGAACACTGTCTTTTTCTCATAGAGGATCAGATATGGTTAAAATTTAGAAGATGGAATTGGATACACGGGTTTCCTGAAACACAGTCGCGTATATACGCGAGTTCATGCACAGAAAACCGCGTATGTTTGATTGCTGACATTTTTCTGTTTGGAGTCAGCTCTCTTCAGCATAGCTGCAGTGCTGTTTGGTATCTCTGATACTGTTTGGTCTCTGGTGGTGTTCCAACTCTATTTCTAATGTTTTGATAAAGATGCCTTGATGATTTGTTGGTAAAAGTGTTCAGGATGCACAAACTAAGGGGGAGCCTTAGTCATATGGAAAGGATGCTTGGATGCACAGATTCAGGGGGAGCAGTTGCTTTGCTGAGTATAATGCATTATTGGTATTATGATGGTTCTGAAATATGTTCTCTTTCTTGAGGACCTTCTGGTGTTGGTCTTAAAGTCATATTTGTAGTTTGATGAAAAGGTCATGTTGAGACCCATGATGTAAAATTGTAATATTCAGTCATGTAAGGACTTGTCAAATTTGTAAACCCACTTGGTTGGGTAGCTGAGTCAAATTTTGAAAACCAACTTGGTTGGGTAGCTGAGTTGAAATGTGTAAACCCACTTGGTTGGGTACTTGAGTCTTGGTATAAAACCCACTGCTGGGATATCACATAAGTACAGTTTGGTGAGCAGAAGTTCACAGCTTGCCACTTGCTTAGCACAGTTGAAGATTCACAGATGAACCCCAGGGGAGAGAGTATGGTGGCTTGGTCCCGCCCTTTGCCCTTGATGTCAAAGGGGGAGAGTGACATGGTGTTTGAATGGTGTCAAAAATGGAGAGAGTGACATGGTGTCATTATATTCTTAATGAGATTAGCGAAAATAAAAATGGAGAGAGTGACATGGTGTCATTATATTCTTAATGTACCTATCTACATCTGTTGTAAACCAAATACTGTCAGAGCCCATCAAGTTCAGTGGGGAGATTGTTCTATATATATGCTATCCTTGATGGTAAACCCACTTGACAGAAGATGACATACATATTTATTGCAGTTCAAGCTGATGTACATGTTCTACGTAAGCACTCAGACAGAACGTACAGAGCCCAGAAGAAAGAAGTATACAATTCAGATTGTGCTAAATCTATGATGAAAGAGTATGTCTCAAGGAATACGCGGATTTGTATAAGGGAAGTCGCGTATGCACGCGGAAAAGAACGTTCCAAGTCGCGTATGGGCTAAAGCGCTCTAAATGTGCAAAACCAGGGGTAATCACCATGGTATTGACCCATTGTATTGGGTAATGATCCGCCTAATTGACCCCGTCCAGGAATACCACCATGCAATGGTTCTGGGTCTGCTGTACTGGTGCGTCTGTATTGACAAAGGTAACCCTATATATGAGGAAGAAATTCATTGGTGCAAACACATAGAGGCGTATATGAGGCCAGAATGAATACTTTCCAAAGCATTCCGTATGGAAAGGGTAAAGGCTTGATGATAGATCTGAATCTATGAAGCACTTATGAAGAAATGATGAAGCGGGATTTCTAGATCTGAAATGTACTCGTATTTGCTAGATCTGTTTATGAAAGGCTTAGATCTGAAATGAGGCGAACATATGTTTGAAGTAAAAGGGTAAATCTGAAATGAATGTCTGATATAAAGAAGTATGTTGCTCTATGATGGTTGAAGATCTATACGCTACTTCGCCGAAGAGGAAGCGCGTATATACGCGGCTTCGCTGAAGATAAAGAGCGTATGCGCAATAAAATTAGCTTTGTAATTTGTACTGAAGTATACGCCATTTTATATGGAAGGAAGCACATATATACGCGACATCAGAGAAAGGAAAGCGCGTATGCAAACCAGGGTTTGCCGGGCGTGTATATATGAACATCCGATCTCGTTCCGCCGTGTTTCTCGCTATCCCATCTCGCGCGCGCACGCGCGCACGCATGTTTGTGCTGGTGCGCGCGCGCGCCGGGCTCGAAATATGATGAAACGTCCGGTAAGTAACAATGACAAAGCCAGTGAGTCCGTGTAGTGCCCGATGCAACGTGTCCAAGGTGGTGGCCGAGGGTTGTAGCCTTCAAATGTGGGGGTGGTAGCTCCCTTCCGTGAGGCTGGTAAACGAGATCGCGGGGTCGTAGCTCCCTTCCAGGTGAGGTCGGTAAACGAGATCGGGGGGTCGTAGCTCCCTTCCAGGAGAGGCTGGTAAACGAGTCAGGGGGTTGGAGCTCCCTTCCAGGAGAGGCTGGTAAATGAGCGCAGGTGGGTGCCTGCGTGCTGGTCAAGTCTGCGCTAGCACATATGTTGTAATATGTTTTCTCTATAATAAAATATTGAAGGCTGAGCAACTGCAGCGGTGGTTTTCTCCCGACTTGGGTTTCCACCTAAAAATCCTGGTGTTCATGTGTGATGGTTTATTCTGTTGTTATCACACATGTTTACTGATAACTTAACATCAGATGGATGAATGTTGCAAAGAACTAAGTTAATAAATATCTGCATAATTATATCTCTGCTAATACGCGAGTTGTATGAAGGATATCCGCGTGTATACGCGAGTTCACTAAAGGAAAGTAGCGTATGGGTTTTAAGAAATGAAAAAGTACAAAGTTTTGAATATGCATTAAATAACGTTTACCCCCCCCCCCCCCCCCCTCTCAGTATTTTTCCCAACATTATCATCTATTTAAATTATATAGCTAGGATAATTACTTAATATAGGCAAGCTAGTAAGATAAGTGTCCAAATCTTGATGTAAGAAAATATGTTCATAGGTCAAGAGTAAGATACAATTTTTGGCTTTATGGAATATCAATAAATTATTTCAAATAATATTAATATAATTCTTTCGTCCATGGGGTCTTGGATAGACAGTGAGCGGGTGCTTCGTTAAGACACTCCTTGATGTGAAGTCACCGGTTCATTTCCCCGCCCCAATCGGGTGATATATTGGACATGATGAAGATGTAGTCCTGTCAAACTTACAAAAACGAAAAAAAAAAAGTACTAATATAATTCTTTTAAAATACCAATGTTTTTTTCTTTATAAATAAGATAGGACTAGTTCTATTAAAAGCTTATAGTACAAAAGGAGTTACAATCAAGAGAAGCAGGAAACCAAGGGAGCGTAAAGAAATCAAGGATCCACCACTGTTTAGTGATTTTGTCAAGAGATCAGCTAAGAAGAAAAAGAAGAGAGACAAGGGAGCCAAGTGATACAGACACGGGGCTCTACCCTGAATGGGTAGAATCTTCCATACGACTTTTATTTCCTTTCTTTTTGGTGACTTTACCCAACTGGCAGGGGGCGGGTGAGATGAAACCACTTGAAGATTGTTGTTGATCAAAGGAAGAGAATCTTTATCCGATTCAGAGGAGGTGGATTCATGTGAACATTTCTGGAGATTTGAGGAGGCAAAGGGCCTTTCAACGACTACCAAGGAATGTGACTATTTTTGTGTTGCAACATCCTCATCTGATTCGCTCTCTTCTTCATCTAAGCTAGAGGACTCAATATTATCCATAGGAGGCACACCAAAGGGTTTCTATCTTTTATCTTTTGGTTTGCGTGTGCTTATTTTCTTTTGGTCAACGAACAAAGTGCAAGAGTTCTGAATATGTCTTGTTTTATGGCAATGCCGACAATAGAACACAATGTTCTCATAGTCTAAGGTCTGTGACCAAGTGAAATCACTGACTTTGAGAATGATTTGATTAGTTAATCCTTTGATGATGTCAATCTTGGCACATATTCTGCCATAGGTGTAGATGCCCTTTTCTCCTCTCGAGCGATCTATTGCTAGAAAACATGCCAGAGTGTTTCCAATGCTTTAGAAGACCGCACAGTGCCATAGATGAGTAGGTAAGTTTGGAAGCCTGACCCAGATTGGAAGTTTGGTGACAATTTCCGTAGAGGGATCGAAGTATGGGAACCAGGGGGTGAGGAATAGCCTTGATTTTCCCTAGAACCATGGACCACCTATAAGGGCTTTTTGGTAGTCCTTACTATGAGAAAATATAACAATAAAGAAGCCCTTGGAGCAAAGAATAACCTTGTAGTTATTGGTCCAAGTGGAGTGAATCCATTGGTATAAATCTGTTTTGCGAGGCCAGAATCCATTGAATCTGCAGATGAAGGAATTTTCTGCATATAGTTGATGCTGGTCTTCAAGATTAGGGTGGGAGATTTCTAGAGAGGGAAATTCCTCCATTTTGTCTACCAATAAAAGCTTGGGAGCCTTCGAGGGTTGAGCAGCTTGATGGGGGGGTTGTGCATGGACAACGTCCTTGTAAGAGAAACCCTTAGTTGCTAAGCGTTTCCCGTCACCTCTTCCCTGTAGACGGAGAGAAATATTCACCGAAGCATCCTTTTCAATGTTGTAAAAGGAGAGTGGGAAAGTGTCCTCAAGTTGTTTACCTTCATGGAGAAGTCATGGAGATGAGGAGGGAATCCCCAGCTCGAGTTCAAGGGTCTTTGAGAGGTGTCACACCAGGTCCGTGAAATGTACCCAAAGTAGCATGGTTTTTCCTGTTAGGAGAGCAATATGATTTTGAAAAGATGGGGTAGAGGATTTGGGGGTTCCTGGCTGCTTGAGCATATTTTCGTGTCAAGTCTAGATGGATCATTTCATTGCAGGGTTGTCTCATCGCGCTTGTTTTGTTGCTTTGTCAAATGGCCTCCCAGAAATGAAGTTCTAGGGGGAATACGGTGGAGTGATGGGCTGTTGAGGAGTCAGCACAGTCTGCAACTGTCTGAGCCTGTCTCGCATGTGATTCCCTGATGTGACGAGACGAGGAGTTGACGCAGAGCAGTCTGCGTGGGCACCCTCGTCCTGCACATTTTGGAGGTGGTCGTCTCTTTTTGTGGTCGGAAGGGCATAGTGAATATTTTGCTGAGCTATGTTTGTGATTCTCATGCAGCCGACACAATCGTAGCTATGAGGGAACCTACAAGGGAATGCAGGTTCGGCATGCCTTTTGCTGCCAAGAGCAGCAGGGCACAACTGATTCGTGATGGCGTCAGGGGAGCCGATGGAAAAAACCCTAGAAGCCATCCTTCACGCTCGTTCTTCGCTTTCCAATCTTTTAAAATACCAATGCTAAGTCAACTTACATTCACATATAAAAATTAATATCACCCTCCTCACTACTAACTAACAATTAATTTATAATTAAATTTTCATATTAAAAAAATAACATTCAAGAAAAAATTTAGAAAATAAATTTTGGTGATGGACTAATTTTCCATATTTTTTCTTAAAAAGAATTCGCTAATTTCAATTTATTTTAAAAGTGATTCACCCAAATTTTAAAAGATAAAATTATTTTACTTTAACCATTAATAACATTTTATAGATATTATATAAAATTAGTAAAAGTTTCAATATTTTTTCATTAATATCACCAAATATTTTATAGTGTACATATTAAGAATTAGTAAAATTCTCCAATACTTTAAAATAATTTTTCATCCATAATATGTTTTTAATTAACATTTTTTCTCTTTAATATGTTTTTCATTATATAGCTATATCTCAATATTTATTTATCTATTTTAATATATATTTTTAATGATAAATCAACTTATATTTGTATACACAAGTAAATAATAATTATCCTCAATATGAAAATTAATATTTTTTCTTTCAAAGAAATTTAACATTTTTTAGCTTTTATAGACTTTCTATCATACAATTAGCTTTTATAGACTCTCTATCATATAATTATTTTAAATTTTCTTGTTTGGCTAAAAGCTCATTTTCCATAGTCATAAAGAAATAGAGTAATGATCTCAAATCTAGAGACATATCTACCACCTACAAACAAATAATTCCAGAAAACATAGTTTTTATTAAATAAAAATAATGATTCAATCCATTATCTGATTCCTAATTTAACAACTAAATTATAATTGATTTTATGGCTAGTAAAAAATCGAGTTGTCTTAGTGCGATTTTTTGAAGGTTTTTTAGGTGGAATTTTCTGGCTTAATTTCTCTAAAATTCCACAGGAATTCATTGAAAATAGAAGTTTGATGGGTAACCTTGCACAATCAAAGTGCTCTAGGAGTTTTTTAGGGTGCTAAATCCATATATACTATCAAAAACACCAATTTAAATAACAGAAATCAAGATTTTACCTCAATTTTTTTCAGACACCAAAACTCCAAAAAATGGCACTAAAAAATACTCCATAAATAAATAGTTTTTTAGTGCATAAGCCTCACTATTTTCTTACCCTTTTTACTTTTTAGTGCCCTCTTGTGGTGTGAATTCTTCTCTATGTGATGTTCCCATTGTGTTTCTTTATTGGGAAAAAAGTGACTCGAAAGTTAACCTTTCATAATGGCCAGCTTTAATTTGACAACAATATTAATTTGTTAGTAATGTACGACGGCTGACGTACATGGGCTTTCTTCTAATATTATGGGTAAAGCTTTAGCGGTCTTTTCAATACAAACATCCGAGAGCCATCCTCTCCAACTAATGTTTCATGTATGATGTCATTCATGATTACGTCGGGGAAGTGGAAAAAATTTATAAGGTTAGGTTAAGGGTACACATATGAATGATGGGATTGATGGTATGGATTTTTATAAGTGGTGTAGTACAAATATGAATGATGGGATAGATGGTATGGATTTTTATAAGTGGTGTAGTTTTATAATATATTTATTATAAATTTTAGTTTATACATCTAATTATGTGGAAATTATTTTTGGGCATTAGAATATCTTTGTGTTATAAGAATATAAAAACATGTCGTTTGTTAAGATGCTTTTGTCAACAAAAGTCCCTTTAAATTAAGAGATGAAGTATATGTTTTTGTTTGGATACAAAATAAAGATTTTGGAAAATGTGTTATTTACTTAGGATAAAAGTATTTGTTTTGGATTAAGGTTAAGATAAGTGTGGGGTGGATAAAGATTTTGGAAAATATGTTATTTATTTAGGATAAAAGTATTAGTTTTGGATTAAGGTTAAGATAAGTGTGGGGTGGAAATTTATTGGAAAAAAAATAATATATATATAAATTATATGTTTTTTAATCATTAAGGAAGGAATAGAGAGTTAGCTTATGAAGTTGTACAAAAATGAAGCTAGTGTAGATTTAGTCAATGTGTTTTATATAAGAATGTCAAAGAAAGCATTACACGCTTGATAACCTTTTTTGCTACACTCGCATGTGAATATGTGATTGTGTAATATTTTATTTTATATAAATATATGTGAAAATAGAATTGATGGCTCAACAAAGGAGGGAAAAAAATACATAGAGCTATAAGGGGAAGGTTGTGTGGATTGTGTGGGAAGGCTTGTGGAAAATCATAACCAACACATTAACCCCTCAAATGCCATCCTAACCACTGACTAGCTTGTGTTTACAGTTAATGCAGTTAGGAGTGGGTAACTGTGTGGGGGACAATGCCCATACTATCCCCTTCCTCATGAAGCATAGTGAGGAGGACAATAGTTGAGATAGTAAGAGAAAATAATGTGAGAGAAGAGAGAATAAAGAGATAATGAGTGGATAGGAGTGAAGAATAAGAGAACAAGGGATTGACAAAGAGAAAAAGACAAAGCAACAAAGAACAAAAGGTCGATTCGTAGTGATGAGATGTAATAGACCGAGGGAATGCATAAACAACATAGAGGGAAATTATTTGAGATTGATGCAGCAAAACTGCATAATTACAGAATATGTGTGGACCTATGGGTTATGACCCACATAAACTTGAAAGCACTCAACAATGGGTCACTTTATTGCTGCTTCAACCGTTTTAAACAGATCGCAATCAGCTCCCAAACAATATACATCACAGATTTTAAAATATCTCATGTCACAGCTTATAACAATTAACTTTAAACATTAACAATAAATATGCCGATGTGAAACTACGATGACGATGTCGCATCGCAACATTGCAACCCAAAGCCTATCGCACTTCGACATTTCACTGATTTACATTCTGTCGTTAGTTGCTCCCCATATCGTATGCGATGTGTGATCTGCGCTTGATCGCTATGCTGACATGTGGCTCCTCTTCATCGCATCGCAGCTTAAATGAATTTTCATGTGAATTTTTAACAAATAAATATAACAATTTCCGATGGCGATGTGCGCTAACCAGCTTGAGGCTAATGCGATGTAATCTCATCCGTCCATATCTCATTGTCGACTTGATCACGACCATCCACCCGCACGTTGCTTGTTATTTATCAATAGAATTGCGTCTCAATAAATCTCGTTCTACCATACTTTGATCTACAGCGAAGTTCATAGGAACTTCGTTCTCCCCACTCTTAATCACACAATTTATCGATATCAGGATTGAAATAAGAAAGATATGTATACGCATAAGAAATCAAAATTAAATAACACATAGATACGGTGAAATCCAAATTATTCCTGGATATATAAAAACACACAAATTCCATTATTTCCCTGAGCTCGAGTTACAGTCTAAGGCCACTCTGGCCTGAATCACAAACTTTCCCTGTAGCTACATTGTGCTACCCCCTCTATCATACAACACAAACTTCATTTATAAAGGAATTACAAAGCGAGTGGATCATATAAGATCCACGATTTTCTCTCACAAATCGCTCAACTAACCCCTGAGATCTCTCTGTTTAATTACATGGCAAATAATTAAAACAAATCAAATCTTCTAGAAACATATTGACTCCATCATTTTAGCTATATTTCATGGAAATTATCCCCCATTTACAAACGGTTGTCCACGTCTCTTCTTCCGTAGCATTGAATTCCAATTTTAATTAAGGATGGTTTGATGCTACTACATAAGACTCCCAAGTTACAACAATTTTATGACCTCCTGGTCATATGCCTTCTTGATCTCTGTAACAAGTCTGCTACTTGCCATTAGTACCAAGTCATTTTCTTTAGCAATTCTACTCACATCCGCCGTGGAATTTCCTTCGTGATCTTTCCATAACAACATTCGTGAGCTGCAACAAAACCTCTGCAATAAGAAGTCCTCCCTACTACACGATACCTCACTAAGTTTCTCTCCTTTGAGCTCAACCTTTCGACATCTCTCTTGTTCTCTCCTCTAGAACCATTTGGGCACTTCTGGCTCTAGGTTGCTACAAATATTCACACCTTCTTTTGCCGCTACCTGCACCAAAAATATAAAGACCACATGCTTACCAATCTTCGACATATTTGTACCTCCTTTGCACGAAAAATATTTTTCTGCTTTGATACCACTTTGATGCATCAAATTGTATAATTACAGAATACATGCAGACCTGTGGGTTATGTCCCACATAAACTCAAAAGCACTTAATAGCGGGTCACTTTATTGCTGCTTCAGCAGTTTTAAACAGATCGCAATCGGCTCCCAAACAATGTACATCGCAAAATTTCAAATATCGCATGTCATGGCTTATAAAAATTAACTTTAAACATAAAAAATAAATATGCCGATGAAAAAATGCGATGACAATGTCACATCGCAACATTGCTACCCAAAGCCTATCACACTTCGGCATTTCGCTGATTTATCATTCCGCTATTAGTTGCTCCCTAGATCGCATGCGATGTGTGATATGCGCTTGATCGCTATGCCGACATGTGGCTCCTCTTCATCGCATCACAACTTAAATTAATTTTCATGAAAAGTATTAATAAATAAATATAACAATTTCCGATGGTGATGTGCCCTAACTAGCTTGAGGCTAATGCGATGAGATCTCATCCGTCCACCTCTCGATGTCGACTTGATCACGACCGTCCACCCGCACACGGCTTATTATTTATCAATAAATCGTGTCTTAATAACTCCCGTTTTGCCATACTTAGATCTACAATGAAGTTCATAGGAACTTCGTTCTCCCCACTCTTACTCACACAGTTTATCGATAACAGGGTTGAAATAAGAAAGATATATATATGCATAAGAAATCAAAATTAAATAACACACAGATATGGTAAAATCCAGATTATTCCTAGATATATAAAAACACACAAATTCCATTATTTCCCTGAGCTCGAGTTACAGTCTAAGGCCACTCTGGCTTGAATCAAAAATTCTCCCTGTGGCTACATTATGATACCCCCTCTATCATACAACACAGACTTCGTTTATAAAGGAATTACAAAGCGAGTGGATCATCTAAGATCCATGATTTTCTTCCACAAATCTCTCAACTAACCCCTGAGATCTCTCTGTTTAATTACATGGCAGATAATTAAAACAAATCAAATCTTTTAGAAACATATCGATTGCATAATTTTAGCTATATTTCATGGAAATTAGCCCCCATTTACAAATGGTTTTCCACGTCTCTTCTTCTGCAACATTGAATTCCAATTTTAATTAAGGATGGTTTGATGCTTTTGCATCAGAGATTAGGATGAAAATTCCCTATATGGTGTTGATAAGTCCTTGGACTATATGTGTCTAAGCATGTATGGCCAGTGAGAGGTTAGGTGGAGGGTTGAACCACTTAGTTCTTTCCAAAAAACCTAATAAATCATTAAGTGCATGTTGAGAAAGTCGATAAACAACTTAGTGCTTGGTAAGTAAGTCGAAAAACCACTTTGGTTCTTGTTGTAGGGCTCATAAACCACTTTATTGGGTAGGATGAGCCACTGTGGTGTTGTTATGAAACCAACTCTAAAAATATAAGAAAAGAGAGATCAACGCCTTAGAAATAAGGCACTTCGATGGGGAAACCTCCTTTACATTACATAAATGAACAATTCTTGGATGATAAAAATGAAAAAACCTCCTTCTATATATAGGAGTCCATGGGGTCACAATATAATCCCAGTTGACTTAAAAATAATAATGTAAGGGCACAATAATAAAAATATGGGGGTTACAGGGGTTCAAAAATAACAATAAGGGACTACACTAGTAATATAGGGACCTAAAATTCCCCTCTCATTCAAAAAAGTGTTGTCCTCAACGCTTGAGTAGCTCTGGATGCTTCTGAATAAAATTCTCATCCTCCCATGTAGAATCTTCATTGTTTAAGTTCTTCCACTTGATGAGATACTCCCAAATTGATCGATTTCATAGCTATTGAGTTCTTGTTTCCGTGATTGCTTTAGGTTCAAATATGATTTTTCCTTCCTGATCAAGTTCTGGAAATATTGTTTGAACTGGAAGTTTGTCACCTATAACCTTCTTTAAGCATGAAACATGGAAATTTGGATACACTCATGAAGAAGATGGAAGCTCCAATTTGTATCCCATATTACCAATCTTTTGCAACACCTTGTAAGGACCATAGTACTTTGGCGATAATTTATTATCCTTATTAGCTTGCTTGAGGGACATTTGTTTGTATGGTTGTAGTCATAAAAATACTTGGTCTCCTACATCAAAACTTCTCTTGCTACAATGATGATCTGCCTGTTGTTTCATTCGATTTTTTCCAAATTTAGGTTATCTTTTAAGACTCGGAGAACTTGTTGTCGATGCTCGATGTGATCTTCCACTGCTTGAACCTTAGAATTTTCTCTTAAAGATGATGTGATGGATGGTGGATGATATTCATAAAGTGCCATAAATGGGGTCATTTTTGCTACAATATGGAAGGAAGTGTTATACCACCATTTAGCTAGAGGTAACCACTTGACCCATTATGTTTGTTTATCAGATACAAAACAACGAAGATATCCTTCCAAACATTTGATGTCGAGTTACCTTAACAAATCACAATTTATTTAATGTGCTCACTAAAAATAGGTTCATATATAAGTGGAATCCTTTATATACTTTTCAATTTCCTTTCAAAATATATAAACATAGGAAACCAAATCAATGCCGATCTATATAAAAGTGAACCATTTAATAAAATAATAAAATGTGGTCAACTCGTTGACCCATCAAATCTCGTCCTTCACACATTACAGTCAAAGAAACGAACCTCCCTAAATCTAATGGTCATCGCATCCCACTTTAATTAACTCCTTGATCTGACGGTGATCGCATTAAAACTAACTCGACCTTTAATGTTTTCGAAGGCATGCGATAAATTGGTTTTGTGCATATACATGTCATTTGCTGAGGTGTATCGCATGGACTCAACAAATCACCGCTAACTACCCACAAGCTGTGTGATAAAACCATTTGGGGTTTTCAAAACCGTCTTCAACATTAAGACTCAATTTCTATATGGAATGAGGTTTAGATATACATCGGTTTAGCTCTTTTGATAAATCGAGCACAATAACTTAAAATGCATGCTCTCAGTAATGAATGCTCAATCTATTCATTGTTTATCACCATTAAACGCAGAAAATAAAACCCACAGTACCATATATATATAATTGTTTTTCAAAGGGTTTCAATGGAATATAACACTCAGGAAATGCAAGTTTTCACAACAAACTTCAATCAAATTCTATTAAAATTGAACTCATCGGGTCTCGCCCTCTCTGGCTTATTTATCTAGTTTTTGACCTCTGTCTTTCTCTGTCCTCAAAATCCAATATATATATATATATATATATATATATATATATATATATATATATATATTAGTCATTACATTTCTGTTTCCTTCTTTTGTGGATCAAATCTAATAATGTAACAACTCAAGCTTTATTTTTATCATCTTAATCCATATTCTAAAGTCTCAATGCACACCTATGCTAACACTATTCATAATACAACTGTATGAATTATTACAAATTTTAAATAAATGCAAATTCGAGAGATCCAACCCTCTCGGTAAATTTTGGTTTGACCATGTAAGAAAAGAAGTTTTCCTCATATTAGCCACAACATGTGAAAATCCATTCACATTTCTGGCTAAGTCCGGATGCTCCTACATCAGACTCCCAGGGAAGAAATGAATCATTTATCAAACTTTCAGGATTGACTCCATACTTCTGTAACTCTGCTGCTGTCACCCAACTGGCATCCTCTAGTGGTTGTCCCTTCCATTTGACTAAATACTAAAAATAAATCTGTCCTTTGGTTTTTTTGGATACTCTTTTCTCCAAAACAACTTCTACCTCTTCCTTGACATTCTTTGGCATCTGGTCTTTCCAATTTAAAGTTTGATTTTCCTCTGTTGTGGAATCTTCTTGTAGCTCCTCTTTTGTTCCTCTGTATGGGTACAAATCTGCAACATTAAAAATGGGTGATATTCCAATCCCTTCTGGAAATTCTATTTCATATGCATTTGAAGAAAATTTCCTCAAAATTTTACATGGTCCTATCTTCTTCATCTTTAATTTATTGTAAGTTTTAATAGGAAATCTTTATTTTCTCAAATAAAGCATGACTAGATCTCCTACTTGGAATTCCTTCTCTTTCCTCTTCATATTAACTCTTTGTTTGTATTTCCACTACTTTCTTGCAACTTTTTTTTAACATCTTCCTGTAGTTTCTGCATCTGCTCTGAAAATTCTTCAGCCTTTGCACTTCTTACCTCTTGTTTTCCCAAATTCCTAAGCTCATACACACCTCTTGGATTCATCCCAAAAACAATCTGGATTGGGCTCACCCCAGTACTCTGGTTTGGGGTATCGTTATAAGAAAAATCAGGCTGAGCAAGTGCTAAATCCCACTGCTTAGGATTTTTATACACTAAACTCCTCAATATGTTTCCGAGGCTTCTTTTTATGACCTCTGTCTGCCCATCTGTTTGAGGGTGATATGCTAAGCTGAAACTAAGGTTAGTACCTAGTTTCTTCCAAAGAGTTCTCCAGAAATGCCCAATAAAATTTGTATCCCTGTCAGACACAATACTTATAGGCAATCCATGTAACCTTACAACTTCTGAAAAAACATATTAGCAATATGTGTTGCATAACTAGTCTTTTTACAAGCAACGAAATGAGCCATTTTAGAAAACCTATCCACCACAACATAAATGGAATCATTTCCTCTTTGAGTTTTTGGTAAACCCAAAACAAAATCCATACTAACTGTATCCCATGTTCAGTTTGATATTGGTAATGGCTGGTACAATCCAGTATTTTGGCTTCTCCCCTTAGCATGCTAACAGATCCTACACTTCTTAACAAATTTATTAACATCTGTTTGCATATTTGGCCAGTAATAAAATCATTTACCTGAGAAAAAGTCTTATCTTGTCCAAAATGTCTAGACAATCCTCCACTGTGTTTCTCTTTGATTATGTTTTCCCTCATAGAACACTTAGGAATACATAATTTGTTACTTTTGAATATCAAACCTCCTTGGATAAGATAATCCAACCATTGGCTTCTATTATGAACTACTGGATTTTGTATAACTGCATAAATATCTTTGAATTCTGCATCATCTTTATACATATCAATCATTTCTTCAAATCCCACAACACCAACTTTTATTCTTGCACAATAAAATTTACCCTGCTCAAGGCATCAACAACTTTGTTCAACTTACCACTTGTATGCTTAATTACAAAGGTAAAACTCTGTAAAAAATCTACCCACTTGGCATGTTTCTGGTTCAATTTTGGTTGGTTATTTATGAATTGTAATGCATTATTGTCAGAATACAATACAAACTCCTTGGGTAACAAATAATGTCTCCATTTTTTTAAAGCTTGCACAATAGCATAAAATTCTTTATCATAAGAGGAATATTTTTTCTTAGCTTCATTCAATTTCTCACTGAAATATGCTATTTGTCTCTGTTCCTGACTTAAAACTGCTCCAATTGCAACTCCACTTGAATGGCTAATTTGTCTCTTTGATTGTTTCAATAATTGGTGCACAAATCCGACTAAAAATTCTGATAAATTTTCTATAAAAACTTCCAAGACCGTGAAAGCTTCTTACCTCAAAGATGTTTCTGGGAGTTGGCCAGTTCCAAATGGCTTGGACTTTCTCTGGATCCATTTTCAGACCTTCTTTAGAAACTACAAACCCCAAATAAATTAACTTTTCTTTCATACAATTGCATTTCTTCATATTTATTAACAGTTTCTCTTTCTGCAAAGTTTTCAGAACCAATTTTAGATGTTCTAAATGCTCTTCTTTACTTAAACTAAAAATTAAAATATCATCAAGATAAACAATTACAAATTTTCTTGCATATTCTCTTAATACTTCATTCATCAATCTCATGAATGTGCTAGGTGCATTAGTGAGTCCAAAAGGCATCACTAACCACTCATACAATCCACTGTTTGTTTTGAATGCAGTCTTCCATTCATGCCCTTATCTAATTATTATCTGATGATAACCAATCTTCAAATATATCTTAGTAAAATATATTGATCCACTCAAACAATCCATTAAATCATCCATTCGTGGTAAAGGAAAACGATACCTGACGGTGATTTTATTTATGGCTCTGGAATCTGTGCACATACGCCATTCTCCACCTTTCTTTGGATTGAGTACTATTGGTACATCACATGGACTAAGGATTTCTCTTACCAACCCTTTATCCATCAACTCCTGTACTTGTCTTCCAACTTCTGCATTTTCTTGAGGGGTTAATCTATATGCTGCTTTATTTGGAAAACTTGCTATAGGTATTAGATCATTGTGATGGCTAATACTCCTGATTGGTGGTAATGCATTTGGCAACTCATCCACAATAATATCAGCAAAATCATCCAAAAAAGTTTGGATTTCTTCAGATAAATCATCTAAGTTTGTGGAAGTCAAAATTACCTTAGGTTTCCCTATGACAACAAAATTCATTTCTTCATCTTTTTCGATTTCTTGCAACAACTCTTTTCCACTCATCAACATAACACTATTTCCTGATGTTCCTTTGTCAGCTTCATTCTTCAATGGTAGAAGTGTGTGTTTGTTTCCATCCTTCTCCAAGGTATAAGTGTTTCTTCTGACATCATGTATAGCTTTCCAATCAAACTACCAAGGTCTTCCCAATAATATGTGACATACATCCATTGGCATTACATCACATAATATAACATCCTTGTAAGTGCCAATCTGGATCTCTACCTTACATTGTTCTGTCACAATAATATGATGGAATTTTTGCAACCATGATACCTTATATGGAGTAGGGTGTACTATATTTTCTAATCCCAACTTGTCTACCATTTCTATAGAAACAAGGTTGTCAGTACTACCACTGTCAATTACCACTTTGCAACATTTACCTTTAGAATTGCATATTGTTCTGAATAGATTCTTTCTATGAGTTGGCTCTTCTGCTTTTTTTTTGGTTTAAGCAATACCCTTTTCAATAACAAAGATTCTCCTGCTTCGGGTGGTTCTTCTTTTCCTTTATCCTGAGGAATTTCCTCCCTTGCTTCAGCAACATTTACATTTCTTTGAGTTGTTGATTTATTATGAGGACAATCCCATGACCCATGTCCCCATTCACCACATGTATAGCACCGAATTTCTCTTCCTCAGTCTCTACCTCTCGGTACAAATCTTCCTCGACCAGAGTCTCCTCTTTATGGTGGTATGCTACTTGAGCTTCCTATGTCATTCTGGGAGTGCTGAAATCTAGGTTTAAATGCTCCTATACCTCTCACAGAACCCTTACCTTGGTTCTTCTGGTTTTTCTTCCTATGTATCTTCTCTTTTGCTTTCAAGGTTGCATGATAAGCATCCTCAATTGTCTTTAGATTTAGTAAAATTATCTCATCATGAATATCATACCTCAGACCATTTATATATCTGGCTACTTTCTCCACATCATCCTCTACACATCCAGCTCTAATATTCAATTTATAGAACTCCTCTGTATATCCTTTCACTGTCGTTCCCTTTTGCTTCAAATTTTGCAATTACTTAAAAATATTTAATTGATAATCCTTGGGCATGAATTTACCTTTTAATTTGCTCTCCATCTTGTCCCATTGTTTGATTTTGGGTTTTCCTTTTCTCTGTCTGGATAGTTGTAATTCTTCCCACCAAATAGCTGTAAGGCCTTTTAATCTGGTAGCTGCAATCTTCACTTTCCTTTTGTCTTCAACTTCTTCAAAGTCAAAGTACATATCTAGTGAATTGATCCCTTCCATTAATACTTCTACATTGAGATTTCCCTCATACATAGGTATATCCACCTTTGGTCTCCCAGTTTCCTTCACCAACAACTTCAATACCTTAGCTGCTTCACTATATTATTCTTCTTATTCTTCGAATGATTCCTCAGCATCACTGGCACCTCCTTCATCAGGTGCTCATCTCTAGGTTGTTTCCATAACTTCCATCCATGTTCGAAGATGTCATACCTCTTCCAGCAAAACTACATTTGCTGCCGGTTGTCCTCGTCCTATTCCTACGCATCTTCTTGGTGGAATTTTGTAAAATAACGCAATCTGCAAAATTTTCTCTGATACCAAATGATGTCGGGTTACCTTAACAAATCACAGTTTATTTAATGTGCTCACTAAAAACACGTTCATATATAAGTGGAATCCTTTATATACTTTTCAACTTCCTTTCAAAATATATAAACATAGGAAACCAAATCAATGTCGATCTATATAAAAGTGAACCATTTAATAAAATAATAAAATGTGGTCAACTCGTTGACCCATCAAATCTCGTCCTTCACACATTACCATCAAAGAAACGAACCTCCCTGAATCTAACGATCATCGCATCCCACTTTAATTAACTCCTTGATCTGACGGTGATCGCATTCAAACTAACCCAACCTTTAACATTTTTGAAGGCGTGCGATAAAAGTGGTTTTGTGCATATACGTGTCATTTGATGAGGTGTATCACATGGACTCAACAAATTACCACTAACTACCCACAAGCTGTGTGATAAAACCATTGGGGGCTTTAAAAACCGCCTTCAACATTAAGACCCAATTTCTATATGGAATGAGGTTTAGATATACACTGGTCTAGCTCTTTTGATAAATCGAGCATAATAACTTAAAATGCATGCTCTCAGTAACAGACACCCAATCTATTCAATTTTTAACACCATTAAACGTAGAAAATAAAACCCACAGTATAATATATATATAATTTCTTTTCAAAGGGTTTCGATGGAATATAACACTCAGGAAATGTGAGTTTTCACAACAAACTTCAATCAAATTCTATTAAAATTGAACTCACAAGCTCTCACCCTCTCTAGCTTAAATATCCAGTTTTTGACCTCTGTCTTTCTCTGTCCTCAAAATCCAATATATATATTGTCTCACTCCCTCGCTATCTATATTATTCATTACATTTCTGTTTCCTTCTTTTGTGGATCAAATCTAACAATGTAACAACTCAATCTTTATTTTTATCATCCTAATCCCTATTCTAAAGTCTCAATGCACACCTATGCTAACATTACTCATAATACAACTGTATGAATTATTACAAATTTTAAATAAATGCAAATTCGAGAGATACAACCCTCTTGGTAAATTTTGGTTTGACCACTTAGGAAATGAAGTTTTCCTCATATTAGCCACAACTTGCGAAAATCCATTCACATTGTTGGCTAAGTCCGGATGCTCCTGCATCAACATTTTTTCACTATCTCAGTTTTTCCATCTAATTGAGGATGATAAGATGAGGTATGAGCTATTTGAGTACCCAAAAAAGAAAATAATTTCGTCCAAAAATTTCCAGTAAAAATGGCATCTTTTTTTCTTACAATAATCTTTAGGTTTCCATGTAGCTTTTGAATTGTTTCCGTAAAAGCAGTAGCAACTTTACTTGCTTTAAATGGATGAGATGATGCACAAAAGTGTGCATACTTGGTAAGTCTATCAACTATCACCATGATGACACTCTTTCCTTTGGACATAGGTAAACCTATGATAAAATGCATTGAAATCTCCTCCCAATGTTGACTTGGAATGGATAAAGGCTGTAGAAGACCCGAGGTCTTAATTTTCTAAACTTTATTTCGTTGGTAAACCAAAAAATCCACCACAAGCTTTTGAATATCAGATTTAAGGCCATCCCAAAAAAATATTTCTTCACCCTGTGGTAATTTTTTAAAAATCCCGAGTGTTCTCCTAAAGGAGAAGTGTGCAATTCCAAAAGAATATTTTGTTTTAGTTGGGAATTATTAAAAATAGATAAGTAATCTTTGTACCATAAAGAATAAAATTTCCAACTAAATGTATCATATGTACTAGGATCTTGCTGCAACTTTTGAATGAGTGTCCACACTTCTTTGTCCTTCTTCCATTCATCCCTTGCTTCGGTTATCCAATCTAGTTGGATAATAGAAATGGTACAGAGCAATGCTCTCGCCTCTTCATCGTTTCTTGAGAGTGCATCTGCAACAACATTTAGCTTCCCTTTTTTGTAGATGATTTCAAAGTCATAACCCAACATCTTTGTAACCCATTTTTGCTGCTCTTCTGAAGATAGTCTTTGTTCAAAAAAGTGTTTAAGACTATCACGATTAGTTTTTACCTTGAAGTGTCTTCCCATTAGGTAAGGTTGCCATTTCTTTAGTGCATGTAGTATTGCCAATATTTCCTTATCATAAATAGCTTGCTGTAAAAACTTTACTTTGATTAGATGACTTTCAAAAGAAATGGGTCTTCCTTCTTGCATTAAAACAACACCAATTCTATTTCTTGAGGCATCACATTCCACAATAAATTTTTTTGTGAAGTCTGGCATAGCTAAGACCGGTGCTAGGCACATTGCTTCTTTAAGATGTTCAAAGGCCTTAGTTGCTTCAGGAGTCCATGAAAATGCATCTTTCTTCAATAATGTTGTTAGAGGTGCTTCTATTCTCCCATAATTCTTAACAAATTTGCGATAATACCCTGTTAACTCGAGAAATCCTCACAATTTCTTTATGGTTGTGGGGACTTTCCATTCCTTAATGGCTTTAATTTTGTTAGGGTCTACCTTAACACCCTTGTGAGATACAATATGACCCATATATTCCACCTCTTGTACTCCAAACAAACATTTGGAGGTTTTTGCATATAATTGTTTCTCCTCAAATAATTTGAGCACCCTTTCAACATGTTGAACATGATCCTTCCAAGACCTACTGTAGATTAGTATATCATCAAAAAATACTAACACAAATTTTCTAAGATAGGGTTTGAAAATGGAATTCATCAACCCTTGAAATTTAGAAGGTGCATTGGTAAGGCCAAAAGGAATAAACAAAAATTCATAATTACCCTCATGAGTTTGAAATGTTATTTTCGTAATATGTTCAGTCTTCATTCTAATTTGATGATATCCTGAACGAAGATCCAACTTCATAAAATAAATTGCTCCATGTAATTCATCAATCACAGGAATGGGAAATTTATATTTAATAGCGAGCTTATTGAGCTCCCTATAATCTGGACGCATGTGCCATGATCCATCCTTGTTGTGAACCAATATAACTGGAGCAGAAGAAGAACTTTGACTAGGTTGAATTATACCAACCTCTAACATTTCTGCAATCATACGTTCAATTTCGCTCTTTTGGACATAAGGATATTTGTAAGGCCTGATGTTTGGAGGAACACTTCCTGGAATCAAATGAATAGCATGATCATGATCACGAATAGGTGGGAGTCCTTCGGGAGTTTCAAACACCTTGGAATGATTGTCCAATACTTTTTGGAGATCTCGAGAAATAGATGATTTTGATGTTGGAACTTCTAGTGAGCATAATTGTGCAATTAATCATCATTTTTATTTCTTCAGAAGCTTTATCATGACATTAGATCTTATTATCTTTCTCAGCTTCCCTATGATAACCTGTAATTCGACTTTCTTTCCTTCAGAAAATAATTTCAAGAAAATTTCTTGAAAATTAAAAGCCACCATCCCAAAGATTGTAACCATTGTACTCCTAGTACAACATCAACACCTCCCATTGGAATGGAAATCATTGGGCTATTCAATACATATTCCCCAATGGCTAGCTTGATATTATGGCATTTTCTGGAGCCATTTATAGTTCCTCCATTTGCAACCATCACTTGAAATTATGGTGTTGGGTATAGGAATAAATTCAATTCCTTAGCTACCTTACAATGAATAAAATTATGGGTACTACCTCAATCAATCAACACTATTACCTTTTTCTTCTTGACATGTCCTTCTATCTTGAGAGTTTGAGGAGTGGTAATTCTTGCCAATGCATTACACAATATGGTCGACTCATTTATTCTTTCTCTAAGGCTTATTCCTCGTGTATATCCTCTTCTTTTGAAATTTCTTGTTCAGTTTCTTCCTCCTCTTCACAATCTATGTAAAATAATTTCTTCTCAGCACAATTATGACCTTTAGTGTATTTTCTATCACAACTTTAGCAAATCCCTTTTTGATGAACTCTTAGCTAAACTAAGAGGGAGGGGGGGGGTGTGGGGTGAATCAATTTAGTACATTCATGGACATTTAAAACTCTTTTAATTCAACTCAATTACACCTTCAGTTCATAAGCAGCTTAATACATAATGAATCAAAAAACTTAATGTGTGTAGAGCAGGTAATTAAGCAACTTAAAACATCACATTAACACATAATAATCAAGCACATAGACAACATATATATGTGGAAAATTATAAGGGAAAAACCCACATCTTATTATTGTTGTGGTGCAAAGGAAAGCTCCAACTCCCTCTCACCACTAATTTTCTGTAGGCTCCAACCTACAGGAGGCTAATACCTCAAATTTTGCAAGCTACAACTTGCAAGGAAGATCCAACTCCCATCTATTTTCTGTAGGCTACAATCCACAGGAGGCTCCTACCTCAACTAGATCCAACCGGACATCTATAAAGCTAAAAATTGAAATAGAAGTACCAACTCCCATGTGTTTTTCTATAGGCTACAACCACAGGAAGCTCCTACCTCAACTAGCTCCAACTGGACATCTATCAAGCTACAACTTGAAACAGAAGCACCAAATCCCATATATTTATCTGTAGGCTACAACCCATAGGAGGCTCCTACCTCGACCAGCTACAACTAGACATATATCAAGCTACAACTTGATGTGGAAGCACCAACTCCCTCACACTACAATAAAATCATATCTTGATTTAACTGGATACCAACTCCGTTTTACTCCTTCTTCACTGCTTCCTTTTCAGCCTTCATATCTGCTTCATATCAGCTCCTGATATGCACAACATCTCTATCATTCCTCTCTTATCCTTTCACTCTCCAACCTTCTGCAGCTTTCTTATATTCTTCTACTCTCTTCCATTCTGCAGCTTTCTAATAATCTTCAATTCTCTTCAATTCTTCTGCACTCTCTCTCTCTCTCTCTCTCTCTCTTTTTGTAACCTTCTGCACATGGATATTACCTATTTTATACAGATAACTTCATGACTGTTTGCATTCTTTATGGGAATATGAAGTGAATAGGCATGACTACTTGCCTTCCACCCATTTGATTCCTTACACTTCAGTTCAAGTTATTACATTAGAAATAATCATTACAACACTCATGGAGTTTTTCTTATGCCTACAGAGACTTTCCTTTGCATCACAGAAAATATAAAATAATTAATGAATTTACATTTACAGTTACAATAATATTTCGATTCAGCCCTTTTAGCTTCTTTCTTTTCCGTTCATCTTTTATTCTCTGCCTGCTGTCCTTTGTCTTCTCTACTTGCTATTATATTTCGAACTGTGCTACAACATTACTATCTTAGCTCAACTTGACCCAGTTATTACATTTCAAACAGTGCTACTATACCCTTCTTTTTCCCGACTCTTCCTATTATATTTAACCGCAACGTTCAACATTCTTTGTATGCATTGTCGGGTCTCTCTACCCGAGTCCATTCTCTTGTGTTCACCCTTTCTACTTAACTCACGGCCGCAACCGCATAACACTATTATGCACGAGCTCTGTATCCTTTTTCATGCATTCAAGCCTTTCCTTTGTAACCCAAGATGACCTCCGCTTCCATGTTTTTCTTAAAACCTAAGCAAACACATTAAACCTTGGACCTAAAATATATTAATATTCACCTCTGAGCCACATCGCGTCCGCTTCACAAATTGCACTTTGCACTTCGACATTCTAGATTTTACGTTATAATCCCCTTTTCCTCCTCCAATGCGATTTAACACAGAAAAAGGTTTACATAAGGATTTGAAATCCTTTGGATTTCACCTTTGAAATTACATCGCATTCGGGCCTCTTTATCGCACTTCGCAATTTTACCAATTTACAGATTTCGTAATACTTGTGATTCTGCGATTTCGCAAATCGCAACGAACTCCTTATCGCACGTCGCGCCTTAAAACATATAACTTGCGAAGTCTTAACACATAACTATAATAATCACCAATTGCGATGTGCGGTATGCATGGGTCCCGTGCCGAACTTTAAATTCTCTAGAATTTAGCTTTGAAGCTCGATCACGTCCACTCCTCTTTATCACACTTCATAAGTTTTAGCTTATAGCAATAACAAGTATCTCTTACCTTTTGCGATATGCGATGTGTGGTATGTGGGCTAGATCCACGTCATCATGCCACTTCACCCTGCCATGTCACCACCACGTCACCTTGCCATGTCATCATTAATTACCTACGATTTGTGGGGCCGGGGCCACATCATCTGCCACGTCACTGCCACATCATATCCATGTCACTTCAATGTCATATTTTCTTCGCCCACACTTCGCATCACGACTTAGATAACTAATCGTGCGAAGTGTTAGCACTAAACAAAAAAATCGCCGATGTGCAATATACCATTGGGTTCGATTTAAGTTCCACCGTTGATCTCACGAAGATATAATGATCCTCACTACTCCTTTTCTGATCTGCTTCGCATCGCAAATAAAATAGCTTACCATGGAGTGTCTTTAAACATAAACAATAAAATCACCAAAGTGCGAAATACCCCTGGGTTTGCGATTTAATCTTTGTCATTTATCTATGCCCAGATCCAAAGGTCCTCATAGTATTTTTACTTCGGTTTGCCGACTTTTCTTCTTTGGTTGTGTCCGTTCATTTCTTTCTTGTTGTTCGTAGAACACTTGACTCATTCACGACTTTTCCCATGTTCACGACTTGCCCCGCTTACCTTTCATGACTTGACCCGCTTATCATTCATGACTCTACCCATCACGTTCATGACTCTGCCCAGCATGTTCATGACTCTGCCTTTGCTCCTTTTCTATCTTAACTTGCTTTGTTGCCTTTGCTTCTTTGTTGCCTTTTCTACCTTTTCCTTTTTGCTTCCTTTTCTCCTTTGCTGCCTTTGCTTCCTTTGCTACCTTTGCTCCTTTGATTATAAAGTTTCTCCTCTCTTCTCCTTTGCCTTTGCTGATGGTCTAATGCTACTTCTTCCCTCTCTGATGCTCGTCTCCCTCTCTTTTATTCTCTTTTACTACATTATTGCCTGGTTTTCTTCTTTTCCTTATTGTTGTTGCTTCTCTTCTCCTTTGCCTTATTGATAGTTCTGGTGATGCTCCTTTGTGCACCTTTTCCATCAATGACAATATTTCCAACAGTCTCCCCCTTTGGCATTGATGGCAACACTTCCTCCAACACTCCAACACTTCCTCCGAGACCTCCTCCCCCTTTCATTCTGAGAAGTGTCTTTCTTCGTTTGCTTACTTTTCCTCCCTCTTTGACATCAATGGCAAAGGGTTACATGTTGGGAATCATGATTTCCATTAGACCAAAACCCGTAGGTGTTAGTCAACAATCGCATCACCATAGATAAGGATCCAGGAGAGGCGGTTAGTCCATGTCGCGAAACACATGGGGAGCGTTGGTATATCCAATGTCCAACATTACACATTTTTTCAATGTAGTTTCCATATTTTCATTACTTCTCTCTGAGTTGTGTATAGGCCTTCTTCCTTCTATCTTTACACCTTGCTGCTCCAGACTGGTGTATAATACTTGTTGAGAGAA
Organism: Pinus albicaulis; assembly: GCA_034641835.2. Taxonomy (NCBI): domain Eukaryota; kingdom Viridiplantae; phylum Streptophyta; class Pinopsida; order Pinales; family Pinaceae; genus Pinus; species Pinus albicaulis. Next base: position 1,674,410,503 of record CM076584.1, on the reverse strand, counting down.
CACTTTGAAAATCATTGAGATTGCATGAATATACACAACAAATTGATGCTATCCCAAACTCATGATAATGCTGGAAGGCATGTCACCATAGAATGTTCTATATTTTTGTCCCCTACTGCTTGATAGTGGTGATATGTGCCAGACTTCTGAAGATATAATCAGTACAAGACAAAATTTCTTGAAGCTGATGTGAACAATGAATCAAAACAAAACTTACAACTTATTGTAATATTAGACAATATCTTTCAATCTAACAGACCAAATGACTTTAATACTGTACAAAGTATTTTCAAAACAAACCCTTGAGGCTAGATACATTCATTGCATTGGTCAATCTCAGTTATCAACTATGCAATTTTATTTATGACATAAGGGGGTATGTATGTCAATGATTAAACTCTCTACAATGGTGAAATACCAACAATCCTTTCTACTGAAGTAGGATTTAGATGAATCAATAAAATAATCTTGAGCTTCAATAGTAATATTAACATAACTAGCTCTTCATACTTCAGATAATTCAACTGTTCTATCATAATGATCTTCAACAAAACATCTTCAAGTTATTTAATTGAAATCAAAGCAAACAGACCTCACACAGTTTTATGAATGATCTTCAGAAAAAGGCCTTGAATATATATCCGTACTTACTTGAGGAAGGCATGCAGTTATATCTAAGAATAGATATTGCTTCAATGATCAATATAACACTTCAAATGCAAACAAGATAATGATCATTTGGAATTTTCATTGACCTTTCCATGCTTTAATAATGCAGCTCGACATTCTCCAATATTTATAATTAGAAAATATTTTTTAATAATCAAAGCAGCTAGAGCTTAATAGACATATACTATAATGCTGATAATCACTGGGAATACTACCTTGATGTACTTATTCCATAATACTCCAATCCCGAGGGCCTGTATCGTACCACTTCTCCACTAATAACACTTGGTATTCTACTGATAGGCAGGTTGCTTGTTCCAAGTACTAATTGATAACCTATGCAGTAGATTCACTTTAGCTTGCACATAGACCCATAGTTAAGACGACCTCCATAGTTTCTACTATTGAGCTCTCCACTGTTCTCAACAAAAATCATCAATATACAGAATCTGATTCTAGCATCATTTACCTTTTGCTTATTTTTTCATTCTGTTTTTACCAAAATCATTGCTTCTGTATATACAATTCAATTGTTCTAACATAATGATCTTCAGGAAGACATCTTCAATTTATTTACATGGAAACTAAAAGGGCAGACAACTCATAGCTTTATCACTCATTTAACTACTTTCCTCCAAGTTGACCTTCTATTGATGAATGATGTAATGATATAATGACGATAAACATTTCTCTTACTCTTCCTTCTTAATTTGGTTTCATTGTGAACACTTGCAGTGTGATGCACAGTGTGATCATCCTCTATGGATATTTCTAGTTCTATAGCTTGAAACATATTTTTTTGTGATTTCAACCATTCATCACTTAGTGTGTTGTTGTCTTCTTATCTTACATGTTCATGGTTTATGTTCCCTCTACCACCATAGCTGCTTGTTTCCTTCTCTCCTTCCATCAACCTGTTGGCTATTGAATGCTTTAGGTATCCTTCCTCCTCTATAGTTCTCTGTCAGAGGAATTGTCCTTTCCCTTCCTGAACTTTTAGTTGTTCTTATTCCAAGGAGCTCTTCTTAGACTACTTTTATGGGGACATTTTATGAACTTTTCTCCCCCTGGGATGTTGCTTCTTATCTATTACTGCCTGGATATTTGTGTTGCTTCCTAGAGTAGCTCCCCCTGAAACTATGTTGGTTTCATTATGTTATTGAAGTAACAGACTCCCCCCTTTCTCTTTTCCTTCCATAATTTATTGGGTTTCTTCATAATGTCTGCACTTCTTTTTGATTCACAGTTTTGTCTAATTTGATTGGATTCCATCATTTGTCTAAATTTCTTGAATGTATATGGCATCTTACAGTCTTTTGCTTTGTGACCAAGCTTGTGGCATACATAACATCTTACTTTACCAAGGTACGTTTGAGCTAATGCATAATATTTTGTGCTCCATTTTGAACATAATTTACATTCAACAAGTTTATGTCCAAAATCATTGCATGCATAACAGTAGCCATGGAAATTATTTGTGTACCTAGTGATATATTATCTTCTCTCTTTGTATGCTTGAGGTAGTCTTTTCAATGGTTGCATATTTAGTTGGTTGGACTGGATTTTCGTTGTGTTACAGTATGCTGCAGTATGTCCATGTTTCTGGAAATCAAAACAAGTGATACTTCTCATAGGAGGAAGGATCCTCCTTTGAAATCTTTTGAATTTATTCAATTCATCCTTTGGAGCATATGAGCCTTTAGAAATTGACTGTTTCTTCTTCTCAGTCTATATCCTTTCATGTTGCTTCTTGTTTCTGTTTGTTTCTTTACAAATCATGTTCTTGATGGCTTCTACTTTTGTAGGAATATTTTGAGCTGCTTCATTATCCTTTACAACTTTTACAAAAATGATATTCTTATTATATTCTACCTTGGAATTACTGGTTTCTCCTTCATAGCCTATCCCAACGTTTATGAGAGGAGACCTTTTAGCATTTAGAATTTGGTCCAACTGTCTAGAGCTTTTCATTTGTGGAATATTCATAATTAGTTCAATTTGGGCCTTCTTTGATTTCATCCTCAGGCTTACCACCTCTTCTTCCAATCTTCCACATTCCAGAATTTTCTCTCTTATTTGTTGTAGCAGAGTGCCTTCTAATTTCCTTGCTTCTTCAAGTTGTGCCTTTATGCCAACAATTTCTTCCTTAACTTCATATTCTCTCTCATAACATATCTGCACTAGTGCCTTAAGGTTTTTGTTTTCATTCTTCAATATTTTTATTTCAATCAAGTCTGTGTCAAGTTTGGATTTTTCCTCAACTGTAATTTATTCATGGTACTCTCCATTCACCCTAGCAGGTATCTCATTTGATTGACCTTTTTAATTTTGAAAGGAATTTTTCTTCTTCTTATTGTTTATCTTCTCCTTCTTGATAATGCATCCACTAGTGTCTCCTTCATGCATGAGATGAAATTTATTCCAGATTAATTTTGCAAAATTAAATCCATTATTGAATCAAGATCCTTGTTATGAAGACTGTTACATATCATGCATTTTGCCTTGGCATTCCACTGTTGTTCTTGCAAAGAGGGAGATTCTGTGTAGTAACCATCACATACAAGCTTCCATAACTCAGGTTCATAAGCCATTAAATCTGTTTTAACCTTATCTCTCCATTCAGGAAAGTTTGTTGTATTCAACATGGGTACATTTTGATAGTCCATGACTCAACTAGATTTCCTTCAAGCTATTAGGCTTACACCAAAGGAACTGGCTTTGATACCAATTGATGAACTCTTAGATATACTGGGGAGGGGGGGGGTTGAATCGGTTTAGTACATTCATGGACATTTAAAAATATTTTCATTCAACTCAATTACACCTTCAGTTCATAAGAAGCTTAATACATAATGAATCAACAAACTTAATGTTTGTAGAGAAAGTAATTAAGTAGATTAAAACATCACATCAACACATAATCATCAAGCACATAGAAAAAAGATATAAGTGGAAACCCATAAGGGAGAAAACCACAACTTATTATTGTTGTGATGAAAAGGCAAGCTCCAACTCCCTCTCACCACTGATTTTCTGTAGGCTCCAACCTACAGGAGGCTACTACCTCAAATTCTGCAAGCTACAACTTACAAGGAAGCTCCAACTCCCATCTATTTTCTACAGGCTACAACCCATAGGAGGCTCATACCTCAATGAGCTCCAACTAGACATCTATCAAGCTACAACTTGAAACAGAAGCACCAACTCCCATGTATTTTTCTGCATGCTACAACCCACAGGAGGCTCCTACCTCAACCAGCTCCAACTGGACATATATCAAGCTACAACTTGAAACGGAAGCACCAACTCCCATGTATTTTTATGCAGACTACAACCCACAGGAGGCTCCTACCTCAACCAGCTACAACTGGACATCTATCAAGCTACAAATTGATATGGAAGCACCAACTCCCTCAAACTACAATAAAATCATATGCTGATTTACCTGGATATCAACTCTGTTTTACTCCTTCACGCTTACCTTTTCAACCTTCATATCTGCTTCATATTAGTTCCTGATATGCATAGCATCTCTATCAGGTCTCTCTTATTATTTCACTCTCTAGCCTTCTGCAACTTTCTTATATTCTTCTGCTCTCTTCCATTCTATAGCTTTCTAGAAATCTTCAACTCTCTTCAATTTTGCTTCTCTCTCTCTCTCTATTTTCGTAACCTTCTACACATGGATAGTACATGTTCTATATAGATAACTTCATGATTGTTTGCATTCTCTATGGGAATATGAAGTGAATAGGCATGATTCTTTTCCTTCCACCCATTTGATTCCTTACACTTCAGTTCAGGTTATTACATTAGAAATAATCATTACATCACTCATGGAGTTTGGCCTATGCCTACAGAGACTTCCCTTTGCATCATAAAAAATATAAAATAATCAATGAATTTACATTTATAGTTACAATAATATTTCACTTCAACCCTTTTAGCTTCTTGCTTTTCTTTTCATCTTGTCTTCTTTGCCTATTATCACTTTGTCTTCTCTGCCTGCTGTTATATTTCCAACTGTGTTGCAACATTACTATCTTAGCCCGACTTGACCTAGTTATTACGTTTCAAAAAGTACTAATAAACCATTCTTTTTCCCAACTCTGCCTGTTATATTTAACCGCAACGTTCAACATTATCTGTACGCACTGTCAGGTCTCTCTACCCGAGTCCATTCTCTTGCCTTCAACCTTTCCGTTTAACTCACAGCCGCAACCTCATAACATTGTTCTGCATGAGCTCTGGATCCTTTTTCATGCATTCAGGCCTTTCCTTTGTAACCCAAGGTGACCTCTGCTTCCATAGTTTTCTTCATAAAACCAACATAAACACATTAAACCTTAGACCTAAAATATATTAATATTCACCTCTGAGCCGCATCGCATCCACTTCACAAATCGTACTTCGCACTTCAGCGTTTCATAGATTTTACGTTATAATCTAATTTTCCTCCTCTGATGTGATTTAACACAGAAAAAGGTTTACATACGGATTTGAAATCCTTTGGATTTCTCCTTTGAAACTACATCACATCCAGGCCTCTTTATCGCACTTCACAACTTTACCAATTTACAGATTTTGCAATACTTGCGATTCTGCGATTTTGCAAATCGCAGCGAACTCCTTATTGCACGTCACACCTTAAAACATATAACTTGCGAATTCATAACATATAACTGTAAGAATTTCCGATTATGATGTGCGATATGTGAGTGGGTCCCATGCCGGACTTTAAATTCTCTAGACTTTAGCTTTGAAGCTCCGTCACGTCTACTCCTCTTTATCGCACTTCACAAGTTTTAGCTTATAGAAATAACAAGTATCTCTTACCTTTTGCGATATGCAATGTGTGGTATGTGGGTGAGATCCATGCCATCTCCACGCCATAATGCCATGTCACCCTGCCATGTCACCACCACGTCACCTTGCCATGTCATCAAAAATTACTTACGATCTGTGGGGTTGGGGCCACATCATCTGCCACATTATCTTGCCACGTCACTGCCAGGTCATATCCATGTCACTACCACATCATCTTGTCGTCACCCGCACTTCTCATCACAACTTAAATAACTTATCATGCGAAGTCTTAGCACTAAACACAAAAATCGCTGATGTGTGATATATCGTTGGGCATGATTTAAGTTCCACTGTTGATATCGCCTAGATCTAATGATTCTCACTGCTCCTTTGTTGATCTACTTCACATCGCAAATAAAATAGCTTACCATGTGGTGTCTTTAAACATAAACAAGAAAATCACCGAAGTGCAAAAAACCATTGGGTTTGAGATTTAATCTCCACTGTTGATCTATGCTCAGATCCAACGATCCTCGTTGTATCTTTACTCTGGTTTGCCGACTTTTCTTCTTTGGTTGCACTCATTCATTTCTTTCTTTTTGTTCATAGAACACTTGACTCGTTCATGACTCTACCCATGTTCATGACTTTCTCTGCTTACCATTCATGACTTGACCCGCTTATCGTTCACGACTCTTCCCAACAAGTTCATGACTCTGCCTTTGTTGTTTTGCTGCCTTTGCTCATTTCTTTCCTTAACTTCCTTTTCTGCCTTTGATTCTTTGCTACCTTTGCTCCTTTGTTATTGTTATCACCAAATTGAGTTCCTGTTGGGTTGCTTCAATGGTCAACTTGGAGTAACTCTTTCAAACCACTTATAACTGGAAATTAGCCTCTCCAGTCTAAGAGGGCTCTCTCAAAAGAATAAAGGATATTTAATTAGTAATCTTTAAAACATATGACTAACTCTGAATTGGATTGAATGTGTTGTTTTTGTGTAGGTGTGTAATATTCCAAAAATTTAGCCTTCAGCAAAATGGAAGATTATAGTTTGTTTTATCACTAGGTAGGTGAATAAGTGGGTGGGGAGACCCATAAGTCTCCTTAGCAGCAATAAAAACACTACAAGTGTGAAAGCAGACCCTTTTAGTAGTTAAATAAAGTACCACCAAGTGTGAACAGGGGTTTGATCATGTTGATTCTGTCAACTTTGACCAAGTCAACAACGTTGTTATGGAGGAGTGGAGATTAAATGAGGAATAACGCAGTTTTGGAGGGAGGTTGATTTCATGAAGTAAATGACCTAATTGAGTGGGGCCAAGGGAAAGGAAGCTCATAATCTATATAATCAATAGGATGGAAGCCATATGAGGTTATGTTTTGGAATATTATTTTGTATATGGTCTGTTTAGACTACTTGCATTCTTCAGCTGTTTAGTTGAGATTGTTGTGTTGTTTAGCACCGGGTGTTCCCGAGTGGGAATCCCACCTCTTTCCTTGAGAGGCCTCTTGGAAGAGTATTGCATTCATTTCCACATTCTGGTTTTCAGGCCAAGCTACAAATTTCTTCATTAGCGTAGTTTCTGCAGGTTCTTGTGTTGTGTTTCAAGGTGCAGCAGTGGAGGGTTTAGAAACCCACTTTCTGAGCTAGTTTCTCGTAGGAGGAAGGATTCCTTCTGTTGGGAGATCAGTTTGGAGGGCTCTTGGACATATTTCAGATCTTTGGAACCAGGCCAAACAGTCCCCATTATTTCAGTGTTGTTCCAGCTAGGAATTGTGTTATTTTTTACGGCAGCTTCAGTGAGGGATCTTGTGGCTCCTTTGGAGTGTTTTATTTTGATTGAGGGGTTCAAACTTTCATTGGAGGAGGTATTTGAGGGAATATACATAAGATATTCTATATTTCAGCATAATACACTCATGTGCTTCATTTTTTAGTGAATCTTCAGCCCTAGGGCTTTAGATCCCATCTTGTATAGGGTGTATTTCTGAAAACCCTTTCCAGGTTCTTTGTAGGAGTTTGTATTAAGCCTAGATTTGTATTGGGAATATATTTTGAGGCATATAACATCCCTACATATTTTGTGCATTGTTTTCCTGTATCAGTGTATTTAAAACTGCGTTTTAGCAGCTCTCCAACATTTTGTATTGTGACAGCAGCTCATTTGTGCGAGTGATTGTTTATGGGAGGCTTGTTCCTTCATTGTACGTGGTTTATGACTCACTATTTGTGTTAATTTTCTGATCTAATACATGATGTTATGTCTCCATATTGGTCTCCAATGTTCATGAGTTGATTTACACTTCTATTTCCAATTTTGTGTTCATGTATTGCTGCATTCCCCATTTGGGAAGATTACAATGGTATCAGAGCATAATCGTGGCTCAGCCTATGCATTCAGCCAATATGTCACCAGGAAGAGAAGATTTTTAGAAGAAGAAGAGATGTACAGAAAAAACAAAAAGAAGACTCCGTTATTTGGAGGAAGAGAGGAGGAGGAGCTCTCAAAGCTTCTCTTTCAAACTATGCAGAGCATTAGAGGAGATCTCAAGAAGATGATAAGGGAGAGAGAATCTCCAAAGGAGTTTGGATCTAAAGCAAACTCTAGATTTTCACATGATGAGTGTGAGCATGCAGCCACACACTATGATTCACAGCACGGTCATATGCAAAGATCTACTATGAGGGAGATGAAAGAAGAAGAAATGCCTAGGAGGGAAACTCTTAGTGATTATTTACAAGAATATGAATCTCAAATTAAGAGGTTCAAAGCTCATATCACCTTCCAAGAGTTTTTCAAGATCAAGGTGGAGAGGAGAAGGCAACATGATATGGGTAGATTTTTTCTATCTACTTTTATGGTTCACCAAAATGTTTAGTAAGAGCTTGGGTGGAGGAGCTAGACACCTATTTGCAGCAGCACCAAGTTTCAGAGAAGGAAGCCATCAAAGTTGTAGCACTGCATTTTGGAGGTAAGGTATGTGCTTGGTAGATATTTGAGTCCTTTTCTTTAAAAAATTCACATACATCTACTTATGCAAAGCTCACTAGGAGACTAGTGGAAAGGTTTGATGGAAAACATTTTGAAACACCGTTGATGGAGTTAAAAAAACCAAAACAAACCAAACCTTTGCATGGGTTGAAAGGACCTATAAAATCAACTCCATTTCAGAAAATTGTTGAAGAGGTTCACATCTTGCATAATACCTTGCTAGAGGCAAGAACTCTATCTCACATTCCTGGAAAAGAGGGCATGAATATCCCTTTTTCAAAAGAGGATCCTCTTATAGAGAAAGTGACTCCCATTCATATTGAAGGAGGAGAGAAGGATGGGGGCAAAAACAATGTCATATTTAGAGCATATCTATCACCTCATGCAGAGGTAGATGGAGCACTTACTCCAACAAGAGGAATTATTATATCATTGCAAGAAGTTCCTGAAGATTTCATATGTGGAGGACAAGGCACAATCAACGAACAACATGATTGTGAAACCTTGGAGATGGAAGGAGAAGGTAGGGAAGATGACCAACATTACATGATGAGGAGAACACACCCCTATCTATTTCAGAAGGTTGATGCATAGAAGAGGTAGTATGATTTGTGCAGTGAGGGCAGGGACAAAGTTGTCCATCCATATGTGCAGTATACTCTTGACATTGATGTCTCACTGCATGGAGGCATTCCACCAGGGAGACCACCAGATCAGGAGATGATGAGAGATGATTCACATGGGGTTGCACCACTCTTAGATCCCAGAGGGGTGGATACCTTGGAGGGGTCTATTATAGTGCAGAGAGTTTGGGGTAGACTCAAGGAGGAGGGAGTCATTATCCCATTTTCAGCATTACCCACTCTCACTACATATTTTGCGCTGATAGAAGTTACTGCAGTGATGGAGGATGGCACCACCATGGTGCAAGGAGACTACTCCATGGATTTGGAGAAATAGAGGGTACTTCCCTTGAGGAAGGAATCCTCCATACATTAGAGTAGGTGGAGGCCACTCATGCTTACATTGGCCAAGATCAGGAGGTTATTTTTGGATGGTAGCTTCTCATGGAAGGCCAACTTCCAAAGGCCACCACTTCTACTTTAGCATGAGCAGCTGCATGATGGGCATGGTAGCACTTTGGAGGATGAATTTGGCATGAGGGATGTCAAAGGAGAAGACAACAACATGTGTGGAGCTTCACATTTCAGATCTTCAGTGCTATCTCTTAGGAGGGTTGATCCATATTGGAGGTCTCAGCTTTTGGTAGAGTACTCCAAGGATCTTGGTGCTTGCATGATTCTTGATGACCCAGAGAAAGATGATAGATAGATGGTGGTTGGTGAGGTCATTTATTCTTATGGAAAAGTCTTCTTGACCAGATTTTCTGAGCTCAAGAGGAAGCTACTACATGCAGCACATGTGGAATTTCTTTCCATGCACTTTTATGCATTTCATTCTTTGATGGAGGAGTTCACTTGGGAGGGCATCCAACAGGATATATATCAACATATGGGGAGATGCCATTACAAGGAAAAGACCCTCTAGCCGATTTTTTTAGGAACCCCTTATAAAAATACCTTAGACATCCATTTCTAGTGGAGGTTCCTAGAGGAGGTTGGCGGGCGGAGGTTTTTGTGGATGTATTTCGTCCGGTCCTCTTATCACCGCAAAATGCATCAGTGCATTCAAGACGATATAACACCGATGCAGTTAAAAAATTGGCACACCGGACACCGTGCCCTCCGTACACACCCACCTGGTGCGTTGTAATTCTGTAGAGTACCAGTACTTTACATAACTTCCACACCGGCACCTCATAAAAAACGCGCAAAAAATGACATCGTCCGAGTCGCCCTTAAATGCACCGGGTCGCCAACGCACCGGGCCGCCCTGAAATCCCCGCGCACTAGAACAAGGTTAAATAAAATAAAAATTGCAGCCAAAAAACCACACAAAACATAGGCACACCGGGAACCGTGCGCTCCTAACTCCTTGTGTGTCATATTCCTTTACAACACCGGTTCCTTACATGTCTACTGCACCGGTGCTTCCAAAAATGTACGCGAAAACAGATACCACCTAGTATTGAATAAAGAAAATGCACCAGGGCGAAATGACTGAAATGCACCGGGGTCCCATAAATTCCGCACACTGGAAAAGGGTTAAAAAAAAACAAAATTATGCCCAAAAAACCACACAAATAATTGGTTCACCGGACAGCGTTCCCAGTGCGTCTTATTACTGTAAAGCACCGGTATGTTACCGCTAAGTCACCACGGTGTCTCATAAAAAGTGTGCGGAACAAAAAATGCCTGGTGCGGAATGAAGGAAACGCACTGGGACCCCATTAATGCCGCGCACCGGAAAAAGGTTAAAAAAAACAAAATTATGGCCAAAAAACTGCACAAATCATTGGTTAACCGGACAGCATGCCCGGTGCATATTATTACTATAGAGCATCGATGCGTTACTACTACGCTGGCCCGGTGCCACCTAAATGCACGCAAAAACAGAAACCAGCCAGGGCGGCATAGTGAAAACGCACCGGTACACCAATAAAAACCTCGCGCACTGGAATAGGGTTAAATAAAAAACAAATTACAGCCAAAAAACTGCATTTTTCACTTTTGTCAGTGCTACAGAGCTCTCAAGCACCAGTGCAAGTTATCCTTGTTTGAGCTACACTGACATCTGTGCTCCCATTACACTTATTGCACGCACTGCTGCTGTGCATTGCCACCAATCTCCAGCTTGAATTTTATAAAATAGTGGACAAATTTTATTTTGCAAATTGTACAGCTAATATGCCTCCTCGACGGGTAAATGTACAGGTATTTTTCTTGTTTTTCCATAATTAAAACTTTTAGCGAATTATAATATGGAAAAAACCTTAAAATTAACCATTAAAAAAAATAATAATAATTTGTCACGCGGTGTGCTCGAGCCATTTGGCTCACACCAGTTTGCGGTGTTGCTTGTAAATTTACAGGCCACACCACACCTGGTGCTGACGGTATCCACACTGGTTCCAACACGGTACCGCGCGGCACACCATGTTAATTTAAAAAAAATTAAAAAGTACGGTGCAGTCGGTTACCAGGCCGCACCGTTGACAATGGTGTTTTGCGGCAACTCGATGCATTGATGGAATTCTCCGCCCTGGGGTGGGTAATGTTTTTAGTGCATTGGAACCGCAATTCGACATTGTCAACGGTTCGGGCTGGTAAACTTGTGCTAAGGGTATCCGCGCCGATTTCGGGGCGGATACCAAAGACGCACCATGTTATTTAAATTTCTTTAAAAAGAGTGGTGTGGTTGGCTACCTTTTTGAACTGTTGACCTAGTTGAATTTAGGTGATGCGGTGCTTTGAATGAGTTAACAGGCCTGGGCTGGCTATTTTTGTCAGCGCATGGATTACCATATTTGGCCTAGGTCAACGGTACAACCTCTTAAAATACTGCACCGACGACTATGTACGGTGGCAAGAGGGCAGTGTGCTAACTTAGTTATAAGCCCCAAGCAGATAGTGAAGTCAACGCACCGGCCTCCTAACACCGCACGTAGTGAACGGTGTGCTAAAAACATTTTCTGGAGCACCACTTCCGGTGCGATGGATATCATGAGGTGCACCGTATCCAGTGTGCTCTGTGGGGAGACGCATTGGGACCGGTGCGTGACTATGTTTTTGGCGCACCAACTCTTGCTTTATTTATTTTTCAAAAATTAAATATATACGTATATTCGTAAATACATGTGTCATTTAATAAAAAAAAATTGTTTAATATGTCAATTATTCAGAGACGTGAAAGGAGAGAAGAGGGGCAACAACAACAACAATAGACGGAACAGTATAACATGGTTCGCCTGTGGGAGGCAAGAGAGAGGGAGAGAGATACATACCCTCGCCCTATTACAACAACAATGCAGGGGCTCCTTAGACAGGTAGGCCTCCTCAAGTTCTATGAGGAGGCTACTTCTCTAAAGTCCCATAGTTTTTTTTTGAGACATCTTATCCGAAGGTGGAATGCTCAGCAATAGGATTTCTAGGTTGGTATCAACAAGTGGTACACGCTCACTGAGGAGGATGTATAATTTATTATAGGTCTATCGAGGAGAGGGGTGGATTTTTCCTCATTCCATGAGGTTCCAGCTGGTTGTGTGGCACAGAGTTAGTTATTTTACTCCGAGAGATACATTGGAGAAAATTTAGTATCTCCTGCAGAGTTTTGAGGTCACTGGAGGGAAGTTACGTATTGGTGCATTTGGTCGTGAGGAGGTCTAGTGTCTCTCACTTATCATTTCTACCATTTCGTACAACACCAGTGATGGGCAACGAATTAGTTGCCAGCTTTTATATTATGTTGATTATTTACTACAACAACCATGACTTGTCAAGTGGTTTGCCATTTTTTTGGCAGTTATGCACAGCATTAGATAGATTTTGTGCTCATGCACAAGGGAGGGTCAACTTCCCTTTTGCTTCAGAGCTTTTTTGTTTATTTTTCTAGAGGTTTCCAGAGACGAGGCCTTCTTTTATTTAACAGCCTCATAGACCGATTACTGAGGCATGTATGCACATGTGCGGGCAGATGATGCCCAAGAGGGAGGAGACTCTTTTTCTAGCGAGGATATCAAATGATGCACTGGAGTTGCTACCTAGTGTTGATGAGCATCCCTTCATTTTGGTCCCCTGTCCTTATGTAGGGTTGGATTGGCAAGGATGTGCCAACATCCTCTTCACAGCCAGATGATAGAGGTAATATTACTGTTTTATTTAAATTTATTCTAACATGTTCTTTAACTTGTTTTTATTAAATTGTGTAACAAAATCCTCTAATTATTGTTGTGTACTTGTATATATTTTGCAGACATTGGCTATTTTGATGGCGAGGAGATGCCGCCACCACCACCTGATCCAGGTGTGGATCCTGATGAGGATGAGGGAATGCCAGATATTGCTGAGGATCATCAGGAGGCCGGTGCAGATCAGAGACCTGCTCCTGCTGGTGCGTCGGTGTGTGGTCGACGTATTAGTGATGCTAGATACATGATGGAGTTGGGTGACCAACTCATTGCATTGATTGTTGAGGCGGGAATCAGGCTCGCTGATTTCAAAGACATAGAGGCCAATGATAGCCTATTACGGATGTGAAGAGGCATTCCGCGTGACATGTACAGCCTGATGCGGCATGTCGTAGGAGTTACGACAACTTTTACGCGAATGACGAGGAATGTTGCATGTTACGATCGAGCCAAAACACACGATGGACAGTCTGCAAGGCGCAACGTACCATCATCTCATGATCATTCATAGCCTCGTGCCGCGCCAAATTTGCATGAGCCTCCACTAGCATCTACCAGCAGTCATCATGGAGATGAGGCTAGACCATCGGCCACTAGTGTTGATATTGATGTTGTACTACCACCAGCTGATCCATGACATTTATATTATAGTTGTATATTTTTAATATTATTCATATATATATATATATATATATATATATATATATATGGTCCATGTATTTTATGTTCATGTTGCAGTTGTACTTAATTTACATGTTGGTGATCATCATGATGTGCATGTTGTTAATTCATGTTAGATATGTTCATTTAATGTGCAACTTGTAGATAGATGTGTATGTGATAGCATGAGATGTATATTTGACATAAGATGTATATTTGATGTTTTTGTTGTACTGATGATGTTAATATATAATGTTAATTGTGTTTTGTTAGATGATCATGATCACGATGATGTAGTTAGCGATTTTCAATGTGTTTTTTAGTCAAATATGATGTTTGTACGATGGTTATCATGAACGTGATGTTTTTAATTAATTTAATACCAAATGATCATGATATTGTGAATTTGTAATATTTGTATTTCTAATTGTATTTAAAATTCTAAAATTGTAATTGTAATTGTATTTAAAAATCTAAAATTGTAATTGTAATGGTATATATGTGAATTTCTAAAATTGCAATTGTAATTGTAATTTTTAAAATTGTAAAATTGTGATTGTAATTGTAATTTTTTAATTTGTAAAATTGTAATTGTATATATGTAAAATTCTAAAATTGTAATTGTACGTGAAATTGTAAAATTGTAATTGTAATTCTAATTGTAATTGTATGTAAAATATTTGTAAAATTTTAATTGTATTAATGTGAAATGAATTTATTAAAATTTTTAAATTTGTAAATTTGCAAATTTTAAATAATTGTAAAATTATAAATCTAGAATAATATGATTTATTGTAACATAATAAAGTTTAGAAAATAATGCAAATAAATTCTTGTACTTTAGAATTATCATTATTTTATTATGATCTTTGATACCAAAAAAAGAATTAATTTACACAATACGCCATTGTTTTCGAGATCAACATAATACCAAATTATCAAGTGAATTATTGATTTTAACACTAACACAATGCAAATTACCAATTAATTCAAAATACATATTATATTAATATTTCAAAAAACCCATCTTAAAAAGTATAAATATTGATGAAATAACACATGTACCATATCACTCTTGGTTCTCATGATCACCCTCATTATCTTCTAGCTCGCATGGCATGATAACACTATTGTTCTCAAAAATATGTTTTGATATAGGGTCATGTGTCAATACGAACCACCAATCCCTATCCAACACATCTAGGTAAAAAAACACCTGGTTGCAGTGTTTAGGGAAAACATAGGGCTCCTTAGCTTCATCCCACATCTTTCTAGAGTTGATACATATCAGCCTACTATCGTGATCTTCCTTTACATTATTCTGATCAAAGGTGTCCCACCACTTGCACCTAAAAATAACACATTGGAAAGAAGAAAAATCCACTTCAATGATCTCTTGTATCTTTCCAACGTAACCTAACATCCCTCATACTAGTTGTTGATCACGGTGGCTAGATCGACTAGATTGATCGAACTCGACTTCCACTCCACAGTCTTGTGTGATGTTTCCAACATCGGCATTTTCTATGCGAAAATGGTATGCCCACATAGATGGGAACAAATGCACCTATTATAAAAAAGTTAAAAAAATCACAGTGTCATGTGTCTTATAAATAATAATCCAACAGTAGTTAAAATATGAAATGTAAATGTCCTAATATAAGTTTCAAATTTACATATAAATTAAAAACATTATTATCGAGTTGCTACACCTAATCCCTATGTTTAGCTTATCCTCTTTAGCACGTGGGTAATGACCGCTAGCACCGTATTTCTCTCTGACTTGGTCAGCAACCCAACTGTTGGGGCATATTTTTGGCATATTTTCTTTTAAATGATCAGGACAAGGCACACTTCTACCATTCAATCGTCTGAATTATTTCCTATCACTATCCCATTTCATCTTGTTTTGTTCGTACAATGCGACCCACGATTGTGTCGCTTTAGAATTGTAAAGAATGAATTTATTGATTGCTTCAATTTCTGCATTCACTGATGAAATCAAACCAACATTATATAGTACTTAGAGATCAAAATATACATTATATTGAATTTCAACATGAATATTAATTATTTTTTGTAAATTTGAAAAATTATAAGTCGCTTACTCTTTATCAAGCACTTTTCTCCACTCGTATGGAGCAACTCTCCTTCTCTTTTGTCTTCATCCATTTTATTGTCCCAAATCACCGCACCTGGTCTATTGTCGATCTACTTGATGTACTCACTAGCATAATAGAAAGACTCATACAATATGTACCCCTCTGCCATAGACCCCTCGGGTTTTTCCTTTTGTCGAACAAAACCTTTCAATTTCTTCACGTACCTCTTTAAGAAGAACATCCAACGAAAAGAAACAACCCCAACTAATTCAACCTCATCTACAAGGTGGATTAGAAGATGAACTTGTAAGTCCATGAAACTCATCAGTATTTTCTTCTCAGACATACAAACAATCTCAACTATCTCTTGATACCACCATGGAATGATAGCCACATGAATCTCCTTTGACGTGATCCAACGTACACATGTAGATAATTTAGATATGGCACATCCTAGGTCTTGAGGGAATTCATGTTTCACACACCCATGCACAAACAAAGGATAATGACACTGCAAAGTTATAAACACTTGCAATAATATACAAAATTAGTTATGTTTTATGATCCCTAAATGGGATAAAATATATTAATATAACAAATAATAAAATCATGATTTTGACATTATACATACTCTTAGAAGATTCAGATGGTCATGTGATTTCAACCTTGACAAATGGTCATCCACGGTGAAGCAGCGCCATAGTGAAGACCCGTATGAAGTTGGCACCCTCACATCCATTATAACTTTCTCTGCCAAAGATATATCATCTTTTTTTTAAATCCATGGGACATCACCTTCTTTGAAAAACCATGAATTAGAGGGACCAAGGCTGCCTCTGATCCCATACTTTCTAATCATCTTGGCCAATATTTCTTTTTAGTTTTTGAAGTAATAAGATCTTTCCTAACAGCCAATGTGTCACTTTGTTTCGATGATATGTGCCTCCATAAAGAAGATGACACTTTTTTAAATATATGCATGGGATCTAATAAGTGGGCAATCTTAAGATGCTCCCAATATGGGAGGTCATAAAATATAGATTTCCTTTTCATCCCAATGGGAAATTTCTCAACATAGGTGTTGAAGAAATATAGATCATCGAACTTAGGTTCCCCATTTCAATCAAACATTTCTATGAACTCCTTCTCCTTCTCTCTCTCATATGCTCTAAGCCATTTAGCTGGTGTCATTATTGGAGGCCTTTGGGTTCTCTCTCGTTTACCATTGAAAGTGGATGTTGCTCTTCTGTAAGGGTGTTGTTCTGGTAGGAATATCCTGGAGCAATCATACACTGGATTTCGTAGGTCCTTGGACCATCTAGCTTTAAGAGAAGGTCCACAAAATTTACATCCAAAATACCCTTTTGTTACAAGACCTGCGAGATTATATTTGTATACATTAATTAATATGCATGGCACGTTAAAGAATATCATGAAGATCGGAAAAAATATTATTACAACAAATTAAATAACTAATATGACGTGAAAGAATATTGTTACATTATATATAAACAAATCAATAAATTAAACATGTAATTTACTAGAGAAAAATCCTAATCCTAGATAATCATGTGTCATGTAAGCACATATGCCATAAAACGTAAAACTCCTCTCTGCTGCGATGGGTCTTGATACATCGTATACATTTATTCCATCCCATAATTCCTTCAATTTATCAACCAATGGCTGTAAGTAGACATCCATATTATTCACTTGTATTCTACCAGGGACTATGAGAGCCAACATAAGATGTTCATTCTTCATGGAAAACTAGGCGGGGATATTGTTATTAATCACTACTACAGGCCAAACATAATAGTTGGTGTTCTTGAGGGAATATGGGTTGACGCCATCCATGGCTATGCTGAGTCATAGACTTCTTACTTCATTCTTGAATTTTTCGAGCCATGTATCCTCTATATGCTTCATGGCTAATGAATTTGTTGGGATTCACATAACTCCCAACTCACTTCTGTGTGAGGAATGCCATCCCTATAACATAGCTGATTCTTTGCAATGAAAGAGCATTTGAATCTTTGGGATTAGAGGCATGTGCCTCAATATCTTAAAAGGAGGACCAATACATGATTTACCCTTCTTTTTTGATTTATCATACCTGTCATGCCCACATTTTGGACACATATCTTTGTCTGCATATTCTCCTCTATAAAGAATACAATCATTTGGACATGCATGATATGATATGTACTCAACACCCAACATTTTCAACAATTTCTTTGCCTCTTCGCAGCTATCGGGCAAGACATTATCACTCGGAAGAACCTTATCTTTGAATAACCTGTAGTTGGTGATCATGGAAAAATATATTAATATTAAATGTACATTAATGTCGATATAATTATTAACGTTCATAAAATTTAACATTTGAAATGTTCATTGCAGTGTATTGATTATATTTCAAATTTACATAAGGGGAGTACTTTATGGTAACTCACCTGAAAAGTTCCTAGAAACATGCATTCAACAAGCCAAACTTTGCTTTCAAGTTGTACAGTAACATTTTTTCCCCAATTGGGTAGACTTTGACTAATTTCCAGGTCCAAAGAGAGGGGTGGTGGAAGAAAATTTAAGGCTTTCAAAAAAGGTGTCAACGATATGAGCATCATCCCCTAGCTGATCATCATTTTGGAATGAATCTAACAAAATTGTCTTCATGGCAATTGTATCCCTTAAGTAATCATCCATACCATCCTCTATTTGATTGCCTCCATTTCCAGCTTGTGAAGAACTACTATTGTTGTATTCATTCCTAATTGGTGAATCCGGACGTAGCGGGAATTGAATTGGTGGTTGATTCAACCATTCTTGGTATCGTTCCTCTCCGATTTTTTCTCTTAATTCAAGCTTCTCTTGATTTGAAATTGTCATGGGCTGCAACGAAAGATGGTGGTTAGGCCGTTCATCATCATTAGAATCCTAATAATTAAAAAAGAAAAAATTGAACATGATTAATACAAAATATATGATATCAATTAGTAACCACGTTGACAATATTGCATGATTATAAATTGGTTTGACGTTGAAATAATTACATATTAATCAATATATATACCAAAAAATTATAGTTAAATTACCATCATTGTCTTGGGATTGTGGCTAGAAGATGCAATATTGTTACAATTGGCAGGGTGAAGTGACTGTCCATTTTCATCTACCAAATGTGCCTTGCGGTATGCAACTCCTGATAAGAACTTTCGACGTTTTGGAGCAGTTTGAATATTTTGTGCATCTAAACTTGACGCTGAATCTACATGAACCTGCAAATTTGTATACATTATAAATTTAATTAAGTTGTACGTGATTGACTACATGGATAAAAAACATATATAAATTCAATTAGATAGTGAAAAAATAAAACATATGAAGAAAATATTACGTCTCCACATGGATAGGGAGAACTCCGCGATGGACTTTGAGAAATATTATGGAACGAGCTGGATTTTGAAGAATTGTCCATTCCATATAATATATGATATTTTCTCCCTACATTTGAGAAAAACAACAATAAATTTTGGTGCAAAAACTTAAATTTCATTCCGGTGCGTAATGTATAGATAACCGCACCGGTGAGTTTTTTTTGTTTTGCGCACCAATGTCGTTTTATAACACGACACACCATTGCAGTTAAATTAAAGGACACACCAGTAAACGAATAACCACAAATAAAAAAAAAAGAAGAACCCTATTTTATTTAAGTGAAAAAAACGGTAAATTGGAAAATGGGCGTCAAAATATTTTGGAAAATATAATTTCACAAAACATTTCTTTAAATACTAGACACTTTTCATTATTTCACTATTTTTGCAAAAAAATTCAACCAGAGATTTGCAGGATACATACTTGGAGCAAATAGAGCATGAGAGCACTGTGGAGTAGGGAAATATTTTCGAACAGAAGTATTCAAACAATCAGAATTCCAAACCTCTGGTTAGTCAAACCCTTTACCATAGAATTTCAAACAATGTGAGTAAGTTTATTATTTTTTTGTATTTTTTTCTGCAGTTTTTTTTATGCAGTAAAATAAGAAATCAAAGTCTATTGTTTTTTTTCTTTTTTGTAGTTTTTTTATGAAGTAAAATAAAAAAATCAAAGTGTTAGCGTCAATCTTTACAGCCTTCCTCCAGTGATCAAACATGCTCTTACAAGGTGATTTTAAGGTGTCAAGGTCAAATTTTGTCATTTCAGTGAGTCTTCAAGCAAAATTTGGTCACTAAGTATTAGGTCTAGGGTTTTCGTTCACTCCTTTCAAAGTTGTCCAAATGTCGGTCCATGTCACCATTTAGCTGAGTGTACCATCATTCAGAGGGTTTTCATCATCATGCCAAGCTCCAATAGGTCATTTTACACCTTGTTCATGCTTCAGTTGTGCCTAGGTAAGGTTCATTTCCCTCTCCTAGGGTTTTGAAGGTAATTTCTCTTGGATAGTAAAATCATCCGAAAAACTTGTATCCTGATGTTCATACACCTTCCCCTATCCTTAAAGTACCTTATTAAACACTTCCCATCACTGAGATCCCCCAAATTCCTCATTTTCACACAAACCCTAGTTTCTTGCTATAACATGGCAATTTTCTAGGCTAGGCCTGTGTTTTTCCCTTTTGGACCCCTTCCCCTCACTCAATCTCTGAAATTCCACTTTACCTGCTTCCTAACATCCCTCCCTACTTCCAAAAATTTTCTCAAGAATTTAGAAGCCCCTTATCGCCTTCATTTCACTTCATTTCGACAAATCCCTTGTTCCACACATTGGGACAGGTTTTACTCCAATGATGTTTATGAGCAATAAAAGATGAATTTGGGAAAAATGAGAGAGGTTTTTCTCCAAAATAGGCCAAGGAAGAAAAAACTCCTTCAATTTTTACATAGGTGTCATGGTTTAGAGAAATGTCAAAAATACAGTTGCCTCAGGAGAATTGATGCCCATCTGAAGTGACCTTGGGAAAATCAATATTTCTCCTAGCTTGGTTGGCCAAATGACTTTCTTGATGAGTCAAATGATAGCTAGACACACATATATTTCCAATGAGCTATCATGAGATCAATTTGGAGTTGAGGAAGACCTTCAAAAGTTTATTGCAACAACAATCTGCCTTGAGGCAGCCTCATTTTGCACATTTTGACTAGTCTTGGGAGATTTGATTTTTGACAGGGCAAATGAACTCCAAATTGAAAAATTCTAGTTGGGTTGGAAATTAGACTCAATAATATTTCCAACAAGATATCCTGCACCCAATTTTGACACTAGGAAGATCTCCAAAATTCTCCTGCAAAAAGGCGCGATGCATTGGGTAAGAGGCACAACGCATTGGGTTTGTGGCGCGGCGCATAGAGCTGCAAGCCATTTTCACCACAAATTCATCCAAATATTCAATGTTATTGGTTTCCTCCGTTCAAAATTAAGTTAAAATCTCTTCAAATTCCAATGAAAGTGTGTGTTAAGATGTTTATGATGATTTAGTAAAAAATTTCAAACCCTACTTCCTTGCAATTGTTGCTCAAGACATGATTGCTTAGGGTTTGTAAATTTTATTTGGTGGCCATCATTCCCTCACCTTTTTTCTCCCTCACTTCTTTTATAATTTCATTAAACCATTTCACTATCCCCTTAATCCCACTCCCCTCATACATTTTCCCCTTAATCCCCTTCTCCACATATAATTTCCCAAACCCTACACTCCCTAAACCCTACTCACATCCCTAAACTCTGTTCACACATAAATTTTTATACTATCTTCCATACACTCTACCCATTTCATTCCTCTACCATATTTTCACTGTTATCCACAAAACCATCCATGTAAAACCACATTTTTCAAAACCAAAGGAAAACAATGGAAAGAGACAGTGATCATGGGTATGAGCAAGAGATTGAACATGACCGAGAATCTTGGCTTGAGAGAGAAAAATTGCACTTGGGAAAGGATGCTAGAGAAGGCCAAAAATGAGAAAAATATGTTGAGGAACATGGCATACCACTACTTGGTGAGAAACAAGGTCTACAAAGCAAGAATCAAAATTTTGAAGGCCTAGTTAAAGAAGGCATCAAGGAGGCGAAAAGAGCATGACAAAATTCAAATATTGGCTAAGGCTTCCTTGGCCCAACACAACACTTGATGAAGAACACTCAGCTGAAATTTCAAAAAATTTGGGACACTTTTTGTAAATTTTGAATTTTTGGCCTTAAAAACAGACTTTTCCGCTCTATGCGCCGCGCCACTTGGCGCGCGCTTTTGATAGGGGACTCCTTTTGATGCAAACTCAAAATTTTTGGATTTTTCATGGAAAAATATGCATGTCTACCAATGGCCAAGAAATTTTGACAGGTTTTGGGCTACCAAAAAGGTCAAAAACACCTCAAAAATGACATTTCTGCCCCTTTTTTGACACACAGGACGCAGTGTTGGGAGAACTCAATTTTGGAGGGGCAAATGGAGGCCAAATTCAAAAATTCCACTTGTTCTGGAAAGTAGACAGGAAGAAATTTCCAAAAAGCCCACTTGGGGAAAATTTGGACATCGGGATGGCCTCCAAAATCAGCTACAAACAAGGGTGATGCATAGGGAAATCAGGCACGGTGCATTGGAGGATTTTGCTCATTTTTGGTCAAAAACTCTGTTTTTTGCCTAGTATTTTCACAGTTTGACTTTTTTCCTTCTAGTTTTCAAAATCATGATGTAATTAAATATAACATGATGTATTTTTATGTAATTTTTCTAAATTTTCACTCATAGAGGTAGATTCATCCATCAAAGGGTAATTTGCAACTGAATGAATCAGTTTCCTAGTTTTTAGAGGCAAGTTGTTCCACTACCTACTTTCTAGTTCTCAATTTAGATTTTTTTGGAACAGCTCCTAAACTCATGAGCTCGACCCCTAGAGGCTAGGATGAGTTGTTGTTTTCCTATATCTTATGTTTTCTCAGTCATTAGCATGGTTTGAATTTTGGGAATGCTTTGAGCATCATTGTACATTCATCTCTGCATTTTGGCAAAGGAATAGACCAGGGTTTGCAGCACTCTATGAGATTCATGTGGCATCTTGCTTTGATAGTGTGTTTCTCTCTGTAAATTTAAGTTTACTGGTGTTTTATGTATGCCATTTTCTCTCTTATTTCTTCTTAACTAAAACAAACAAGGATAAAGGTAGAATTCATTACAATTTGCAGTGCTCTACCTAGGGTTTTTTCAATTTTCTATGTTTTCAGCTGTTTGGAGAGGATTCTTGAAGGTTTCTTGCCCTCTTCAACTCCTCACCTGTCTCAAATCTCCATTTATTTCAATTGGAAGTGTCAAATCAATTGTCTGCCTTGCCCCATTGAGATCTCTGCAAAACTGAGCCTCATTCCCCAAACCCAAAATCTGCTTTTCCATTCGAGCCAACAAAACACCCTTAAAATCAACAAAAATCTTTTGCACACATACCTAGCCTAAAATTAGTCTTTACATCAAGTCATCTCTAGCCTCATTGATTCTTTTTTGCTGAGATTGACAAGGAGAGATCCCTCTCCCGATCTGGTAGGGCTAGCTACTAGGTTAAGCGTGGTTTGATGTTACCCTAGATTTTGCCTTTCTCATCCTGAGGTAGATTTAGGCCATAACATAGTGGCGACTCCACTGGGGAAGATGAAAAGTTTGTTGTTTGCTTTATAAACTATAGACGGAGCCTGAATTTAGCCAGTTAGCCTTCGAAACGCTCATGCTTTGCATTAGCGAAAGTAGATGAATGCTTCTTTAGTCAACCTCCGATTTAGTTTATGAACTGAACATCTGGTTTCCTCAGTAAGATCTAATCAAGTTCAGATCTGATTATTGATGGTGGACAACGATCAGACACCGCAAGGCTGAAATCATTCACCTGGCGACTCTAAATCAGTTTGGAGATCAGATCCAAGGACTCCACTGGAGGATGAACCTGACCAGTA
The DNA here is from genome assembly GCA_034641835.2 of Pinus albicaulis. Classification (NCBI taxonomy): domain Eukaryota; kingdom Viridiplantae; phylum Streptophyta; class Pinopsida; order Pinales; family Pinaceae; genus Pinus; species Pinus albicaulis. Next base: position 1,674,386,524 of record CM076584.1, on the reverse strand, counting down.
GAAACATGAAAGGACAATATGGAAAGATCAGGTATTCAAGTTGGAATTTCATCCAAGAAATTTTGTTCTTTGTCATAAATTATTTCTTCTCTTTTCCTGAGAATGTCAAGAAGGCTTTGCAAATTATATTGTATTTGAGAAAATATCCTCGGCCTGCATTTGATTCCTTCCCTTTGAAGATTGTGAATACCAAAGATTTGCATGCTTTTGAGCTTGATCAAGACCTTTCTTCTGAATCTTGTGATGACCATCTTCAAACTGATGAACCTCAAGAGACCAAGACCAATTCTGCAGCATTTGTACATACCCCTATACCTTGTAAAATTCTAGATCGATACAAGCCTCTGATTTTACCTCCTATATCCCACGCTTTCCCTAAAAATCATGACCTATATCTACCAATATTTGATGGTGAATGCGACAATATCACTGCTAAGAGACATGTTCTGAATTTTGAGTCTTTTCTTGAACTTTTTGAAGTTGATGAAGAGGATGTCAGTATTAGGATTTTTTCTCTTTCTTTGCAAGCCAAACTCAAGAGTTGGTTCAAAACCCTGCCTGATGCGAGAATCTCAGATTTCCAGCAGTTCGTCAAAGTTTTCCTCGACAGGTGGGTGATCCGACAGAACCCTTTCTTGATTATAGAAGAGTATAACCAGCTGAAAAGACTGCCAGGGGATAGTACAATAGTTTTATGCTAGATTTAACCAAGTTTATTATTCGATGCTATTTAATATAAGACATCCTCTTGGATCCGCTCTCTTGCACTACCTGGGTGCCTTTGATCCGGAAATGGAGTTTCAGCTCAGAGAAAGGAATCTTGAAACACTCAAAGAGATGCAGAACAGTGCAGTAGATGTAGAGGCTCATTTGTTGATCCGAAGGGAAAATTTTAAGGAAGAAGAGATGAAAAACATAGATCCAGAGGAATCGACATCTCTAGAGGTAAATTTTGACATTTTGGTAAGTGCAGTGGAAGAGATGATGTAGAGGATCATCATAAGGAATGAGTATAATTTTCAAGCCCATGGCTAACTGATTGAAGAAGAACAAGTTGCTGATCCAAAACATTTTGTTTCTTATCCCAGTTGTCACATATCTGATAATGATTGTTTTTTATATCATCTTGGAGAAGAGAGATCTGTTGATATGACATGTATGCTTGATGATGTGTTTTATACTGATGATTTTCCTCAGTTTGATCAGTATGATGAGGATTATGTTCTCCAAACAGAAAATAATCTTGCAGACAAATCAACAGCTATTTTATGGAAGGAGGAAGTTCACTTTCAACAATTCGAGTACATTGATCAACCAATGCATATCAGCTACGGAAATGACGAGGAAAGTGCAGAAAATTTTGAAGTAAGTGAAGGATCTTGACCTTTTTGTTTTGCTTCTTTTCAATTCATCAGAGACAACATTCATGCAATCCAAAATCAACTGTCAACAAGTCTTTATTTGGACCATCTTGAGGGCAATAAAAACCTTGTTCAAAACTTCTCATATTTAGATTTGCAGCCCCCGAATGCCATTGATTTTCAAGTTGTAGATGAAGACATGGAAGCTGGCACATATGATCAAATGACACAAGATGATTTCGTACCATTTTGTTTTGAATCATTTCAGTTTTTGAATGGTAAATTGCACAGTATATCTTCAAATGAGAAGCCTGTAGGAAATCATGTAATCTCATCGGAACTAATAGAAAATGGGTTGCGGCAGTCTTTTCAAGTTTTTCACGATCGAATATCTGATGTGTTGGATGATGTCTGCAGTCAAAGCCTTTCTCCATTGACTACATGTGAGCTTGAAACGTGTGCTGATATAAACTTGATTCGGCAGTTGGTTTCTTTGTCATTTTTAGTAGGAGTCTCGTCACAAAGCTCAAAACAAAGTTTGCATTCATGGTATGAGGAGAAGAGAAGTAATCCATTGGATGAGCTAAGTCCCAGTGTGCATGAACTTCAAGATCCTTATGCAGTGTTTTTGGATGCAGATAGAGAATCCATAGTACTCAACAGATCTATTCACAAGTTTTCATGGGAGTTTCCTTTCAGTAGTTCTCTCTCATTGTTCATAAGCGAGCAGTTGCAGAGAATTCAAATAGCAGTCGGAATACTTACTTGGTTGCATTGGTTGTTTCATTTCACTTGATCAAGTGATGAATGGAACAACTAGAGTAGGTTTTGATGAATAAGCTCTACTTTGAGCATCATTTCTAGTTTGTCAGTTGTGTTTAAGTATTGAGTCAGTTTTTATTTGAGTGAGAGTGATTTTGTGTCGTCAATTTGTCAGTTTTCAGTCATGCATTTCAGCTCGAGTTTTTGACTCCATTGCCCAATGGATGAAGGCACTGTCTGCTTTCCAAAGATCTGTAGTTCTTGGCACCTCCAAGGAGCTACCATCCCCATTGGAGCCAATGGTAGTTTCAGTCTTTGCAGCCTTCCTCCAGTGATCAAACATGCTCTTACAAGGTGATTTTAAGGTGTCAAGGTCAAATTTTGTCATTTCAGTGAGTCTTCAAGCAAAATTTGGTCACTAAGTATTAAGTCTAGGGTTTGATTTCACTCCTTTCAAATTTGTCCAAATGTCGGTCCATGTCACCATTCAGATGAGTGCACCATAATTCAAATGGTTTTCATCATCATGCCACGCTCCAATAGGTCATTTTACACCTTGTTCATGCTTCAATTGTGCCTAGGTAAGGTTCATTTCCCTCTCCTAGGGTTTTGAAGGTAATTTCTCTTGGATAGTAAAATCATCAGAAAAACTTGTATCCTGATGTTCATACACCTTCCCCTATCCTTAAAGTACCTTATTAAACACTTCCCATCACTGATATGCCCCAAATTCCTCATTTTCTCACAAACCCTAGTTTCTTGCTATAACTTGGCAATTTTCTAGGCTAGGCCTGTGTTTTGCCCTTTTGGACCCCTTCCCGTCACTCAATCTCTAAAATTCCACTTTCCCCTGCTTCCTAACATCCCTACCTACTTCCAAAAAATTTCTCAAGAATTTAGAAGCCATTTATCCCCTTCATTTCACTTCATTTCGACAAATCCCTTGTTCCACACATCGGGACAGGCTTTAATCCAATGATGTTTCTGAGCAATAAAAGATTAATTTGAGAAAATTGAGAGAGGTTTTTGTCAAAAATTGTACAAGGAAGAAAATTTTCCTTCAATTTTTACACAGGTGTCATGGTTTTATAGAAATGTCAAAAATACAGTTGCCTTAGGAGAATTGATGCACCTCTGAAGTGAACTTGGGAAAATCAATATTTCTCCTAGCTCGATTGACCAAATGACTTTCTCGATGAGTCCAATGATAACTATACACAAATAGATTTCCAATTAGCTATCATGAGCTCAATTTGGAGTTGAGGAAGACCTTCAAAAGTTGACTGCAACATCTCTCTGCCTTGAGGCAGCCTCATTTTGCACATTTTGACTAGTCTTGGGAGATTTAATTTTTGACAGGGAAAATGAACTCCAAATTGAAAAATTATAGTTGGGTTGGAAATTAGACTCAATAATATTTCCAACGAGCTATCTTGCATCCAATTTGGACACAGGGAAGGTCTCCAAAAGTCCCCTGCAAAAAGGCGCGACACATTGGGTAAGAGGCATGACGCATTGGGTTTGTGGTGCGGCGCGTTGGGTTTGTGGCACGACGCATAGCGTTGCAAGCCATTTTCACCCCAAATTCATCCAGATATTCAATTTTCTTGGTTTCCTCTGGTCCAAAGTAAGTTAAAAACTCTTCAAATTCCAATGAAAGTGTGTCTTAAGATGTTTATGATGATTTAGTAAAAAATTTCAAACCCTACTTCCTTGCAATTTTTGCTCAAGACATGATTTCTTAGGGTTTGTAAATTTGATTTTGTGGCCATCATTCCCTCACATTTTTTCTCCCTCAATTATTTTCTAGTTTCATTAACCCATTTTACTATCCCCTTAATCCCACTCCCCTCATACTTTTTCCCCTTAATCCCCTTCTCCATATATAATTTCCCAAACCCTACACTCCCTAAACCCTACTCACATCCCTAAACTCTGTTCACACATACATTTTTATACTCTCTTCCATACACTCTACCCATTTCATTCCTCTACCATATTTCACTGTTATCCACAAAACCATCCATGTACAACCACATTTTTCAAAACCAAAGGAAAACAATGGAAAGAGACAGTGATCATGGGTATGAGCAAGAGATTGAACATGACCGGGAATCTTGGCTTGAGAGAGAAAAATTTCACTTGGGAAAGGATGCTAGAGAAGGCCAACAATGAGAAAAATATGTTGAGGAACATGGCATACCACTACTTGGCGAGAAACAAGGTGTGCAAAGCAAGAATCAAAATTTTGAAGGCCAAGTTAAAGAAGGCATCGAGGAGGCAAAAAGAGCATGACAAAATTCAAATATTGGCTAAGGCTTCCTTGGCCCAAAAAAAAACTTGATGAAGAAAACTCAACCCAAATTTCAAAAAATTTGGGACAGTTTTTGTAAATTTTGAATTTTTGGCCTTAAAAACAGACTTTTCCGCTCTATGCGCCGCGCCACCTGGCGCGCGCTTTTGATAGGGGACTCCTTTTGATGCAAACTCAAAATTTTTGGATTTTTCATGGAAAAATATGCATGTATACCAATGGCCAAGAAATTTTGACAGGTTTTGGGCTACCAAAAATGTCAAAAACACCTCAAAAATGACCTTTCTGCCCCTTTTTTGACACACAGGAAGCAGTGTTGGGAGAACTCAATTTGGGAGGGGCAAATGGAGGAAAAATTCAAAAATTCCACTTGTTCTGGAAAGTAGACAGGAAGAAATTTCCAAAAAGTCCACTTGGAGAAAATTTGGACACAGGGAAGGCCTCCAAAATCAGCGCATTGGAGGATTTTGCTCATTTTTGGTCAAAAACTCTTTTTTTCGCCTAGTTTTTTCACAGTTTGAATTTTTTCCTTCTAGTTGTCAAACTAATGATGTAATTAAATATAACATGATGGATTTTTATGTAATTTTGCTAAATTTTCACTCATAGAGGTAGATTCATCCATCAAAGGGTAATTTGCAACTTAATGAATCAGTTTCCTAGTTTTTAGAGGCAAGCTGTTCCACTGCCTACTTTCTAGTTCTCAGTTTAGATTTTGTTGGAACAGCTCCTAAACTCATGAACTCAACCCCTAGATGCTAGGATGAGTTTTTTTTTGCCTATATCTTATTTTTTCTCAGTCATTAGCATGGTTGGACTTTTGGGAATGCTTTGAGCATCATTGTACATTCATCTCTGCATTTTGGCAAAGGAATAGACCAGGGTTTGCAACACTCTATGGGATTCATGTGGAATATTGCTTTGATAGTGTCTTTCTCTCTGTAAATTTAAGTTTACTGGTGTTTTATGTATGCCATTTTCTCTCTTATTTCTTCTTAACTAAAACAAACAAGGATAAAGGTATAATTCATTACAATTTGCAGTGCTCTACCTAGGGTTTGTTTAATTTTCTATGTTTTTAGCTGTTTGGAGAGGATCCTTGAAGGTTTATTTCCCTCTTCAACTCCTCACCTGTCTCAACTCTCCATTTATTTCAATTAGAGTGTCAAATAAATTGCCTGCCTTGCCCCATTGAGATCTCTACAAAATTGAGCCTCATTCCCCAAACCCAAAATCTTCTTTTCCATTCGAGCCAACAAAACACCCTCAAAATCAGCCAAACTCTTTTGCACACATACCTAGCCTAAAATTAGTCTTTACATCAAGTCATCTCTAGCCTCATTGATTCTTTTTTGTTGATATTGACAAGGAGAGAGCCCTCTCCCGATCTGGTAGGGCTAGCTACCAGGTTAAGCATGGTTTGATGTTACCCTAGATTCTGCCTTTCTCAGCCTGACGTAGATTTAGGCCATAACATAAAGCTTATTGTCTTTTTAACTTCTTCTTCTTTTTTCTTTAGTTTTCAGAAATAGAAATAAAAAATAAATCTATTTTTACAAACAAAACCCTAGATTTTTTTGATTTCTTCCCTTTCTTCTCCCTCTTTGTTTTCAATTTAGATTTATAGGGTTTTTATATTCATAAGACATCCAACCCACGGGATGACTTGCATATTTGGATCCCAATCCATGTTGGCCCTTGCATCAATCTTAAAAAAATACATAATTTTTTTCGTCGGTGCGCCCTGCGTAACATAGCCCACCGGTGCGCTCGGTTATAGCAGCGCACTGTGAAAGTACAATGATAAAAAATAAAAAAATAAAAAATGGTTTTATTAGTGCACCATATGTAACATAAGGCATTGGTGCACTATTGCATTATGGGGCACTTCAAATGTGTTGTTTTGCAAAAAAACCATTTTAGAAACAAACCCTACATTCTTTTTGTTTCTGCCCTTTCTTCCACTTTCTGTGATTTCAGAATTAGGGCTTTTCAATTTATATTTATAGGGTTTGTATTGCTAAATATAAGTCTAAGACATCCAACGACCAGGAGGACTTGTATAGTTGGATCCCAATCCATGTCGGCCTTTACATCAATCTTAAAAAAATACAAACTTCTTTTTCGTCGGTGCGTCTTGCGTAACATAGCGCACCAGTGCACTTGGTTATAGCAGCACACCGCGAAAGTACAATGATAAAAAAAATAAAAATAAAATATGTTTTTATCAGTGCGCTATTGCATTATGGCACACTGAAAACGTGGTTTTTTGCAAAAAAAACCATTTTAGAAACAAACCCTACATTCTTTTTGTTTCTGCCATTTCTTCTCCCACTTTCTGTGATTTCAGAATTAGGACTTTTCAATTTATATTTATAAGGTTTGTATTGCTAAATATAAGCCTAAGACATCCAACCAATGGGAGGAACTACATACTCTGATCCCAATCCATGTCGGCCCTTGCGTAAACTAAAAAAAAAAAAAGACGTTATTGGTGTGCCCTGTGCGGAATAGCGCACCGGTGCACTTTGTTCCCCTAGCGCACTGCACAAGTACTATGATAAAAAAATAGAAAAATAAAATATTTTTTCAGTGCACCATTTGTAAAATATGCAGCCAGTGTGCTATTTCATTATGGCACACCGCGAAAATTTTGTTTCGAAAAAAAAAAAAAAAAAAAAAACTTTCAAAAGATAGAAACCTTACATTTTTTTTGTTTCTCCCCTTTCTTCTTCCTCTTTCTGTGATTTTAGAATTAGGGCTTTTCAATTTAGATTTATAGGGTTTTTATTGCTAAATATAGACCTAAGACATCCAATCAACAGAATGATTAGTATAGTTGGAACCTAATCCATGTGGGCCCTGGCATAAATTAAAAAAAAACATTTTTTTTTTATTGGTGCACCATATGTAAAATATGGCACTGATTTATGCTAAAAAAACTAACACTAGACAATTTTTATTATTTTATCATGGTTAACCGGTGTGGTCATTGACATGTAATGCACCGGTTCTCCTTGTTGACATAGAGCACTGTACGTGTATAAATTTGAATAATTGATATATTATTCACCAAGATTCTCCTGATCACACACTATTTTATCTTCATGCACAATACAGAATCTCTTCTACCATTGATCATTAATTGCGGAAATAAAATCAATTGCATGCGCACATTAAAACCATAAACATTCACACATATGAACACAGTATTTCATGGAAAGCTAGTTTAAAACCCCAACTATCTATATATTATATGTCATAGATATCATGTAACAATCATTTTACAAAGCTCCTCACAAGCTCTCAGCACAACCTCCAATTGCTACACACTAGTCAAGCTATATCTAGCAAAACACATGCTCCAATCTCTGCCACCTGATAACCAGCCTCTATTGCGTAATCAATGTTGTAGGATGGATCATTAAATAACATAAACCACTTGGCTTGTACTGAGAAATCCTCATGGGCTTCTCCAATCACTGGTAGTTGCAAATATGCAACAGTATAGTCACAACTGATAGTTAACCTGCTCTTTCACCTATCTCTGCACTGGTCTCCACTGAAACTATCCATGCACTGAAGTTAACTGATGTATTCTTTAGTTTATTAATGAGTTTATAATTAGTGAATTAATTAATAAGTAATTCACACCACTCTTCACTAGTGTATTAATCAGTTAGACTAAATACAACTAGCTCAACTATGTTTAGATTAGTTAAACTAAACACAACTCCATTAACTCCTCAATCAACTCCACCAAACTCTCTCGCATGAGTTCTAACTTAAGTATCCATGAAATAGCTCCACTTAACCCTCAGGAATAGCATAATTCCTTCTGTTAGCTCCTGTGCCACATCTGTGCACTTAACTGAAGTGCTCCAAGAGAATAAGATAATGTTTATAGTCCAAATATTATTAAGAGCTAATAATATTCGACATATCTATTTTTAGACTGGCAATCTAAAAATAGATTCCGCCTAATATGTCTAAAAATAGAAGTCCATATATTTTTCCAACTTGACCAACCATCCACAAATAGCATCCTGCAACTCATAGAATATGATCGACATGTCTAAAAATAGACATAGTCTAAAAATAGACTTGCGCCAAAAATAGCCTGCGGGCCCACTTAATGAAGGTGACTTCTTTCCACTAAGCTCATCATCTTGTTGCAATCTCAACAGCACGGTCTATTATACTGTTTTGGCGGTGCGTTTGGAAGAGAGACACACACAGACGTCGGTGTGTAAACCATGAATGACACACCGGTTTTTTGAGATTTTTTTTTTACTTGAAAAGTTGACAATTTATTTATAAATATATTATTGAATGATATGGTACAGGTTTGAGATTGATAAAGAAATGAGTGACAACAGATCAAGTAAAAAAAACACTGATAACACATCAAGAAAAGAAAAAAAGGCAAGTTCTTTGTAAAATTTTTACAAAAAAATTATTTTTGAATTATATGTAATTTTAACTAATATATATTGTTTACTGTGTATCATGCAGAGCCACAAAATGACGAAGCTCGATAAGATTATTTCTGATATAAGACCAGAAGAGCGTAAAAGCTTGATGGAAAAATTGCAAAAGGATGAATTAGGTGAATGAAAAAATACTATCGACCCAATCTGAGTTTCTTTTTTTTATTTTTCATTAATAATATAATTAAAATTATTAGATAACATGTGTGAAAATGTATATTAATTCACATTTGTTTAATGTTCTATAGGGACCAACAACTCAGAAAATGAATGTTGTTCTAAGAAAAGAAAAGAAATAGAACATGCAAATGAAAATGAATTGGTCCTTAGCTCATCTAGAGTGGTGATGGAGGTTAATGAAAGGGGGAAAAACTTTTACAAAAGTTTGAGGGATCTAGTGGAATGAATGTATAGACATTCTTTCCACTTACAATACAAAAACCAATCTAATGATTCTAAAAACCAAATTTTATGTAAACTAAAGGCAGAGTTTTCAGATAATTGGTCAATGAGACATGTCAGACTTTTAATAGCAAAAATGTATAGCAACAAAAAAGAAAGAAAGAAAAAGTAATATTCCTTTAGATGTTTGTCTAGAATTATTTATAAATATCACTTTTGTTATACTTACTTTTCATATATCAATATAAAAATTAAATAGTTTATTGTCATGTTACATTTTCAGGAAGATTATGAAAATCTCAAAAGATGAATGAGCTGATATCAAAAATATGCTAGTAGGAATGTCCAAAAAGGTGTACAAGGAGATGGTCAAATAAAATGGACAAAATTTCATCGGCCGAGGGTCATTCAACAACAACTTGCTTCAAATGTAATATGTAATCATTGATTTTTTCAATCATTAGGTAAAAATAAATAAACAATTTAGCATTAAATATTAATTTTCAAGTATTTTCTTGCGTGAAAAGAAAAGAAAATCGAACCCATTCAACACATAAAACATGACGACAAGGAAGAAAATGATCGATATCTAAGTTTGTGAGTAATTGTTACTTCCTTATAACATCTTAACTAGATTTTATTTTTGTATTTTTTAAGTTGTTTTACAAAAATCATCATTGAATGTCTTCAAACAGGTGCTAACATACAAAGAAGAACCATCAGAGGAATTGATTGAAATTGGGTTAAATATGGGTTGTGCGTATATGTTGGCATATCATAACTTAATTGTGGAATTTGTAAGCATCTATCGATCTTGTTTTACTTAGCTCCATCTATAATTAATAGAAAAAATAAATCTTTTATATTAAATATATGATTTGTTATGGGGTATATAACTTGCAGGAAACAAAGTATGGCACTGCGCCAACAGATCAAATCTTGAAAGATGGCATGTTACATGGTTTTGAAAGAATGTGTATAGTTTATGAGTCAATTGTTGCATTGGTACGCCATCTCTTTTCGATTTGCATTGATGTATATTATTTAATATTGCAATTTTCATTATTCTCACCAATGTATATACACTCATTACAGTTTATTTTTACGTTTGTAGATGGAAGGTGAAGAAGAAGAAAACAATCAACACCGTGAACAAAAAATTTCTGAAAATAACCCAAGTCATGGAAGTAGCTCTAGCACTGACAACAGTTCAAGCGAAGAATGATGATCACTATGTTTGGATATAAAAGCAAGGAATTGTATTTTTTGAAAAATGTCTGTAAAATCAGACATTTCCTTTAATGTAATGGACATAGTGTCCCAATTGAAAGATAAAGGGATACAAATAACTGTCCCATTTTGTATGAAAAAGAATGTATTATTCATATATATATATATATATATATATATATATATATATATATATATATATATATATATATATATATATATATATATATATATATATATATATATATATAATAAAAAATGTTTTAATTTATTCTATTGTGTTCTCTATTGTCGCTATTGCGTTCTCCATTGTCATTCTCAAATGCACTAATAAAAATTTAATTCATATGAATATTGTTATAAGATATATATGTGTCAACTTTTGATGAATAATGAATTTTAAAAAACCACAATAATTTTGATATGATATAACAAATTAATCCAAACATCACATTCAAATGCAATGATAAAAATTTAATTAATATGAATATTGCTATAAGATGTGCCAACTTTTGATGAATAATGAATTTAAAACAATCACAATAATTGCACTCTCACAGGTCTATGTTTCTAAAAAATACAAAATGAAAACCGGTGCGTGTATACTTACACCGGTGTGCTTGTATTCTTAACCACCCCGGTGCGTTTTTACGACCTATGGGCACTGCACAAATACCAAAACCAGTTAAAAATATCAAGGTGTTTATGCGGTATGGCTCTCTGGTGCGTTTATCATGTCTATCTACACACTAGTGCCTTTTTACGACCTATTAGCACCGCATGAAGACAGATACCAATTATAAATCTCGGTGTGTTTGTGTGATACTGTGCACCGAGGTGTTTTTGTGTCTATACGCACCGGTGAATTTAGACGACCTATGGGCACCGCACGAATATCGATACCAATTATAAATCTTCGTGCATTTGTGTGATACTGCGCACCAAGGCATTTAAGAGTCTATATGCACTGGTGTATTTGTATGACATATTTGCACTGCACGAATATTGATACCAATTATAAAGCTCATTGCATTTGTGTGAAAGGACGCATCGGTGCATTTCTATAAGTCTATACAATGACGCGTTGATACGACCTATGGGCATCGCTCAATTCCCAAGACCAATTATAATGGCCCCGTGCATTGTATCACCAACACTATGCCCGATGTTGTTTTATACCTTAATGGCTTGGTGCATTCTTCTTCAACCGCCCCGGAGCATCGTCCACAGGTACACACCGGTGTATTAAAGCCCGATTAGTGCACCGAGGAAAACAACATCTGTAATAACCTCCGGCCACCCATTTTTTTTAGCTGTGTTTAATTTTAGTTAAAAGATCCGTCAAAACCTCCATAACGATAAACAGATGTGGTAGCATATGTTTTAGGACAATTTTTGTCAATTTTATAACACTAAAAACCTCCTTTATAACCTCCGCTAGAGGGTCTTTTCCTTGTAGTGTGCATAGCCCGGATGGTGATGGAGAGGTTTTCACAGCCACTTCCCTACTCATGGAGAGTGAGGGAGAGATTTTTGTTGAGCCATTTCATCTCAATGACTGGAGTACATAGTAGAGAAGGTACATTTATGCATTCTAATTTGTGCCCATATGGGCAACACATTGTACCAAGGAGGATTATTACTTCTTATATATTATATTATGATGTACTTGAGGCCAATTGCAGCATTGAGGTTGGTTATTATATGGGTGGTTTTTGGGGGAAGCCACATGATTCTTGGTGTGCACCATTGACACCACATTTTACCTTCATGATCCTATCTTGTAGGATGATTGTGGTAGCAAACAAGTGGCTAGAAGGGCACTTTTTATTCTTTGATTTAAGGCAGATAGGGGATGCACTGCACTGGTTCCATATGTGGAACTATGATCCACCTCCCGTTTTTCATGTGGCAAATTATTTTCATTGGTTTTTTCTTCCATATGTTGGTGTTGTTCGTGTGTTTATGGGAAGTTCTGTTGGGAGAGTGTCACAAGAGTTGAAGGTGCCCATTGGGAGTATGATTTTCCATATCTTATATGTTGTATGTTTTAGGAGAAACAATGCGAAAACCATGATTTCCACACTACATCTCTTGTCTTCATGTGGGAGTAGCCATTTGGAGATCTTGAGTTCTTTGAGGGGGCACTTCATGGATGTTTTGTTTGGTGGGGTAACTTCGGCCATTCTTGGAGGCCATTAAATTTTAGCCCAAGATCATAAAAAACCCCATACTTACCATAAATGGAGAGAGAAACAACTTGGATGGAAAAATCTAATCTCTCCATGTAGCCCCAATACATTGCATAAACCGGGGGTTGAAGATTTCTTTGATGAGCTACCTAGGATGGCTCATTTCATTTGGATGATAGCATGGGTATGGGAGTCTCTAATTGGGAATGAGGTTCCCCATGTTTGTCATCACTCCTACCCTGAGGAGGCCATTAGACAGCAAGAAGGTTTCCACTTACACCTTCCACCTATTCATGATGTGAGCCACTTGGTTTTGCATACTTGGGAGGAACCATTGGAGGGAAAATTTATTGCAGATTATCTTGAGAAATGGTGGGGACTATTGATGAGGAGGCCATAAGAGGGGGCGGGGAGGAAATTTTCTCTCCCTTTACAGTTGCTTGAGGATAAGCAACATTTTGGAGGGGAGGACTATAATATTCCAAAAATTTAGCCTTAAGCTAAATGGACTATTATAGTTTGTTTTATCACTAGGTAAGTGAATAAGTGGGTGGGGAGACCCATAAGTCTCCTTAGCAGAAATAAAAGCACTACAAGTGTGAAAGGAGAACCTTTTAGCAGCTAAATAAAGCACCTCCAAGTGTGAACAGGGGTTGGATCATGTTGATTCTTTTAACTTTGACCAAGTCAACAATGCTGCTATGGAGGAGTGGAGATTAAATGAGGAATAACGCAGTTTTGGAGGGAGGTTGATTTAATGAAGGAAATGACCTAATTGAGTGGGGCCAAGGGCAAGGAAGCTCATAATCTATATAAGGAAGAGGATGGCAGCCATATGAGGTTATGTTTTGGAATATTATTTTTTATATGGTCTGTTTAGACTACTTGCATTCTTCAGCTATTTAGTTGAGATTGTTGTGCTATTTAGCACTGGGTGTTACTGAGAGGGAATCCCACCTATTTCCTTAAGAGGCCTCTTGGAAGAGTATTGCATTCAATTCCACATTCTGGTTTTCACTCCAAGCTACAACTTTCTTCATCAGCACATTTTTTACATGTTATTGTGCTGTGTTGCAGGGTGCAGCAGTGGAGGGTTTAGAAACCCACTTTCTGTGCTAGTTTCTCATAGGAGGAAGGATTCCTTCTCTTGGGCGATAATTTTGGAGGGCTCTTTGGAATATTTCAGATCTTTGGCACCAGACCAGCTATTCCCCATTATTTCTAGCGTTGTTCCAGCTGGGAATTGCATTATTTTTTTGGGTAGCTTCAACGAGAGATCTTGTGGCTCCTTTGGAGTGTTTTCATGTGATTGAGGGGTCCAACCTTTCATTGGAGGAGGCCTTTGAGGGGATATACATCCAATATTATGTATTTCAGCCTGCTACACTCATGTTCTTCAGTTTGCAGTGAATCTTCAGCCCTAGGGCTTTAGATTCCATCTTGTATAGGGTGTATTTCTGAAAACTCTTTCCGAGTTCTTTATAGGAGTTTGTATTAAGCCTAGATATGTATTGGGCATATATTTTGAGGCATATAACAACCCTACATATTTTTTACATTATTTTCCTATAGCAGTGTATTTAAAACTGTGCTATAGCAGCTCTCCGACATTTTGTATTATGACAACTCATTTGTGGGAGTGATTATTTATGGGAGGCTTGTTCCTTCATTGTATATGGTTTATGCCTCACTATTTGTGTTGATTTGCTGATCTAATACATTATTTTATGTCTCCATATTGGTCTCCAATGCTCATGAGTTGATTTACACTGCTATTTCCAGTTTTTTGTTCATGTATTGCTGCATTCCCCATTTGGTAATATTCAAGGTGAAAGATGTAAAGGGTTTACTACCATTGGGCTTATGGAGTTAGTATGAAAACTAAGTCACAAGTCAACTTATATCATGGAAGCTAAGGCAATTTAATTTTTACTAAACCACACATGAAGTAAAAAAACAAGCTATATGGATACAAGAAGCTGGAGCATGTCACCATCAATTCCAAGTGATTATACATAAGCAAAATAATAAAACATGACAAAAAAACAGAGTAGGTGTATAAAGGAAGTTGGAACATGTGATCATGAATTCCATGTGATTATACAACTATAACATTGGAGAGAAAGTGAAATACTGATATAAGAAACATACATAAGAATACAGAGAAGAATCTCAGGCCTGAAATAGGCATGCTGCAACTGTATATTTCTGATTAAAAATTAAAATAGTGGTAGTGTCAAGTCATAATCTCCCTACCCTTTCTAACTCTAAAACTCTCTCATCTACAGAGTTGGGACTCACACAAATGATTTTCCACCTTTCGCACCTCGAATTCCCACCTCAGAGACCTATTTCAAACATGATTCCATCACTTGGACTTCCTAGTGATATTTCTGTTTTGTAGAGTTTGAATACAAAAAGGACTCTTCTTTCATTAATAGTTCAACAAATAAATTTAATAAATCTTATAAACTATAAACAACTAATTTTCTAAGTGTACTAGAGTGCTGATGTGTAAGTATGCCACGTGGGTGCTGAGTTGGACCTCCTCCAAGTCAAATTTTACAAATTTTTCACAAATTTGGTTAGTGAAAATTCTAAAAAATAGGCGCCAAATATGAGTGTATAATTTCCAAACCCTAATGGATTTGCAGAAACAGAGAGATATTTTTGTATATGGGCCTAGGATGAAGAAAAACCTCTTTCATATTTCTGAAATACTTGTTCATCTGGTTATAAATCAAACTTGAAGTTGACTGCTAAAGTATTCATGTACAGAAAATTTCGTAGCTCTCATTTCGTAGAAAACTCCAAAATCCACCTTTTGCATAACCTTTGACATTTCCGACTGTTGGAGGATCTTCCTTGGGGCTAATGAGATAAATAAATTTTTTTTCCCTCCTTGGATCTCCATCAAAATTTATTTTTTTAAGAAAAAAGCATCCAACAGAAATTTCGTAGCGAATTTCGACCCTCAAGCCTAGAGCTCACTACGAATCTGCCTCACTTTGCAGAAAAATTAAAATTATCTATTTTTCTTCAAAATTTCACCTGTAGGTCTTAAAATTGATATTATGAAGGATGATCAGGAAAACTTGGTTCAAAATGCCTCTTATCCTCTTCAAAAATAATCTTTTTCACCTTTAGCAAGTTTATTTACCAATAAAATGACTATGTTTTTTCTGAACAAATAGGGTTAAGAGATGAGCTCCTATCTCCATATCCTTGATAGCTGTTGAAAAAATGAAGGAGGTATTTGTAGGTAAGTTTGTTATTATTAAAAAAATCTCTTGGTTGTTTGAAAAACATCTCTAGGTGTCTGAGAACTGCATTTTAAAAACATGTATCAAACAGGAAAAAAATGCATTCTGAAAATAGATCCAAAAGGAATCTCCTAATCTCCCAATTTGTAGCACCTTTGAGAAAAGTGAAAGAGGTTAATGTTATTTGATCTATTCTTGGCAATAACCTCTTTCGGTTTCTTAGAATAATTCTCTGTTTTTCCATAAATTTCCCTTGAATTTGACTTCTCAATAAGTCAAAAAACAGAGAAATCCTCAGATTCGTTACGAAATTGTCAGGTAGTTTCGTAGCGAAATCTGCCTATTTTGCACTATATTTGCTATGAAACTGTGAAAAACTAGGCAAGTGGCTATTTTTTTAAATTTGATGACTATGAAAGTGAACCCAAGGTTGATTATTATGGATATCACCCTAATGACAAGACTAATTAAGTGTCTATGACCTATAATAAACATGATTAAGTGAATTTGTCATCAAATGAATGATCTAAACTAATGAGACAAGGTGAAGTTGATGATGACCCTGTAAAAAATTTTTGAAAAATTGAGAGTGATAACAGTGGCTCCACTGGGGATGGTGTGCCCCTATGGTACATCAAAGAACTAGTAGTTCCAGTGCCACCTCCAATCGGTTGCTCCCATATTCAAAATGAAAAATTGAAACCTACTCTGACTTGTAACCTTGGCACTAAAAAACCAATAGCTGCTAAAGAAATGAAAGTACACATCATGCTGAATTTAAAAATGAAACTGACAAAATGCTTGATCTTCAAACTTATTTATATACAAATGATCCTACTCTACTTTCTCAGCATAAAAACTGAATCAAGTGATATCATACTTCCAATGAAGCCAATCAAGAATTTGAGTACTGGATTGCAATGAACATTCCACTTCTCTGATCATAAAACCATACTTGAGAGATGACCACTCGTTCCACCATCTGAATTTTTCTACATAACTGAAAATGAGATCACTTGATTCAGTTTTTATGCTGAGAAAGTAGAGTAGGATCATTTGTATATAAATGAGTTTGAAGATCAAGCATTTTGTCGGTTTCATTTTTAAATTCAGCATGATGTGTACTTTCATTTCTTTAGCAGCTATTGGTTTTTTAGTGCCAAGGTTACAAGTCAGAGCAGGTTGCAATTTTTCATTTTGAATATGGGAGCAACTGATTGGAGGTGGCACTGGAACTACTAGTTCTTTGATGTACCATAGGGGCACACCATCCCCAGTGGAGCCACTGTTATCACTCTCAATTTTTCAAAATTTTTTGATAGGGTCATCATAAGCTTCACCTTGTCTCATTAGCTTAGATCATTCATTTGATGACAAATTCACTTAATCATGTTTATTATAGGTCATAGACACTTAATTAGTCTTTTCATTAGGGTGATATCCATAATAATCAACCTTGGGTTCACTTGCATAGTCATCAAATTTTAAAAAATAGCCACTTGCCTAGTTTTTCAAAGTTTCATAGCGAATATAGTGCAAAATAGGCAAATTTCACTACAAAACTACCTAACAATTTCGTAACGAATCTGAGGATTTCTCTGTTTTTTGACTTATTGAGAAGTCAACTTCAAGGGAAATTTATGGAAAAATAAAGAATTATTCTAAGAAACCGAGAAAGGTTATTGCCAAGAACATATCAAATAACATTAACCTCTTTCATTTTTCTCAAAGGTGCTACAAATTGGGAGATTAGGAGATTCCTTTTGGATCTATTTTCAGAATGCATTTTTTTCCTGTTTGATACATGTTTTTAAAATGAAGTTCTGAGACACCTAGAGATGTTTTTCAAACAACCAAGAGATTTTTTTAATAATAAAAAACTTACCTACAAAAACCTCCATTTTTGCAACAACTATCAAGGATATTGAGATAGGAGCTCATCTCTTAACCCTATTTGTTCAGAAAAACATAGTCATTTTATTGGTAAATAAACTTGCTAAAGGTGAAAAAGATGCTTTTTGAAGAGGATAAGAGGCATTTTGAACCAATTTTTCCTGATCATCCTTCATAATATCAATTTTAAGATCTACAGGTGAAATTTTGAAGAAAAATAGATAATTTTAATTTTTCTGCAAAGTGAGGCAGATTCGTAGTGAGCTCTAGGCTTGAGGGTCGAAATTCGCTACGAAATTTCTGTTGCATGCTTTTTTCTTAAAAAAATAAATTTTGATGGAGATCCAAGGAGGGAAAAAAAAATTGTTTATCTCATTAGCCCCAAGGAAGATCCTCCAACAGTCGGAAATGTCAAAGGTTATGCAAAAGGTGGATTTTGGAGTTTGCTACGAAATGAGAGCTACAAAATTTTCTGTACATGAATACTTTAGCAGTCAACTTCAAGTTTGATTTATAACCAAATGAACAACTATTTCGGAAATATGAAAGAGGTTTTTCTTCATCCTAGGCCCATATACAAAAATATCTCTCTGTTTCTGCAAATCCATTAGGGTTTGGAAATTATACACTCATATTTGGCGCCTATTTTTTAGAATTTTCACTAACCAAATTTGTGAAAAATTTGTAAAATTCGACTTGGAGGAGGTCCAACTCAGTACCCACGTGGCATACTTACACATCAGCACTCTAGTACACTTAGAAAATTAGTTGTTTATAGTTTATAAGATTTATTAAATTTATTTGTTGAACTATTAATGAAAGAAGAGTCATTTTTGTATTCAAACTCTACAAAACAGAAATATCACTAGGAAGTCCAAGTGATGGAATCATGTTTGAAATAGGTCTCTGAGGTGGGAATTCGAGGTGCGAAAGGTGGAAAATAATTTGTATGAGTCCTAACTCTATAGATGAGAGAGTTTTAGAGTTAGAAAGGGTAGGGAGTTGATGACTTGACACTACCACTATTTTAATTTTTAATCAGAAATATACGGTTGCAGCATGCCTATTTAAGACCTGAGATTCTTCTCTGTATTCTTATGTATGTTTCTTATATCCGTATTTCACTTTCTCTCCAATGTTATAGTTGTATAATCACATGGAATTCATGATTACATGTTCCAACTTTCTTTATACACCTACTCTGTTGTTTTGTCATGTTTTATTATTTTGCTTATGTATAATCACTTGGAATTGATGGTGACATGCTCCAGCTTCTTGTATCCATATAGCTTGTTTTTTTACTTCATGTGTGGTTTAATAAGAATTAAATTGCCTTAGCTTCCATGATATAAGTTGACTTGTGACTTAGTTTTCATACTGACTCCATAAGCCCAATGGTAGTAAACCCTTTACATCTTTCACCTTGAATATTACCAAATGGGGAATGCAGCAATACATGAACACAAAACTGGAAATAGCAGTGTAAATCAACTCATGAGCATTGGAGACCAATATGGAGACATAAAATCATGTATTATATCAGAAAATCAACACAAATAGTGAGGTTTAAACCATATACAATGAAGGAACAAGCCTCCCATAAACAATCACTCCCACAAATGAGTTGTTGTCATAATACAAAATGTCGGAGAGCTGCTATAGCATAGTTTTAAATAAAATGCTATAGGAAAATAATGTAAAAAATATGTAGGGTTGTTATATTCCTCAAAAGATATGCCCAATACATATCTAGGCTTAATACAAACTCCTATAAAGAACTCAGAAAGAGTTTTCAGAAATACACCCTATACAAGATGGAATCTAAAGCCCTAGGGATAAAGATTCACTGCAAACTGAAGAACATGAGTGTAGCAGGCTGAAATACATAATATTGGATGTATATCCCCTAAAAGGCCTCCTCCAATTAAAGGTTGGACCCCTTAATCATAAGAAAACGCTCCAAAGGAGCCACAAGATCTCTCGTTGAAGCTGCCCAAAAAAATAATGCATTTCCCAGCTGGAACAACGCTAGAAATAATGGGGAATAGCTGGCCTGGCGCCAAAGATCTAAAATATTCCAAAGAGCCCTCCAAAATTATCTCCCAAGAGAAGGAATCCTTCCTCCTATGAGAAACTAGCTCAGAAAGTGGGTTTCTAAACCCTCCACTGCTGCACCCTGCAACACAGCACAATAACCTGTAAAAAATGCACTGATGAAGAAAGTTGTAGCTTGGAGTGAAAACCAGAATGTGGAATTGAATGCAATACTCTTCCAAGAGGCCTCTTAAGGAAATAGGTGGGATTCCCTCTCAGTAACACCCAGTGCTAAACAGCACAAAAATCTCAAGTAAATAGCTGAAGAATGCAAGTAGTCTAAACAGACCATATAAAAAATAATATTCCAAAACATAACCTCATATGGCTGCCATCCTCTTCCTTATATAGATTATGAGCTTCCTTTCCCTTGGCCCCACTCAATTAGGTCATTTCCTTCATTAAATCAACCTCCCTCCAAAACTGCGTTATTCCTCATTTAATCTCCACTCCTCCATAGCAGCATTGTTGACTTGGTCAAAGTTAACAGAATCAACATGATCCAACCCCTGTTCACACTTGGAGGTGCTTTATTTAGCTGCTAAAAGGTTCTCCTTTGACACTTGTAGTGCTTTTATTTCTTCTAAGGAGACTTATGGGTCTCCCCACCCACTTATTCACCTACCTAGTGATAAAACAAACTATAATAGTCCATTTAGCTTAAGGCTAAATTTTTTGAATATTATAGTCCTCCCCTCCAAAATGTTTCTTATCCTCAAGAAACTGTAAAGGGAGAGAAAATTTCCTCCCCTCCCCCTCTTGTGGCCTCCTCATCAATAGTCCCCACCATTTCTCAAGATAATCTGCAATAAATTTTCCCTCCAATGGCTCCTCCCAAGTATGCAAAACCAAGTGGCTCACATCATGAAAAGGTGGAAGGTGTAAGTGGAAACCTTCTTGTTGTCTAATGGCCTCCTCAGGGTAGGAGTGATGACAAACATGGGGAACCTCATTCCCAATTAGAGACTCCCATACCCATGCTATCATCCAAATGAAATGAGCCATCCTAGGTATCTCATCAAAGAAATCTTCAACCCCCGGTTTATGCAATGTATTGGGGCTACATGGAGAGATTAGATTTTTCCATCCAAGTTGTTTCTCTCTCCATTTATGGTAAGTATGGGGTTGTTTATGATCTTAGGCTAAAATTTCATGGCCTCCAAGAATGGCCCAAGTTACCCCACCAAAAAAAACATTCATGAAGTGCCCCCTCCAAGAACTCAAGCTCTCCAAATGGCTACTCCCACATGAAGACAAGAGATGTAGTGTGGAAATCATGGTTTTCCCATTGTTTCTCCTAAAACATACAACATATAAGATATGAAAAATCATACTCCCAATGGGCACCTTCAAATCTTGTGCCACTCTCCCAACAGAGCTTCCCATAAACACAAGAACAACACCAACATATGGAAGAAAAAACCAATGAAAATAAGTTGCCACATGAAAAACGGGAGGTGGATCATAGTTCCACATATGGAACCAGTGCAGTGCATCCCCTGTCTACCTCAAATCAAAGAATAAAAAGTGCCCTTCTAGCCACTTGTTTGCTAACACAATCACCCTACAAGATAGGATCATGAAGGTAAAATGTGGTGTCAATGGTGCACACCAAGAATCATGTGGCTTACCCCACAAACCACCCATATAATAACCAACCTCAATGCTGCAATTGGCCTCAAGTACATCATAATATAATATATAAGAAGGAATAATCCTCCTTGGTACAACGTGTTGCCCATAAAGGGCACAAATTAGAATGCATAAATGTACCTTCTCTACTATGTACTCCGGTCATTGAGATGAAATGGCTCAACAGAAATCTCTCCCTCACTCTCCATGAGTAGGGATGTGGCTGTGACAACCTCTCCATCACCATCCGGGCTATGTACACTATAAGGAAAAGACCCTCTAGCGGAGGTTATAAAGGAGGTTTTTAGTGTTATAAAATTGACAAAAATTGTCCTAAAACATATGCTACCACATCCGTTTATCGTTATGGAGGTTTTGACGGAGCTTTTAACTAAAATTAAACACAGCTTAAAAAAAATGGGTGGCCGGAGGTTATTACAGATGTTGTTTTCCTCGGTGTGCTAATCTGGCTTTAATACACCGGTGTGTACCTGTGGACGAGGCTCCGGGGCGGTTGAAGAAGAATGCACCAAGCCATTAAGGTATAAAACAACATCGGGCATAGTGTTGGTGATACAATGCACGAGGAAGTTATAATTGGTCTTGGGAATTGAGCGGTGCCCATAGGTCGTATCAACGCGTCGGTGCTTAGACTTATAGAAACGCACCGGTGCGTCCTTTCACACAAATGCACCGAGCTTTATAATTGGTATCAGTATTAGTGTGATGCAAATATGTCATACAAATATACCGGTGTGTATAGACTCTTAAACGCCTCAGTGCGCAGTATCACACAAATGCATGGAGATTTATAATTGGTATCGGTATTTGTGCAGTGCCCATAGGTTGTCTAAATGCACCGGTGCATATAGACACAAAAAATCCCCGGTGCATAGTATCACACAAACGCACTGAGATTTATAATTGGTATCTGTATTCGTGCGGTGCTAATAGGTCGTAAAAAGGCACCGGTGTGTAGATAGACATAAATGCACCGAAGAGCCGTACCACACAAACGCCTCGATATTTTTAACCGGTTTTGGTATTTTTGTGGTGCCCATAGGTCGTAAAAACGCACCGGGGCGCTTAAGAATACAAGTGCACCAGTGTAAGTATACACGCACTGGTTTTCATTTTATATTTTTTAGAAACATTGACCTGTGACAGTGCAATTATTGTGATTGTTTTAAATTCATTATTCATCAAAAATCAACACATCTTATAACAATATTCATATTAATTAAATTTTTATTAATGCATTTCAATGTGATGTTTGGATTAATTTGTTATATCATATCAAAATTATTGTGTTTTTTTAAAATTCATTATTCATCAAAAGTCGACACATATATATCTTATAACAATATTCATAGGAATTAAATTTTTATTAGTGCATTTGAGAACGACAATGGAGAACGCAATCGCGACAATAGAGAACGCAATAGAATAAATTAAAACATTTTTTATCATATATATATATGAATAAGACATTATTTGTCATACAAAATGGGACAGTTATTGGTATCCCTTTATCTTTCAATTAGGACACTATGTCCATTACATTAAAGAAAATGTCTGATTTCATAGACATTTTTCAAAAAATACAACGCCTTGCTTTTATATCCAAACATAGTGATCATCATTCTTCGCTTGAACTGTTGTCACTGCTAGAGCTACTTCCATGACTTGGGTTATTTTCAGAAATGTTTTGTTCACGGTGTTGATTGTTTTCTTCTTCTTCACTTTCCATCTAGAAACATAAAAATAAATTGTAATGAGTGTATATACATTGGTGAGAATAATGAAAATTGCAATATTAAATAATATACATCAATGTAAATCGAAAATAAATGACGTACCAATGCAACAATTGACTCATAAACTATACACATTCTTTCAAAACCATGTAACATGCCATCTTTCAAGATTTAATCTGTTGGCACAGTGCCATACTTTGTTTCTTGCAAGTTTTATACCCCATAAAAAATCACATATTTAATATAAAATATTTATTTTTTCTATTAATTATAGACAAAGCTAAGTAAAACAAGATCGATAGATGCTTACAAATTCCACAATTAAGTTCTGATATGCCAATATATACTCACAACCCATATTTAACCCAATTTCAATCAATTCCTCTGATGGTTCTTCTTTGTATGTTAGCACCTGTTTGAAGACATTCAATGATGATTTTTGTAAAACAACTTAAAAAATACAAAAATAAAATCTAGTTAAGCTGTTATAAGGAAGTAACAATTACTCACAAACTTAGATATCAATCATTTTATTCCTTGTCGTCATGTTTTATGTGTTGAATGGGTTCTGTTGTGGATCATTATCTGCATATCCTTTCTATATTTTATTTCGGAAATCTAAAAAAAAATAAAAAAATAAAAAATCGAAAATATGCTATAGTATGAAGTTATTAATACTTTAGCACAAAAAACAAATGCAATGTATTTTGAATGATTGATGAACATAAAGTAGTCATAAGCTTTAGTTCAATATGTATGATTTCAAGATTAAGCCCCGAGCAGCTTCCCGAGTGGAAGTCGTGATCACAGAAAAGGGCTTATGGATAAGCTATTGCGGGGGGAGAATTAGCCCATCGGTTATCAAATCCCGACCCCCTGTAGTTGACTAGTCAGATCTTGGTTCTGCCGTGATCAACGGCTTGGATTTATTATGAGGGGTATGGGTTAAAGTTTTCCGCTGTACTCAAAGACCCCCGCAATGACGTCATTAGGTGAGGTGGAAAGCAGCTGTCATCCACTCTCAACTGTTTTTCCACGTCATTCCAACATTTATTACAGATTCCCGTAGCCTATTAAAGGGTTTTTCCGTCCCGTTTTTGTCTATTTGTGACTGTTTGACCTTTTTTAACCGTGTCCCGCCACCTTTGCATTATCCGTTACCCTGCGAATTTCTTTCAAGTTCCTGTCAGTCATGGCAAAACGAACATCTTTGGCTGGTTCATCAAACCTCAGTCCCCTCCTAGATAGTGAAAAGGATGTTCATGATACTGCGTTGTCCGTCAATCATCCCCTACTGCATTACCAAGTAACCCTAAACACTGACAAATCCCCTGTGTTATCTGCTATGAAAAGTTCGGGTGTGTTGTCCGCATGTGTTCCGAAAACTCACTTCTTCCCCAAGTTCATCTCATGGTTATTTTCATCTATGTACCCTGGCAAATTCTTCGTCATGAATTCTCAGGGGGAAAATGTCCTACAGGTATCAACAAAATTAATGCGTCAAGCATTATGTTTTCCAGAAGATGAGTCTCCATTACAGTTCTCCGAAGATTCATTGGTTCAGTATTTTGAAGATCTTTCAAACGAAGAGTTCAGTCGTTGTATGTCATTTTTGAAATCAAATCCAGAGAAAACTCAATTTTAAGGAGGAAAGTTCAGTTTGGAGGCGTTCATTGTTCAATATAGGCTAGTTCTTAGCTGCATTACGGAGATTTTGGGAAAAGACGATGATCACGAAATTGATAAATCAGTCTTGGGGATGTTTGCTCTGATGATGAAACCAGGGGTGGTCCTTGACTTTCCGTCTTTTTGGTAGGAAGTAGTAAATTCCCAATTGATCGCCTTCCCTCTAACAGGTTTCTTCAGATTTCCATCATTGGTTGTTTACTTATTTTTGTATCAAAATGTTGAAGAGTTCATGAGTGTGGGTTTAAATATAGTTGATAGTAATAAAAATAAGCAATCAATTTTATTCTTGACCGATATGGTTAGAAAAGAAGAGAACGAAGCAGGGTTGTTTGAATTTGCTGACCATTTCATGTCTACTGCTTATAAAATTTTGATTGGAACTCTTCCTCCATGCTTTCTACCAAAATCCCGGGAGTTCCTACAGTTAGGACCCAATTGCAAATTTGGAGATTGGTTTGTATTCGAAGATTACTCTGAGATAAGGCTGTATGGAGTTAGTATTGAGCCCTATAGGCTCCCAACCTTTGTTCCCATGCGACTTTTCGCCCTGAAATTTATAAGGCAAAGTCTTAATGTAGACCAAGTTCATTTTATTCCCATGAAGAAAGGTTTGATGTACAAATTGCCTATGAGTGTGGGACCTTTTGTGGTCAACACGAGACAAGCTTTTGATGAAGTCTCAAAAATATTGGAAGGGATGCAGTTGTTGTTGGGAGAAAAATGGCCTTATGATCTGCATGGAATACACTCAATGGCGGCAGAAGTAGCTGAGGTTGAAAAGGAGAAAGAGGAATTGCGACAGCAGTTGTTGAAGAAAGACGAAGAACTCACTAAGGTGAAGCAGACCGCTATATATTTACAGAATCATATTGAGAACCATACTTGTACCTTTGATTTTTCTGCAGGTGATGTTGATCCTCAAGCCCAGGTTATTCATCTAAGCACAGAATTAAAGATGGCGGAGAGAGAATGTAAACAAGCCCAGTCAGAATTGGAAACGGTTACCAAGATGATGCAAGGATGGGAAGAAAAAGCACATGAGAACAAGAAGAAACTATAGAAAGTTGAAGATGAAATCAAAGAGCTCAAGGAGAGATTAAAAGGTAATATCTCTCTTATTAAAGCTAAGGATATCATCTGGAATGAGATTATTTCAGAAATGCAGTCAAAATGGGATTCCATGAATATAATTGCTAGAGAGAAAAGCATTGTTTCAGAGCATGAAAAGGAGCTATTATCTGAGAAGCAGGCCGCTATTAAAAGAGCGAATTGGGCCAGAAAATTCATAAAAGTTATTAATGCCAAGACAGATGAAGAGTTAGGAGATATGGGGATACAGGATAGGTACTTTTATGCTAAGGAGGTGAATAAAATGATAATAAAAAATGACCTTCGAAAGGCCGTAGAGAAGCGGTTACTGGGAATTAAAGAGATAATTAAAAAATTTGATATATCATTCGACAAGTTGACGAGAACAGGTTTGCCCTCATGCTGGACAGAGAAAGGAGAGATCATGTCATGGAAGTTCTATGAAGATCAGTTGATATTTGCAAAAAGCAGAGCAGATGGCAGGCATGAAAAGACACAGGTTTTAAAGGGAGAAACAGTATTTAACTTCTTACAAAGGCATTTCCTCCTGCTATGGATGGTGAAGACTTTATTCACAGGTAATCTTACTCACAGTCAGGTTGTTGCATTTACACTGGAATATCATCGTTATAAGAATGCTTCGACGACTCAGGATAAGCTCTGGAAAGAATGCAAGAGATTTTCTATGGACACAGAAAAGGGAACTCCAGCCACTCAGCCACAAGTAGTCGTTCAGCCACAAATAGTCATTGAGACAACCACTATTTCAGGAGAACCACTATTTCAGGAGCATCAGCTCACTCAGATTAGGAATTATCACATTTTATCATGTTTTAAATGAAGTCATGTAAATGTAATAGAACTTTTCCAAGGCATGTACCTCCACTACAGTGAGTAGTTAAGCAGTTAGAGTTAGTTAGAATCAGTTTCGTTACTGGAAACCATTTTGGTCATATTGTATTTAAAGAAAATTTGAAGGAGAAAGATGGTTCTGAGTTTTGGACCTTGAAGCCTAATTTTGTACTGAAAAATATTGAATCAATGAAAATTTTTGAAAGTTTCCATCATTCTATCTGTGTTGAATAGTTTTCCAGTTTTCATTTCGTTTCCATATCTATGAATAAAGTAGAGTGATTTGAGCTGCAGGTCTCTTGATATCTGTGTATCTAAGAGTCAAACATCCTTAATGGGCACTCCTCTATTTTAACTTTATTGTTGCTCACTTCTTCAGGGTTTTATAATGGTAGATTCTGTTTTAAGCAGCATATCAATTTAATGTCCTTTTCTTTCGTCGTCTTCCATTCATTCACTTCAGCATAAAGAGAACATGGCATTGCAGAACTTGTAGGGATTTGATATTTGGAGAATATATTATTAATATTTGAAGGTTTAATAAACAGAGATAGATATATACTTGTTTGTGACATAATCTTTAATGTCTTGAGCGCGGATTCCTTTACACAGTAAGGAATTGTTTCTCAAGGAACAACATTATTTGGCACTGTTGTCGGGGATCGAAGATTCGAAGATTTTCCCTGGGTTTTTGTTTTACATTTCCTCTGGTTGTTCATAGAGGAGGAAATAGTACGCTGTGATTGTTGAAAATAGCTCTGGCTCCCAAGAAACCTTACACGAGGTCAGATACCTCTCAGCAAAAAGTTCCTGTTTTGTCTGATCCTGACAAGCTTGTTTCAAAGAAGGGCCAGAAACCAAAAATACTAGATACACTTGAAACTACACTGCTCGCACCTGGCAGTAGTTTTCACATTTTCTCATCCAAGAAAGCTTCCAAGAAACTCATTTTCTCGGAAGAAGAATCATCACCATCACCCGTTCATTTTCAAGAACCCACATTAGAAGAGCAATCTTTGGAGTTTGTGTCTTTTCCTTTTATAGAAACTCAGCCCCATATAGCTGCCAGCTCTTCTGCAATCGTTCATAGTCCAATTCCTATATCAGTTGTTTCACCTCATTCATCTTTTCCTACAACTGGGATTCATTTTACCCCCGCTCAAGGAGCAGTTAACCCGGGCGTAAACATGGCAGTTCCTGCAGCTCCTGCTTTCTTGATGAATATATATGCACCATTGAATCTACCACAACCACTGCATGATATGCCTCAGGAGTATCTCAAGTTACTCCCTAGATTTACTGGTGAAGATGAAATAACCGCAGAATAGCACTTGCCCCTGTTTTGCACTTTTGCAGAGAATTTAAACGTTGAACATTTGGATGTTGTTATGAGACTCTTTGTTCAGTCTCTAAGTGGAGAGGCAAGGAAATGGTTCAAAGGATTACCTAATGGTTCCATTAACGATTGGGATGCTCTAGAAAGACGTTTCATTGAAAGGTGGGGCGAAAAGAGGGACCACGACTATTCTTTGACAGAATTTAATGCAATCAAGAAGAAATCCGATGAAAATATGAATGATTTTGTTAAGAGATTTAACAAATTGTATAATAGTTTGCCTGTTGAAATGAAACACCCTCCTATTGGAGCAAGGGTTGTTTTTGCTGGTGCTTTTGAACCAGAATTCAGTTTCACATTGAGGGAAAGAAGGTCCCCTATGTTGGAACAGATTCAAACTGATGCTCTGGAGATTGAGGCTAATATGTCCGCTGCTGGTAAAGTTTCAGATAAAGGAAAGGCTAAAGAAGAAGCCTCAGCTCAAGATCAGAGAATTGAAGACATGACTAAGGTCATAAAGAATCTTTCAAATAAATTGGTAAATTTGGAAATAGATAGTAATCCTGCAAGATAGAATAGAGGGGTTTTTAATCCCCAATTTAAAAAACAGCCCCTGCAAATTCTACAAAGAGAAAGAAAAGATCAAGATCAGGTGCAAGCACCTTTGTACATAGAGACAGCCCCGTCCCATTCAGCCGATGATGAGGATGAGAGAGAAGATGATGCTCGAATCTCTTCTATGTACATGGAAGACGATGAAATAGAAGAAGAAGTAGATGAAGAAGGGGTGAAGGAAGACGAAGAAGCTGATCTCTCATTCGATCAAGAAGAGATGGATGATTACTGCAGACAATTCACGGACTTTATGCAATCTGAGTTGCATAAAAATTATGATTTGAGGTCAAAAAAGAGGTTAAGGACTCAAGATAATGAAGAAAAAGAATCAGAAGCAGCACCTACTCCAATGGCAACTCCATTACAGAAAGGAAAACAGCAAGCTGAAACTTCTCAAACAAAAGTTAGGGATTCTAATATTTTTGAAAAAGTGGTTACTGTTTCTAATCAAAACTCCAAGAAAGATCAAGAAGAGCCTGAAAAGTTGACAAAATCAAATAAAACTTTCAGTTTGTCGAAAGAATTGGAGAAAGTAAAGATTCAAGTACCTCTTCTTGAGTTAATGAAAACACCTGGTTATAAGAAAGAGATTGTCGAGTTTATCAATTTATCTCAGTCTGATGAAGTAGGTGATATAGTAAATCTGCAGGAAGAGAAACTAGTGGTTACATTTGGACCTCATGTTGAAGAGGTAGATTCATCTGTCCCTCCTTTTTATATATCACTTCTGTTACATGATTTTGTTCTACATAACTGTATGCTAGATTTTGGCGCATCACACAATCTAATGCCATTGAGTGTGATGAAGGAGTTAAATTTACAAATCACTAAGCCCTACAGAGACCTTTACTCTTTTGACTCAAAGAGGGTTAAGTGTGTGGGTATTATTAAGGATATGGTTGTTTCATTGGCTCAAATCCCAGCCAAAAGCATTATGATGGATGTTGTAGTGGCAGATATTCCAGCCAGGTTTGGTATGTTATTATCTAGATCATGGGGGGCAAAACTTGGAGGAGTTTTGAAGCTGGACTTTACATATGCTATCATTCTTGTTTTTAATGGTGAAGAAAGAAGGTTGTATAGAGAGACTAGATTTCAAAAAACTGCTACCAAGAAAGATGCAAGTAATTCACCAATTTATGGTCAAGAGAAGGATGACCTTTTTTGCTTCATGCTGCATGAAGATGCAGAATTTGCTGAAGAATCTCAAGGGAAGATCGATTCAGCAATTGTACATAAGGAGCTACATTTAGATAAGCTGTGGAAGTTTTATTTTTATGGTGCGTTTTCCAAAGAAGGCACGGGAGCTGGTTTCATTTTTGTTTCTCCGAAAGGTAATCTTGTACCTTTTTCTTTCAAATTGGAGTTCGAATCCACTAATAATGTCGCAGAATATGAAGCATTAATTATTAGTTTGCAGACAACTAAGCAGATGGGAATTCAGTCTATAACTGTGTTTGGGGATTCAGAATTAATTATAAGACAGATCAAGAATTTATGTCAAACTAAACATCCCAGGTTAAGAGCATATTGGAATGAGGTCTGGAATCTGATCGAAAATTATTTTGAAGCTTTCAACTTGCAGTTTGTCCCAAGGGAAGAGAATAGAATGGCTGATTCTTTGGCGGTTACAGCAAGTACATTCAAGCCTCCTATTAGTCCAAAACTAAGGTATGAAATTGAGATGAGACATAGACCTTCAATTCCTGACAATATTAAACACTGGCAGGTCTTTGAGAACGATGAACAGATTAAGAAGTTTATGTTGATGGTTGAAGATTTTGAAGATCATTAGATTGATTTGGAATCTGATGAAGATGAATTGGCAGGTAAGACTCTGAAAAATAATATTGGTGGTCAGGAGATCATTCAGTTGAAAGAAAAATTTTTGCCAAGAGGTTTGGTGCCTCTTGAAAGACTGTTTGATACCAATGACGTTGCAGTGAATCAGAAGAAAGCAAATCAAGATGAACAGGTGGAAGATTGCAATTTAGGGACTCAACAGGAACCTAAAATGATTAAGTTGTTCAAAGGGGTCCCAAAGCACTACAAAGAAAGGTATGTGGATTTGTTCAAACAATTCAGAGACGTATTTGCTTGGTCTTATGATGATATGAAAACATATAATAAAAGTATCATACAGCATAAAATCCCACTGAAGGATGGAGTCAAGCCACATAAATAGAAGCTTAGACAAATTAATCCATTGCTATTGGATCCGATCGAAAAGGAAATAAAGAAATTGCTACAAGCTAAGATAATTGTTCCACTCAGACATTCAGATTGGGTTTCCAATCTTGTACTAGTCCAAAAGAAAAATGGAGAGATAAGGTTGTGCGTAGATTTCAGGAATTTGAATAGGGCTTCATTAAAAGATAATTATCATTTGCCGAAAATGGATTTTGTCTTACAAAAGGTGACAGGAGCTTATAGATTATCTATGGTGGATGGATTTTCAGGATATAACCAGGTGGCTGTGGAGAATGAGGATCAGAAGAAAACTGCATTCACTACGCCCTGGGGAACATTCATGTACGCCAGGATGCCCTTTGGCCTGATGAATGCGGGGGCCACATTCCAACGAGCGATGGATATTGCATTCGTAGGTGACCAGTTTGTGGTGGTTTATTTAGATGATGTCACATTTTTCTCAAATTCTGATGAAGAGCATTTACAACATTTGCAGAAAGCCCACCTGAAGTGTAGAAAGTTTGGATTATCACTGAATCCTAAAAAGTCTTTGTTCGCCTTGGAGGAGGGTAAATTACTTTGCCACATTGTTTCTAAGGAAGGTGTGAAGATTGATCCAGCAAGAGTTGAAGCAATACAGTCTATCCCACTGCCCTGAAGAAAAAAAGATATTCAGAGATTTCTTGGAAAAATTAATTTTCTCCGAAGATTCATCCCCAATTACGCAGAAATCGTCAAGAGGATAACGGACATGTTGAAAAAAGCTTCCGAAGTGAAGTGGGACAAAGAAGCCAGAGAGTCTTTCCAAAGGATTAAAGAAGCTTTAAAGGAAGTGCCTGTTCTCATTAGTCCAGATTATTTGAAGCCATTTCAAATTTTCTCGTTTGCATCTCCTTCAACAATTGCTGTTGTGTTATTACAGAGAAATGAAGAAAAGCATGAACAACCTGTAGCATATTTTAGTAAAGTTCTCCGAGATGCAGAATTAAAATATAATATATTGGAGAAACAAGTATATGCTTTAGTGAAAGCATTGAAAGCTTTTAAGACTTATATCCTTCATTCTCAAATATTAGCATACGTTCCCAATTCAGTTGTAAAAGATGTGCTAGTACAGAGTGATGTGGAAGGTAAAAGGGGAAAATGGATTGCTAAAATCCAGGAATATGACTTGGATGTAAAACCAACCAAACTAGATAAAGGACTGGGATTGGCCAAATTATTGACAGAGTCCAATTTCCAAGCATTGGGAATCAATTTGTTGGCCCCTGTAGAGGAAGTCGATGAAGAAACATGTGGTAATCAGTCAAAGACAACAATTAAGTATAAATTTCTCTGCTCAGATTGGTATAAGGATATTGTTCATTATTTATGCTTTCTTTCTTGTCCCCCTTCAATAAATAGAGCTAAATACAGAGCTTTAAAACTTAAGGCTCAACCTTATGTCATAATTGAAGCAAAATTATATTGGAAGGATTCGGCTGGTGTCTTGTTGTTATGTCTGACAGAGAAAGAAATTTCAGAAGTGATCAAAGAATATCATGAATGCTTGTGCGGAGGGCATTACAGCTGGAAGGTAATTGCTCATAAAATATTCAAATCAGGTTTCTATTGGCCGTCTGTGTTTTCTGATGTTTATAAAACAGTCAAAAGTTATAAAAAATGCCAATTATTTGCAGAAAAGAAAAAGCTAGCTCCATTACCTCTTCTCCCTGTTTTTATTGAAGAACCTTTTAGATAGTGGGGGTTGGATTTCATTGGAGAAATCAATCCACCATCCAGTGGGCAGTTTAAGTTGATCCTTACTACTACATATTATTTTACAAAGTGGGTAGAAGCAATCCCCACCAGGAAGGCATGTGATTTGGTTGTTATGAAGTTTCTGGAGGAGAATATCTTTAGCAGGTTTGGATGTCCAGTGAAGATTGTGACAGATAATGCACAAGTTTTCAGTTCACTCAGGTTCATTAATTTTTTTCAAAATTACAGTGTGATATTGTCTCATTCTACAGCTTATCATCCACATGGAAATGGATTGGCAGAATCTTCCAACAAAACATTGGTAAGAATTTTGAAGAAGACAATCAGTGAAAATCAGAAGAATTGGGATACGAAGTTAGTTTTTTCTCTATGGGCAACAAGGATGACTACTAGGAGGTCTACTGGAAAGTCTCCTTATGAGCTCGTATACGGCACTCAAGCATTGTTCCCCACACAGTTGGTAAAACCTGTGATTTCTTTTCTCCAAGATGCTAAAGCAGAACCAAATGCCATGATCAGAAGAATGAACAATGTGATGGAACTAAGTGAAAATAGAAATCAAGTTCGGGACAACTTGCTCACTTATCAGCAGAAGATGAAGGCAGTATTTGATAGGAAAGCAAAAGAAGTCATGTTTCAGAAGGGAGACTTAGTATTGAGATGGGATACACGAAGGGAAGACAAAGGGAAGACAAAGGGAAACACGGAAAATTTGATCCCTTGTGGTATGGCCCATTCAAAATTAATGAAATCAGAGGAAATAATACTTTCATGTTGGAAAATCTTGAAGGAGAAGTGCTGGATATGCCTGTGAACGGGCAATATCTCAAGCATTATTTTCGGCATTAAGCAGCTGCTTGTTCATCATTGTATATATCCGGTGTGATCATTGTACAGTTCCATCAAGAAATGTATGACTCCATGCCCGAGGTGAAGGCACTAATCTATAGGTTCTTAGTATTTCTTGGTAAAAACACTATCCCCAAGTGGAGCCAGATGTTGTGGATCATTATCTGCATATCCTTTTTATATTTTATTTTGGAAATCTAAAAAAAAATAAAAAAATAAAAATTCGAAAATATGCTATAGTATGAAGTTATTAATACTTTAGCACAAAAAAAAAATGCAATGTATTTGAATGATTGATGAACATAAAGTAGTCATAAGCTTTAGTTCAATATGTATGATTTCAAGATTAGGCCCCGAGCAGCTTCCCGAGCGGAAGTCGTGATCACAGAAAAGGGCTTATGGATAAGCTATTGCGGGGGGAGAATTAGCCCATCGGTTATCAAATCTCGACCCCCCGTAGTTGACTAGTCAGATCTTGGTTCTACCATGATCAACGGCTTGGATTTATTACGGGGGGTATGGGTTAAAGTTTTCCGCCGTACTTAAAGACCCCCCGTAATGACGTCATCAGGTGAGGTGGAAAGCAGCTGTCATCCACTCTCAACTGTTTTTCCACGTCATTCCAGCATTTATTATGGATTCCCGTAGCCTATTAAAGGGGTTTTTCGTCCCGTTTTTGTCTATTTGTGACTGTTTGCCCTTTTTTAACCGTGTCCCGCCACCTTTGCATTATCCGTTACCCCGCGAATTTCTTTCAAGTTCCTGTCAGTCATGGAAAAATGAACATATTTGGCTAGTTCATCAAACCTCAGTCCCCTCCTAGATAGTGAAAAGGATGTTCATGATACTGCATCGTCCGTTAATCATCCCCTACTGCATTACCAAGTAACCCTAAACACTGAAAAATCCCCTGTGTTCTCTGCTATGAAAAGTTCGGGTGTGTTGTCCGCCCGTGTTCCGAAAACTCACTTCTTCCCCGAGTTCATCTCATGGTTAGTTTCATCTATGTACCTTGGCAAATGCTTCATCATGAATTCTCAGGGGGAAAATGTCCTGCAGGTATCAACACAATTAATGCATCAAGCATTATGTTTTCCAGAAGATGAGTCTCCATTACAGTTCTCCGAAGATTCATTGGTTCAGTATTTTGAAGATCTTTCAAACGAAGAGTTCAGTCGTTGTATGTCATTTTTGAAATCAAATACAGAGAAAACTCAATTTGAAGGAGGAAAGTTCAGTTTGGAGGTGTTCAATGTTTAGTATAGGCCAGTTCTTAGCTGCATTACGGAGATTTTGGGAAAAGACGATGATCACGAAATTGATAAATCAGTCTTGGGGATGTTCGCTCTGATGATGAAACCAGGGGTGGTCCTTGAAATTCCGTCTTTTTTGCAGGAAGTAGTAAATTCCCAATTGATCGCCTTCCCTCTAACAGGTTTCTTCAGATTTCCATCATTGGTTGTTTACTTATTTTTGTATCAAAATGTTGAAGAGTTCATGAGTGTGGGTTTAAATATAGTTGATAGTAATAAAAATAAGCAGTCAGTTTTATTCTGGACTGATATGGTTAGAAAAGAAGAGAACGAAGCAGGGTTGTTTGAATTTGCTGACCATTTCATGTCTACTGCTTATAAAATTTTGAATGGAACTCTTCCTCCATGCTTTCTACCAAAAGCCCGGGAGTTCCTACAGTTAGGACCCAATTGCGAATTTGGAGATTGGTTTGTATTCGAAGATTACTCTGAGATAAGGCTATATGGAGTTAGTATTGAGCCCTATAGGCTCCCAACCTTTGTTCCCATGCGACTTTTCACCCTGGAATTTATAAGGCAAAGTCTTAATGTAGACCAAGTTCATTTTCTTCCCATGAAGAAAGGTTTGATGTACAAATTGCCTATGAGTGTGGGACCTTTTGTGGTCAACACGAGACAAGCTTTTGATGAAGTCTCAAAAATATTGGAAGGGACGCAGTTGTTGTTGGGAGAAAAATGGCCTTATGATCCGCATGGAATACACTCAATGGCGGCAGAAGTAGCTGAGGTTGAAAATGAGAAAGAGGAATTGCGACAACAGTTGTTGAAGAAAGACGAAGAACTCACTAAGGTGAAGCAGACCGCTATATCTTTACAGAATCATATTGAGAACCTGTTGTACTATACAACAACCCTCCCTTTTTCTAAATTTTAGAAATAAAATTTAGAAATAGGGTCCCTTTCTTTTTAGAAATAAAACATTTAGGAATAAAATTCATTGTTTTGAAATTTCATATTCAAAAAACTTATAGTCCGATCTAATATAAAAGGCATTATCATAAAAACAAATCAAAGTTAAAAGCTCAATCGCAATCGGAGAATCGGAGATAACACTCATTAGAAATATCATATGCTCATTTCAAATCTTCCGATGCGATTAGTCCAATCGGAAAATTCTAATCGCTGAGAGTTTAAAACAATTAAACAAAGCTTCCGATGCGATGCGGTCAATCGCAATCGATCAATCGGGACAATCTTTAAAAAACTCTTTACGCTTAGTTGAAATTCCCCGATCCGATGTGCATTTGATAATAAGCGCTTTTAAAAGAAAATCGAACATTTGTTTTAAAAATATGGTAGACCCCACCATCAGAGATCAGAAAGATCTGCAATCGCAATCGATCAATCGGGATAAACGTATTGTGATACTCATTTGCCATTCGAAAACTTCCGATGCGATTCATCTATTTTGCATACGAAGATTTTTGTTGAATATATTAATATATCACAAACGCCAAATCTTTATTGGTACGAAAGGCATTCAATAACGAATCAAATGAATATGGTTTGTGATTTGGTGTTAAATACTTAAGTGTGACCCAAAAGGAGCATTTACGCAATATACGAAACAAATGAATGAAAACCATAAATTCATAAATCATTCCGTTTGAATGACTTGTTGAGCACGACTGAGAGTTTATTGTCTTGCAGAGCCAAAGAACACCAAGTTCTTTCATTCACAGACAAAGAGAAGCGGTAGTAGACGTAGAAATGTCAAAAAGAGGAAGAAGAAATAAGACTGTTCTACCAGTGAAGTTTGCCGAGACTCCTACAGTCTCAAAAGAAAAGCCCGTAAAGCTAAGGCTAGTCACAGATACATCATGCCAAGGTCTTGGAAAAATGACATGGGACACGGTCTACAACCTGTTGGAAAAATTAGACCCCAAGGTCACAGTGGAGAAGGCATCAGTTCCAGACGAGGATAGCTCGGATTCCGATTCTGACATCAACGAAAGAACACTTGCAAATTCATTTCTGCATCGCATTGCAGCCAGAGCAAGCATCATGCCTTACTATGATGCAGTCCGATGGATTATTGACAGTGTAAAGATAAAAAAAGATAGAATGTTTATTTAGAAATCCGGATGCCTTTCGGCTCGTTTAAGCGAGAAGACTTGAAAGCTCAGCCGCACCACCTTCAGGACCCACGGAAAGGTGTATAACAAGGAGTTTATCAAAGACTTTGATAATAATAACAAAGTCCAATCTGACCCTATCAGAGATTGGAAGAAGAATCCAGAGAAGCATCGAAATGAAGCGTCCAGTATGTATTCTGTAGATTCCCTTTTACCTCCATATTGCTATGCCGTTTCCATGATGTGTGGATTATTTGGCAATGATAATTCGGCTAGGTTTTCTATACAAATGGCCCCGTTAATCCTAGCTGCTGTCAATTCCGATATCATGGATTAGGCTGTTATTCTGTCTGATAGAATGGCCAATAGGATACTTGAGTACAGACAAGAAAAAACCGCTGGAAATTCCACTCCCTTTTTCTTTTGTGCCTATATTCTTGATGCTATTTGTTTCAGTGCGAATTTCCTTATTTGGATGGAAATGGACTCCCGAATAACCCCCTTCATTCCACTTAAACATCATAAATAGCTTTGGAAGAGTCATTTCCAAGCTAATGTATATAGAATCTGTCATGGTTTCCTCATTCCTGTTTTCCAAACCATTTTTAATCGCTTTCCTCCTAGGATTTCTGATAAAGCCAAAGCCGACCTGTCTGCAATCGGAGATTGGTTTGGGGAGGAAAAATTTACTTACATCAGGGTTTTTGGTAGTATAGTGGAGCCGCATGTTCTTCCACTTTTTGTTCCAGACAAACTTATCGCTCAAGAAGTTTCTTATCAATTGACAATTGAAGGTATATCCAGGTCTTTGAATAACAGTAAGAAGAAAATGTGGCCTCAATTCCCACTCAATTGTGGTCATTTCACTCTAAATGATTTCAAGCATGCAGAAAAATAAGTCTTCAAGATAAGAGGTTGTAAATTTGCAACCATTCCTGGAAGACAATATGATCCAAAAAAGATAGCATTTGATGTCACTGCTTCAGTTTCAATTGCTCGTTTTGAGCATGAACCAGATATTTTCGATGATTTGTTTATTTCATTAGATAATTTTCCTCAGATTTTTGACTTGATCAAGTCTACATTTCAACAGGAGGAAATAAATAAATTTCTCTTATTTAGAAGCCAGAGATTGTTGAGAGTACCTCTGGACCAGCTGAGAACTCAAATCCAAAAATTAGAGACAGAAGGTACATCCGGCCAAACGCTAGTAGAAACATCTACCAGCAAAATCATTACACAATCGGCCGTCAACCAGCCGACTCAAAAAGTGTTCACCATTGACAAACCTGATGACCCAAAGGGAAAAGCTGATGATAAATCCAGTCCAAACACTGGCCAGAAGTCCACTGCTCAAATGACAGACAAATGCACAAATATCAATGATAATGTGCATAATCAAAAGGATGGATCGGATGACAAAAGCACGCAGAGCATAGATAGAGAAAAAGGAAAAGAAATAACTACGGAGATTATGGTTTCCACTAATCTTGATGTTTCTTCTCAGCTATTAAAACAATATGATCAAACTGGGATTTTCTCAACGCTTGGATTGCGGATAAAGGTTTCGAACAAAATGAAATGAGATTTGAAATCATTCACAGACATAAGACATCCTCTGGTCATATTTTATTAAATGTGAGAAATCCCTCCTTTGGATGTATTCTACAGCCCTAAACATAAGGCTGTTGTCAAGAGAACAAAGAAAGAAAAGAAAAGCAGAACAGGGCATATTCTCTACTCCATCAGAGGAGTTTATGAATATTGTTTATAAGAAGCAGGTGAAATTATGGACCCTGAAGACCTTACGGGAAATTAGACTATGCGGGGGAGCCTGGTCTTTGCCTTGATTTGGTAAAGTTATCAAAGTTTCTCAACTAATAACTCAGAAAGATCTTCACATAACTTCACTGGAAGAAAAAGCTAAGGAGAATCAGCAGCTGATCAGCCAATTACAGCAACAACTACAGGATCAGATATTCAGGTCTAAAGAATTGGAGAAACAGCTAGCTGAAGAAAAGAAGAAGGTTGATGAAAAGCTTTTAAGCAAACAAAAGCAGCTAAATGAAGAAATTTCTAAGTTGCAGAGTCTGTTACAAAATGAGGAAAAGGCAAAAATGACTCAAGAAAAGGAATTCCAAGCAACTTTGGAGAAGTTTAAAGAATATCCAAGGATTAAAAGAATTCCAAATCGGGAAGCCCTTAGAGACAATAAATTATTGACTCGACGGAGATACCAAACTTTGCTCAGCGTAAAAGCGAGAACCCTTTGGCAAGTTACTTCATCTTTGATCCAAACTATCATAACTCTTAGACGAGAAATAGATGATGCGGAAGTGAAAACCTTGCAGAGTTCTCACACAGGGGGGATACGAGAAAAGGGAAAAAGACGAATCTTCCTAGGATAGGCTTTGAAAATCTTGTTTACAGAATGGGAACATCAATTAATGAAATCTGATAGAGCAATATCAAGGGCCGGAAATATAATGAATAATCTCACGCAATTCATAAATGACAGCTTATATTCAATTAATCTCATTTCAGACTGTGTTCCTGGCAGTTTGCCAAAGATAAAAGAAACTGAAGACAGGTGGAGAGAAGAAATGGAAAGGAAAAGTCAACAAATCGGCAGACTTCAAACTATATCCAGGGATAGTATGTGGACTTATGTGATCAAGCCAAACAATCAACAGACAGCTATCAAACTTCTATCAAACGCTGTTGATTGTCTAATTCCAGAGTTTTCTGATGCCACCTATGCTGGACAGTTGCATACTGAGATGAGTCATCCACCAAGACTCCGAGATATGTTGAACATTTGCAACTTGGCTTTATCAAGCGAAGGAGAAAAACAATGAATCAGTTTTATTCAAAATAGCATTTCAGTTTTAATTTGATAGATTGTAGCAATAGTTTTAGTATTTTGTTATGTAATTTTATTATTTAAATCCCTCTCATGCATTTAGAGAAGGATCGGAAGTTGTAATATTTTGAGGATTTGGAGCTAACATTTCTGTACTTCATTCCTTATTATATTTCTATGAAAGATCACATCTGGTGATTTTTGTGCTCAAATTATCTTTGAAGTGTTGTATTTTTGTGCCTTTGGAGTTAATTTTACATCGGAGTTACTAGATCAGAGTATCATACTTCGTTTGACAGTCTGCAATATGAATGAGGTATTTTTATCTGTTCATTGTTAATTGTCTCTGTTATATGGTATTCGTTTGAAGAATTTGCTATCATTTATATATTTGATTTTCATAACATTTCCTCTTTATATTATCATTTCTGAGTATAATTGGAATATTATCATTTAGATACATATATGAATGGTATATGATGATGAATGCAATATGCTAATATAACTCTGTTTAATTTATTAAACAGAGTTATCTTTATTCGTTTCTGCACATTTCAATTTAATTAATAATACATTTTCATGGTTATTATTAGATTGGAACAATTCTAAGTTGTATTCACATATAATTACCCGGGTTAAAATTAGAACATATTTATCAGCATCTAGTTTAGATTAGATAGTTTTATTATTTTGTCAATTTAGTCCCATTTTCACCCATTCAATTCAATCCACTTAGTTATAAGGAAACTGGTCCTTTAAATCCAGTCGGAGCCACCATCCCAAACGGAAAAGGAGCTGTCTTAAGGTCCCGACCGGGTGGCTTTCCCCCAATGTTTGAAGCAGAGATTTTCTAGGCTTCAACATTTTTGGCGCTAGAAGGAGGGCCTCCTACTGTGAATGGCAAGCAAACCCAAATCTACAAACCATTCTAAGAGTAATTCTCCCTCCGCATCACCTCGTACTTCCAAATTGCCTGCTGATTCCTCAGCATCCAAGCAAGAAGAAGAGGTATCCACTATCACTGCTCAAACTCACCATACTTCAGAACAATTAAGTCTTGAATCTCCTGAAGTTCGGTCTCTCATCCAGAAACTTCAGAGCTTCTCGATTTCACCACAGAAATCTGAGCTATCTCAAAGCAGTGAGACTTCGCAATTCAATCTACCTCACCCTCTTACTCGACTTCAGAGTGAAAAGCTCGGTATTGAACCTACTGAATTTCCTTTACCTAAAAGGAAAAAGGCAAAGAAAAATACTGAAGATTCTGACAGTGAAGCACTTTCATCCACATCTTCCATCTCATCTTCCCCAGTGCGAAGTCAACCATCCACTTCCTCATTACATATCATTTTTCACCAAGAATTGGGAACTTCAACATCTCAACCTGCTCACTCCTCAATATCAATTCCTTCCCAGACATCTGAAATCTCAACAACAGTATCATCCACCACTGGTATTACAATGGCAGATCCATGGACCAGACCGGGTGCAGTCAATATGCCCGCACCATTACATGCATTACCCGATGCTCCTGAAAAATGGCTACCCAAGTTTAATCCAGAAAGTGGAACCCAAGCCGAGGAACATATCAATAACTTCATGTTAGCAGTTAATTTGAAGGGAGTGACTGAGCAAGATGTCGTTGTTAGGCTTTTTCCTTATACATTGCAAGGATCAGCAGGATCCTGGTATTTTTCCCTGCCTTCTGATTCTATTACCGGTTGGGACATTTGCCAAGAACAGTTTCTCACTAAGTATGGAGACGATAGATCTTTAGCTACACTAATAAATGATCTCTCCAATCTTAGGATAGAGCATAGGGAACCCATTAAAGAATTTAATGCTCGTTTCAATAAACTTTTGAATAAAATCCCAACGACTTCCAAACCAAGTGAACAAATCAGAAGTGAGTGGTATATTACGGCCCTACCTGCCAATATAGCTATTTTTGTAGACAGGGCCGCAAAACCAACACTTGCTGAAAACATGAAAGAAGCACTTGCTGTGGAAAAACGTATTAATGCTCTAGAAAAGAAAGCGACTCTTGAGGAAAGAAAAACCAAAAAAGTCTCATTCAAAGAAGACTCAAAGAAGAAAATCTCAAAAGATCCATATGATATGGAAGGTCTCCAAAAGGTTCTCAAGACTATGTCAAATGAAATGATTGAAATTAAGAAACAAGTAGCTGAAACTTCAACCAAGAGGCCCTTCAAGAATTATAAGAAAACCAAATCAAAACCGCCAAATATCGTATCTTATGCAGAATCAGATCAAGAAGAGGAAGAAGAGGAAACAATCTCATCAACTGATAATGAAGAAGAAATTGTTGAATGTCATGGTATGTGGGATTTCATACTGCCCAACTCCGATACAGATAATGATGAAGAAGCTTTACCTGTCTCTACTAGGAGTAAAGGTACTCCTGAACCTGTTCAGACAACTTCAAAGAAGCGGAGTGCAGGTGCTGCTACAACAAAAGAAAAAGTACCTACAAAGAAATCACCCGCAGCAGTTCCCCAAAACCCACCTTCAACTTCAAATACTCTTCCAACATCCAAAACATTAGTAGTATCCGATTCAATGGATTACAATATTGTTGATGATATGAAGAAAACTAAGGCAAACATAACTATATTTGAACTTAGCAAATTAAAACATCAACAGAAATTGCTTCTCAAAGAATTGAATGCTGTTCCCTGTTCACCTCTTCCCAGTGCTAAAGCTGCAAATGATTCTGGTCAACCACCTTCTGGTATGATAGAAGCTACTGATTCAGTCCTGATTGGGGATAGATCAAATTCTCACACTCCACCCTTCCTTTTGAGTTTTGAGATCTACAACAGAAACCTACACAATTGTTTGATTGACTCAGGGGCATCATCCAATATAATGCCAGCTTCAGTTTGTTCTAAACTGAACATAGAACCCCAAAAGTCTTCCATACACATTGTACGGTTAGACAGAAGCAAGGTCCAGGTTTTAGGAGAGATTAACTCCGTAACTATCAGGTTAGCAGCTGATCCACGGGTAGTTCAACGAATTGATATCTTAATAGCTGATATACCTGAATTTTATGGGTTGATTTTAAGTAGAGATTGGTCTGAAAAGCTCCACGGATATATTTCTACCGATTGGTCTCTCATGTGGTTACCTTATGGAGGAAAGCCAAATCAAATAAAAATCAATCGAGAGAAACACATGACCCATACTGTAACAGATTTTGAACAGGAAAATCAACCAATTGCATTTAATAACAACATCTTGGGAAATTATTCATCAGATTCATTTTTTGGAAATCTCACTGCCCAACCATCCCCTTTCTCAATAAACAGTTTAACATCACAGATTGAAAACTATTCACAAACTGATAGATCAAGATGTTTTAGTGATACTGGGGAAACTGTAAATAATCTTGTTAATACTTCTTTATTTTGGTCTTTATATTTTGACGGCTCTAAATCTAACGAAGGTTCAGGAGCAGGGTGTATCTTGGTTAGCCCGCAATGTGAAAAGACAATGATGTCCTGTAGGTTAGAATTTGAATGCACAAACAATACAGCTGAGTATGAAGCTCTAGTCCAAGGTTTGTATAAAGCAATTGGCCTTAAAGTGCAATATTTGAAAGTATTCGGCGATTCTGAAATTATTGTCAAACAGGTGAGAAATACAATTCATTGTCTTTCAAATCACCTCAAACATTATCAATCGCTGGTTCAAGAACTCACCACACACTTTTCTGCATTCAATATTTCTTCCATCCCTAGGTCTCAAAATTCAGCAGCAGACTTGCTAGCCAATGTTGCTTCCA
The DNA here is from genome assembly GCA_034641835.2 of Pinus albicaulis. Lineage (NCBI taxonomy): Eukaryota > Viridiplantae > Streptophyta > Pinopsida > Pinales > Pinaceae > Pinus > Pinus albicaulis. Next base: position 1,674,342,694 of record CM076584.1, on the reverse strand, counting down.
GACTCATACCTTCTGAAGATTTTAGCCCAGATAGATTTTCAATAGAATTACTTTTTAGACCATCTGTCCCAGACAATGTTACAAATTGGAGAGTTTTTACCATGATCAAGATATCTTGAACTTCATGACTTCTGAGAAATCATATGATGATCAAATTATTGATGAAGAAGAGCATGATTTACAAATTTCTTCAAAAAGTAATGAAAATCCCATTCCGAAATCTGTTGTTAGATTGGAGGACTTGTATGATATTAAAGACAGATTCAAGAAAGTCACTAATACCAAGCTTCAAAGTTCTACTTTGAAATTTGAATTAGTGAATCTTGGTTCCGATTCAAAACCTCAAAATGTTAATTTAGGACTTAATTTAACATCAAAGGAAAGGGATGCCTTCATTAAACTATTGAGCAAGTACAAAAATGTCTTCGCTTGGAATTATGATGATTTAAAAACATATGATACTTCAATTATTCAGCACACAATTCCAATGCTTCCTGATATCAAACATGTTCAACAGAAGCTAAGGAAAGTTCATCCAAATCTTGAAGATCAAATCAAATCAGAACTTAATAAACTTTTGAAAGCCAAAATCATTTTTCCTGTCAGGCATTCCAATTGGGTTTCCAATATGGTACCTGTAAGGAAGAAAAATGGTGATATGAGAATCTGTATTGATTTCAGAAATTTAAACAAGGCATCTTTGAAAGACAATTTCCCATTGCCAACCATGGAGCAGATACTCCAAAAAGTAGCTGGTTCTGAAATTATGTCCTTTCTTGATGGATTCTCAGGCTATAATCAAGTCTTAGTTCATCCAGATGACAGATTGAAAACAACTTTCAGAATGAAATGGGGAACTTATGCTTATCAAAAAATGCCTTTTGGATTAATAAATGCAGGAGCAACTTTCCAAAGAGCCATGGACATAGCATTTAAAGGTCTGATCAATAAATCAGTTGTTGTTTATCTCGATGATATAACAATATTCTCTAAAAACAGAACCAATCATCTACATGATCTTAAACAAATATTTGAAAGATGTAGAAGGTTTGGTATTTCATTAAATCCGAAAAAATCTTTCTTTGCTTTAGGTGAAGGAAAAATTTTAGGATTTATTGTATCAAAAGATGGTATATACATTGATCCAGACAGAGTTAAAGAGATCTCTGATATTTCTTTACCTCATAACAAAAAATCCATGCAATCATTTCTTGGACAGATCAACTTTGTAAAAAGATTCATTCCTGATTTTTCTTTAATTGTTTTACCTATGCAAAATATGATCAAGAAGAATTCAGTATTTAAATGGGGGCATAAAGAGAAAGAAGCCTTTGAGTTAATCAAACAGGCAATCATTAATGCACCAGCATTAAATACTCCGGATTTTTCTAAAGATTTTATTTTGTATACTTTAGCCACATAGACATCTTATGCAGCTGTTTTAACACAAATTAATGATCAGAAAATTGAAGCACCAATTTCATTCTTCAGTTCAAATCTGCAAGGAGCTGAACTGAATTATTCCGATGTTGAAAAACAAGCCTTTGCTGTGTTCAAATCAATCAAGCATTTTAGACCTTTTCTCTTAAAAACTCATACAAAAATCATTGTCCCATTCTCAGCAGTGAGGCAATTATTAATTCAGAGAGAAGTAGGAGAAAAACGAGCTAACTGGGTGACAGCCCTACAAGAATATGATATTAAACCAGCTAAGATTGTTAGGGGACAAGGTTTTTGCAGATTATTAGCAGGAGCTCATAACATACCAGAGAATGATCATTCAAATCAAGATATTCAAGTAAATCAGATAAGTGTTACGGATTCTGAGTCTCAGTATTCTGATCTCATCTATTACTTAAAAAATGGGTATGCTCCTTCTGATCTCAGTTATAAGAAAAAAACGTGCTTTAAGATTAAAAGCTGTTAAATATGAGATCATTGATAATGTGTTGTTTAGAAAAAATTATGATTCAATTTTGTTGAGATGTCTAGAAAAGACTGAGGCTGAAAAGGTTTTGCAGGAGTTGCATGATGGACCAGCAGGAGGTCATTTTGGAGGTGATACCACAGCTCACAAAATAATTCGTGTTGGCTATTATTGGCCTACCCTTTTTAAAGATACACATGAATATGTAAGAAAGTGCAGAATCTGCCAAACTGCAAGTGGAAGACAAAGGAAACCAGCTTTTCCTTTGCAACCAGTAAATATTGAGCAACCATTTGAACAATGGGGACTTGACATTATTGGTGAAATAGTACCTCATTCTTCCAAGCAGCACAAGTACATTCTTACTGCAACCGATTATTTTACAAAGTGGGTAGAGGCAATCCCTTTGAAGGTAGCCAATTCTGATGCAATTATTGATTTCATAGATCAATTTATCATAACCAGGTTTGGTGTACCTCAAGCTCTTGTCTTTGATAATGCATCTTATTTCTCAGGAAACGGTTTAATTGAATTTGCAATTAAAAGAGGTTTTAAACTCAAATATTCAGCAAATTATTACCCACAAGGTAATGGATTAGCTGAATCCACTAATAAAAATCTCATCAAGATTATTAAAAGGACTATCGATCAAAATCAAAAGAATTGGCATAAATCTTTAATCTTTGCACTATGGGCTGATCGTATTACAGAGAAAGCTTCAATCGGAACTTCACCTTTTAATTTAGTTTATGGAAAAGAGGCTGTGATACCATCAAATTTAACTCTTCCATCATTAGCCCTAGTACAATTTATTGAAGAAAATCCTTCTTCATCCGTTCAATTGAGGTATGATCAAATCCTTAAACTAGAAGAAGAGAGAGATAAAGCTAGAATTGTTCATGAAAAACATCAACAACTTGTGAAATCTTCTTTTGATGCAAGTTCTACCGACCCAAAATTTTTGTCAATTGGTGATCTTGTTCTAAAATGGGATAAGGCACATGAAGAAAAAGGTAAACATACCAAATTTCAAAAGATGTGGCTTGGACCATTTCAGATCGTTGAAAAGATAGGCTCAAATACATTCATGCTCCAAGATCTAACAGGTAAGAGAGAATCTCTTCCTGTAAATGGGCTTATCTTGAAGAAATTCTTTTCATAAGGAGGTAACCCCTTCTTAAATTGTACATATTCCTTTTTGCAAAGTCTTTTATTTGTTTTTTATAAATAAAGGTTGTTAATAAGTCTCTAATTGACTGTTTACTTGATAGAAAATTCTTAAGGAAAATATTATAAATATTTATTTTAATGTAAATAAGAATTTTTAAAAGAAATGATTATATTCCCTTGATAATTTTAAATAAGATGTTAAACTTTGAAAGATTATACCAATTATTTGCATAATCTTTTTGGAAAAACTTGAGGAAAATGTAAATCATTACAAGTTTATTAAGCAGAGAGAAGTTATCTATAAAAGTAAAGATTATTCAAGTCTTGGTACTCAAAAAACTCAGAAAATTGTCATCCATTGATTCTTAAGGATAAGACTAGTTCACCCCATTCATTTAGGTTGTGATTTTTTTTAGAATATAATTCTAAGAAATTATTGAAAAACATTTTTTAAGAGATAAGAGGTCTCATCACGAGCCGACTTACCATATTCATAAGAAATAATAAAGCTGACATTACCAATACTGCCTATCAAATCAGGGTAATGGCTTATTAATATAAGACAAGGGGTCTCATCACGAGCCAGCTTGTTCAGTTTTAATTATAACTATTGAATGGCATTGTTAACAACTGGCTACCAAACCAGAACAATGGCTCTTAAAAAAGAAATTAAAAAAAAATAAAATAAAAATAAATAAAAGACAAAAACATGAGATAACATATCTTATGAATTTATCTTTTAAAAAGTCATAATCTTAGTTGAATGGGACAATGAACAGTTAATGGTTAAAAGGTAACCCTGTCGAGACTATGAACGTTTGCGGGCAGCAGAGGCAATGCCTATGACAATAGAGTATATTATCAAAACCAAGCTTGAAGAAATCCACTTACTTCATTATTAATACCAATCAAAGCTTAAGACAACTCAAAATGTTTTTATTCTCAAGAAACTACAAAGAGATTGTTAATAATTTTTATTCTTTTTCATAAAGTTAGATTTTATTTTTGATTATCCTAGGATAATTTTTATTTACCTTTAAAAATCTTTACTTACTTAAGATATAGTATTCATTCTATTTTTCAGAGATAACTGGTTCTTTCAAGTGAATCACCAATTGTTGTACTATACAACAACCCTCCCTTTTTTCTAAATTTTAGAAATAAAATTTAGAAATAGGGTCCCTTTCTTTTTAGAAATAAAACACTTAGAAATAAAATTCATTGTTTTGAAAAATTTCATATTCAACATTCAGAAAAACTTATGGTCCGATCTAATATACAAGGCCTTATCATAAAAAACAAATCAAAGTTAAAAGTTCAATCGCGATCGGAGAATCGGAGATAACCCTCAAAAGAAATTTCATATGCCCATTTCAAATCTTCCGATGCGATTAGTCCAATCGGAAAATTTTAAATCGCTAAGAGTTTTAAACAGTTAAATATAACTTCCGATGCGATGTGGTCAATCGCAATCGATTAATCGGGACAATCCTTAAGAAACTCTTTACGCCTATTCAAAATTTCCCGATCCGATGCGCATTTGATAATAAACGCCTTTAAAAGAAAATCGAACATTTGTTTAAAAAATATGGTAGACCCCACCATTAGAGATCGGAAAGATCTGCAATCGCAATCGATCAATCGGGATAAACGTATTGTGATACTCATTTTCCATTCGCAAACTTCCGATGTGATTCATCTATTTTGCATACGAAGATTTTTGTTGAATATATTAATATATCACAAGCGCCAAATCTTTATTGGTACGAAGGCATTCAATAACGAATCAAATGAATATGGTTTAGGATTTGGTTTTAAATACTTAAGGGTGACCCAAAAGGAGCATTTATGTAATATACGAAACAAATAAATAAAAAACCATAAATTCATAAATCATTCCGTTTGAGTGGCTTGTTGATCACGACTGAGAGTTTATTGTCTTGCAGAGCCAAAGAACAACAATTTTTTTCATTCACAGACAAAGGGAAGATGTAGCAGACACAGAAATGTCAAAGAGAGGAAAAAGAAACAAGACTGCTCTACCAGTGAAGCTTGCCGAAACTCCTACGGTCTCAAAAGAAAAGCCCATAAAGCCAAGGCTAGTCACAGATACATCATGCCAAGGTCTTGGGAAAATGACATGGGACACAGTCTACAACCTATTGGAAAAAGAAGGCCCCAAGGTCACAGTGGAGAAGGCATCAGTTCCAGACGAGGATAGCTCGGATTCCGACTCTGACATCAATGAAAGAACACTTGCAAATTCATTTCTGCATCGAATTGCAGCCAGAGCAAGCATCATGCCTTACTATGATGCAGTTCGATGGATTATTGACAGTGTAAAGATAAAAGATAGAATGTTTATTTCAGCATCTGGAGTGCCTTTCGGCTCGTTTAAAGCAGAAGACTTGAAAGCAATGTACCACCTTCCAGACCCACAGAAGGTGTATAACAAGGAATTTATCAAAGAATTTGCTGATGATAACAAAGTCCAATCCGACCCTATCGGAAATTGGAGGAAAAACCCAGAGAAGCACCGAAATGAAGCATCCGGTATGTATTCTGTAGATTCTCTTCTGCCTCCATATTCCTATGCAGCTGCCATGATGTGTAGGTTATTTGGAAATGATAATTCAGCTAGGTTTTCTATACAAATGGTCCCATTAATCCTAGCAGCTGTGAATTCCGACATTATGGATTGGGCTGTTATTCTTTCTGATAGAATAGCCAATAGGATCCTTGAGTACAGACAAGAAAAAGATGCTGGAAATTCTACCCCCTTTTTCTTTTGTGCCTATATTCTTGATGCTATTTGTTTCAATTCCGAATTTCCCTTATTTGGATGGAAATGGACTCCCAAAGACCCTCTTCCAATCCATATTTATCATAAATTGCTTTGGAAGATTCATTTCCAAGCTAATGTATATAGAATTTGTCATGGTTTCCTCATCCCTGTTTTCCAAACCATTTTCAATCGCTTTCCTCCTAGGTTTTCTGATAAAGCTAAAGCCGACCTGTCTGCAATCGGAGATTGGTTTGGGGATGAAAAATTTACTTACATCGGGGTTTTTGGTAGTATAGTGGAGCCGCATGTTCTTCCGCTTTTTGTTCCAGACAAACTTCTCGCTCAAGAAGTTTCTTATCAATTGACAATTGAAGGTATATCCAGGTCTTTGAATAACAGTAAGAAGAAAATGTGGCCTCAATTCCCACTCAATTGTGGTCATTTCACTCTAAATGATTTCAAGCATGCAGAAAAGGAAGTCTTCAAGATAAGAGGTTGTAAATTTGCAACCATTCATGGAAGACAGTATGATCCAAAAAAGATAGCATTTGATGTCACTGCTTCAGTTTCAATTGCTCGTTTTGAGCATGAACCAGATATGTTCGATGATTTGTTTATTTCATTAGATAATTTTCCTCAGATTTTTGACTTGATCAAGTCTACATTCCAACAGGAGGAAATAAATAAATTTCTCTTATTTAGAAGCCAGAGATTGTTGAGAGTACCTCTAGACCAGCTGAGAACTCAAATCCAAAAATCAGAGACAGAAGGTACCTCCGGCCAAATGCTAGTAGAAACATCTACCAGCAAAATCATTACACAATCGGCTGTCAACCAGCCGATTGTACATTCTCAAAAAGTGGTCACTATTGACAAACCTGATGCCCCAAAAGGGAATACTGCGCAAATGATAGACAAATGTACAAATATCAATGATGAGGTGCATAATCAAAAGGATGGATCAGATGACAAAAGCACCAAGCAGAGCATAGATCAAGAGAAAGAAAAAGAAATAACTAAGGAGATTACGGTTTCCACTAATCTTGATATTTCTTCTCAGCTATTAAATCAATATGATCAGTTTGCTCAACAGCTTGGATTGCAGGATAAAGGTTCAGAACAAATAGAGCAGGAGGTTGAAATCATTCTTGAACATCCTACAGGTCATATTGTATTAAAATGTGAGGAAATCCCTCCTTTGGATGTATTCTACAGCCCTAAACATAAGGCTGTTGTCAAGAGACAAAGAAAGAAAAGAAAAGCAGAACAGGGCATATTCTCTACTCCATCAGGGGAGTTTATGAATATTGTTTATAAGAACAGTGAAATGAATCCATTTGAAGACCTTACGAAATTGTCACAATATACAGGAGCCTATAGTGCTGCAACAGTTGATAAAGTTGTAGAAGTTTCTCAACTAATAACTCAGAAAGATCTTCACATAACTTCACTGGAAGAAAAAGCTAAGGAGAATCAGCAGCTGATCAGCCAATTGCAGCAACAACTACAGGATCAGATATTCAGGTCTAAAGAATTGGAGAAACAGCTGGCTGAAGAAAAGAAGAAAGTTGATGAAAATCTTTTAAGCAAACAAAAGCAGCTAAATGAAGAAATTTCTAAGTTGCAGAGTCTGTTACAAAATGAGGAAAAGGCAAAAATGACTCAAGAAAAGGAATTCCAAGCAACTTTGGATAAGTTTAAAGATTATCCAAAGTTAAATGAATTCAAATCAGAAGCCCTTGAGGCTAATAAATTATTGACTCAGCAGTTAATCGAATTTTGCTCAAAACTGTCACAAGCAGAACCCTTTTGTGAGATTACTTCATCTTTGATCCAAACTATCATAACTCTTAGACAAGAAATAGATGATGCCGATGAAAAGATTTCTGAGTTTCTCACCTGGAAGGATACAGAAAAGGGAAAAGAAGCAAATCTTCCTAGGATAGAGGAAAAACACAAAGAAATCCTGTTTACAGAATGGGAACATCAATTAATGAAATCTGATAGAGCAATATCAAGGGCCAGAAATATAATGAACAATCTCACGCAATTCATAAATGACAGCCTATATTCAACTAATCTCATTTCAGACTGTATTCCTGGCAGTTTGCCAAAGATAAAAGAAACTGAAGACAGGTGGAGAGAAGAAATGGAAAGGAAAAGTCAACAAATCGGCAGACTTCAAACTATATCCTGGGATAGTATGTGGACTTATGTGATCAAGCCAAACAATCAACAGACAGCTATCAAACTTCTATCAAACACTGTTGATTGTCTAATTCCAGAGTTTTCTGATGCCACCTATGCTGGACAGTTGCATACTGAGATGAGTCATCCACCAAGACTCCAAGATATGTTGAACATTTGCAACTTGGCTTTATCAAGCGAAGGAGAAAAACAATGAATCAGTTTTATTCAAAATAGCATTTCAGTTTTAATTTGATAGATTGTAGCAATAGTTTTAGGATTTTGTTATGTAATTTTATTATTTAAATCCCTCTCATGCATTTAGAGAGGGATCGGAAGTTGTAATATTTTGAGGATTTGGAGCTAACATTTCTGTACTTCATTCCTTATTATATTTCTATGAAAGATCACATCTGGTGATTTTTGAGCTCAAATTATCTTTGAAGTGTTGCATTTTTGTGCCTTTGGAGTTAATTTTACATCGGAGTTACTAGATCAGAGTATCATACTTCGTTTGACAGTCTGCAATATGAATGAGGTATTTTTATCTGTTCATTGTTAATTGTCTATGTTATATGGTATTAGTTTGAAGAATTTGCTATCATTTATATATTTGATTTTCATAATATTTCCTCTTTATATTATCATTTCTGAGTATAATTGGAATATTATCATTTAGATACATATATGAATGGTATATGATGATGAATGCAATATGCTAATATAACTCTGTTTAATTTATTAAACAGAGTTATCTTTATTCGTTTCTGCACATTTCAATTTAACTAATAATACATTTTCATGGTTATTATTAGATTGAAACAATCCTAAGTTGTATTCACATATTATTACCCGGGTTAAAATTAGAATTTCTTTATTAGCATTTAGTTTAGATTAGATAGTTTTATTATTCTGTCAATTTAGTCCCATTTTCACCCATTCAATTCAATCCACTTAGTTATAAGGAAACTGGTCCTTTAAATCCAGTCGGAGCCACCATCCCAAACGGAAAGGAGCTGTCTTAAGGTCCCGACCGGGTGGTTTTCCCCCAATGTTTGAAGCAGAGATTTTCTAGGCTTCAACAGAACCATACTTGTACCTTTGATTTTTCTGCAGGTGATGCTGATCCTCAAGCCCAGGTTATTCATCTAAGCACAGAGTTAAAGATGGCGGATAGAGACTGTCAACAAGCCCAGTCAGAATTGGAAACAGTTACCAAGATGATGCAAGGATGGGAAGAAAAAGCACACGAGAACAAGAAGAAACTACAGAAAGCTAAAGATGAAATCAAAGAGCTCAAGGAGAGATTAAAAGGTAATATGTCTCTTATTAAAGCTAAGGATATCATCTGGAATGAGATTATTTCAGAAATGCAGTCAAAATGGGATTCCATGAATATAATTGCTAGAGAGAAAAGCATTGTTTTAGAGCATGAAAAGGAGCTATTATCTGAGAAGCAGGCCGCTATTAAAAGAGCGAATTGGGCCAGAAAATTCATAAACTTTATTAATGCCAAGACATATGAAGAGTTAGGAGATATGGGGATACAGGATAGGTACTTTTATGCTGAGGAGGTGAATAAAATGATAATAAAAAATGACCTTCGAAAGGCCGCAGAGAAGCGGTTACTGGGAATTAAAGAGATAATTAAAAAATTTGATATATCATTCAACAAGTTGACGAGAACAGGTTTTCCCTCATGCTAGACGGAGAAAGGGGAGATCATGTCATGGAAGTTCTATGAAGATCAGTTGATATTTGCAAAAAGCAGAGCAGATGGCAGGCATGAAAAGACAGGTTTTAAAGGGAGAAACGATATTTAACTTCTTACAAAGGCATTTCCTCCTGCTATGGATGGTGAAGACATTATTCACAGGTAATATTAATCACAGTCAGGTTTTTGCATTTACACTGGAATATCATCGTTATAAGAATGCTTCGACGACTCAGGATAAACTCTGGAAAGAATGCAAGAGATTTTCTATGGACACAGAAAAGGGAACTCCAGCCACTCAACCACAAGTAGCCGTTCAGCCACAAATAGTCATTGAGACAGCCACTATTTCAGGAGAATTAGCTCACTTAGATTAGGAATTATCACATTTTATCATGTTTTAAATGAAGTCATGTAAATGTAATAGAACTTTTCCGAGACATGTACCTCCACTACAGTGAGTAGTTAAGCAGTTAGAGTTAGTTAGAAACAGTTTCGTTATTGGAAACCATTTTGGTCATATTGTATTTAAAGACAATTTGAAGGAGAAAGATGGTTCCGAGTTTTGGACCTTGAAGCCTAATTTTGTACTGAAAAATATTGAATCAATGAAAAGTTTTGCAAGTTTCCATCATTCTATCTGTGTTGAATAGTTTTCCAGTTTTCAGTTCGTTTCCATATCTATGAATAAAGTAGAGTGATTTGAGCTGTAGGTCTCTTGATATTTGTGTATCTAAGAGTTAAACATCCTTAATAGGCGCTCCTCTATTTTAACTTTATTTTTGCTCACTTATTCAGGGTTTTATAATGGTAGATTCTGTTTTAAGGAGCATAAAGAGAACATGGCATTGCAGAACTTGTAGGGATTTGATATTTGGAGAATATATTATTAATATTTGAAGGTTTAATAAACAGAGACAGATATATACTTGTTTGTGACATAATCTTTAATGTCTTGAGCGCGGATTCCTTTACACAGCAAGGAATTGTTTCTCAAGGAACAACAGGTTCCATTTTCTTTTCTTTTCTGCAAGAAAATACTTGAAAATTAATATTTAATGCTAAATTGTTTATTTATTTTACCTAATGATTGAAAAAATCAATGATTACATATTACATTTGAAGCAAGTTGTTGTTGAGATGACCCTCGGCCGATGAAATTTTGTCCATTTTATTTGACCATCTCCTTGTACACCTTTTTGGACATTCCTACTAGCATATTTTTGATATCAGCTCATTCATCTTTTGAGATTTTCATAATCTTCCTGAAAATGTAACATGACAATAAACTATTTAATTTTTATATTGATATATGAAAAGTAAGTATAACAAAAGTGATATTTATAAATAATTCTAGACAAACATCTAAAGGAATATTACTTTTTCTTTCTTTCTTTTTTGTTGCTATACATTTTTGCTATTAAAAGTCTGACATGTCTCATTGACCAATTATCTGAAAACTCTGCCTTTAGTTTACATAAAATTTGGTTTTTAGAATCATTAGATTGGTTTTTGTATTGTAAGTGGAAAGAATGTCTATACATTCATTCCACTAGATCCCTCAAACTTTTGTAAAAGTTTTTCCCCCTTTCATTAACCTCCATCACCACTCTAGATGAGCTAAGGACCAATTCATTTTCATTTGCATGTTCTATTTCTTTTCTTTTCTTAGAACAACATTCATTTTCTGAGTTGTTGGTCCCTATAGAACATTAAACAAATGTGAATTAATATACATTTTCACACATGTTATCTAATAATTTTAATTATATTATTAATGAAAAATAAAAAAAAGAAACTCAGATTGGGTCGATAGTATTTTTTCATTCACCTAATTCATCCTTTTGCAATTTTTCCATCAAGCTTTTACGCTCTTCTGGTCTTATATCAGAAATAATCTTATCGAGCTTCGTCATTTTGTGGCTCTGCATGATACACAGTAAACAATATATATTAGTTAAAATTACATATAATTCAAAAATAATTTTTTTGTAAAAATTTTACAAAGAACTTGCCTTTTTTTCTTTTCTTGATGTGTTATCAGTGTTTTTTTTACTTGATCTGTTGTCACTCATTTCTTTATCAATCTCAAACCTGTACCATATCATTCAATAATATATTTATAAATAAATTGTCAACTTTTCAAGTAAAAAAAAAATCTCAAAAAACCGGTGTGTCATTCATGGTTTACACACCGACGTCTGTGTGTGTCTCTCTTCCAAACGCACCGCCAAAACAGTATAATAGACCGTGCTGTTGAGATTGCAACAAGATGATGAGCTTAGTGGAAAGAAGTCACCTTCACTAAGTGGGCCTGCAGGCTATTTTTGGCACAAAGTCTATTTTTAGACTATGTCTATTTTTAGACATGTCGATCATATTCTATGAGTTGCAGGATGCTATTTGTGGATGGTTGGTCAAGTTGGAAAAATATATGGACTTCTATTTTTAGACATATTAGGCGGAATCTATTTTTAGATTGCCAGTCTAAAAATAGATATGTCGAATATTATTAGCTCTTAATAATATTTGGACTATAAACATTATCTTATTCTCTTGGAGCACTTCAGTTAAGTGCACAGATGTGGCACAGGAGCTAACAGAAGGAATTATGCTATTCCTGAGGGTTAAGTGGAGCTATTTCATGGATACTTAAGTTAGAACTCATGCGAGAGAGTTTGGTGGAGTTGATTGAGGAGTTAATGGAGTTGTGTTTAGTTTAACTAATCTAAACATAGTTGAGCTAGTTGTATTTAGTCTAACTGATTAATACACTAGTGAAGAGTGGTGTGAATTACTTATTAATTAATTCACTAATTATAAACTCATTAATAAACTAAAGAATACATCAGTTAACTTCAGTGCATGGATAGTTTCAGTGGAGACCAGTGCAGAGATAGGTGAAAGAGCAGGTTAACTATCAGTTGTGACTATACTGTTGCATATTTGCAACTACCAGTGATTGGAGAAGCCCATGAGGATTTCTCAGTACAAGCCAAGTGGTTTATGTTATTTAATGATCCATCCTACAACATTGATTACGCAATAGAGGCTGGTTATCAGGTGGCAGAGATTGGAGCATGTGTTTTGCTAGATATAGCTTGACTAGTGTGTAGCAATTGGAGGTTGTGCTGAGAGCTTGTGAGGAGCTTTGTAAAATGATTGTTACATGATATCTATGACATATAATATATAGATAGTTGGGGTTTTAAACTAGCTTCCCATGAAATACTGTGTTCATATGTGTGAATGTTTATGGTTTTAATGTGCGCATGCAATTGATTTTATTTCCGCAATTAATGATCAATGGTAGAAGAGATTCTGTATTGTGCATGAAGATAAAATAGTGTGTGATCAGGAGAATCTTGGTGAATAATATATCAATTATTCAAATTTATACACGTACAGTGCTCTATGTCAACAAGGAGAACCGGTGCATTACATGTCAATGACCACACCGGTTAACCATGATAAAATAATAAAAATTGTCTAGTGTTAGTTTTTTTAGCATAAATCAGTGCCATATTTTACATATGGTGCACCAATAAAAAAAAAATGTTTTTTTTTAATTTATGCCAGGGCCCACATGGATTAGGTTCCAACTATACTAATCATTCTGTTGATTGGATGTCTTAGGTCTATATTTAGCAATAAAAACCCTATAAATCTAAATTGAAAAGCCCTAATTCTAAAATCACAGAAAGAGGAAGAAGAAAGGGGAGAAACAAAAAAAATGTAAGGTTTCTATCTTTTGAAAGTTTTTTTTTTTTTTTTTTTTTTCGAAACAAAATTTTCGCGGTGTGCCATAATGAAATAGCACACTGGCTGCATATTTTACAAATGGTGCACTGAAAAAATATTTTATTTTTCTATTTTTTTATCATAGTACTTGTGCAGTGCGCTAGGGGAACAAAGTGCACCGGTGCGCTATTCCGCACAGGGCACACCAATAACGTCTTTTTTTTTTTTTAGTTTACGCAAGGGCCGACATGGATTGGGATCAGAGTATGTAGTTCCTCCCATTGGTTGGATGTCTTAGGCTTATATTTAGCAATACAAACCTTATAAATATAAATTGAAAAGTCCTAATTCTGAAATCACAGAAAGTGGGAGAAGAAATGGCAGAAACAAAAAGAATGTAGGGTTTGTTTCTAAAATGGTTTTTTTTGCAAAAAACCACGTTTTCAGTGTGCCATAATGCAATAGCGCACTGATAAAAACATATTTTATTTTTATTTTTTTTATCATTGTACTTTCGCGGTGTGCTGCTATAACCAAGTGCACTGGTGCGCTATGTTACGCAAGACGCACCGACGAAAAAGAAGTTTGTATTTTTTTAAGATTGATGTAAAGGCCGACATGGATTGGGATCCAACTATACAAGTCCTCCTGGTCGTTGGATGTCTTAGACTTATATTTAGCAATACAAACCCTATAAATATAAATTGAAAAGCCCTAATTCTGAAATCACAGAAAGTGGAAGAAAGGGCAGAAACAAAAAGAATGTAGGGTTTGTTTCTAAAATGGTTTTTTTGCAAAACAACACATTTGAAGTGCCCCATAATGCAATAGTGCACCAATGCCTTATGTTACATATGGTGCACTAATAAAACCATTTTTTATTTTTTTATTTTTTATCATTGTACTTTCACAGTGCGCTGCTATAACCGAGCGCACCGGTGGGCTATGTTACGCAGGGCGCACCGACGAAAAAAATTATGTATTTTTTTAAGATTGATGCAAGGGCCAACATGGATTGGGATCCAAATATGCAAGTCATCCCGTGGGTTGGATGTCTTATGAATATAAAAACCCTATAAATCTAAATTGAAAACAAAGAGGGAGAAGAAAGGGAAGAAATCAAAAAAATCTAGGGTTTTGTTTGTAAAAATAGATTTATTTTTTATTTCTATTTCTGAAAACTAAAGAAAAAAGAAGAAGAAGTTAAAAAGACAATAAGCTTTATGTTATGGCCTAAATCTACGTCAGGCTGAGAAAGGCAGAATCTAGGGTAACATCAAACCATGCTTAACCTGGTAGCTAGCCCTACCAGATCGGGAGAGGGCTCTCTCCTTGTCAATATCAACAAAAAAGAATCAATGAGGCTAGAGATGACTTGATGTAAAGACTAATTTTAGGCTAGGTATGTGTGCAAAAGAGTTTGGCTGATTTTGAGGGTGTTTTGTTGGCTCGAATGGAAAAGAAGATTTTGGGTTTGGGGAATGAGGCTCAATTTTGTAGAGATCTCAATGGGGCAAGGCAGGCAATTTATTTGACACTCTAATTGAAATAAATGGAGAGTTGAGACAGGTGAGGAGTTGAAGAGGGAAATAAACCTTCAAGGATCCTCTCCAAACAGCTAAAAACATAGAAAATTAAACAAACCCTAGGTAGAGCACTGCAAATTGTAATGAATTATACCTTTATCCTTGTTTGTTTTAGTTAAGAAGAAATAAGAGAGAAAATGGCATACATAAAACACCAGTAAACTTAAATTTACAGAGAGAAAGACACTATCAAAGCAATATTCCACATGAATCCCATAGAGTGTTGCAAACCCTGGTCTATTCCTTTGCCAAAATGCAGAGATGAATGTACAATGATGCTCAAAGCATTCCCAAAAGTCCAACCATGCTAATGACTGAGAAAAAATAAGATATAGGCAAAAAAAAACTCATCCTAGCATCTAGGGGTTGAGCTCATGAGTTTAGGAGCTGTTCCAACAAAATCTAAACTGAGAACTAGAAAGTAGGCAGTGGAACAGCTTGCCTCTAAAAACTAGGAAACTGATTCATTAAGTTGCAAATTACCCTTTGATGGATGAATCTACCTCTATGAGTGAAAATTTAGCAAAATTACATAAAAATCCATCATGTTATATTTAATTACATCATTAGTTTGACAACTAGAAGGAAAAAATTCAAACTGTGAAAAAACTAGGCGAAAAAAAGAGTTTTTGACCAAAAATGAGCAAAATCCTCCAATGCGCTGATTTTGGAGGCCTTCCCTGTGTCCAAATTTTCTCCAAGTGGACTTTTTGGAAATTTCTTCCTGTCTACTTTCCAGAACAAGTGGAATTTTTGAATTTTTCCTCCATTTGCCCCTCCCAAATTGAGTTCTCCCAACACTGCTTCCTGTGTGTCAAAAAAGGGGCAGAAAGGTCATTTTTGAGGTGTTTTTGACATTTTTGGTAGCCCAAAACCTGTCAAAATTTCTTGGCCATTGGTATACATGCATATTTTTCCATGAAAAATCCAAAAATTTTGAGTTTGCATCAAAAGGAGTCCCCTATCAAAAGCGCGCGCCAGGTGGCGCGGCGCATAGAGCGGAAAAGTCTGTTTTTAAGGCCAAAAATTCAAAATTTACAAAAACTGTCCCAAATTTTTTGAAATTTGGGTTGATTTTTCTTCATCAAGTTTTGTTTTGGGCCAAGGAAGCCTTAGCCAATATTTGAATTTTGTCATGCTCTTTTTGCCTCCTCGATGCCTTCTTTAACTTGGCCTTCAAAATTTTGATTCTTGCGTTGCACACCTTGTTTCTCGCCAAGTAGTGGTATGCCATGTTCCTCAACATATTTTTCTCATTGTTGGCCTTCTCTAGCATCCTTTCCCAAGTGAAATTTTTCTCTCTCAAGCCAAGATTCCCGGTCATGTTCAATCTCTTGCTCATACCCATGATCACTGTCTCTTTCCATTGTTTTCCTTTGGTTTTGAAAAATGTGGTTGTACATGGATGGTTTTGTGGATAACAGTGAAATATGGTAGAGGAATGAAATGGGTAGAGTGTATGGAAGAGAGTATAAAAATGTATGTGTGAACAGAGTTTAGGGATGTGAGTAGGGTTTAGGGAGTGTAGGGTTTGGGAAATTATATATGGAGAAGGGGATTAAGGGGAAAAAGTATGAGGGGAGTGGGATTAAGGGGATAGTAAAATGGGTTAATGAAACTAGAAAATAATTGAGGGAGAAAAAATGTGAGGGAATGATGGCCACAAAATCAAATTTACAAACCCTAAGAAATCATGTCTTGAGCAAAAATTGCAAGGAAGTAGGGTTTGAAATTTTTTACTAAATCATCATAAACATCTTAAGACACACTTTCATTGGAATTTGAAGAGTTTTTAACTTACTTTGGACCAGAGGAAACCAAGAAAATTGAATATCTGGATGAATTTGGGGTGAAAATGGCTTGCAACGCTATGCGTCGTGCCACAAACCCAACGCGCCGCACCACAAACCCAATGCGTCATGCCTCTTACCCAATGTGTCGCGCCTTTTTGCAGGGGACTTTTGGAGACCTTCCCTGTGTCCAAATTGGATGCAAGATAGCTCGTTGGAAATATTATTGAGTCTAATTTCCAACCCAACTATAATTTTTCAATTTGGAGTTCATTTTCCCTGTCAAAAATTAAATCTCCCAAGACTAGTCAAAATGTGCAAAATGAGGCTGCCTCAAGGCAGAGAGATGTTGCAGTCAACTTTTGAAGGTCTTCCTCAACTCCAAATTGAGCTCATGATAGCTAATTGGAAATCTATTTGTGTATAGTTATCATTGGACTCATCGAGAAAGTCATTTGGTCAATCGAGCTAGGAGAAATATTGATTTTCCCAAGTTCACTTCAGAGGTGCATCAATTCTCCTAAGGCAACTGTATTTTTGACATTTCTATAAAACCATGACACCTGTGTAAAAATTGAAGGAAAATTTTCTTCCTTGTACAATTTTTGACAAAAACCTCTCTCAATTTTCTCAAATTAATCTTTTATTGCTCAGAAACATCATTGGATTAAAGCCTGTCCCGATGTGTGGAACAAGGGATTTGTCGAAATGAAGTGAAATGAAGGGGATAAATGGCTTCTAAATTCTTGAGAAATTTTTTGGAAGTAGGTAGGGATGTTAGGAAGCAGGGGAAAGTGGAATTTTAGAGATTGAGTGACGGGAAGGGGTCCAAAAGGGCAAAACACAGGCCTAGCCTAGAAAATTGCCAAGTTATAGCAAGAAACTAGGGTTTGTGAGAAAATGAGGAATTTGGGGCATATCAGTGATGGGAAGTGTTTAATAAGGTACTTTAAGGATAGGGGAAGGTGTATGAACATCAGGATACAAGTTTTTCTGATGATTTTACTATCCAAGAGAAATTACCTTCAAAACCCTAGGAGAGGGAAATGAACCTTACCTAGGCACAATTGAAGCATGAACAAGGTGTAAAATGACCTATTGGAGCGTGGCATGATGATGAAAACCATTTGAATTATGGTGCACTCATCTGAATGGTGACATGGACCGACATTTGGACAAATTTGAAAGGAGTGAAATCAAACCCTAGACTTAATACTTAGTGACCAAATTTTGCTTGAAGACTCACTGAAATGACAAAATTTGACCTTGACACCTTAAAATCACCTTGTAAGAGCATGTTTGATCACTGGAGGAAGGCTGCAAAGACTGAAACTACCATTGGCTCCAATGGGGATGGTAGCTCCTTGGAGGTGCCAAGAACTACAGATCTTTGGAAAGCAGACAGTGCCTTCATCCATTGGGCAATGGAGTCAAAAACTCGAGCTGAAATGCATGACTGAAAACTGACAAATTGACGACACAAAATCACTCTCACTCAAATAAAAACTGACTCAATACTTAAACACAACTGACAAACTAGAAATGATGCTCAAAGTAGAGCTTATTCATCAAAACCTACTCTAGTTGTTCCATTCATCACTTGATCAAGTGAAATGAAACAACCAATGCAACCAAGTAAGTATTCCGACTGCTATTTGAATTCTCTGCAACTGCTCGCTTATGAACAATGAGAGAGAACTACTGAAAGGAAACTCCCATGAAAACTTGTGAATAGATCTGTTGAGTACTATGGATTCTCTATCTGCATCCAAAAACACTGCATAAGGATCTTGAAGTTCATGCACACTGGGACTTAGCTCATCCAATGGATTACTTCTCTTCTCCTCATACCATGAATGCAAACTTTGTTTTGAGCTTTGTGACGAGACTCCTACTAAAAATGACAAAGAAACCAACTGCCGAATCAAGTTTATATCAGCACACGTTTCAAGCTCACATGTAGTCAATGGAGAAAGGCTTTGACTGCAGACATCATCCAACACATCAGATATTCGATCGTGAAAAACTTGAAAAGACTGCCGCAACCCATTTTCTATTAGTTCCGATGAGATTACATGATTTCCTACAGGCTTCTCATTTGAAGATATACTGTGCAATTTACCATTCAAAAACTGAAATGATTCAAAACAAAATGGTACGAAATCATCTTGTGTCATTTGATCATATGTGCCAGCTTCCATGTCTTCATCTACAACTTGAAAATCAATGGCATTCGGGGGCTGCAAATCTAAATATGAGAAGTTTTGAACAAGGTTTTTATTGCCCTCAAGATGGTCCAAATCAAGACTTGTCGACAGTTGATTTTGGATTGCATGAATGTTGTCTCTGATGAACTGAAACGAAGCAAAACAAAAAGGCAAAGATCCTTCACTTACTTCAAAATTTTCTGCACTTTCCTCGTCATTTCCGTAGCTGATATGCATCGGTTGATAAATGTACTTGAACTGTTGAAAGTGAACTTCCTCCTTCCATAAAATAGTTGTTGATTTGTCTGCAAGATTATTTTCTGTTTGGAGAACATAATCATCATCATACTGATCAAACTGAGGAAAATCATCAGTATAAAACACATCATCAAGCATACATGTCATATCAACAGATCTCTCTTCTCCAAGATGATATAAAAAACAATCATTATCAGATATGTGACAACTGGGATAAGAAACAAAATGTTTTGGATCAGCAACTTGTTCTTCTTCAATCAGTTAGCCATGGGCTTGAAAATTATACTCATTCCTTATGATGATCCTCTACATCATCTCTTCCACTGCACTTACCAAAATGTCAAAATTTACCTCTAGAGATGTCGATTCCTCTGGATCTATGTTTTTCATCTCTTCTTCCTTAAAATTTTCCCTTCGGATCAACAAATGAGCCTCTACATCTACTGCACTGTTCTGCATCTCTTTGAGTGTTTCAAGATTCCTTTCTCTGAGCTGAAACTCCATTTCCGGATCAAAGGCACCCAGGTAGTGCAAGAGAGCGGATCCAAGAGGATGTCTTATATTAAATAGCATCGAATAATAAACTTGGTTAAATCTAGCATAAAACTATTGTACTATCCCCTGGCAGTCTTTTCAGCTGGTTATACTCTTCTATAATCAAGAAAGGGTTCTGTCGGATCACCCACCTGTCGAGGAAAACTTTGACGAACTGCTGGAAATCTGAGATTCTCGCATCAGGCAGGGTTTTGAACCAACTCTTGAGTTTGGCTTGCAAAGAAAGAGAAAAAATCCTAATACTGACATCCTCTTCATCAACTTCAAAAAGTTCAAGAAAAGACTCAAAATTCAGAACATGTCTCTTAGCAGTGATATTGTCGCATTCACCATCAAATATTGGTAGATATAGGTCATGATTTTTAGGGAAAGCGTGGGATATAGGAGGTAAAATCAGAGGCTTGTATCGATCTAGAATTTTACAAGGTATAGGGGTATGTACAAATGCTGCAGAATTGGTCTTGGTCTCTTGAGGTTCATCAGTTTGAAGATGGTCATCACAAGATTCAGAAGAAAGGTCTTGATCAAGCTCAAAAGCATGCAAATCTTTGGTATTCACAATCTTCAAAGGGAAGGAATCAAATGCAGGCCGAGGATATTTTCTCAAATACAATATAATTTGCAAAGCCTTCTTGACATTCTCAGGAAAAGAGAAGAAATAATTTATGACAAAGAACAAAATTTCTTGGATGAAATTCCAACTTGAATACCTGATCTTTCCATATTGTCCTTTCATGTTTCTACTGGTCAGGTTCATCCTCCAGTGGAGTCCTTGGATCTGATCTCCAAACTGATTTAGAGTCGCCAGGTGAATGATTTCAGCCTTGCGGTGTCTGATCGTTGTCCACCATCAATAATCAGATCTGAACTTGATTAGATCTTACTGAGGAAACCAGATGTTCAGTTCATAAACTAAATCGGAGGTTGACTAAAGAAGCATTCATCTACTTTCGCTAATGCAAAGCATGAGCGTTTCGAAGGCTAACTGGCTAAATTCAGGCTCCGTCTATAGTTTATAAAGCAAACAACAAACTTTTCATCTTCCCCAGTGGAGTCGCCACTATGTTATGGCCTAAATCTACCTCAGGATGAGAAAGGCAGAATCTAGGGTAACATCAAACCACGCTTAACCTAGTAGCTAGCCCTACTAGATCGGGAGAGGGATCTCTCCTTGTCAATCTCAGCAAAAAAGAATCAATGAGGCTAGAGATGACTTGATGTAAAGACTGATTTTAGGCTAGGTATGTGTGCAAAATATTTTTGTTGATTTTAAGGGTGTTTTGTTGGCTCGAATGGAAAAGCAGATTTTGGGTTCGGGGAATGAGGCTCAGTTTTGCAGAGATCTCAATGGGGCAAGGCAGAAAATTGATTTGACACTTCCAATTGAAATAAATGGAGATTTGAGACAGGTGAGGAGTTGAAGAGGGCAAGAAACCTTCAAGAATCCTCTCCAAACAGCTGAAAACATAGAAAATTGAAAAAACCCTAGGTAGAGCACTGCAAATTGTAATGAATTCTACCTTTATCCTTGTTTGTTTTAGTTAAGAAGAAATAAGAGAGAAAATGGCATACATAAAACACCAGTAAACTTAAATTTACAGAGAGAAACACACTATCAAAGCAAGATGCCACATGAATCTCATAGAGTGCTGCAAACCCTGGTCTATTCCTTTGCCAAAATGCAGAGATGAATGTACAATGATGCTCAAAGCATTCCCAAAATTCAAACCATGCTAATGACTGAGAAAACATAAGATATAGGAAAACAACAACTCATCCTAGCCTCTAGGGGTCGAGCTCATGAGTTTAGGAGCTGTTCCAAAAAAATCTAAATTGAGAACTAGAAAGTAGGTAGTGGAACAACTTGCCTCTAAAAACTAGGAAACTGATTCATTCAGTTGCAAATTACCCTTTGATGGATGAATCTACCTCTATGAGTGAAAATTTAGAAAAATTACATAAAAATACATCATGTTATATTTAATTACATCATGATTTTGAAAACTAGAAGGAAAAAAGTCAAACTGTGAAAATACTAGGCAAAAAACAGAGTTTTTGACCAAAAATGAGCAAAATCCTCCAATGCACCGTGCCTGATTTCCCTATGCATCACCCTTGTTTGTAGCTGATTTTGGAGGCCATCCCGATGTCCAAATTTTCCCCAAGTGGGCTTTTTGGAAATTTCTTCCTGTCTACTTTCCAGAACAAGTGGAATTTTTGAATTTGGCCTCCATTTGCCCCTCCAAAATTGAGTTCTCCCAACACTGCGTCCTGTGTGTCAAAAAAGGGGCAGAAATGTCATTTTTGAGGTGTTTTTGACCTTTTTGGTAGCCCAAAACCTGTCAAAATTTCTTGGCCATTGGTAGACATGCATATTTTTCCATGAAAAATCCAAAAATTTTGAGTTTGCATCAAAAGGAGTCCCCTATCAAAAGCGCGCGCCAAGTGGCGCGGCGCATAGAGCGGAAAAGTCTGTTTTTAAGGCCAAAAATTCAAAATTTACAAAAAGTGTCCCAAATTTTTTGAAATTTCAGCTGAGTGTTCTTCATCAAGTGTTGTGTTGGGCCAAGGAAGCCTTAGCCAATATTTGAATTTTGTCATGCTCTTTTCGCCTCCTTGATGCCTTCTTTAACTAGGCCTTCAAAATTTTGATTCTTGCTTTGTAGACCTTGTTTCTCACCAAGTAGTGGTATGCCATGTTCCTCAACATATTTTTCTCATTTTTGGCCTTCTCTAGCATCCTTTCCCAAGTGCAATTTTTCTCTCTCAAGCCAAGATTCTCGGTCATGTTCAATCTCTTGCTCATACCCATGATCACTGTCTCTTTCCATTGTTTTCCTTTGGTTTTGAAAAATGTGGTTTTACATGGATGGTTTTGTGGATAACAGTGAAAATATGGTAGAGGAATGAAATGGGTAGAGTGTATGGAAGATAGTATAAAAATTTATGTGTGAACAGAGTTTAGGGATGTGAGTAGGGTTTAGGGAGTGTAGGGTTTGGGAAATTATATGTGGAGAAGGGGATTAAGGGGAAAATGTATGAGGGGAGTGGGATTAAGGGGATAGTGAAATGGTTTAATGAAATTATAAAAGAAGTGAGGGAGAAAAAAGGTGAGGGAATGATGGCCACCAAATAAAATTTACAAACCCTAAGCAATCATGTCTTGAGCAACAATTGCAAGGAAGTAGGGTTTGAAATTTTTTACTAAATCATCATAAACATCTTAACACACACTTTCATTGGAATTTGAAGAGATTTTAACTTAATTTTGAACGGAGGAAACCAATAACATTGAATATTTGGATGAATTTGTGGTGAAAATGGCTTGCAGCTCTATGCGCCGCGCCACAAACCCAATGCGTTGTGCCTCTTACCCAATGCATCGCGCCTTTTTGCAGGAGAATTTTGGAGATCTTCCTAGTGTCAAAATTGGGTGCAGGATATCTTGTTGGAAATATTATTGAGTCTAATTTCCAACCCAACTAGAATTTTTCAATTTGGAGTTCATTTGCCCTGTCAAAAATCAAATCTCCCAAGACTAGTCAAAATGTGCAAAATGAGGCTGCCTCAAGGCAGATTGTTGTTGCAATAAACTTTTGAAGGTCTTCCTCAACTCCAAATTGATCTCATGATAGCTCATTGGAAATATATGTGTGTCTAGCTATCATTTGACTCATCAAGAAAGTCATTTGGCCAACCAAGCTAGGAGAAATATTGATTTTCCCAAGGTCACTTCAGATGGGCATCAATTCTCCTGAGGCAACTGTATTTTTGACATTTCTCTAAACCATGACACCTATGTAAAAATTGAAGGAGTTTTTTCTTCCTTGGCCTATTTTGGAGAAAAACCTCTCTCATTTTTCCCAAATTCATCTTTTATTGCTCATAAACATCATTGGAGTAAAACCTGTCCCAATGTGTGGAACAAGGGATTTGTCGAAATGAAGTGAAATGAAGGCGATAAGGGGCTTCTAAATTCTTGAGAAAATTTTTGGAAGTAGGGAGGGATGTTAGGAAGCAGGTAAAGTGGAATTTCAGAGATTGAGTGAGGGGAAGGGGTCCAAAAGGGAAAAACACAGGCCTAGCCTAGAAAATTGCCATGTTATAGCAAGAAACTAGGGTTTGTGTGAAAATGAGGAATTTGGGGGATCTCAGTGATGGGAAGTGTTTAATAAGGTACTTTAAGGATAGGGGAAGGTGTATGAACATCAGGATACAAGTTTTTCGGATGATTTTACTATCCAAGAGAAATTACCTTCAAAACCCTAGGAGAGGGAAATGAACCTTACCTAGGCACAACTGAAGCATGAACAAGGTGTAAAATGACCTATTGGAGCTTGGCATGATGATGAAAACCCTCTGAATGATGGTACACTCAGCTAAATGGTGACATGGACCGACATTTGGACAACTTTGAAAGGAGTGAACGAAAACCCTAGACCTAATACTTAGTGACCAAATTTTGCTTGAAGACTCACTGAAATGACAAAATTTGACCTTGACACCTTAAAATCACCTTGTAAGAGCATGTTTGATCACTGGAGGAAGGCTGTAAAGATTGACGCTAACACTTTGATTTTTTTATTTTACTTCATAAAAAAACTACAAAAAAGAAAAAAAACAATAGACTTTGATTTCTTATTTTACTGCATAAAAAAAACTGCAGAAAAAAATACAAAAAAATAATAAACTTACTCACATTGTTTGAAATTCTATGGTAAAGGGTTTGACTAACCAGAGGTTTGGAATTCTGATTGTTTGAATACTTCTGTTCGAAAATATTTCCCTACTCCACAGTGCTCTCATGCTCTATTTGCTCCAAGTATGTATCCTGCAAATCTCTGGTTGAATTTTTTTGCAAAAATAGTGAAATAATGAAAAGTGTCTAGTATTTAAAGAAATGTTTTGTGAAATTATATTTTCCAAAATATTTTGACGCCCATTTTCCAATTTACCGTTTTTTTCACTTAAATAAAATAGGGTTCTTCTTTTTTTTTTATTTGTGGTTATTCGTTTACTGGTGTGTCCTTTAATTTAACTGCAATGGTGTGTCGTGTTATAAAACGACATTGGTGCGCAAAACAAAAAAAACTCACCGGTGCGGTTATCTATACATTACGCACCGGAATGAAATTTAAGTTTTTGCACCAAAATTTATTGTTGTTTTTCTCAAATGTAGGGAGAAAATATCATATATTATATGGAATGGACAATTCTTCAAAATCCAGCTCGTTCCATAATATTTCTCAAAGTCCATCGCGGAGTTCTCCCTATCCATGTGGAGACGTAATATTTTCTTCATATGTTTTATTTTTTCACTATCTAATTGAATTTATATATGTTTTTTATCCATGTAGTCAATCACGTACAACTTAATTAAATTTATAATGTATACAAATTTGCAGGTTCATGTAGATTCAGCGTCAAGTTTAGATGCACAAAATATTCAAACTGCTCCAAAACGTCGAAAGTTCTTATCAGGAGTTGCATACCGCAAGGCACATTTGGTAGATGAAAATGGACAGTCACTTCACCCTGCCAATTGTAACAATATTGCATCTTCTAGCCACAATCCCAAGACAATGATGGTAATTTAACTATAATTTTTTGGTATATATATTGATTAATATGTAATTATTTCAACGTCAAACCAATTTATAATCATGCAATATTGTCAACGTGGTTACTAATTGATATCATATATTTTGTATTAATCATGTTCAATTTTTTCTTTTTTAATTATTAGGATTCTAATGATGATGAACGGCCTAACCACCATCTTTCGTTGCAGCCCATGACAATTTCAAATCAAGAGAAGCTTGAATTAAGAGAAAAAATCGGAGAGGAACGATACCAAGAATGGTTGAATCAACCACCAATTCAATTCCCGCTACGTCCGGATTCACCAATTAGGAATGAATACAACAATAGTAGTTCTTCACAAGCTGGAAATGGAGGCAATCAAATAGAGGATGGTATGGATGATTACTTAAGGGATACAATTGCCATGAAGACAATTTTGTTAGATTCATTCCAAAATGATGATCAGCTAGGGGATGATGCTCATATCGTTGACACCTTTTTTGAAAGCCTTAAATTTTCTTCCACCACCCCTCTCTTTGGACCTGGAAATTAGTCAAAGTCTACCCAATTGGGGAAAAAATGTTACTGTACAACTTGAAAGCAAAGTTTGGCTTGTTGAATGCATGTTTCTAGGAACTTTTCAGGTGAGTTACCATAAAGTACTCCCCTTATGTAAATTTGAAATATAATCAATACACTGCAATGAACATTTCAAATGTTAAATTTTATGAACGTTAATAATTATATCGACATTAATGTACATTTAATATTAATATATTTTTCCATGATCACCAACTACAGGTTATTCAAAGATAAGGTTCTTCCGAGTGATAATGTCTTGCCCGATAGCTGCGAAGAGGCAAAGAAATTGTTGAAAATGTTGGGTGTTGAGTACATATCATATCATGCATGTCCAAATGATTGTATTCTTTATAGAGGAGAATATGCAGACAAAGATATGTGTCCAAAATGTGGGCATGACAGGTATGATAAATCAAAAAAGAAGGGTAAATCATGTATTGGTCCTCCTTTTAAGATATTGAGGCACATGCCTCTAATCCCAAAGATTCAAATGCTCTTTCATTGCAAAGAATCAGCTATGTTATAGGGATGGCATTCCTCACACAGAAGTGAGTTGGGAGTTATGTGAATCCCAACAAATTCATTAGCCATGAAGCATATAGAGGATACATGGCTCGAAAAATTCAAGAATGAAGTAAGAAGTCTATGACTCAGCATAGCCATGGATGGCGTCAACCCATATTCCCTCAAGAACACCAACTATTATGTTTGGCCTGTAGTAGTGATTAATAACAATATCCCCGCCTAGTTTTCCATGAAGAATGAACATCTTATGTTGGCTCTCATAGTCCCTGGTAGAATACAAGTGAATAATATGGATGTCTACTTACAGCCATTGGTTGATAAATTGAAGGAATTATGGGATGGAATAAATGTATACGATGTATCAAGACCCATCGCAGCAGAGAGGAGTTTTACGTTTTATGGCATATGTGCTTACATGACACATGATTATCTAGGATTAGGATTTTTCTCTAGTAAATTACATGTTTAATTTATTGATTTGTTTATATATAATGTAACAATATTCTTTCACGTCATATTAGTTATTTAATTTGTTGTAATAATATTTTTTCCGATCTTCATGATATTCTTTAACGTGCCATGCATATTAATTAATGTATACAAATATAATCTCGCAGGTCTTGTAACAAAAGGGTATTTTGGATGTAAATTTTGTGGACCTTCTCTTAAAGCTAGATGGTCCAAGGACCTACGAAATCCAGTGTATGATTGCTCCAGGATATTCCTACCAGAACAACACCCTTACAGAAGAGCAACATCCACTTTCAATGGTAAACGAGAGAGAACCCAAAGGCCTCCAATAATGACACCAGCTAAATGGCTTAGAGCATATGAGAGAGAGAAGGAGAAGGAGTTCATAGAAATGTTTGATTGAAATGGGGAACCTAAGTTCGATGATCTATATTTCTTCAACACCTATGTTGAGAAATTTCCCATTGGGATGAAAAGGAAATCTATATTTTATGACCTCCCATATTGGGAGCATCTTAAGATTGCCCACTTATTAGATCCCATGCATATATTTAAAAAAGTGTCATCTTCTTTATGGAGGCACATATCATCGAAACAAAGTGACACATTGGCTGTTAGGAAAGATCTTATTACTTCAAAAACTAAAAAGAAATATTGGCCAAGATGATTAGAAAGTATGGGATCAGAGGCAGCCTTGGTCCCTCTAATTCATGGTTTTTCAAAGAAGGTGATGTCCCATGGATTTAAAAAAAAGATGATATATCTTTGGCAGAGAAAGTTATAATGGATGTGAGGGTGCCAACTTCATACGGGTCTTCACTATGGCGCTGCTTCACCGTGGATGACCATTTGTCAAGGTTGAAATCACATGACCATCTGAATCTTCTAAGAGTATGTATAATGTCAAAATCATGATTTTATTATTTGTTATATTAATATATTTTATCCCATTTAGGGATCATAAAACATAACTAATTTTGTATATTATTGCAAGTGTTTATAACTTTGCAGTGTCATTATCCTTTGTTTGTGCATGGGTGTGTGAAACATGAATTCCCTCAAGACCTAGGATGTGCCATATCTAAATTATCTACATGTGTACGTTGGATCACGTCAAAGGAGATTCATGTGGCTATCATTCCATGGTGGTATCAAGAGATAGTTGAGATTGTTTGTATGTCTGAGAAGAAAATACTGATGAGTTTCATGGACTTACAAGTTCATCTTCTAATCCACCTTGTAGATGAGGTTGAATTAGTTGGGGTTGTTTCTTTTCGTTGGATGTTCTTCTTAAAGAGGTACGTGAAGAAATTGAAAGGTTTTGTTCGACAAAAGGAAAAACCCGAGGGGTCTATGGCAGAGGGGTACATATTGTATGAGTCTTTCTATTATGCTAGTGAGTACATCAAGTAGATCGACAATAGACCAGGTGCGGTGATTTGGGACAATAAAATGGATGAAGACAAAAGAGAAGGAGAGTTGCTCCATACGAGTGGAGAAAAGTGCTTGATAAAGAGTAAGCGACTTATAATTTTTCAAATTTACAAAAAATAATTAATATTCATGTTGAAATTCAATATAATGTATATTTTGATCTCTAAGTACTATATAATGTTGGTTTGATTTCATCAGTGAATGCAGAAATTGAAGCAATCAATAAATTCATTCTTTACAATTCTAAAGCGACACAATCGTGGGTCGCATTGTACGAACAAAACAAGATGAAATGGGATAGTGATAGGAAATAATTCAGACGATTGAATGGTAGAAGTGTGCCTTGTCCTGATCATTTAAAAGAAAATATGCCAAAAATATGCCCCAACAGTTGGGTTGCTGACCAAGTCAGAGAGAAATACGGTGCTAGCGGTCATTACCCACGTGCTAAAGAGGATAAGCTAAACATAGGGATTAGGTGTAGCAACTCGATAATAATGTTTTTAATTTATATGTAAATTTGAAACTTATATTAGGACATTTACATTTCATATTTTAACTACTGTTGGATTATTATTTATAAGACACATGACACTGTGATTTTTTTAACTTTTTTATAATAGGTGCATTTGTTCCCATCTATGTGGGCATACCATTTTCGCATAGAAAATGCCGATGTTGGAAACATCACACAAGACTGTGGAGTGGAAGTCGAGTTCGATCAATCTAGTCGATCTAGCCACCGTGATCAACAACTAGTATGAGGGATGTTAGGTTACGTTGGAAAGATACAAGAGATCATTGAAGTGGATTTTTCTTCTTTCCAATGTGTTATTTTTAGGTGCAAGTGGTGGGACACCTTTGATCAGAATAATGTAAAGGAAGATCACGATAGTAGGCTGATATGTATCAACTCTAGAAAGATGTGGGATGAAGCTAAGGAGCCCTATGTTTTCCCTAAACACTGCAACCAGGTGTTTTTTTACCTAGATGTGTTGGATAGGGATTGGTGGTTCGTATTGACACATGACCCTATATCAAAACATATTTTTGAGAACAATAGTGTTATCATGCCATGCGAGCTAGAAGATAATGAGGGTGATCATGAGAACCAAGAGTGATATGGTACATGTGTTATTTCATCAATATTTATACTTTTTAAGATGGGTTTTTTGAAATATTAATATAATATGTATTTTGAATTAATTGGTAATTTGCATTGTGTTAGTGTTAAAATCAATAATTCACTTGATAATTTGGTATTATGTTGATCTCGAAAACAATGGCGTATTGTGTAAATTAATTCTTTTTTTGGTATCAAAGATCATAATAAAATAATGATAATTCTAAAGTACAAGAATTTATTTGCATTATTTTCTAAACTTTATTATGTTACAATAAATCATATTATTCTAGATTTATAATTTTACAATTATTTAAAATTTGCAAATTTACAAATTTAAAAATTTTAATAAATTCATTTCACATTAATACAATTAAAATTTTACAAATATTTTACATACAATTACAATTAGAATTACAATTACAATTTTACAATTTCACGTACAATTACAATTTTAGAATTTTACATATATACAATTACAATTTTACAAATTAAAAAATTACAATTACAATCACAATTTTACAATTTTAAAAATTACAATTACAATTGCAATTTTAGAAATTCACATATATACCATTACAATTACAATTTTAGATTTTTAAATACAATTACAATTACAATTTTAGAATTTTAAATACAATTAGAAATACAAATATTACAAATTCACAATATCATGATCATTTGGTATTAAATTAATTAAAAACATCACGTTCATGATAACCATCGTACAAACATCATATTTGACTAAAAAACACATTGAAAATCGCTAACTACATCATCGTGATCATGATCATCTAACAAAACACAATTAACATTATATATTAACATCATCAGTACAACAAAAACATCAAATATACATCTTATGTCAAATATACATCTCATGCTATCACATACACATCTATCTACAAGTTGCACATTAAATGAACATATCTAACATGAATTAACAACATGCACATCATGATGATCACCAACATGTAAATTAAGTACAACTGCAACATGAACATAAAATACATGGACCATATATATATATATATATATATATATATATATATATGAATAATATTAAAAATATACAACTATAATATAAATGTCATGGATCAGCTGGTGGTAGTACAACATCAATATCAACACTAGTGGCCGATGGTCTAGCCTCATCTCCATGATGACTGCTGGTAGATGCTAGTGGAGGCTCATGCAAATTTGGCGCGGCACGAGGCTATGAATGATCATGAGATGATGGTACGTTGCGCCTTGCAGACTGTCCATCGTGTGTTTTGGCTCGATCGTAACATGCAACATTCCTCGTCATTCGCGTAAAAGTTGTCGTAACTCCTACGACATGCCGCATCAGGCTGTACATGTCACGCGGAATGCCTCTTCACATCCGTAATAGGCTATCATTGGCCTCTATGTCTTTGAAATCAGCGAGCCTGATTCCCGCCTCAACAATCAATGCAATGAGTTGGTCACCCAACTCCATCATGTATCTAGCATCACTAATACGTCGACCACACACCGACGCACCAGCAGGAGCAGGTCTCTGATCTGCACCGGCCTCCTGATGATCCTCAGCAATATCTGGCATTCCCTCATCCTCATCAGGATCCACACCTGGATCAGGTGGTGGTGGCGGCATCTCCTCGCCATCAAAATAGCCAATGTCTGCAAAATATATACAAGTACACAACAATAATTAGAGGATTTTGTTACACAATTTAATAAAAACAAGTTAAAGAACATGTTAGAATAAATTTAAATAAAACAGTAATATTACCTCTATCATCTGGCTGTGAAGAGGATGTTGGCACATCCTTGCCAATCCAACCCTACATAAGGACAGGGGACCAAAATGAAGGGATGCTCATCAACACTAGGTAGCAACTCCAGTGCATCATTTGATATCCTCGCTAGAAAAAGAGTCTCCTCCCTCTTGGGCATCATCTGCCCGCACATGTGCATACATGCCTCAGTAATCGGTCTATGAGGCTGTTAAATAAAAGAAGGCCTCGTCTCTGGAAACCTCTAGAAAAATAAACAAAAAAGCTCTGAAGCAAAAGGGAAGTTGACCCTCCCTTGTGCATGAGCACAAAATCTATCTAATGCTGTGCATAACTGCCAAAAAAATGGCAAACCACTTGACAAGTCATGGTTGTTGTAGTAAATAATCAACATAATATAAAAGCTGGCAACTAATTCGTTGCCCATCACTGGTGTTGTACGAAATGGTAGAAATGATAAGTGAGAGACACTAGACCTCCTCACGACCAAATGCACCAATACGTAACTTCCCTCCAGTGACCTCAAAACTCTGCAGGAGATACTAAATTTTCTCCAATGTATCTCTCGGAGTAAAATAACTAACTCTGTGCCACACAACCAGCTGGAACCTCATGGAATGAGGAAAAATCCACCCCTCTCCTCGATAGACCTATAATAAATTATACATCCTCCTCAGTGAGCGTGTACCACTTGTTGATACCAACCTAGAAATCCTATTGCTGAGCATTCCACCTTCGGATAAGATGTCTCAAAAAAAAACTATGGGACTTTAGAGAAGTAGCCTCCTCATAGAACTTGAGGAGGCCTACCTGTCTAAGGAGCCCCTGCATTGTTGTTGTAATAGGGCGAGGGTATGTATCTCTCTCCCTCTCTCTTGCCTCCCACAGGCGAACCATGTTATACTGTTCCGTCTATTGTTGTTGTTGTTGCCCCTCTTCTCTCCTTTCACGTCTCTGAATAATTGACATATTAAACAATTTTTTTTTATTAAATGACACATGTATTTACGAATATACGTATATATTTAATTTTTGAAAAATAAATAAAGCAAGAGTTGGTGCGCCAAAAACATAGTCACGCACCGGTCCCAATGCGTCTCCCCACAGAGCACACTGGATACGGTGCACCTCATGATATCCATCGCACCGGAAGTGGTGCTCCAGAAAATGTTTTTAGCACACCGTTCACTACGTGCGGTGTTAGGAGGCCGGTGCGTTGACTTCACTATCTGCTTGGGGCTTATAACTAAGTTAGCACACTGCCCTCTTGCCACCGTACATAGTCGTCGGTGCAGTATTTTAAGAGGTTGTACCGTTGACCTAGGCCAAATATGGTAATCCATGCGCTGACAAAAATAGCCAGCCCAGGCCTGTTAACTCATTCAAAGCACCGCATCACCTAAATTCAACTAGGTCAACAGTTCAAAAAGGTAGCCAACCACACCACTCTTTTTAAAGAAATTTAAATAACATGGTGCGTCTTTGGTATCCGCCCCGAAATCGGCGCGGATACCCTTAGCACAAGTTTACCAGCCCGAACCGTTGACAATGTCGAATTGCGGTTCCAATGCACTAAAAACATTACCCACCCCAGGGCGGAGAATTCCATCAATGCATCGAGTTGCCGCAAAACACCATTGTCAACGGTGCGGCCTGGTAACCGACTGCACCGTACTTTTTAATTTTTTTTAAATTAACATGGTGTGCCGCGCGGTACCGTGTTGGAACCAGTGTGGATACCGTCAGCACCAGGTGTGGTGTGGCCTGTAAATTTACAAGCAACACCGCAAACTGGTGTGAGCCAAATGGCTCGAGCACACCGCGTGACAAATTATTATTATTTTTTTTAATGGTTAATTTTAAGGTTTTTTCCATATTATAATTCGCTAAAAGTTTTAATTATGGAAAAACAAGAAAAATACCTGTACATTTACCCGTCGAGGAGGCATATTAGCTGTACAATTTGCAAAATAAAATTTGTCCACTATTTTATAAAATTCAAGCTGGAGATTGGTGGCAATGCACAGCAGCAGTGCGTGCAATAAGTGTAATGGGAGCACAGATGTCAGTGTAGCTCAAACAAGGATAACTTGCACTGGTGCTTGAGAGCTCTGTAGCACTGACAAAAGTGAAAAATGCAGTTTTTTGGCTGTAATTTGTTTTTTATTTAACCCTATTCCAGTGCGCGAGGTTTTTATTGGTGTACCGGTGCGTTTTCACTATGCCGCCCTGGCTGGTTTCTGTTTTTGCGTGCATTTAGGTGGCACCGGGCCAGCGTAGTAGTAACGCATCGATGCTCTATAGTAATAATATGCACCGGGCATGCTGTCCGGTTAACCAATGATTTGTGCAGTTTTTTGGCCATAATTTTGTTTTTTTTAACCTTTTTCCGGTGCGCGGCATTAATGGGGTCCCAGTGCGTTTCCTTCATTCCGCACCAGGCATTTTTTGTTCCGCACACTTTTTATGAGACACCGTGGTGACTTAGCGGTAACATACCGGTGCTTTACAGTAATAAGACGCACTGGGAACGCTGTCCGGTGAACCAATTATTTGTGTGGTTTTTTGGGCATAATTTTGTTTTTTTTTAACCCTTTTCCAGTGTGCGGAATTTATGGGACCCCGGTGCATTTCAGTCATTTCGCCCTGGTGCATTTTCTTTATTCAATACTAGGTGGTATCTGTTTTCGCGTACATTTTTGGAAGCACCGGTGCAGTAGACATGTAAGGAACCGGTGTTGTAAAGGAATATGACACACAAGGAGTTAGGAGCGCACGGTTCCCGGTGTGCCTATGTTTTGTGTGGTTTTTTGGCTGCAATTTTTATTTTATTTAACCTTGTTCTAGTGCGCGGGGATTTCAGGGCGGCCCGGTGCGTTGGCGACCCGGTGCATTTAAGGGCGACTCGGACGATGTCATTTTTTGCGCGTTTTTTATGAGGTGCCGGTGTGGAAGTTATGTAAAGTACTGGTACTCTACAGAATTACAACGCACCAGGCGGGTGTGTACGGAGGGCACGGTGTCCGATGTGCCAATATTTTAACCGCATCGGTGTTATATCGTCTTGAATGCACTAATGCATTTTGCGGTGATAAGAGGACCGGACGAAATACATCCACAAAAACCTCCGCCCGCCAACCTCCTCTAGGAACCTCCACTAGAAATTGATGTCTGAGGTATTTTTATAAGGGGTTCCTAAAAAAATCGGCTAGAGGGTCTTTTCCTTGTAATGGCATCTCCCCATATGTTGATATATATCCTGTTGGATGCCCTCCCAAGTGAACTCCTCCATCAAAGAATGAAATGCATAAAAGTGCATGGAAAGAAATTCCACATGTGCTGCATGTAGTAGCTTCCTCTTGAGCTCAGAAAATCTGGTCAAGAAGACTTTTCCATAAGAATAAATGACCTCACCAACCACCATCTATCTATCATCTTTCTCTGGGTCATCAAGAATCATGCAAGCACCAAGATCCTTGGAGTACTCTACCAAAAGCTGAGACCTCCAATATGGATCAACCCTCCTAAGAGATAGCACTGAAGATCTGAAATGTGAAGCTCCACACATGTTGTTGTCTTCTCCTTTGACATCCCTCATGCCAAATTCATCCTCCAAAGTGCTACCATGCCCATCATGCAGCTGCTCATGCTAAAGTAGAAGTGGTGGCCTTTGGAAGTTGGCCTTCCATGAGAAGCTACCATCCAAAAATAACCTCCTGATCTTGGCCAATGTAAGCATGAGTGGCCTCCACCTACTCTAATGTATGGAGGATTCCTTCCTCAAGGGAAGTACCCTCTATTTCTCCAAATCCATGGAGTAGTCTCCTTGCACCATGGTGGTGCCATCCTCCATCACTGCAGTAACTTCTATCAGCGCAAAATATGTAGTGAGAGTGGGTAATGCTGAAAATGGGATAATGTCTCCCTCCTCCTTGAGTCTACCCCAAACTCTCTGCACTATAATAGACCCCTCCAAGGTATCCACCCCTCCGGGATCTAAGAGTGGTGCAACCCCATGTGAATCATCTCTCATCATCTCTTGATCTGGTGGTCTCCTTGGTGGAATGCCTTCAAGCAGTGAGACATCAATGTCAAGAGTATACTGCACATATGGATGGACAACTTTGTCCCTGCCCTCACTGCACAAATCATACTACCTCTTCTATGCATCAACCTTCTGAAATAGATAGGGGTGTGTTCTCCTCATCATGTAATGTTGGTCATCTTCCCTACCTTCTCCTTCCATCTCCAAGGTTTCACAATCATGTTGTTCGTTGATTGTGCCTTGTCCTCCACATATGAAATCTTCAGGAACTTCTTGCAATGATACAAGAATTCCTCTTGTTGGAGTAAGTGCTCCATCTACCTCTGCATGAGGTGCTAGATATGCTCTAAATATGACAGTGTTTTTGCCCCCATCCTTCTCTCCTCCTTCAATATGAATGGGAGTCACTTTCTCTATAAGAGGATCGTCTTTTGAAAAAGGGATCTTCATGCCCTCTTTTCCAGGAATGTGAGATAGAGTTCTTTCCTCTATCAAGGTATTATGCAAGATGTGAACCTCTTCAACAATTTTCTGAAATGGAGTTTATTTTATAGGTCCTTTCAACCCATGCAAAGGTTTGGTTTGTTTTGGTTTTTTTAACTCCATCAACGGTGTTTCAAAATGTTTTCCATCAAACCTTTCCACTAGTCTCCTAGTGAGCTTTGCATAAGTAGATGTATGTGAATTTTTTAAAGAAAAGGACTCAAATATCTACCAAGCACATACCTTACCTCCAAAATGCAGTGCTACAACTTTGATGGCTTCCTTCTCTGAAACTTGGTGCTGCTGCAAATAGGTGTCTAGCTCCTCCACCCAAGCTCTTACTAAACATTTTGGTGAACCATAAAAGTAGATAGAAAAAATCTACCCATATCATGTTGCCTTCTCCTCTCCACCTTGATCTTGAAAAACTCTTGGAAGGTGATATGAGCTTTGAACCTCTTAATTTGAGATTCATATTCTTGTAAATAATCACTAAGAGTTTCCCTCCTAGGCATTTCTTCTTCTTTCATCTCCCTCATAGTAGATCTTTGCATATGACCGTGCTGTGAATCATAGTGTGTGGCTGCATGCTCACACTCATCATGTGAAAATCTAGAGTTTGCTTTAGATCCAAACTCCTTTGGAGATTCTCTCTCCCTTATCATCTTCTTGAGATCTCCTCTAATGCTCTGCATAGTTTGAAAGAGAAGCTTTGAGAGCTCCTCCTCCTCTCTTCCTCCAAATAACGGAGTCTTCTTTTTGTTTTTTCTGTACATCTCTTCTTCTTCTAAAAATCTTCTCTTCCTGGTGACATATTGGCTGAATGCATAGGCTGAGCCACGATTATGCTCTGATACCATTGTAATCTTCCCAAATGGGGAATGCAGCAATACATGAACACAAAATTGGAAATAGAAGTGTAAATCAACTCATGAACATTGGAGACCAATATGGAGACATAACATCATGTATTAGATCAGAAAATTAACACAAATAGTGAGTCATAAACCACGTACAATGAAGGAACAAGCCTCCCATAAACAATCACTCGCACAAATGAGCTGCTGTCACAATACAAAATGTTGGAGAGCTGCTAAAACGCAGTTTTAAATACACTGATACAGGAAAACAATGCACAAAATATGTAGGGATGTTATATGCCTCAAAATATATTCCCAATACAAATCTAGGCTTAATACAAACTCCTACAAAGAACCTGGAAAGGGTTTTCAGAAATACACCCTATACAAGATGGGATCTAAAGCCCTAGGGCTGAAGATTCACTAAAAAATGAAGCACATGAGTGTATTATGCTGAAATATAGAATATCTTATGTATATTCCCTCAAATACCTCCTCCAATGAAAGTTTGAACCCCTCAATCAAAATAAAACACTCCAAAGGAGCCACAAGATCCCTCACTGAAGCTGCCGTAAAAAATAACACAATTCCTAGCTGGAACAACACTGAAATAATGGGGACTGTTTGGCCTGGTTCCAAAGATCTGAAATATGTCCAAGAGCCCTCCAAACTGATCTCCCAACAGAAGGAATCCTTCCTCCTACGAGAAACTAGCTCAGAAAGTGGGTTTCTAAACCCTCCACTGCTGCACCTTGAAACACAACACAAGAACCTGCAGAAACTACGCTAATGAAGAAATTTGTAGCTTGGCCTGAAAACCAGAATGTGGAAATGAATGCAATACTCTTCCAAGAGGCCTCTCAAGGAAAGAGGTGGGATTCCCACTCGGGAACACCCGGTGCTAAACAACACAACAATCTCAACTAAACAGCTGAAGAATGCAAGTAGTCTAAACAGACCATATACAAAATAATATTCCAAAACATAACCTCATATGGCTTCCATCCTATTGATTATATAGATTATGAGCTTCCTTTCCCTTGGCCCCACTCAATTAGGTCATTTACTTCATGAAATCAACCTCCCTCCAAAACTGCGTTATTCCTCATTTAATCTCCACTCCTCCATAACAACGTTGTTGACTTGGTCAAAGTTGACAGAATCAACATGATCAAACCCCTGTTCACACTTGGTGGTACTTTATTTAACTACTAAAAGGGTCTGCTTTCACACTTGTAGTGTTTTTATTGCTGCTAAGGAGACTTATGGGTCTCCCCACCCACTTATTCACCTACCTAGTGATAAAACAAACTATAATCTTCCATTTTGCTGAAGGCTAAATTTTTGGAATATTACACACCTACACAAAAACAACACATTCAATCCAATTCAGAGTTAGTCATATGTTTTAAAGATTACTAATTAAATATCCTTTATTCTTTTGAGAGAGCCCTCTTAGACTGGAGAGGCTAATTTCCAGTTATAAGTGGTTTGAAAGAGTTACTCCAAGTTGACCATTGAAGCAACCCAACAGGAACTCAATTTGGTGATAAAAATAACAAAGGAGTAAAGGTAGCAAAGAATCAAAGGCAGAAAAGGAAGTTAAGGCAAGAAATGAGCAAAGGTAGCAAAACAATAAAGGCAGAGTCATGAACTTGTTGGGAAGAGTCGTGAACGATAAGCGGGTCAAGTCATGAATGGTAAGCAGAGAAAGTCATGAACATGGGTAGAGTCATGAACGAGTCAAGTGTTCTATGAACAAAAAGAAAGAAATGAATGAGTGCAACCAAAGAAGAAAAGTCGGCAAACCAGAGTAAAGATACAACGAGGATCGTTGGATCTGAGCATAGATCAACAGTGGAGATTAAATCTCAAACCCAATGGTTTTTTGCACTTCGGTGATTTTCTTGTTTATGTTTAAAGACACCACATGGTAAGCTATTTTATTTGCGATGTGAAGTAGATCAACAAAGGAGCAGTGAGAATCATTAGATCTAGGCGATATCAACAGTGGAACTTAAATCATGCCCAACGATATATCACACATCAGCGATTTTTGTGTTTAGTGCTAAGACTTCGCATGATAAGTTATTTAAGTTGTGATGAGAAGTGCGGGTGACGACAAGATGATGTGGTAGTGACATGGATATGACCTGGCAGTGACGTGGCAAGATAATGTGGCAGATGATGTGGCCCCAACCCCACAGATCGTAAGTAATTTTTGATGACATGGCAAGGTGACGTGGTGGTGACATGGCAGGGTGACATGGCATTATGGCGTGGAGATGGCATGGATCTCACCCACATACCGCACATTGCATATCGCAAAAGGTAAGGGATACTTGTTATTGCTATAAGCTAAAACTTGTGAAGTGCGATAAAGAGGAGCAGACGTGACGGAGCTTCAAAGCTAAAGTCTAGAGAATTTAAAGTCTGGCATGGGACCCACTCACATATCGCACATCACAATTGGAAATTCTTACAGTTATATGTTATGACTTCGCAAGTTATATGTTTTAAGGAGTGACGTGCAATAAGGAGTTCGCTGCGATTTGCGAAATCACAGAATCACAAGTATTGCAAAATCTGTAAATTGGTAAAGTTGTGAAGTGCGATAAAGAGGCCTGGATGTGATGTAGTTTCAAAGGAGAAATCAAAAGGATTTCAAATCCGTATGTAAACCTTTTTCTGTGTTAAATCACATCGGAGGAGGAAAATTAGATTATAACGTAAAATCTATGAAACGCTGAAGTGCGAAGTACGATTTGTGAATTGGATGCGATGCGGCTCAGAGGTGAATATTAATATATTTTAGGTCTAAGGTTTAATGTGTTTATGTTGGTTTTATGAAGAAAACTATGGAAGCAGAGGTCACCTTGGGTTACAAAGGAAAGGCCTGAATGCATGAAAAAGGATCCAGAGCTCATGCAGAACAATGTTATGAGGTTGCGGCTGTGAGTTAAACGGAAAGGTTGAAGGCAAGAGAATGGACTCGGGTAGAGAGACCTGACAGTGCGTACAGATAATGTTGAACGTTGCGGTTAAATATAACAGGCAGAGTTGGGAAAAAGAATGGTTTATTAGTACTTTTTGAAACGTAATAACTAGGTCAAGTCGGGCTAAGATAGTAATGTTGCAACACAGTTGGAAATATAACAGCAGGCAGAGAAGACAAAGTGATAATAGGCAAAGAAGACAAGATGAAAAGAAAAGCAAGAAGCTAAAAGGGTTGAAGTGAAATATTATTGTAACTATAAATGTAAATTCATTGATTATTTTATATTTTTTATGATGCAAAGGGAAGTCTCTGTAGGCATAGGCCAAACTCCATGAGTGATGTAATGATTATTTCTAATGTAATAACCTGAACTGAAGTGTAAGGAATCAAATGGGTGGAAGGAAAAGAATCATGCCTATTCACTTCATATTCCCATAGAGAATGCAAACAATCATGAAGTTATCTATATAAAACAAGTACTATCCATGTGTAGAAGGTTACGAAAATAGAGAGAGAGAGAGCAGCAAAATTGAAGAGAGTTGAAGATTGCTAGAAAGCTACAGAATGGAAGAGAGCAGAAGAATATAAGAAAGCTGCAGAAGGCTAGAGAGTGAAATAATAAGAGAGACCTGATAGAGATTCTATGCATATCAGGAACTAATATGAAGCAGATATGAAGTTTGAAAAGGCAAGCGTGAAGAAGGAGTAAAACAGAGTTGATATCTAGGTAAATCAGCATATGATTTTATTGTAGTTTGAGGGAGTTGGTGCTTCCATATCAATTTTTAGCTTGATAGATGTCCAGTTGTAGCTGGTTGAGGTAGGAGCCTCCTGTGGG
Organism: Pinus albicaulis; assembly: GCA_034641835.2. NCBI lineage: Eukaryota > Viridiplantae > Streptophyta > Pinopsida > Pinales > Pinaceae > Pinus > Pinus albicaulis. The sequence goes on along the minus strand of CM076584.1, from coordinate 1,674,302,054 downwards.
TTGTAGTCTGCATAAAAATACATGGGAGTTGGTGCTTCCGTTTCAAGTTGTAGCTTGATATATGTCCAGTTGGAGCTGGTTGAGGTAGGAGCCTCCTGTGGGTTGTAGCATGCAGAAAAATACATGGGAGTTGGTGCTTCTGTTTCAAGTTGTAGCTTGATAGATGTCTAGTTGGAGCTCATTGAGGTATGAGCCTCCTATGGGTTGTAGCCTGTAGAAAATAGATGGGAGTTGGAGCTTCCTTGTAAGTTGTAGCTTGCAGAATTTGAGGTAGTAGCCTCCTGTAGGTTGGAGCCTACAGAAAATCAGTGGTGAGAGGGAGTTGGAGCTTGCCTTTTCATCACAACAATAATAAGTTGTGGTTTTCTCCCTTATGGGTTTCCACTTATATCTTTTTTCTATGTGCTTGATGATTATGTGTTGATGTGATGTTTTAATCTACTTAATTACTTTCTCTACAAACATTAAGTTTGTTGATTCATTATGTATTAAGCTTCTTATGAACTGAAGGTGTAATTGAGTTGAATGAAAATATTTTTAAATGTCCATGAATGTACTAAACCGATTCAACCCCCCCCCTCCCCAGTATATCTAAGAGTTCATCAATTGGTATCAAAGCCAGTTCCTTTGGTGTAAGCCTAATAGCTTGAAGGAAATCTAGTTGAGTCATGGACTATCAAAATGTACCCATGTTGAATACAACAAACTTTCCTGAATGGAGAGATAAGGTTAAAACAGATTTAATGGCTTATGAACCTGAGTTATGGAAGCTTGTATGTGATGGTTACTACACAGAATCTCCCTCTTTGCAAGAACAACAGTGGAATGCCAAGGCAAAATGCATGATATGTAACAGTCTTCATAACAAGGATCTTGATTCAATAATGGATTTAATTTTGCAAAATTAATCTGGAATAAATTTCATCTCATGCATGAAGGAGACACTAGTGGATGCATTATCAAGAAGGAGAAGATAAACAATAAGAAGAAGAAAAATTCCTTTCAAAATTAAAAAGGTCAATCAAATGAGATACCTGCTAGGGTGAATGGAGAGTACCATGAATAAATTACAGTTGAGGAAAAATCCAAACTTGACACAGACTTGATTGAAATAAAAATATTGAAGAATGAAAACAAAAACCTTAAGGCACTAGTGCAGATATGTTATGAGAGAGAATATGAAGTTAAGGAAGAAATTGTTGGCATAAAGGCACAACTTGAAGAAGCAAGGAAATTAGAAGGCACTCTGCTACAACAAATAAGAGAGAAAATTCTGGAATGTGGAAGATTGGAAGAAGAGGTGGTAAGCCTGAGGATGAAATCAAAGAAGGCCCAAATTGAACTAATTATGAATATTCCACAAATGAAAAGCTCTAGACAGTTGGACCAAATTCTAAATGCTAAAAGGTCTCCTCTCATAAACGTTGGGATAGGCTATGAAGGAGAAACCAGTAATTCCAAGGTAGAATATAATAAGAATATCATTTTTGTAAAAGTTGTAAAGGATAATGAAGCAGCTCAAAATATTCCTACAAAAGTAGAAGCCATCAAGAACATGATTTGTAAAGAAACAAACAGAAACAAGAAGCAACATGAAAGGATATAGACTGAGAAGAAGAAACAGTCAATTTCTAAAGGCTCATATGCTCCGAAGGATGAATTGAATAAATTCAAAAGATTTCAAAGGAGGATCCTTCCTCCTATGAGAAGTATCACTTGTTTTGATTTCCATAAACATGGACATACTGCGGCATATTGTAACACAAAGAAAATCCAGTCCAACCAACTAAATATGCAACCATTGAAAAGACTACCTCAAGCATACAAAAAGAGAAGATAATATATCACTAGGTACACAAATCATTTCCATGGCTACTGTTATGCATGCAATGATTTTGGACATAAACTTGTTGAATGTAAATTATGTTCAAAATGGAGCACAAAATATTGTGCATTAGCTCAAACGTACCTTGGTAAAGTAAGATGTTATGTATGCCACAAGCTTGGTCACAAAGCAAAAGACTGTAAGATGCCATATACATTCAAGAAATTTAGACAAATGATGGAATCCAATCAAATTAGACAAAACTGTGAATCAAAAAGAAGTGCAGACATTATGAAGAAACCCAATAAATTATGGAAGGAAAAGAGAAAGGGGGGAGTCTGTTACTTCAATAACATAATGAAACCAACATAGTTTCAGGGGGAGCTACTCTAGGAAGCAACACAAATATCCAGGCAGTAATAGATAAGAAGCAACATCCCAGGGGGAGAAAAGTTCATAAAATGTCCCCATAAAAGTAGTCTAAGAAGAGCTCCTTGGAATAAGAACAACTAAAAGTTCAGGAAGGGAAAGGACAATTCCTCTGACAGAGAACTATAGAGGAGGAAGGATACCTAAAGCATTCAATAGCCAACAGGTTGATGGAAGGAGAGAAGGAAACAAGCAGCTATGGTGGTAGAGGGAACATAAACCATGAACATGTAAGATAAGAAGACAACAACACACTAAGTGATGAATGGTTGAAATCACAAAAAAATATGTTTCAAGCTATAGAACTAGAAATATCCATAGAGGATGATCACACTGTGCATCACACTGCAAGTGTTCACAATGAAACCAAATTAAGAAGGAAGAGTAAGAGAAATGTTTATCGTCATTATATCATTACATCATTCATCAATAGAAGGTCAACTTGGAGGAAAGTAGTTAAATGAGTGATAAAGCTATGAGTTGTCTGCCCTTTTAGTTTCCATGTAAATAAATTGAAGATGTCTTCCTGAAGATCATTATGTTAGAACAATTGAATTGTATATACAGAAGCAATGATTTTGGTAAAAACAGAATGAAAAAATAAGCAAAAGGTAAATGATGCTAGAATCAGATTCTGTATATTGATGATTTTTGTTGAGAACAGTGGAGAGCTCAATAGTAGAAACTATGGAGGTCGTCTTAACTATGGGTCTATGTGCAAGCTAAAGTGAATCTACTGCATAGGTTATCAATTAGTACTTGGAACAAGCAACCTGCCTATCAGTAGAATACCAAGTGTTATTAGTGGAGAAGTGGTACGATACAGGCCCTCGGGATTGGAGTATTATGGAATAAGTACATCAAGGTAGTATTCCCAGTGATTATCAGCATTATAGTATATGTCTATTAAGCTCTAGCTGCTTTGATTATTAAAAAATATTTTCTAATTATAAATATTGGAGAATGTCGAGCTGCATTATTAAAGCATGGAAAGGTCAATGAAAATTCCAAATGATCATTATCTTGTTTGCATTTGAAGTGTTATATTGATCATTGAAGCAATATCTATTCTTAGATATAACTGCATGCCTTCCTCAAGTAAGTACGGATATATATTCAAGGCCTTTTTCTGAAGATCATTCATAAAACTGTGTGAGGTCTGTTTGCTTTGATTTCAATTAAATAACTTGAAGATGTTTTGTTGAAGATCATTATGATAGAACAGTTGAATTATCTGAAGTATGAAGAGCTAGTTATGTTAATATTACTATTGAAGCTCAAGATTATTTTATTGATTCATCTAAATCCTACTTCAGTAGAAAGGATTGTTGGTATTTCACCATTGTAGAGAGTTTAATCATTGACATACATACCCCCTTATGTCATAAATAAAATTGCATAGTTGATAACTGAGATTGACCAATGCAATGAATGTATCTAGCCTCAAGGGTTTGTTTTGAAAATACTTTGTACAGTATTAAAGTCATTTGGTCTGTTAGATTGAAAGATATTGTCTAATATTACAATAAGTTGTCAGTTTTGGTTTGATTCATTGTTCACATCAGCTTCAAGAAATTTTGTCTTGTACTAATTATATCTTCAGAATTCTGGCACATATCACCACTATCAAGCAGTAGGGGACAAAAATATAGAACATTCTATGGTGACATGCCTTCCAGCATTATCATGAGTTTGGGATAGCATCAATTTGTTGTGTATATTCATGCAATCTCAATGATTTTCAAAGTGTTCTCTCAACAAGTATTATACACCAGTCTGGAGCAGCAAGGTGTAAAGATAGAAGGAAGAAGGCCTATACACAACTCAGAGAGAAGTAATGAAAATATGGAAACTACATTGAAAAAATGTGTAATGTTGGACATTGGATATACCAACGCTCCCCATGTGTTTCGCGACATGGACTAACCGCCTCTCCTGGATCCTTATCTATGGTGATGCGATTGTTGACTAACACCTACGGGTTTTGGTCTAATGGAAATCATGATTCCCAACATGTAACCCTTTGCCATTGATGTCAAAGAGGGAGGAAAAGTAAGCAAACGAAGAAAGACACTTCTCAGAATGAAAGGGGGAGGAGGTCTCGGAGGAAGTGTTGGAGTGTTGGAGGAAGTGTTGCCATCAATGCCAAAGGGGGAGACTGTTGGAAATATTTTCATTGATGGAAAAGGTGCACAAAGGAGCATCACCAGAATTATCAATAAGGCAAAGGAGCAGAGAAGCAACAACAATAAGGAAAAGAAGCAAATCAGGAAATAATGTAGTAAAAGAGAATAAAAGAGAGGGAGACGAGCATCTGAGAGGGAAGAAGTAGCATTAGACCATCAGCAAAGGCAAAGGAGCAGAGAGGAGAAACTTTATAATCAAAGGAGCAAAGGTAGCAAAGGAAGCAAAGGCAGCAAAGGAGAAAAGGAAGCAAAAAGGAAAAGGTAGAAAAGGCAACAAAGAAGCAAAGGCAACAAAGCAAGTTAAGATAGAAAAGGAGCAAAGGCAGAGTCATGAACATGCTGGGCAGAGTCATGAACGTGATGGGTAGAGTCATGAATGATAAGCGGGTCAAGTCATGAAAGGTAAGCGGGGCAAGTCGTGAACATGGGAAAAGTCGTGAATGAGTCAAGTGTTCTACGAACAACAAGAAAGAAATGAACGGACACAACCAAAGAAGAAAAGTCGGCAAACCGAAGTAAAAATACTATGAGGACCTTTGGATCTGGGCATAGATAAATGACAAAGATTAAATCGCAAACCCAGGGGTATTTCGCACTTTGGTGATTTTATTGTTTATGTTTAAAGACACTCCATGGTAAGCTATTTTATTTGCGATGCGAAGCAGATCAGAAAAGGAGTAGTGAGGATCATTATATCTTCGTGAGATCAACGGTGGAACTTAAATCGAACCCAATGGTATATTGCACATCGGCGATTTTTTTGTTTAGTGCTAACACTTCGCACGATTAGTTATCTAAGTCGTGATGCGAAGTGTGGGCGAAGAAAATATGACATTGAAGTGACATGGATATGATGTGGCAGTGACGTGGCAGATGATGTGGCCCCGGCCCCACAAATCGTAGGTAATTAATGATGACATGGCAAGGTGACGTGGTGGTGACATGGCAGGGTGAAGTGGCATGATGACGTGGATCTAGCCCACATACCACACATCGCATATCGCAAAAGGTAAGAGATACTTGTTATTGCTATAAGCTAAAACTTATGAAGTGTGATAAAGAGGAGTGGACGTGATCGAGCTTCAAAGCTAAATTCTAGAGAATTTAAAGTTCGGCACGGGACCCATGCATACCGCACATCGCAATTGGTGATTATTATAGTTATGTGTTAAGACTTCGCAAGTTATATGTTTTAAGGCGCGACGTGCGATAAGGAGTTCGTTGCGATTTGCGAAATCGCAGAATCACAAGTATTACGAAATCTGTAAATTGGTAAAATTGCGAAGTGCGATAAAGAGGCCCGAATGCGATGTAATTTCAAAGGTGAAATCCAAAGGATTTCAAATCCTTATGTAAACCTTTTTCTGTGTTAAATCGCATTGGAGGAGGAAAAGGGGATTATAACGTAAAATCTAGAATGTCGAAGTGCAAAGTGCAATTTGTGAAGCGGACGCGATGTGGCTCAGAGGTGAATATTAATATATTTTAGGTCCAAGGTTTAATGTGTTTGCTTAGGTTTTAAGAAAAACATGGAAGCGGAGGTCATCTTGGGTTACAAAGGAAAGGCTTGAATGCATGAAAAAGGATACAGAGCTCGTGCATAATAGTGTTATGCGGTTGCGGCCGTGAGTTAAGTAGAAAGGGTGAACACAAGAGAATGGACTCGGGTAGAGAGACCCGACAATGCATACAAAGAATGTTGAACGTTGCGGTTAAATATAATAGGAAGAGTCGGGAAAAAGAAGGGTATAGTAGCACTGTTTGAAATGTAATAACTGGGTCAAGTTGAGCTAAGATAGTAATGTTGTAGCACAGTTCGAAATATAATAGCAAGTAGAGAAGACAAAGGACAGCAGGCAGAGAATAAAAGATGAACGGAAAAGAAAGAAGCTAAAAGGGCTGAATCGAAATATTATTGTAACTGTAAATGTAAATTCATTAATTATTTTATATTTTCTGTGATGCAAAGGAAAGTCTCTGTAGGCATAAGAAAAACTCCATGAGTGTTGTAATGATTATTTCTAATGTAATAACTTGAACTGAAGTGTAAGGAATCAAATGGGTGGAAGGCAAGTAGTCATGCCTATTCACTTCATATTCCCATAAAGAATGCAAACAGTCATGAAGTTATCTGTATAAAATAGGTAATATCCATGTGCAGAAGGTTACAAAAAGAGAGAGAGAGAGAGAGAGAGAGAGTGCAGAAGAATTGAAGAGAATTGAAGATTATTAGAAAGCTGCAGAATGGAAGAGAGTAGAAGAATATAAGAAAGCTGCAGAAGGTTGGAGAGTGAAAGGATAAGAGAGGAATGATAGAGATGTTGTGCATATCAGGAGCTGATATGAAGCAGATATGAAGGCTGAAAAGGAAGCAGTGAAGAAGGAGTAAAACGGAGTTGGTATCCAGTTAAATCAAGATATGATTTTATTGTAGTGTGAGGGAGTTGGTGCTTCCACATCAAGTTGTAGCTTGATATATGTCTAGTTGTAGCTGGTCGAGGTAGGAGCCTCCTATGGGTTGTAGCCTACAGATAAATATATGGGATTTGGTGCTTCTGTTTCAAGTTGTAGCTTGATAGATGTCCAGTTGGAGCTAGTTGAGGTAGGAGCTTCCTGTGGTTGTAGCCTATAGAAAAACACATGGGAGTTGGTACTTCTATTTCAATTTTTAGCTTTATAGATGTCCGGTTGGATCTAGTTGAGGTAGGAGCCTCCTGTGGATTGTAGCCTACAGAAAATAGATGGGAGTTGGATCTTCCTTGCAAGTTGTAGCTTGCAAAATTTGAGGTATTAGCCTCCTGTAGGTTGGAGCCTACAGAAAATTAGTGGTGAGAGGGAGTTGGAGCTTTCCTTTGCACCACAACAATAATAAGATGTGGGTTTTTCCCTTATAATTTTCCACATATATATGTTGTCTATGTGCTTGATTATTATGTGTTAATGTGATGTTTTAAGTTGCTTAATTACCTGCTCTACACACATTAAGTTTTTTGATTCATTATGTATTAAGCTGCTTATGAACTGAAGGTGTAATTGAGTTGAATTAAAAGAGTTTTAAATGTCCATGAATGTACTAAATTGATTCACCCCACACCCCCCCCCTCCCTCTTAGTTTAGCTAAGAGTTCATCAAAAAGGGATTTGCTAAAGTTGTGATAGAAAATACACTAAAGGTCATAATTGTGCTGAGAAGAAATTATTTTACATAGATTGTGAAGAGGAGGAAGAAACTGAACAAGAAATTTCAAAAGAAGAGGATATACACAAGGAATAAGCCTTAGAGAAAGAATAAATGAGTCGACCATATTGTGTAATGCATTGGCAAGAATTACCACTCCTCAAACTCTCAAGATAGAAGGACATGTCAAGAAGAAAAAGGTAATAGTGTTGATTGATTGAGGTAGTACCCATAATTTTATTCATTGTAAGGTAGCTAAGGAATTGAATTTATTCCTATACCCAACACCATAATTTCAAGTGATGGTTGCAAATGGAGGAACTATAAATGGCTCCAGAAAATGCCATAATATCAAGCTAGCCATTGGGGAATATGTATTGAATAGCCCAATGATTTCCATTCCAATGGGAGGTGTTGATGTTGTACTAGGAGTACAATGGTTACAATCTTTGGGATGGTGGCTTTTAATTTTCAAGAAATTTTCTTGAAATTATTTTCTGAAGGAAAGAAAGTCGAATTACAGGTTATCATAGGGAAGCTGAGAAAGATAATAAGATCTAATGTCATGATAAAGCTTCTGAAGAAATAAAAATGATGATTAATTGCACAATTATGCTCACTAGAAGTTCCAACATCAAAATCATCTATTTCTCGAGATCTCCAAAAAGTATTGGACAATCATTCCAAGGTGTTTGAAACTCCCGAAGGACTCCCACCTATTCGTGATCATGATCATGCTATTCATTTGATTCCAGGAAGTGTTCCTCCAAACATCAGGCCTTACAAATATCCTTATGTCCAAAAGAGCGAAATTGAACGTATGATTGCAGAAATGTTAGAGGTTGGTATAATTCAACCTAGTCAAAGTTCTTCTTCTGCTCCAGTTATATTGGTTCACAACAAGGATGGATCATGGCACATGCGTCCAGATTATAGGGAGCTCAATAAGCTCGCTATTAAATATAAATTTCCCATTCCTGTGATTGATGAATTACATGGAGCAATTTATTTTATGAAGTTGGATCTTCGTTCAGGATATCATCAAATTAGAATGAAGACTGAACATATTACGAAAATAACATTTCAAACTCATGAGGGTAATTATGAATTTTTGTTTATTCCTTTTGGCCTTACCAATGCACCTTCTAAATTTCAAGGGTTGATGAATTCCATTTTCAAACCCTATCTTAGAAAATTTGTGTTAGTATTTTTTGATGATATACTAATCTACAGTAGGTCTTGGAAGGATCATGTTCAACATGTTGAAAGGGTGCTCAAATTATTTGAGGAGAAACAATTATATGCAAAAACCTCCAAATGTTTGTTTGGAGTACAAGAGGTGGAATATATGGGTCATATTGTATCTCACAAGGGTGTTAAGGTAGACCCTAACAAAATTAAAGCCATTAAGGAATGGAAAGTCCCCACAACCATAAAGAAATTGTGAGGATTTCTCGAGTTAACAGGGTATTATCGCAAATTTGTTAAGAATTATGGGAGAATAGAAGCACCTCTAACAACATTATTGAAGAAAGATGCATTTTCATGGACTCCTGAAGCAACTAAGGCCTTTGAACATCTTAAAGAAGCAATGTGCCTAGCACCGGTCTTAGCTATGCCAGACTTCACAAAAAAATTTATTGTGGAATGTGATGCCTCAAGAAATAGAATTGGTGTTGTTTTAATGCAAGAAGGAAGACCCATTTCTTTTGAAAGTCATCTAATCAAAGTAAAGTTTTTACAGCAAGCTATTTATGATAAGGAAATATTGGCAATACTACATGCACTAAAGAAATGGCAACCTTACCTAATGGGAAGACACTTCAAGGTAAAAACTAATCGTGATAGTCTTAAACACTTTTTTGAACAAAGACTATCTTCAGAAGAGCAGCAAAAATGGGTTACAAAGATGTTGGGTTATGACTTTGAAATCATCTACAAAAAAGGGAAGCTAAATGTTGTTGCAGATGCACTCTCAAGAAACGATGAAGAGGCGAGAGCATTGCTCTGTACCATTTCTATTATCCAACTAGATTGGATAACCGAAGCAAGGGATGAATGGAAGAAGGACAAAGAAGTGTGGACACTCATTCAAAAGTTGCAGCAAGATCCTAGTACATATGATACATTTAGTTGGAAATTTTATTCTTTATGGTACAAAGATTACTTATCTATTTTTAATAATTCCCAACTAAAACAAAATATTCTTTTGGAATTGCACACTTCTCCTTTAGGAGAACACTCGGGATTTTTAAAAAATTACCACAGGGTGAAGAAATATTTTTTTGGGATGGCCTTAAATCTGATATTCAAAAGCTTGTGGTGGATTTTTTGGTTTACCAACGAAATAAAGTTTAGAAAATTAAGACCTCGGGTCTTCTACAGCCTTTATCCATTCCAAGTCAACATTGGGAGGAGATTTCAATGCATTTTATCATAGGTTTACCTATGTCCAAAGGAAAGAGTGTCATCATGGTGATAGTTGATAGACTTACCAAGTATGCACACTTTTGTGCATCATCTCATCCATTTAAAGCAAGTAAAGTTGCTACTGCTTTTACGGAAACAATTCAAAAGCTACATGGAAACCTAAAGATTATTGTAAGAAAAAAAGATGCCATTTTTACTGGAAATTTTTGGACGAAATTATTTTCTTTTTTGGGTACTCAAATAGCTCATACCTCATCTTATCATCCTCAATTAGATGGAAAAACTGAGATAGTGAAAAAATGTTGATGCAGGAGCATCCGGACTTAGCCAACAATGTGAATGGATTTTCGCAAGTTGTGGCTAATATGAGGAAAACTTCATTTCCTAAGTGGTCAAACCAAAATTTACCAAGAGGGTTGTATCTCTCGAATTTGCATTTATTTAAAATTTGTAATAATTCATACAGTTGTATTATGAGTAATGTTAGCATAGGTGTGCATTGAGACTTTAGAATAGGGATTAGGATGATAAAAATAAAGATTGAGTTGTTACATTGTTAGATTTGATCCACAAAAGAAGGAAACAGAAATGTAATGAATAATATAGATAGCGAGGGAGTGAGACAATATATATATTGGATTTTGAGGACAGAGAAAGACAGAGGTCAAAAACTGGATATTTAAGCTAGAGAGGGTGAGAGCTTGTGAGTTCAATTTTAATAGAATTTGATTGAAGTTTGTTGTGAAAACTCACATTTCCTGAGTGTTATATTCCATCGAAACCCTTTGAAAAGAAATTATATATATATTATACTGTGGGTTTTATTTTCTACGTTTAATGGTGTTAAAAATTGAATAGATTGGGTGTCTGTTACTGAGAGCATGCATTTTAAGTTATTATGCTCGATTTATCAAAAGAGCTAGACCAGTGTATATCTAAACCTCATTCCATATAGAAATTGGGTCTTAATGTTGAAGGCGGTTTTTAAAGCCCCCAATGGTTTTATCACACAGCTTGTGGGTAGTTAGTGGTAATTTGTTGAGTCCATGTGATACACCTCATCAAATGACACGTATATGCACAAAACCACTTTTATCGCACGCCTTCAAAAATGTTAAAGGTTGGGTTAGTTTGAATGCGATCACCGTCAGATCAAGGAGTTAATTAAAGTGGGATGCGATGATCGTTAGATTCAGGGAGGTTCGTTTCTTTGATGGTAATGTGTGAAGGACGAGATTTGATGGGTCAACGAGTTGACCACATTTTATTATTTTATTAAATGGTTCACTTTTATATAGATCGACATTGATTTGGTTTCCTATGTTTATATATTTTGAAAGGAAGTTGAAAAGTATATAAAGGATTCCACTTATATATGAACGTGTTTTTAGTGAGCACATTAAATAAACTGTGATTTGTTAAGGTAACCCGACATCATTTGGTATCAGAGAAAATTTTGCAGATTGCGTTATTTTACAAAATTCCACCAAGAAGATGCGTAGGAATAGGACGAGGACAACCGGCAGCAAATGTAGTTTTGCTGGAAGAGGTATGACATCTTCGAACATGGATGGAAGTTATGGAAACAACCTAGAGATGAGCACCTGATGAAGGAGGTGCCAGTGATGCTGAGGAATCATTCGAAGAATAAGAAGAATAATATAGTGAAGCAGCTAAGGTATTGAAGTTGTTGGTGAAGGAAACTGGGAGACCAAAGGTGGATATACCTATGTATGAGGGAAATCTCAATGTAGAAGTATTAATGGAAGGGATCAGTTCACTAGATATGTACTTTGACTTTGAAGAAGATGAAGACAAAAGGAAAGTGAAGATTGCAGCTACCAGATTAAAAGGCCTTGCAGCTATTTGGTGGGAAGAATTACAACTATCCAGACAGAGAAAAGGAAAACCTAGAATCAAACAATGGGACAAGATGGAGAGCAAATTAAAAGGTAAATTCATGCCCAAGGATTATCAATTAAATATTTTTAAGTAATTGCAAAATTTGAAGCAAAAGGGAACGACAGTGAAAGGATATACAGAGGAGTTCTATAAATTGAATATTAGAGCTGGATGTGTAGAGGATGATGTGGAGAAAGTAGCCAGATATATAAATGGTCTGAGGTATGATATTCAGGATGAGATAATTTTACTAAATCTAAAGACAATTGAGGATGCTTATCAGGAAACCTTGAAAGCAAAAGAGAAGATACATAGGAAGAAAAACCAGAAGAACCAAGGTAAGGGTTCTGTGAGAGGTATAGGAGCATTTAAACCTAGATTTCAGCACTCCCAGAATGAAATAGGAAGCTCAAGTAGCATACCACCATAAAGAGGAGACTCTGGTCGAGGAAGATTTGTACCGAGAGGTAGAGACTGAGGAAGAGAAATTCGGTGCTATACATGTGGTGAATGGGGACATGGGTCATGGGATTGTCCTCATAATAAATCAACAACTCAAAGAAATGTAAATGTTGCTGAAGCAAGGGAGGAAATTCCTCAGGATAAAGGAAAAGAAGAACCACCCGAAGCAGGAGAATCTTTGTTATTGAAAAGGGTATTGCTTAAACCAAAAAAAAAGCAGAAGAGCCAACTCATAGAAAGAATCTATTCAGAACAATATGCAATTCTAAAGGTAAATGTTGCAAAGTGGTAATTGACAGTGGTAGTACTGACAACCTTGTTTCTATAGAAATGGTAGACAAGTTGGGATTAGAAAATATAGTACACCCTACTCCATATAAGGTATCATGGTTGCAAAAATTCCATCATATTATTGTGACAGAACAATGTAAGGTAGAGATCCAGATTGGCACTTACAAGGATGTTATATTATGTGATGTAATGCCAATGGATGTATGTCACATATTATTGGGAAGACCTTGGTAGTTTGATTGGAAAGCTATACATGATGTCAGAAGAAACACTTATACCTTGGAGAAGGATGGAAACAAACACACACTTCTACCATTGAAGAATGAAGCTGACAAAGGAACATCAGGAAATAGTGTTATGTTGATGAGTGGAAAAGAGTTGTTGCAAGAAATCGAAAAAGATGAAGAAATGAATTTTGTTGTCATAGGGAAACCTAAGGTAATTTTGACTTCCACAAACTTAGATGATTTATCTGAAGAAATCCAAACTTTTTTGGATGATTTTGCTGATATTATTGTGGATGAGTTGCCAAATGCATTACCACCAATCAGGAGTATTAGCCATCACAATGATCTAATACCTATAGCAAGTTTTCCAAATAAAGCAGCATATAGATTAACCCCTCAAGAAAATGCAGAAGTTGGAAGACAAGTACAGGAGTTGATGGATAAAGGGTTGGTAAGAGAAATCCTTAGTCCATGTGATGTACCAATAGTACTCAATCCAAAGAAAGGTGGAGAATGGCGTATGTGCACAGATTCCAGAGCCATAAATAAAATCACCGTCAGGTATCGTTTTCCTTTACCACGAATGGATGATTTAATGGATTGTTTGAGTGGATCAATATATTTTACTAAGATATATTTGAAGATTGGTTATCATCAGATAATAATTAGATAAGGGCATGAATGGAAGACTGCATTCAAAACAAACAGTGGATTGTATGAGTGGTTAGTGATGCCTTTTGGACTCACTAATGCACCTAGCACATTCATGAGATTGATGAATGAAGTATTAAGAGAATATGCAAGAAAATTTGTAATTGTTTATCTTGATGATATTTTAATTTTTAGTCTAAGTAAAGAAGAGCATTTAGAACATCTAAAATTGGTTCTGAAAACTTTGCAGAAAGAGAAACTGTTAATAAATATGAAGAAATGCAATTGTATGAAAGAAAAGTTAATTTATTTGGGGTTTGTAGTTTCTAAAGAAGGTCTGAAAATGGATCCAGAGAAAGTCCAAGCCATTTGGAACTGGCCAACTCCCAGAAACATCTTTGAGGTAAGAAGCTTTCACGGTCTTGGAAGTTTTTATAGAAAATTTATCAGAATTTTTAGTCGGATTTGTGCACCAATTATTGAAACAATCAAAGAGACAAATTAGCCATTCAAGTGGAGTTGCAATTGGAGCAGTTTTAAGTCAGGAACAGAGACAAATAGCATATTTCAGTGAGAAATTGAATGAAGCTAAGAAAAAATATTCCTCTTATGATAAAGAATTTTATGCTATTGTGCAAGCTTTAAAAAAATGGAGACATTATTTGTTACCCAAGGAGTTTGTATTGTATTCTGACAATAATGCATTACAATTCATAAATAACCAACCAAAATTGAACCAGAAACATGCCAAGTGGGTAGATTTTTTACAGAGTTTTACCTTTGTAATTAAGCATACAAGTGGTAAGTTGAACAAAGTCGTTGATGCCTTGAGCAGGGTAAATTTTATTGTGCAAGAATAAAAGTTGGTGTTGTGGGATTTGAAGAAATGATTGATATGTATAAAGATGATGTAGAATTCAAAGATATTTATGCAGTTATACAAAATCTAGTAGTTCATAATAGAAGCCAATGGTTGGATTATCTTATCCAAGGAGGTTTGATATTCAAAAGTAACAAATTATGTATTCCTAAGTGTTCTATGAGGGAAAACATAATCAAAGAGAAACACAGTGGAGGATTGTCTAGACATTTTGGACAAGATAAGACTTTTTCTCAGGTAAATGATTTTATTACTGGCCAAATATGCAAACAGATGTTAATAAATTTGTTAAGAAGTGTAGGATCTGTTAGCATGCTAAGGGGAGAAGCCAAAATACTGGATTGTACCAGCCATTACCAATATCAAACTGAACATGGGATACAGTTAGTATGGATTTTGTTTTGGGTTTACCAAAAACTCAAAGAGGAAATGATTCCATTTATGTTGTGGTGGATAGGTTTTCTAAAATGGCTCATTTCGTTGCTTGTAAAAAGACTAGTTATGCAACACATATTGCTAATATGTTTTTTCAGAAGTTGTAAGGTTACATGGATTGCCTATAAGTATTGTGTCTGACAGGGATACAAATTTTATTGGGCATTTCTGGAGAACTCTTTGGAAGAAACTAGGTACTAACCTTAGTTTCAGCTTAGCATATCACCCTCAAACAGATGGGCAGACAGAGGTCGTAAAAAGAAGCCTCGGAAACATATTGAGGAGTTTAGTGTATAAAAATCCTAATCAGTGGGATTTAGCACTTGCTCAGCCTGATTTTTCTTATAATGATACCCCAAACCAGAGTACTGGGGTGAGCCCAATCCAGATTGTTTTTGGGATGAATCCAAGAGGTGTGTATGAGCTTAGGAATTTGGGAAAACAAGAGGTAAGAAGTGCAAAGGCTGAAGAATTTTCAGAGCAGATGCAGAAACTACAGGAAGATGTTAAAAAAAAGTTGCAAGAAAGTAGTGGAAATACAAACAAAGAGTTAATATGAAGAGGAAAGAGAAGGAATTCCAAGTAGGAGATCTAGTCATGCTTTATTTGAGAAAATAAAGATTTCCTATTAAAACTTACAATAAATTAAAGATGAAGAAGATAGGACCATGTAAAATTTTGAGGAAATTTTCTTCAAATGCATATGAAATAGAATTTCCAGAAGGGATTGGAATATCACCCATTTTTAATGTTGCAGATTTGTACCCACACAGAGGAACAAAGGAGGAGCTACAAGAAGATTCCACAACAGAGGAAAATCAAACTTTAAATTGGAAAGACCAGATGCCAAAGAATGTCAAGGAAGAGGTAGAAGTTGTTCTGGAGAAAAGAGTATCCAAAAAAACCAGGGGACAGATTTATTTTTAGTATTTAGTCAAATGGAAGGGATAGCCACTAGAGGATGCCAGTTGGGTGACAGCAGCAGAGTTACAGAAGTATGGAGTCAATCCTGAAAGTTTGATAAATGATTCATTTCTTCCCTGGGAGTCTGATGTAGGAGCATCCGGACTTAGCCAGAAATGTGAATGGATTTTCACATGTTGTGGCTAATATGAGGAAAACTTCTTTTCTTACATGGTCAAACCAAAATTTACCGAGAGGGTTGGATCTCTCGAATTTGCATTTATTTAAAATTTGTAATAATTCATACAGTTGTATTATGAATAGTGTTAGCATAGGTGTGCATTGAGACTTTAGAATATGGATTAAGATGATAAAAATAAAGCTTGAGTTGTTACATTATTAGATTTGATCCACAAAAGAAGGAAACAGAAATGTAATGACTAATATATATATATATATATATATATATATATATATATATATATATATATATTGGATTTTGAGGACAGAGAAAGACAGAGGTCAAAAACTAGATAAATAAGCCAGAGAGGGTGAGACCCTATGAGTTCAATTTTAATAGAATTTGATTGAAGTTTGTTGTGAAAACTTGCATTTCCTGAGTGTTATATTCCATTGAAACCCTTTGAAAAACAATTATATATATATGGTACTGTGGGTTTTATTTTCTGCGTTTAATGGTGATAAACAATGAATAGATTGAGCATTCATTACTGAGAGCATGCATTTTAAGTTATTGTGCTCGATTTATCAAAAGAGCTAAACCGATGTATATCTAAACCTCATTCCATATAGAAATTGAGTCTTAATGTTGAAGACGGTTTTGAAAACCCCAAATGGTTTTATCACACAGCTTGTGGGTAGTTAGCGGTGATTTGTTGAGTCCATGCGATACACCTCAGCAAATGACATGTATATGCACAAAACCAATTTATCGCATGCCTTCGAAAACATTAAAGGTCGAGTTAGTTTTAATGCGATCACCGTCAGATCAAGGAGTTAATTAAAGTGGGATGCGATGACCATTAGATTTAGGGAGGTTCGTTTCTTTGACTGTAATGTGTGAAGGACGAGATTTGATGGGTCAACGAGTTGACCACATTTTATTATTTTATTAAATGGTTCACTTTTATATAGATCGGCATTGATTTGGTTTCCTATGTTTATATATTTTGAAAGGAAATTGAAAAGTATATAAAGGATTCCACTTATATATGAACCTATTTTTAGTGAGCACATTAAATAAATTGTGATTTGTTAAGGTAACTCGACATCAAATGTTTGGAAGGATATCTTCGTTGTTTTGTATCTGATAAACAAACATAATGGGTCAAGTGGTTACCTCTAGCTAAATGGTGGTATAACACTTCCTTCCATATTGTAGCAAAAATGACCCCATTTATGGCACTTTATGAATATCATCCACCATCCATCACATCATCTTTAAGAGAAAATTCTAAGGTTCAAGCAGTGGAAGATCACATCGAGCATCGACAACAAGTTCTCCGAGTCTTAAAAGATAACCTAAATTTGGAAAAAATCGAATGAAACAACAGGCAGATCATCATTGTAGCAAGAGAAGTTTTGATGTAGGAGACCAAGTATTTTTATGACTACAACCATACAAACAAATGTCCCTCAAGCAAGCTAATAAGGATAATAAATTATCGCCAAAGTACTATGGTCCTTACAAGGTGTTGCAAAAGATTGGTAATATGGGATACAAATTGGAGCTTCCATCTTCTTCATGAGTGTATCCAAATTTCCATGTTTCATGCTTAAAGAAGGTTATAGGTGACAAACTTCCAGTTCAAACAATATTTCCAGAACTTGATCAGGAAGGAAAAATCATATTTGAACCTAAAGCAATCACGGAAACAAGAACTCAATAGCTATGAAATCGATCAATTTGGGAGTATCTCATCAAGTGGAAGAACTTAAACAATGAAGATTCTACATGGGAGGATGAGAATTTTATTCAGAAGCATCCAGAGCTACTCAAGCGTTGAGGACAACACTTTTTTGAATGAGAGGGGAATTTTAGGTCCCTATATTACTAGTGTAGTCCCTTATTGTTATTTTTGAACCCCTGTAACCCCCATATTTTTATTATTGTGCCCTTACATTATTATTTTTAAGTCAACTGGGATTATATTGTGACCCCATGGACTCCTATATATAGAAGGAGGTTTTTTCATTTTTATCATCCAAGAATTGTTCATTTATGTAATGTAAAGGAGGTTTCCCCATCGAAGTGCCTTATTTCTAAGGCGTTGATCTCTCTTTTCTTATATTTTTAGAGTTGGTTTCATAACAACACCACAGTGGCTCATCCTACCCAATAAAGTGGTTTATGAGCCCTACAACAAGAACCAAAGTGGTTTTTCGACTTACTTACCAAGCACTAAGTTGTTTATCGACTTTCTCAACATGCACTTAATGATTTATTAGGTTTTTTGGAAAGAACTAGGTGGTTCAACCCTCCACCTAACCTCTCACTGGCCATACATGCTTAGACACATATAGTCCAAGGACTTATCAACACCATATAGGGAATTTTCATCCTAATCTCTGATGCAAAAGCATCAAACCATCCTTAATTAAAATTGGAATTCAATGTTGCGGAAGAAGAGACGTGGAAAACCATTTGTAAATGGGGGCTAATTTCCATGAAATATAGCTAAAATTATGCAATCGATATGTTTCTAAAAGATTTGATTTGTTTTAATTATCTGCCATGTAATTAAACAGAGAGATCTCAGGGGTTAGTTGAGAGATTTGTGGAAGAAAATCATGGATCTTAGATGATCCACTCGCTTTGTAATTCCTTTATAAACGAAGTCTGTGTTGTATGATAGAGGGGGTATCATAATGTAGCCACAGGGAGAATTTTTGATTCAAGCCAGAGTGGCCTTAGACTGTAACTCGAGCTCAGGGAAATAATGGAATTTGTGTGTTTTTATATATCTAGGAATAATCTGGATTTTACCATATCTGTGTGTTATTTAATTTTGATTTCTTATGCATATATATATCTTTCTTATTTCAACCCTGTTATCGATAAACTGTGTGAGTAAGAGTGGGGAGAACGAAGTTCCTATGAACTTCATTGTAGATCTAAGTATGGCAAAACGGGAGTTATTAAGACACGATTTATTGATAAATAATAAGCCGTGTGCGGGTGGACGGTCGTGATCAAGTCGACATCGAGAGGTGGACGGATGAGATCTCATCGCATTAGCCTCAAGCTAGTTAGGGCACATCACCATCGGAAATTGTTATATTTATTTATTAATACTTTTCATGAAAATTAATTTAAGTTGTGATGCGATGAAGAGGAGCCACATGTCGGCATAGCGATCAAGCGCATATCACACATCGCATGCGATCTAGGGAGCAACTAATAGCGGAATGATAAATCAGCGAAATGCCGAAGTGTGATAGGCTTTGGGTAGAAATGTTGCGATGTGACATTGTCATCGCATTTTTGCATTGGCATATTTATTTTTTATGTTTAAAGTTAATTGTTATAAGCCGTGACATGCGATATTTTAAATTCTGCGATGTATATTGTTTGGGAGCCGATTGCGATCTGTTTAAAACTGCTGAAGCAGCGATAAAGTGACCCGCTGTTGAGTTTATGTGGGACATAACCCACAGGTCTACATGTATTCTGTAATTATACAATTTGATGCATCAAAGTGGTATCAGAGCAGAAAAATATTTTTCGTGCAAAGGAGGTACAAATATGTCGAAGATTGGTAAGCATGTGGTCTTTATATTTTTGGTGCAGGTAGTGGAAAAAGAAGGTGTGAATATTTGTAGCAACCTAGAGCCAGAAGTGCCCAAATGGTTCTAGAGGAGAGAACAAGAGAGATGTCGAAAGGTTGAGCTCAAAGGAGAGAAACTTAGTGAGGTATCGTGTAGTAGGGAGGACTTCTTATTGCAGAGGTTTTGTTGCAGCTCACGAATGTTGTTATGGAAAGATCACGAAGGAAATTCCACGGCGGATGTGAGTAGAATTGCTAAAGAAAATGACTTGGTACTAATGGCAAGTAGCAGACTTGTTACAGAGATCAAGAAGGCATATGACCAGGAGGTCATAAAATTTTTGTACCTTGGGAGTCTTATGTAGTAGCATCAAGCCATCCTTAATTAAAATTGGAATTCAATGCTACGGAAGAAGAGACGTGGACAACCGTTTGTAAATGGGGGATAATTTCCATGAAATATAGCTAAAATGATGGAGTCAATATGTTTCTAGAAGATTTGATTTGTTTTAATTATTTGCCATGTAATTAAACAGAGAGATCTCAGGGGTTAGTTGAGCGATTTGTGAGAGAAAATCGTGGATCTTATATGATCCACTCGCTTTGTAATTCCTTTATAAATGAAGTTTGTGTTGTATGATAGAGGAGGTAGCACAATGTAGCTGCAGGGCAAATTTGGGATTCAGGCCAAAGTGGCCTTAGACTATAACTCGAGCTCAGGGAAATAATGGAATTTGTGTGTTTTTAAATATCCAGGAATAATCTGGATTTCATCGTATCTATGTGTTATTTAATTTTTATTTCTTATGCGTATACATATCTTTCTTATTTCAATCCTGATATCGATAAATTGTGTGATTAAGAGTGGGGAGAACGAAGTTCCTATGAACTTCGCTGTAGATCAAAGTATGGCAGAACGAGATTTATTGAGACACGATTCTATTGATAAATAACAAGCAACGTGCGGGTGGACGGTTGTGATCAAGTCGACAATGAGATATGGACGGATGAGATTACATCGCATTGGCCTCAAGCTGGTTAGCGCACATCGCCATCGGAAATTGTTATATTTATTTGTTAAAAATTCACATGAAAATTCATTTAAGCTGCGATGCGATGAAGAGGAGCCACATGTCAGCATAGCGATCAAGCGCAGATCACACATCGCATACGATATGGGGAGCAACTAACGACAGAATGTAAATCAGTGAAATGTCGAAGTGCGATAGGCTTTGGGTTGCAATGTTGCGATGCGACATCGTCATCGTAGTTTCACATCGGCATATTTATTGTTAATGTTTAAAGTTAATTGTTATAAGCTGTGACATGAGATATTTTAAAATCTGTGATGTATATTGTTTGGGAGCTGATTGCGATCTGTTTAAAACGGTTGAAGCAGCAATAAAGTGACCCATTGTTGAGTGCTTTCAAGTTTATGTGGGTCATAACCCATAGGTCCACACATATTCTGTAATTATGCAGTTTTGCTGCATCAATCTCAAATAATTTCCCTCTATGTTGTTTATGCATTCCCTCGGTCTATTACATCTCATCACTACGAATCGACCTTTTGTTCTTTGTTGCTTTGTCTTTTTCTCTTTGTCAATCCCTTGTTCTCTTATTCTTCACTCCTATCCACTCATTATCTCTTTATTCTCTCTTCTCTCACATTATTTTCTCTTACTATCTCAACTATTGTCCTCCTCACTATGCTTCATGAGGAAGGGGATAGTATGGGCATTGTCCCCCACACAGTTACCCACTCCTAACTGCATTAACTGTAAACACAAGCTAGTCAGTGGTTAGGATGGCATTTGAGGGGTTAATGTGTTGGTTATGATTTTCCACAAGCCTTCCCACACAATCCACACAACCTTCCCCTTATAGCTCTATGTATTTTTTTCCCTCCTTTGTTGAGCCATCAATTCTATTTTCACATATATTTATATAAAATAAAATATTACACAATCACATATTCACATGCGAGTGTAGCAAAAAAGGTTATCAAGCGTGTAATGCTTTCTTTGACATTCTTATATAAAACACATTGACTAAATCTACACTAGCTTCATTTTTGTACAACTTCATAAGCTAACTCTCTATTCCTTCCTTAATGATTAAAAAACATATAATTTATATATATATTATTTTTTTTCCAATAAATTTCCACCCCACACTTATCTTAACCTTAATCCAAAACTAATACTTTTATCCTAAATAAATAACATATTTTCCAAAATCTTTATCCACCCCACACTTATCTTAACCTTAATCCAAAACAAATACTTTTATCCTAAGTAAATAACACATTTTCCAAAATCTTTATTTTGTATCCAAACAAAAACATATACTTCATCTCTTAATTTAAAGGGACTTTTGTTGACAAAAGCATCTTAACAAACGACATGTTTTTATATTCTTATAACACAAAGATATTCTAATGCCCAAAAATAATTTCCACATAATTAGATGTATAAACTAAAATTTATAATAAATATATTATAAAACTACACCACTTATAAAAATCCATACCATCTATCCCATCATTCATATTTGTACTACACCACTTATAAAAATCCATACCATCAATCCCATCATTCATATGTGTACCCTTAACCTAACCTTATAAATTTTTTCCACTTCCCCGACGTAATCATGAATGACATCATACATGAAACATTAGTTGGAGAGGATGGCTCTCGGATGTTTGTATTGAAAAGACCGCTAAAGCTTTACCCATAATATTAGAAGAAAGCCCATGTACGTCAGCCGTCGTACATTACTAACAAATTAATATTGTTGTCAAATTAAAGCTGGCCATTATGAAAGGTTAACTTCGAGTCACTTTTCTTCCAATAAAGAAACACAATGGGAACATCACATAGAGAATAATTCACACCACAAGAGGGCACTAAAAAGTAAAAAGGGTAAGAAAATAGCGAGGCTTATGCACTAAAAAAAATATTTATTTATGGAGTTTTTTTTAGTGCCATTTTTTGGAGTTTTGGTGTCTCAAAAAAATTGAGGTAAAATCTTGATTTCTGTTATTTAAATTGGTTTTTTGACAGTATATATGGATTTAGCACCCTAAAAAACTCCTAGAGCACTTTGATTGTGCAAGGTTACCCATCAAACTTCTATTTTCAATGAATTCTTGTAGAATTTTAGAGAAATTAAGCCAGAAAATTCCACCTAAAAAACCTTCAAAAAATCGCACTAAGACAACTCGATTTTTTACTAGCCAGAAAATCAATTATAATTTAGTTGTTAAATTAGGAATCAGATAATGGATTGAATCATTATTTTTATTTAATAAAAACTATGTTTTCTGGAATTATTTGTTTGTAGGTGGTAGATATGTCTCTAGATTTGAGATCATTACTCTATTTCTTTATGATAATGGAAAATGAGCTTTTAGCCAAACAAGAAAATTTAAAATAATTATATGATAGAGAGTCTATAAAAGCTAATTGTATGATAGAAAGTCTATAAAAGCTAAAAAATGTTAAATTTCTTTGAAAGAAAAAATATTAATTTTCATATTGAGGATAATTATTATTTACTTGTGTATACAAATATAAGTTGATTTATCATTAAAAATATATATTAAAATAGATAAATAAATATTGAGATATAGCTATATAATGAAAAACATATTAAAGAGAAAAAATGTTAATTAAAAACATATTATGGATGAAAAATTATTTTAAAGTATTGGAGAATTTTACTAATTCTTAATATGTACACTATAAAATATTTGGTGATATTAATGAAAAAATATTGAAACTTTTACTAATTTTATATAATATCTATAAAATGTTATTAATGGTTAAAGTAAAATAATTTTATCTTTTAAAATTTGGGTGAATCACTTTTAAAATAAATTGAAATTAGCGAATTCTTTTTAAGAAAAAATATGGAAAATTAGTCCATCACCAAAATTTATTTTCTAAATTTTTTCTTGAATGTTATTTTTTTAATATGAAAATTTAATTATAAATTAATTGTTAGTTAGTAGTGAGGAGGGTGATATTAATTTTTATATGTGAATGTAAGTTGACTTAGCATTGGTATTTTAAAAGATTGGAAAGCGAAGAACGAGCGCGAAGGATGGCTTCTAGGGTTTTTTCCATCGGCTCCCCTGACGCCATCACGAATCAGTTGTGCCCCGTTGCTCTTGGCAGCCAAAGGCATGCCGAACCTGCATTCCCTTGCAGGTTCCCTCATAGCTACGATTGTGTCGGCTGCATGAGAATCACAAACATAGCTCAGCAAAATATTCACTATGCCCTTCCGACCACAAAAAGAGACGACCACCTCCAAAATGTGCAGGACGAGGGTGCCCACGCAGACTGCTCTGCGTCAACTCCTCGTCTCGTCACATCAGGGAATCACATGCGAGACAGGCTCAGACAGTTGCAGACTGTGCTGACTCCTCAACAGCCCATCACTCCACCGTATTCCCCCTAGAACTTCATTTCTGGGAGGCCATTTGACAAAGCAACAAAACAAGCGCGATGAGACAACCCTGCAATGAAATGATCCATCTAGACTTGACACGAAAATATGCTCAAGCAGCCAGGAACCCCCAAATCCTCTACCCCATCTTTTCAAAATCATATTGCTCTCCTAACAGGAAAAACCATGCTACTTTGGGTACATTTCACGGACCTGGTGTGACACCTCTCAAAGACCCTTGAACTCGAGCTGGGGATTCCCTCCTCATCTCCATGACTTCTCCATGAAGGTAAACAACTTGAGGACACTTTCCCACTCTCCTTTTACAACATTGAAAAGGATGCTTCGGTGAATATTTCTCTCCGTCTACAGGGAAGAGGTGACGGGAAACGCTTAGCAACTAAGGGTTTCTCTTACAAGGACGTTGTCCATGCACAACCCCCCCATCAAGCTGCTCAACCCTCGAAGGCTCCCAAGCTTTTATTGGTAGACAAAATGGAGGAATTTCCCTCTCTAGAAATCTCCCACCCTAATCTTGAAGACCAGCATCAACTATATGCAGAAAATTCCTTCATCTGCAGATTCAATGGATTCTGGCCTCGCAAAACAGATTTATACCAATGGATTCACTCCACTTGGACCAATAACTACAAGGTTATTCTTTGCTCCAAGGGCTTCTTTATTGTTATATTTTCTCATAGTAAGGACTACCAAAAAGCCCTTATAGGTGGTCCATGGTTCTAGGGAAAATCAAGGCTATTCCTCACCCCCTGGTTCCCATACTTCGATCCCTCCACGAAAATCGTCACCAAACTTCCAATCTGGGTCAGGCTTCCAAACTTACCTGCTCATCTATGGCACTGTGCGGTCTTCTAAAGCATTGGAAACACTCTGGCATGTTTTCTGGCAATAGATCCCTCAAGAGGAGAAAAGGGCATCTACACCTATGGCAGAATATGTGCCAAGATTGACATCAGAAAAGGATTAACTGATCAAATCATTCTCAAAGTCAGTGATTTCACTTGGTCACAGACCTTAGACTATGAGAACATTGTGTTCTGTTGTCGGCATTGCCCTAAAACAAGACATATTCAGAACTCTTGCACTTTGTTCATTGACCAAAAGAAAATAAGCACACGCAAACCGAAAGATAAAAGATAGAAACCCTTTGGTGTGCCTCCTATGGATAATATTGAGTCCTCTAGCTTAGATGAAGAAGAGAGCGAATCAGATGAGGATGTTGTAACACAAAAATAATCACATTCCTCGGTCGTTGAAAGGCCCTTTGCCTCCTCAAATCTCCAGAAATGTTCACATGAATCCACCTCCTCTAACTTGGATAAAGATTCTCTTCCTTTGATCAGCAACAATCTTCGAGTGGGTTCATCTCACCCGCCCCCTGACGGTTGGGTAAAGTCACCAAAAAGAAAGTAAATAAAAGTCGTATGGCAGATTCTACCCATTCAGGGTAGAGCCCCGTGTCTGTATCACTTGGCTCCCTTGTCTCTCTTCTTTTTCTTCTTAGCTGATCTCTTGACAAAATCACTAAACAATGGTGGATCGTTGATTTCTTCATGCTCCCCTAGTTTCCTGCTTCTCTTGATTGTAACTCCTTTTGTACTATAAGCTTTTAATAGAACTAGTCCTATCTTATCTATAAAGAAAAAAACATTGGTATTTTACAAGAATTATATTAGTACTTTTTTTTTTCGTTTTTGTAAGTTTGACGGGACTACATCTTCATCATGTCCAATATATCACCCGATTGGGGCGAAGAAATGAACCGGTGACTTCACATCAAGGAGTGTCTTAACGAAGCACCTGCTCACTGTCTATCCAAGACCCCGTGGACAAAAGAATTATAGTAATATTATTTTAAATAATTTATTGATATTCCATAAGGCCAAAAATTGTATCTTACTCTTGACCTATGAACATATTTTCTTACATCAAGATTTGGACACTTATCTTACTAGCTTGCCTATATTAAGTAATTAGCCTAGCTATATAATTTAAATAGATGATAAATGTCAACAAAATTAGTGCATTGATACAAGCAATAATGATAATTGTGGCAAAAGGGTTGGTAACAATTCAAATCTTAGAGTTGGAAATCATCGAAGTAGTTAAGAAAACATTTTAATAATGAAAATATTCACAAATCCCTATTTATAAAATCAAGGTAAACTAGCAATTGCACCTAATGTTGCAAAGGAAACGCCGTAAGGAAAATTCTAGAAGGAGATGAACTGTAATTAATTTGATGTGTCATTTTATACTGAAAAGAAGACATAATTATATTGTTGAAACTCGACAGGATGAAATGCAAACTTGGTTTAAACTATAAAACTTAAAAAAGTTGAATAAAATATTGAAGACACCTAGTTGCAGACTTGAAGCTTGTTTTGAGGACATGAAAATATCGAAGGCACGAGATAAAATCACAACAATAGGTTCAGAGTCCTCACTATTTTTTTTTTCTAAATTGAGCTAATTCTATTTATGTAAAGATAATAGTACAAAACTGCCTCAGTTCAGCTGCAGTAGCCTAAAACTGGGCTTGAAAGTCAAACATAGTTCTAAAACTAAGCTGCCCATGTAGGGAAACCAGCTTTGCAATAGCAGTATCACCGCCCTTGTGTAGGGAAACCGGTGGAATAGTTATAATTGTTATGAGACAGTAACAAAAAACTAGCTCTATCATTAACGAAAACCAGTAAGCTATTGTGCATTGTAGAAAACCAGCATTGCTAAGAAAATAAACAAGTTCAAAGACCATACTGCGCCATGTCATTGCTGAGTCAGTTGGAAGTGGCAGGAGATGGTTGTTCCTCCACTATTGGGCAATTGAAATCGTCTTCAGGATCCTCCGCTTCAGTTTTCCTGTTGTGGCCTTCAGCGCCCTGTTCAGCATCCGCATCCACCTGCAAGGAAGAGAGACCAGTGGGGGGTTTGGCTAGGCCAGCAGGCTCGGGTAAGTCCTCTTGAGGCGTGGAAGCTGAAGTGGAACGATGCTCGACAGAGGCGGAATGAGGGTCGAAATGAGCAGGGGAGGAAGCAGTCCAGGTAGGAGGGCTAAGGGTGGCATCCTCACGCATAGTTATAGTGATGAATGCAGTGATAGAAGGGCGATTGAAAGCACTGTCAAACCTCAACTCCGCTCTTTGCGTGGTCTGGCGAATGTAATGGCTGCTAGCAGGCTGAGGGGCGGGGGAGGAGAAGCGATGGGGGACTTCAGGCGGAAGGGAGGCCGGAGGACGTCCATGGTCAGAAACAGAAGGAAATTCAGAGAATTGTCTGCTGGAGGAAGGGCGCTCCCCTGTCAAGCTTCCTCGAGTGCCTCCTCGATGCGCTGTCATGTGCTGCCTGAGTCGAGGCATGGCTGAGCCAAGAGGCACTGTTTCGAAAGGCTCGAGATGCTGAAGAGGAGCTGAAGCAGCGGAAGAACCTGGAGTGAGCTGAGGCACAACAGTAAGGCTCGGATTTGCAGACGTGCTTGAAGTTTGCTGAAGAGCAATGGAAGCACCTGGGCAGAAATTGCTGTTGGAGAAGTGCGCGTCCGGAGCAAATTCAATACAACTATAAAGCGAACAACGTCTGCCTGTGACTGTGCGAGCGCTTGGCTCAGCACAGTGGGCAGGGCACGCGCCGCCTAGTGGAACCATACAATTGCGCGGAGAGACAGTGAGCTCGTCAGATCGATAACTGATAACCATAATGCATGAACCAGGCGATCCAAGGTGAATGTAATGCCGGCGTGGAGGAATGAATGCTGGAGAGTTAATGCCGCCTGCGGGAGGAATGAATGCAGTGTTTATGGCGCCGTGGAGGGCCATGTGGCCACCACGCGCTGTGTGCGTTGGGAAATGGCCAGGGCCCATTGTCCCTATACGTTTAATGTCCATCCGCATCCAGAGTCAGAGTCCTCACTATTATTTTCAATAATAAAATTATTTATTTGGTGTGGGAATCAATTTTTGTTTCCTCACAATATTACTGTGTATAGACAAAACAAGGGTATTGGTGGTGATTTTTTTGTTCGGTTAATGGTACTGGTTATATGCATCCTAGTCATCTCTCGGAACTATCATTCCATCCTCCCATCGGAGCTTCTCTGCCTCTTCTCAAACCCTAGGTTCACGTTCCTCGGTTTGGCTCGTTGCATAGGTAAGAGCCGTTAAATATTTGTCCTCACCTGTATCTAAATTTCTCTATTCAACTATTGCGGTAGCTTTAATCCTCTCTTGTTTGGGTTATGGTGAAACCTAGATGTCTGGATCTTCGTATCCTTCTGGATGATTCTTCCTGGCATACGACAACTCATCCTTCCGGGTATTTAGTTGAATGCATGCAAAATATACATTTGTGGCCCTCCGTCAGAATTAACGTTTTATTGGTCACGAGGTCTCGGCCTCCATATTTCAATAGTTTCCTACAACATTAAGGTATGATGTATTGATCGTAGAGTTTTTCCTACAATGTATTATTTTCGTGAAGCTTTGAGCAAGGGTTAACACACGTCAGAACCTCCTACTTAGTTTTCCATTCTTTCCTTTGTCCTCCAGGTGTGTATAGCACGACTTGGGTCTTCACTCCTAGGTTTGATAGTTGAAGCAATGTTCAATGTTTTTTCCCATTGTTTTACTCTTTCAGGTTCATGGATTCTTTCCCTTCTTGGAGTTGAATATTAAGGGTTTTCTGTGCATAATAATTAGTTGCCACAATTACATTAGAAGGGAGACTTGTGGTTTGTTTTTTGATCATGTATGTTTAATTGTCTATAATTTTTCTCTTCAGGGGTCCTCTTGTGAGCCCTGGTTTATTTCGGTGAATTTTGTTCCCAAGTTAAGACTTTCTTCTAAAAATATTCTCTGAGTTATGAGATGTATTTTCTCCGAGGTGGTCGTATGCTCGGCCGTTGCAAATTTTAGGCTTATCACTTAATTTAAAATTATAATATGCATTATTGTATTAATGTTAAGACAAAAACAAATCATAAGGGTGTTAATTTGATAATCTCCCATTTAAATAAAAAAAAAAATCCTTAACTAATCTTGTTTCCTTCGTTCCTTTTTCAACGGTAAGACTATTTTCCCACAAGGCACAAGATAGAATTCAATCCTAAACATTCTTAATTGAAGGTTCCTTCATAATCGTTTGAAGTGAAATTATGTTTAAGTAGTGTCGAGCGTATTAGTTTGTGATTCCTTGTAGAATAATGAAATTATACAATAATGAAGTTATAGAGTATTTTGTACTTTTTACATTATAACATATTGAACATATTTAATTGAAGTTCCAAATTCGTGGAGTCTATTAGCTTGAGATTCTGTGTACCATATAAGAACATACTTCCGCGGAACCACACAACTCACCTTGAACTATTTCCCGTGCAACTCTCTTGCGCGAATGTCATCGATCTATTGCTCAGCAGATCGGACGGACCGGGGAGACATCGTGTTTTTTCAAAGGCCGGACATTAACACTTATATCTTACGTGATGTAAGCGGTATTACAAACCCACTCAATTCCACGTGTCAACCGCCAGAGTAGATCGTGTTTTTTTTACAATTCCAATTTACCACTCTTACGATCACGCGATACAGCTGGTATTCTAACTGTGGTTTCACTATTAACTTCTTGATTCCGCGATGCCCCTTGGCTCAAGGTTCCGTTCTGCCTATTGTTAACTCCTCTTTTTCTTCACGCCTTTCTTATCTATGAATTTCGCTCCTCGTCCTTCATATTCACGGTTCCATTAACGCACTATGGTCTCACTTAAGAGGCAATTGAATCGAAATTTTTCGGAGTCTCTTATGCAGAGGTTAATTCTCCATGGCTTTATTGTTTTCTAGCTTAACAAAAATCGACTCCCTACAAATCTCGTCTTCTCGCTATGGATTGACTCCACTAGATATTGATTCAAGTAAATAGATATTTCTATGCAGACTTAACCCTGTTTGAATTTCAGGGACCAATCAACATTTGCATTCTCCATCAAATGACCTAACTCACGGAACGAGCCCTTCGATTTCCAACCTTGATTTCAGGTGGTTAACCTACTGGGGTGACTATAGCACTGATTTCGTTCACTATTAACACTGCGATTTCACTTCAATTTAATAAATCAATAGTTCGGTTATCAGCATAGATTCACCGTGATTACACTAATTTTCCCAATACGTACAAATCACCCAGAGCTCAATTAAATGAATGTGCATTCTCAATTCCCACAATCAAATCTTCCGATAGTAATAACTACCACAATATTCCTATTGCAGAATTAAATTTCACATAGGAAAAATGAAAATTATACTTTTGCTAACCCATGAATGTCATCTCCAATGGAAATCTGCATCCAAATTCAGGCTGTAAACCTGACACACAAAAGGATCATCTTGGTTTTACCTTATTGATAATTGAAGAGAGAATTCTCCAGTGTGGAGTCTTAATCATTACATTGCACATATTTGTGATCGTAAATGAACCCAGGAATAAGAAGCGGCTCCAAAAAAAAATTCCAAACATTTCATACTCTTCCAATATTTCTCTTGAGTTCTTTAAGAATTCACCTAGAGAAATGGCTCAACAAAACTCTTAACTTTCCATCCTCTTCCAATAGTTCTCTTGAGTTATTTAACGATTCACATAGAGGAATGGCTCAAATGACACTCTATGGTTATTAGGCATTCATGTTCTCACAGTGGCTTGAAGGGTATGGTCTTTTCTTGGTATCTGCTTGGATGTTTTCCTTTGCCTAAGATCCAACAAAAGTAGGTGCAATGGTCCATCTATCCGGGTGAATCTCAACTGTCCAATTGTATGCCCTACAATTGTTAGATGCTCACCCTGTAGCTTGGCTTGGAGGATGGAAGATCATATGTATATATAGACCATATTGAATTGCTAAATAAAACTAAAAACTGCTTCAACAATTCTGGACCACAACAATCATTGGATCACATCACAAGCAAATAGCATGCAAATTGGTGGTAAAACAACTCTATTTTATACTGCAATCACTCAAACAAAATAATAGTTCATGATAATCCCGAACCTGTTGTCCACCTGTTCTCTTAAAGTCTCAAAGAATTAAATAAAAAAACACATTGGATTTAAAAGCAAAAAAAAAAAAAAGCTATTGAGTTTTGGGCCGGGAACACTTTTCTACCCTGTCCTTCTAAACCAACTTAGAAGAAAGGCAAAGCTTTTAGCTTCATGGCTCAATGTTTTCCACCTATTGAACAATAAAAATAGATTGATTTACATGACCGTATAGGTGATAGATCAGAAAGATGATAAATAAAAAAACACACTGGGTTAAAAGAAAAATACAATAAAACTGAGTTTCAGGCCAGGAGCCCTACTCTGCCCCGTCCTCCCAAACCAACTTAGAGGCAAGGCAGAGCTTTTAGTTTCATGGTTTATTGTTCTCCAATTATTGAACAATAGAAATAGACTCACTTACGTGATCAGACAGGTGACAGATCAGATAATGGAGAAACAAGTCTCAAATATCAAGGTCTGCTAGGATGCCTTATCATGACACTTTCACTTGAAATTTACCACAGTTTTCTTGTTTGTTGTAAACTGGCAAAGGCCAAGGCTCAAACATAACTCTATGCTTATCACACACCGGTGTTTTCACTGGGGGAGGCCTTTATTAGCAGTTTAACAATTAACCATGATAATAAAAAAATTGCATGATATTATCAGAATCCTTTTTAAAACGACATCCTTGAGCTAAAACAGGTCCACAAATAGGGCACGAGACACGAGGTGTTTGTGCGTCGGAGACAGGTTTAGTTTTAGGGCCTGATGAAAAGTTTCTCATTGGTTCAAAAACAGGAATGTGCAAGGAGACAAGATTTGGTGGAGCTAAAAGTTCTTCAGAAGAGCTAACACCCTCAGCAACAACTTATGTGGTGATATAGTAGCAAGGGGAGACATATTATTGTATGAACTTTTCATAGCCTGGGACATACAATCTGGAACTAAGTTATTGATAATTGGCGTCATGTCTATTGGAGGAAGTAAGACAGGTACAGCTCATCCAAAACAAATATGGCTTGGAGATGATGACACTGGTGAGACAGATTTCTTTCAATCGTCTGTATGATTCTTTTGCTTCAGTGGACTTCCAACAATTGCGGAAGAAGCTACCAAGCATGATCTCAAAGAGCTTATAGTATGATGTTCCCCTGAATTGGTCTGATTTGACACCGGCGATAATGGTTGCAATTGAATTCCCACCTAGGGAGGAAAAAGGAAAAACTCAGTTAGTCACTATTTTTCTTTCAGTGGGGCAAATATCCAAATCATAGGAAGACCATGCAGAAGGATAAGCTCAGTGTACAATCGCTAATCATGCTAGGGTAACAAAGATATTTATATTGGTACGTATTGGCAATTGTAACATTACACCCTAATATGAAGAAAATGTATCTTGCTCATCATTGTACCATGTATGCATGTTTAGCTCTGTTTGTTAGTTCTCTGTATTTCAGATTGGGTAAGAGGATAAATCTGTATTACAGTGACATTTGCCTTGTAGGCCACATGATAGAGTTTCTCTCAACTGCCCTTCGTTCTTTCCTAGTATTATAATATCTTCACTTTTATTTTCAACCTAAGCCACAATAAAGATAACTTGAAATAAGAAGACAAGATGCAAGACAAAATGCCAGAGTACTTTGAAACTCACGGGAGGTTGTGACTGGTTGATTCCAGGACTCTTGACGGTAAAATTTCCTGCAAGTTTCTGTGGTTCGAAGCTGCTAGAATCCTTCTCCCCCTTACCACTGGTAGCATTATTTTCTTGTCTGGAAGGATCCTCTGCAACGGTATTGCTTTCTTTACACCAAGGTTTTGTGCAATCCGTTCTATTGCAAGCAGAACCCATGTTCTGTGTAGACTTAGTTGAACCAATAACAACATTGGTTGGCAATGGAAAGGCATCAGCAGAATGACCTAGTTTACTAGATTTTGTACCAAAACCTAGATCCATTCCAAAATTCTTACCCCGTGAGGATGTAGTGTCGCTCGATTTCCATGAAGAACTTTTTGAAGGTGATTGAAATGGCCCTTTCAAAGGAACCAAATGCCGACAGCCACCAGCCCTTAATATACTATTAACTCCTCCCTTCAATGCCTGCTTGTTATTCTTTAACCCAGAGTCAATGCCGAACACTTTAAAGTTTTTGGCACCCTTTTTGTCTGTAAAATTATGTATTTTTGGTGACTCCTTCTTTTCATTCTCACCCTTTTTATCCAAATCTCTTTTCTTTTCATGCTCTTTTTCCTGCTTCCTCACCTCCTCTCCTTCAGCCGGCGGTTTATCCTTCCCCGTTCCTTTCTCTTTTTCCTTTACCCTATCCTGCCGTCTTCTTTCCACCTCCCTCTCCCACCTAATTTCCCGCTCACTCTGTGCAGCTTCTTCTTCTTCAGTCTTCCTCAACCTCCTCCTCTCCTCTACCAATTGTGCAACCTCTTCTCTCTGCTTCCTCTCCTCCTCCTCCTGCATCTCCTTCTCCAACCTAGCCAATCTCTTCTCTTCAACCTTCCTCCTGGCTTTTTCCCCCTTTGTCCCTTGAGAATTGCATCCTGCTTCACTCTTCCTCGAGCAGGCCTTCACACTGGAACTCAAGCCTTCTTCGTCCCCCAAAGAGCCCCTTCTAAATACTCTTCTCCAAACCCACCTGATCCAGAAGAAGCCTAATCCTACAATTCTCATAAAGAAAATAATAACTCTGGGATACGTCTCGCAAGCCGAACATTGCTCCGTTCTCCCAAAAACATCACCAAGCACATTCCCATTGCTGCCCAAACAATCTGTCGTTCCCCTGAGCCAGGAATTTCTCACTGACCACTCCTTAGGCCAGCCCTTCCCATTCCATGCCTTGGAATTCTTCCCTCGGTAGAGGCTTGCAACAAGGATGCCAATTTGCGTAATACCACCTTTGATCACAACGCCGTTAGACTGGATTCCGGAACCAGCAATACCAAGTGCAATGCTCAGTATATCCAAAATCGGCTGTCGCGAAACATGCCTGCAGTATGTACACATAAACCTGCCCCCTGCAGGGTTCTGATCCCTATAAGCTGTCAAGCAATTCCTACACCTGCAGGTCGCTTCTTTCCGCCATTTTGCGGCCTCCAGTGCCTGAATCCTCCTCCCGTCCCGCAAAACTGCACTCCTCCTCTCCTTCCACGACATCAACCGCAGCCTCACGACCTCGTACCATCTAGGTATAACCAAGAGCAAGAAAACGCACACGAGGCGAGACGAAGTCGATCATAACAGTTGCATTTTCCAGCAGCAATGAGGTAGGCGCGGGGATTGTAACAGTTATGCCTCTCTGAAATCCGAGAATGTACAGGTGAAGGGTCACCCAATGCTTTACCTTCCACATTTTCTATTTTCATAACTGCATTGTAAACTAACTTTTCCATCAAGGGTTGAAAATGTTTTAATCGTCTAACATATAATCTAAGGGTTTCACATTATGACACGATGCACATCAGGAAAGTTTTTTTCAAATAATAACACCTTACGGCGTAATTAATAAATTTAATCACAAGTTTTCATTAAATGAGAAGGACAAAAAAAATCCTTTTTTAGTAAATCTTAAACAGATATATAATATGTTGAATCCCAAAAAAATTCTTAACGCAGTTGAATACCAAAAAATGATATCTCATATATATAATATTTGCAAAAAGAAATGACCCATGAGGAGTAGCTTAATTTTCAATTGTTGTGTTAAGAAGTACTATGTAAAACATGAGATTCAAAGTTCAAAATCCCCATGAATCAATACAACAACCAAAAAAATAATAGTAAGGTAATTAAAAATAATTGAAGTAACAAATATTGATGATATTATTTTTAAATCAAATCTCTTCGGGATATTCTTTTCGTGCATCATATTAAAAAATACTATGATACTCTTTTTTGGAGCCTTTCAAGGTGTTTTTGGGAATTTTTGATAGAATGTGGGCAACTTTATCCATCTATTTTATAAATTATTACAAACCAATGGTCAAATGATGTATATTTGTTTATTTGCTCATTAGTTTTGTTCTCTTTAACAACTAAATAAATTTGAACCCAATTAGTTATATATATACAAAATGTAATTTTGTTTACCATATAAATGAAATGTTTTTTCTTCCAAAAAAATAAAAATAATTAAATTGATAAATCTATATAAATCATTTATATTAAAAGTAAGAAATAAAATCCATTTATATATTAAAATAAAATTAAACTATCATCCCTCTTATAAATATTTTAAGCTTTTTAATAAGCTTATACTTATATATATATAACTTTTTAATAAGCTAAAATATTTCCAGGATGGCAGGAGCGGGAGGGGTAATCATAAACCTCGATGAATCAATAAGGATTGACTTCGCTTGGGGCCTTGGTATCAAAACTAACAATCAGGAAAAATCTCTGGCGCTTTGGAAAGGCCTAGAACTTGTCATACAACATAACATACAATCCCTCCGTGTTATTGGAGACTCTCCCTGGGCTATAAGAAGCCTTCTGCGCATTCAGAATAGAACTGGTAGAAACACTTCTCTAATTTGGGATAGAATAAAAAATACTCTTCCCCACTTTGAGTCTCTCACCGCGTGGCATGTAAAAAAAGAGCTAAATGGCCAAGGAGATAACAAAGAAAATTAGGGCGCTCGCCTTCACCCAAATCAAATCAAGATGGGGGCCAACATGGAGACCCACCACCTTCCATAATTGTTTTAATGGGTGATCAAATCCCCACGTCAATGCATCAAGTGTGTATCTACAAGGGGAGAAACAAAATCCTTGCACATTAAATGGGAGAACAGAGTAGACGGATGACACGCTCCACCTCCACTACAGCATCGACGACCTGGAGAAGCAAGTGGTTTGGCTTCAAAGGGAGGTGGGGCTTTTGCACTAGCAGTTGGACCAAGGCAGGAAAAGGGCTACTACTTAGAATCTTCTTGGAAATCTCAACGATTATTCTGGTACTGCAGCAGCGACTCAACTTGGCAGCAGTCATGGGACTCAGCGTGATCAACATGGCACTTCTGGAGCTCAGCAGAGTCAAACTGTCAAGCGGGAAAAGGACCCCTTAAACAATCCAGGTCAAGGATTCAATTCCCCTTAGCTGACTGTCAAGCAGGAAAATGACCCCTTCAACAATCCGGGTCAAGGATTCAATTCCCCTTAGCTTTGTTTTTAAATGCGGTGTTTGAGTGTCTTAATCTTAGAAATCTTTTATAAGGAGTATAGTGTTTTAAGACCTACTAGAACTATTAAGAATAGCAGAAGTCAATTTTTTGCAAGAAAGTTTTGTATAACTGGTATAGATCTTACCAAAATAGTGGAATCAAAACAGAAACCAACAATTTTTGAATTTCAATATAAACCAATATCCGATTATGTTAAAAAAAAAAACTAAAATATTTATTTAAATGATAAATACAATAATTATATTGCATGGATCAGCTATAAAATCCAATATATATTATTTTACAAGTTACTCATAAAATCCAAAACTTGGGAAGATACCATCATCCAAAAACTCGTATGTGCCACTTAAAATAAGAAAACTGTTTTTTGATAAAAACTAATCCACAACGTACAATGGTTAGGTGTCTAATTGATCAGCTACCACGTAATTTCCCACAACATATACCATAGGTAGTTTCAAGGTTCAGTCAGTCTGGCACGTCCTGTGGTGTAGTTTTTCCCACGTAGCAGTATTTTACGATGGGAACTTTTCGCAGTGTCTAATAAAAACGTAATAATTATCCTTGTAGAGTTGACAAACGAGCATCATAACTGACTCAGCATGATGTGATCTTAGTTTTTCCGGCCATGATTAATAAAAATCCCACTGTCACGACGTTAAGCGCTGAACCCCAAATCCTTGGGTAATAAAAATCCCACAGGTATTACGAAAGCGCTGAACCCCAAATTATGGGGTTTGTCCAACGTTTCATCGCCCCTTCATTTTCTCAGCCTGGGCGGCTGCTCCATCATCTCGAACTTTCGCCGGCTTTCTACGCCTTTATCCATCTGGCTAACCGGAATTTTATTTTTCTGCCGTTG
This sequence comes from Pinus albicaulis, assembly GCA_034641835.2. Taxonomy (NCBI): domain Eukaryota; kingdom Viridiplantae; phylum Streptophyta; class Pinopsida; order Pinales; family Pinaceae; genus Pinus; species Pinus albicaulis. Next base: position 1,674,264,905 of record CM076584.1, on the reverse strand, counting down.
TGTCCACAGAAGTATAAGAACTATGGGTTTGATGGTCTCGTGCCCCCGGCGGGCGAAAGTGGTGACTCCCGACGCCATTAGGGTTGTTCACCTGAATGGCCAGGTGGACAAGTTTCCGTCGCCGGTTAGTTTAAAGCGAGTGCTGCAACACCACCCCCGCCATTTTATCTGTTACTCCCGTGATCTCTACGCCGTTAACTGCCGTCCCCTGCAGTCGGAGGAGGAGCTCCGGCTGGGCGAGCTGTACCTTCTCCTGCCGTTCTCCGCCCTCGAAGCTGACATGTCAGCTGAGAATTTGATGGCCTTGGCTGCCAGACTGTTGGCTGCTGCCAAAAAGGAAGCGTCCAGGGCGGCGCGGATTCGGAGGAGCGCGGAATCGATGTGGGATCTGTCCGGCGAGGGCTGCCGTTCGATGCATGAGAAGTATGATGATCCGGAAGTAAAGATGGTGTTAAGGAGAATTTGAGCTCCAAAAGCAGGTCGTGGTTCCACACATCCAGGAGACCGGCTTAGCTCGTTGAACCGGCGTTGCTCGCTTCCTCTCTTCAGAATTTACTGGGTTAGGATTTCCATAGTGTTTCTGTATATTCAAACAAATAATCTGTGAATCGTCCAATTATCCATTTATAGTACATAATTCAGTATGATTTCCTCTTCGTACTGCAATTCAAAGTGATCCGTCTAGTGGTTTGCAGAAGATTTATCGTTTTCAATAGCAATTCTCACATTGTATAGGAGATTGAGCAATCATGCAAAGAGTTTTTCTTTTAAGGTTTGTAGTGTCATATAGTTTATAAACTTGACACATGGATTAAAAAATTGTTAATTCCATATCCTTCTCTTTTTTTAATAGTAATTTGTAAATTGGTTTTACTCCAATAATGGTTGATTTTTATTAAATATGTTATGATATATTTTTGTTTTTCTAATTTCTATTTATAGGAAAAGAAATCACTTTTTTTTTCTAAGTTGTACACTGTCCTATAGTTTATAGAATTGACACAGAGAATGCAAAATGTTAATTTTATATCCTCCTTTTAGTACAATTTGTAACTTCCTTTCAGTTACTAAAGATATATGGTTGTTTTTCTAGTTGCTATTTATATGAAATGCTATCCTTCTTTTGTAGTTGCACAAAATATAAAATAATATAAAAAAAGTTGTAAAAGTTAAATATCACTTTATGAAATGATATCTTTTTTAGTTGCACAAAATATAAAATAATGTAAAAGTGGTATAAAAGTTAAATCACTTTTACAAGTACAAAGATAAATTTCATTTATAATTAATATTGGAATAAAAACATCTATATATATAATTTAATGTGTTTTTCATTTATAAATAATATTGAAATTATATATATATATATATATATATATATATATATATATATATATATAATATTGATTGTGTTTTACTTTTTATTTATTTATTTTATCAATTTTTAATAAAAATTCATATTAATTTTTATTATTAATTAGAAAGTAAATTATTTAGATATAATTATTTATAGAAATTTAGAATAACTAAATCTTTCTCATATTTATTTATAATAACTAATTTTTTATCTAAATCACATGAATCAATTTCATGAATATTCTTTGTTACATTTAAAAACAAAACTACTTGTATTGAGAAAGAAAGTGTGTATTTGTGAAAAAATTTCATATTAATGATATTATTTATTGTAGTGTTATAGTTGAAATCGATAATTTTTATTATTTTCAATATCATTTTTCAGAGAATTATATATATATATATATATATATATATATATATATATATAAAAGAAAATGAGCATGGGTATGAGGACAAGTAGCTTATATAAGTTTATGTAGATGACATATCTAACAATCAAAAGATGTGTGTGAAAAAAAAATCTATTTAAAGGAATTTGACTAGAAAACCTTTACTCATAATCTTTCTAAATCTTTCTCAATATTTCTTTTAATGTATATGTTTAAAAAGATTCTAATATTTCCCAAAATTGGTAAATGCAAATATTTAATGGAAAATTAAGAAGGAAAACCTAAAATTCCATGATCAAAATATAATAACCAAGGACTTATAAAAATCCCTACTTTTCCTAAAGCCAAAAAAGCCTCCTCAAAAGCTCTCTAATACTAAACATGATAAAAAAATTAAACAACTTTATGTTGCCTATGAAAGAATATATATATATATATATATATATATATATATATATATATATATATATATATATATATATATATATATATATATATATATATATATATATATATATATGGTCTCCATACCATAGAATAGAAAAGGTTTACAAAAATGACTATTTTATATTCCAAGAAGCCTCCCATTCCATGGATTCATGCAAGTTGGATTTTGGAATTTATGTACAAATTTTTTTATGGTGATCTAATAAATAATTTAAGTGCAATAAAATTTTTAAGTGTTCAATAAAATCTCTTCGGCATATACATATCCAAAAATAACCCTTCCACACTCTAGGAATACATGCTTTCCCCAAAGTTTGATAAATTCAATTATCAATATTTTTCATTAGTAGACAATAGTTTTAATTAATGAAATTAAGTTTGGTATCGGTATTCACTAAGTTGGAGAGCTAATAACCCATTATTACTCAATACACCTCCATCCTTTATTTTTCTTGTTTATTCAGATCACTTCTTTATTGATAATTTATAGGACTAATGTATTGCAAAATCTTGTACTTATATTGCAATAGGGTTTATATTCCTTATTTTCATCTATTGTAGTGAATTTGGTTGAATATGAATCTACAAGTGGTCTAAGTTTGGATAGCCTTAAACAATTATGATGTAGTTAGTAAGGAATGGAGGATTCCAAAAGGGAGATCAAGGCGAATCCACCTTAAAATTTTGATTCCCTAACTAAAATTGAACTTAGAAAAACTGACAAGTTACTAGCCATATGATGGAAATGGAATGTCAAGGATATAAGATTCCACCCTTAATTTAAGTGTTCTTCCCAATAGAGGAAGAGTAAGAAGCATTGAATTTGTATATTTTCATTCACTATTTAATCCATTCATATCTATTGTTGTGAGTAAGAAGTGTTTTGTGTTCTTTGTATGCATATCCAGAAAATTATGGTCACCCTTAAGAGGGGTTCTTTATCCATGGCTTGAGTGTTCAATCTTCAAGCATTTAGAAGAAGGACAACCATATGTTTTTGAAAAATGTATGATTTTCACAAACCCAACAATCTCCACCTTGACAAAAATTTACCTGATACCCTTGATAAGCCCATTTCATCACATTTTTTACAAGCTAGGAAAGAAAAAACCCACTAGAACTTTCCTAATAGTATTGATTTTGTGAACACATTTTCATTTTTTTCTTAAGTAGAAACCTGCTTAAGATCTAATCCACCCCCATCAATAGATTTTATTACAAATGGTGTTATGAATATGCTTAGTGTTTTTATGATAAGTTGAATTAGTAGCCAAATATATAGCACTTTTACTATACATAATATATTCACCATGTTTTGCTTATTTGCAAACTCACCTAATAGACCCTTTAACCAAATTTCCTCTTTTTGTGCATATGAGACAGTTATATATTCTACCTCGGTACTAGATAAAGAAACTATTTCTTGAAACTTTTACATCCAACTAATAGATCCTCTCACAAGAGTAAAGACATAACCTAAATCAAATATCCTCTTGTTCAGATCACATACAAAATATGAATCAACATAACTAAAAACTATAGCACTACAACCATCAAAGGAGATGCAATAATTATTGATGCCTCTAAGATATTGAAGCACCTGTTTCTTTGTTTCCCAATGACATTTTCCTAGATTTTTCATGTATCTGTTGACAACACCAACTTCATGTGGAGTATCTAGTCTAGTACATAATATCACATGCATTAAACATCATATTGCACTAACATATGATACTTAAGACATATAATCATTTTATTATTTACTACTAGGAAATAATATTGAAGGAATCTTGAAATGGAAATCAAAAAGGACATTTACTAGTTTCACATTATTCATACCAAATTGTATGAGTATTTTCTCCACATTCTTCATCCATGATAACCGAAATTTACCATATTTATTATATTTGTGTATTTCTGTACCCTAAACTTGTTTTGTTGCTCCTAGATGCTTCATACTAGAGTCCTGGCTAATTAAGCCTTTACCTTGTTGATCTCAACCATGCTTTTGCTTGGGAAAAACATATCATCAATATATAACACCAAGATAATAAATATTGTCATTTAAAAATTTGAAGTAAACATAATGGTCATACTCACTTCTAATAATTTTTTGGTTCACCATGATGGAATTGAACTTCTTGTATCATTGCATAAGAAATTGCTTCTAGCCATATAATGAATTCTTGAGCTTCAAAACAAATCTTATCTTGTGATCTTGAACAAACCCTTCTCGAGATTTTTTTTGGGTGTTTTTCTATACACACACACACACACCCTCATCTAGATATCCATGTACACATGATGCTTTAACATCTAACTACTCCAACTCAAGGTCAAATAAAGCAAGTAGTGCTAATACAACATGAGTAGATACATGCTTGACAACAAGTGAAAATATTCCTTGGAAATCAATACCTTCCATTTGAGAATATCCTTTTGCAAAAATTATTTCTCTTTATCTCTTAGATTTTCCATCAATACCCTTCTTCAATTTGTATACCCTCTTGCACCCAACAACCCATTTGTCATTTAGGAGTTCTACCTAGTCCCATGTCTTGTTCTTCCCCAAAGCATCTATTTCTCCTTTCATTTCCATTTTCTATTTGGAGCTTTCAATATCATTCATTTCTTCTTGATAACAAAATTATTCCACGTCATTAGTAATCAAATAAATAAGATGAAACATAATTTCTTCATACCTCCCAGAAGGATTTTTGTCTTGTGTAGATCTCCCTACTTTTGGTTGCGGTGTTTCCACAATTTTTTCTGCATTTTCTATATCCTTATATTCATATTTTTCATAAAATTATTCTTTCTTAATTGTTTCTATGGATGGTTAAGTCCCCAACTTACTTTTCTTAATGTTGTGGTACATATTCATTTTTACTTCAACTTCAACACCCACTAAATTTAGAAGAGAGGATTCATCAAATACTACATTTCTAATAATAATGATTTTTTGGGTAGTGGGATCCCATAATATATATCCCTTAAGTACACCATCATAAGAAAAGAAAAGAAATTCTTTGATATGGGGTATAACTTAGAACATGGACTTTTAAGAGGAAGAGAATAAGATTCATAGCCAACAAATTTAAAAACTGAGTAATCACAAGGATGATTGTCCATGCCTCTTCAAGAATTTTACAATCTATTGCAATTGATGGTGATTAATTCATGAAATAGAAAGTAGTGGTGAGTGGTACCCACAACTCTTGCTACAAATTGGATGGTGTATACCACCCTTTTATGCCTTTCGATCCCCGCGTCTTCGCAATATTTTTCAAATTTTGAAGATGTGAACTCACCTTCATTATTTGTTCTCAAGAAATTGATTGCCTTACCAATTCTCTTTCCATCCAAGAATCTAAATTGTTTAAAAACATTAAACACGTCAACTTTCCTTTTTAGAAAATAAACCCACATCTTCTTAGAGTAGTCATCTATAAATGTTACAAACTAAGAGGTTCCACCAAAATAAATTGTAGGAGATTCTCCCCACGCATCTAAATGGATATAATAAAGAATATATTTACTTGTATGGCTCCCTATTCTAAAAAAATTCTACGCTACTCCCCAAAACACAATTTTTGTAGAAATCCAAATTTAAAGATTTCAAATCTATAAGTTACTTGTGGTTTATCGTACTTTTATCCATTTTTCAATGATATGATATAGTCATTGGTTCCATAAATTGGTAGATTCATTAACTTCTTCATATGCAACTACTACTTTATTTGTTTGAATGTCACCTACCAACTTGTAAAGGTTGCCAATATTTGTATCCTTGATAACCACTATTATGTCCTTGGACACTTCTAGTGCTCTACCTTGACCTCAAAACTTGTAACCTTTAGAATACAAAAACACTGGAGGAATTAAATTCTTTTTAAGTTTAGGTAAATGTATTTCTTTTTTCAACATCTCTAAAATACCATCAAACATTTTAAAATCAATACTCCCAACCCCAACAATATTACAAGAAATATCGTTTTTCATAAGGATAATATCACCATCAATAGTTTTTTAAGAAGAAAACTGACTCCTATGACATGGGAACATGTGACTTGAAGCACCAAAATATAATAACTATTCTTCATCATATTTAGACAAATTATAGATAGATAAAATTTCATCAACCATACCTAAACTTCATTAAGTGGGATTTACTTCCATTTTTGGGTCTTTCTTTAATTTTTTCCCCTTCCAACAAAATTTTCCATGGTACCAACATTGTAACATATTTGTCTTTCCTTTTCACTTAAATATTGATGAAACTCTTGATGTCTCCCCTCTTTCTCTTGACTTCACCCCTCTTTCTCCTGACTGACATCTAGCAACCTTTGCTTAACGTGTGGAAGTTTATATACTAGATTTTCTACACACTTTAAACAACAATGCTCCCATTACATTGTAAGAGTCAAGAGAATCAGTTATACTCAAACCAATGGAAGTGACTAAATGTGATAGCAGCCTGAGTGCTGCTAAACCCACATTCTCACTTTCTTGTGCATATAAAAATGCATTCCAAATTTTAACCAAAACTATTTTCAAATATGGGCAAATTATTTTAATTGCGGAAGCTTTCTTTCAAATCTCTAATTGAGATATTATAATAAAAACATGTGGTTATACAAACCAATCCATACGCGGAAGCTACTTTTCATTTAACTTATGGTTAAATAACCATTTTCCAAACATCACCTATATGATGGAATCCCAATCAATATCTGTTTTGCATTAAAACCCAAATGTAAATCTCGGCTAACACTTGCACTAGTGGTTCCCCACAACTTTGCCAATATAAATGTTTAATCAACATTTATATATTTTCGAACCCAGACTTTTCATTTCTTTTGAGATCAAAGGTTCGAATTTGGAATATAACTCAAGGCATCACCACATATATATATGACAACCCATACTTACCAACCATCTTCCCATCATTCATAAAATGTGCCCACTGTCCATAATGTTATGAATTATTAATATAACTTTGGCATCATTCATTAATATATATTTGCCATGTTAATGTTCTAAACCTTGGTTTAAAAACCCCAAATTTCAACATAACATTTAATTCTGGCCCACAACACTTTAAAACTTACCGATTTCATCTAATGATCGGGCATACACATGTCGAGTTTCAATTGCGTATTAAACCACATGTGGTCTACATTTTATCTCCACATCAAATCCATCCATTTATGAAATAACATCTGACGGCTGGCACCTTCCTGCACTCCAATACAATGATCCCACGACCATCGCATTACCAAGATGCACAGAGTTTAATTCTTCATTTTCACGCGACAAAAATGGTTTTCAATTACCACCGTTGCCATGCGTCTATCAATGAATGCTATCGTGTTCAAAGACAATGAAACTAGTTACCATTTGGGAGCAGTGCGAGACCATCGGTTTGGTTTTAAAAGCCACCCTTACTGTTCATCACTTTGTCTTGACTCACATTCCGCTTCATTCTTCACGCCTTATGAAATTCCATTTGATTTCATACTCCATTCCGACTTCATAGTACCAATTTACTCGTGGGTTGATTCCACATTCCAAACAAGTTTTAAAGAACTCTGCGCCTTTCTCTTCTGTTGTTCCTTCGTTTCATTTCAAGGTTCAAACAACTTCACTTGTGAAATGTAATTTATTCACGGTATCTTCAAACAACACTTCACCTTTGTTGTTCCATCAATTCCTCTGCGCCATTACTTGAAGTTCATCCAATTACATAACTCCAACTTCCGGTCCAGACCATTTATGAATCCACCTCTCTTCAATGTTTACGCATATTCTGATCTCAAGTTCGAACCTGTACTCTTCCTTCCAAACAGTTCGTTGGTCTTTCAATCCAACGATTGTTGTGACCCTTTTAAACTTCGATTTCTCGCTCTTGCTTGCCCTTCCAATTACACCTTTGAAGTTCCCTTTCCTATTGCGATAAACATAGATCTTATATATGTTGTACTTTCTATCATCAATTAAATAGTCATTTTTCTATCACTCCAGCTCCACGACATTATATGGTTTTTCAAAACAACATGTCCATATGCCGAATTTTGAATTTAAATTCAGATTTCCTCCTGCGTCATCAATCCTTGCAGTGATCGATGACTGCAATTTCCTCAAATATCCCTCAGAAATATATGTAACCCCTCTCTATTCAACTTAATAAAAATATTAATCATGTCTTGAGATATCCATAATTCGAGTATTCTACTCATAGAATTAAATCAATTAAAGCACATATATTTTAGAACAATTTCCTTCATATATACATAAGAAATCAAATTATAAAGACCTTCTGGTCTATGGTCTGATTTCCAAATCAATGGCCCTTTTTACAGCTGCCCATAGGCTTAACAAAAACTACTTTCAAAACCCTACTCTAATTCCTGTCTGCTTCTACTTCTCTTTGAGGCTTATTAATTTTATACAAAATAATCTGAACAAATTTAGTTTCAGATCCTCAATCATCTCAACAAAATCCCCTAAATCCTCAAGGTCCTAAAATCTATGTTTTATCCCTAAAAATCCTCATAAAATCATGGAACTGTTTCTAACTTAAGATTTACAATAAATTTCTAAATCTCTCAATCCTTATGAATCTCAACTATCCTATTTCCCTCATGTTCTCCAATCACTCGGGAACATTTAAAAAATCCTCACAATAATTAAAATCACTCAAAGCCCATTAATAATTACATAAAAATCAAATTTCTCTTAAAAACACAAGATCCCTATGTTTATTAAAATACAAAGTATTTTCAGAACCTAATGCCCCTGCATCAAAATGGTCCCAAGATTCAAGTAACAAACACAATAATATATTCCTCGTTGATTTTTACATTCATACTAGTTAATTGACATATAAGAGTATTACATATATTGAAATGATCAACGATTTTAGTACCTTATTTCATTCTTAGACTATACAACCGCCACTTCAACTATATTTTTTTGTTGCAAATTTCATCATATAGAGACTGTTCATTATACTCCATAGGCCTAATGTTGTTTCCTCTTAGTAATATTGAAAAGGAAATTATAAGTTGAATGGTTCGAAATCTTCCCAATATTCATTATATCTTTCTCTTGTCATTGACATCGATGCACAATTATTGTTTCACCAACAAATTCTACATCTTAGGCTTCGACAAATCAAGTTATTCTTCCCTTGAGCTTCTCCACCTTAAAAATATTTTCCATTTTCTACACATATACTCCCTCCAAAATGTTTTTTTTTTTAATATATATAACTTCATCAATTTTGCGACCTGAATTCACCTTAAATGAGAAATCCACATTTTATAGTAGATGGCTAAGGTATGCACAACCTACCATGAATGTAGGTAAAATATGGAATACAAGTTTATTGAAACATTGTCGTGAGATGAAAAGTTGATTTAAGTTGTATAATGTCTACACTAGTTCATAGAACTGGATTGTGCACCATCATATAGCTAATTTTCACTGGACTCCATATTTTTTTCGCTCCCTGCCATATGAGCCTTGGCATAATTCTGCAATGTTAGTCATAACCATTCTCCAATGCTAGTCATAGCCATATAAGGGAAAACCTTGCGAGTCTCACGGTGTTCGAACTAGTCCTCACATAGGATATGTAAAGGATCTCAATACCTAAACTTGGACCCTGATGCCCGGGCTAACCAACTTAACGCACAATCTTCAATTTTTTTATGCATATAAAATTAATGCACTCCAAGCTTATGCCAAAATAATTTTAAATCTGGAAAACTCAACACTACGCGGAATCTAATTTTTTTTCAAGGTTATAAAACCCACGAAACATATAATATGTTCCTTTAATAAAACCCAACCAATGGTTCGTTTCAATTACAGAAGCTTTCTTCATATTCTCATGATTTAACCCTCTTGCAAACCACTCAAAAATATTCGAATTAACTAATTCGAATTACATTTTGACCCCACCTCAATGGAGTTCAAACCAATGTCAGAATTTTATAAAAGTGAACAATATTTTAACAGATGGACCCCATAGCATATCAATCATCCGATTTCAAAGTTCATTGACCCAAATTACAAACTTGGTTCTCACACCAACTCACTTTAATGGAATTTATCACAACGCAATATAATAATGACCCCAGCTTACCATTCACGCATATACTCACGGCTCTATTATTACATATCCAACCATAATATATATCAACATATATTATGCTCCAACCCAAATGTTATGGAACATTTAAAGAGCCTCGGACTTTATGTTAAGACACCAGCAAACACTTAAATTTTGGTTGGGTCCACACACACTTACCTCATATCAATAACAACCATACCTCGCCTTAACCTTCATGCACTTTCCCACACGAATGCAGTTGATCTCCCAGCCCATTCGATCGAAGGAATATAATGAATATCGCATTTCTTTTAACCTCCGAGCTTTAACACTAAAAAAAAACGCGATAAAAATGGTTTTACTCTTACCACTTTTGCCATGCGTCAACTAATGAACAATATCACATTCGAAAAGGTGAAACCACTTACCACTTTAGAATTTACGCGATACTGCCGGTTTGTATTTTTGAACCTGCCTTCACTGTTCAACTTTGGTCCCACTCCTTATCTTTAAGGTTCCACCTCCTCTGCTCTATCACTGCAATTTGACCTTGGCCTAGTTCAATTTGACCAAATAAAGTTTGATTGAAAACTTAACCACACTCAATTAATTTGCAATTATCCACAGTTTCCTCAACGTTACAGATCGCCTTTACTTGTATAATTTCACCTCGCTCTTACAATTTGAAGATCCGCTCTCCAATTACAGATTGCATGAACATTTGCCTCTGTGGTTTAATAAACCTGTTGTTTGTTCCTCTACGCCCTCACTATGCCATCGCTACTTCACACATAATTTAACACGGACTTGAATATTGTAGGTTTTAACCCTGAACAGAAATTATCTACACTTGAATCTTATAATAGAAAATAAACAATAGCGAGATCATAAAACATAAAACAGATAAAAATAGAGATTTTCCCCTGGATCCCAAATCAGGGCGACTAGCTTGATTTTTCATTATATTCCTTTTAGTGTTACAACACATATATATACATGCCGAAGCATACATGAACCCTAATCCATTAACCCTAGATTAGAACATAACCGTAATTCCCTTGACTGGATCTACAAAAATACCAGGGGTCGAAAACCATCGTACCCCAAAACCATGTGCAAAATCATGCACAAAACCATGGGCGCGGACTACCCACCGGAAATTAAGGACCAAAAAATTTTCGTTGGGCCACTGCCTCGGACCCCTTGTGCCCAACGCAAAGGGGGGGCTATCGCCCCCCCTCTTACCCCCTCGCACGTGCTTAGTCGTGGAAAGAATATAACACATACCCAACAAATATATTAAATATCAAATGTTAGCTCTTTTATGCCCTAAATAAAAATATCATAACCTCTCCATACAATATTAGCGTGCAACTAATTCACACAGAGACTTATATAAAACATGCGACTCAATGAAGCTCAAGGGACAAAATTTGGTTCTTCACATAAGGAGCAATAACCCAAATTCTTCCACAAATTAATTATTTAGAAATTTAAAAATAATCGGATCTCCTTCAGACAGTGATTACATAAATTTCAATTCATCTCAGAATGCATCCAATTTGTCATATATAATTTGAGACAGCAAATTTAAATACCTTACTGGAATCGATCCTTTCAGTGATCGATTCACCCAATTTGCAAATCAATTTGAAATACACACTCAGCCTCAAACAAGAATCAAAATGACCTTGAATTCTTCTGTATAATTAAAACTCAATTAATTACAAAACTCACTTCCTCTGTGGCTTGATCTTCAGTTCGATGGCCCTTCTATCCTCACTACTCTGCCTCTGCACAGCTATGAACCGCTCCCCCCTATCTTCTCGTAGACTTACATTTATACAAATTAATAATGAATCAGTTCAGCTTCCTTAACAGCTCAACAAGGACTCTTGGAATTCTCTGAAGTCCTAAAGTTAGACTCCATCCTAAAATAACTGAAACTGACTCTTCACCTTCCTAACTTAATCAACTTCCCTCATGTTCTCTAGTGGTTAGAGAACATTTACAATTCCTCACTATTTTATCCAAAATACTAATAATTACATGAGAATTTAAAAATATGAGACCCCCCTATGTCTACTTAGATACAAAGTATTTTATTGTGCCTAATGCCCCTGCATCAGACTCCCAAGGTTCAATTTTTTCATGGTCTCCTGATCATGTGCCTTCAGTCCTTGTTTTCCTGGATCCCATATTTTTTTTTGTTGCTATCCAACATCTGCAATATTATTCTTCTGCACTTCACCAGGCTTCCATATCTTATTCTATCTTTCCCCACTAGCTGCACCTTTATATTCTCTTTTTGTCTTTATTTTGCTGCTGCTTCTTTGATTTCTTGCTGCTATCTTCTTCTCAGACACTTTCACCATCAACCTTCTTACCAATTCAATTTATTTATCTAATATGTCTTCTGACTGTTGGATAATGCTTCCTCTTAATTTCTGAATTCCTACCTCTGCTTCTGCTTGCTGAGTTCTTATTTGCTGAACTCTTACTGCCACCCTTGTTATAGCTTTAGCCCCAACTTTAACTTGCTCAGTCCTTACTTGTTCAGTTCTTGCTGCTACCCTAGCTGCCACCCAATCATCCGTACCCTCTTGTTCTCTGCAACAGTAAAACTCTTCCTGATTGTCATCCATGACAATTTCTTCATTCTCTAACTTTAGAAATTCTCTGGAATGGTATTTAAATTTCCAATCACTGTTATCATCTCTTTTCCTCTCTTCCTGGACCAAACATTCTTAGTCCTTCCATCAGTACCTGCAATCATAAAACAAACATCAAAATTATAAAATCCTTCTGTCTCTTCCTCCTCTTCTGGCAACACTTCAAATTGTTTCTCTAACATTTCCTTCAGCAACACTTCAATTTTTTGCTCTGCCATTTCATTCTCTTCTCTAAATGTTTTTAGCAAACAATTCAGCCATCTATTTTTAAGAATTTCATCAATATGTTGCAAACTTGTTTCAGCATATTCTTCTTCTTCCTTGACAATCTTCAGTAATTGTCCATCATCATCTTGATTGATTCTGGCAATCAAATCAAGTTCTTCGACTAGTGTATCCTCATCCTCTATCAGAGTAGAATTCTGATTCTCCATCACAGTAGAAATTCCAAAATTCTTCTCTCCAGTCTTCTCTTGGCTCATCAAACAAGCCAATTTTTCCTTGTCATCAACAGTAACAAAATTCTGCATCTGAGACATGGTTGTATCACCTTCTTTCTGCAACAGTTATTCTTCTCTCAAGACAATTCCAAATGATGGATTGTCTTCTACATCATTTGTAAGCACAATCAAATTATTAGTTTCAAAATCACAAGACCCAATGGTCTCAATTGATGATCCAGTCACAAATTCTTTTCTCTGCAGTCCTAAGTATATTTCAAGACTCAGAAAATCTTCACTGGCTTTCCCCTCATCTTTCATTGTGCCAATCACCATGTTAGAATGATCATCCTTTACTATGTTCTCAGCTAACATAGTTTCTCTTTCATTCAATTCTCTGACAAACTTCAATTGTTGTCCTTCCTTTCCTGCATAATTAACACATGAATTATCAACATCAAACTTACAAGGTCTCAATACCTCTTCCTCCTCTGAAAACACATTAGTATGTTGTTATGAGTTTCCTTCCAAATCTTCTGTCAGCACATCAGTATGCTGATTTGCATCTTCCATGAGACTGCCAGCTAGTCTCTCCTTCTTTCCATCATCTGCTTCATAAATGTCCTTCTGCTGTGATTCACCAAAATGAACTCCTTCATTTTGCTGAATCATTTTCTTATCCTCTGTTCTCTGATTGTCATTCATGACAATTCCTCTTTCTTGCTTCTCCAACAATTTATCCTGTGCATAGGTCCTCTGCTTCTCCAATTCTCTTCTTTGAAAATCCAACCTTCTATACAGTTCAACAACTTCAATTGGAGTAGATTTTGGGAACCTCCAAAAAATTTTATACCTTCACTTTTTCTTGACCAATCATCTGCTGGTCCTTCTCTCTCTGTCTCAATATTCTCACTAGACTCCTTTGTCTTCAATTCCTCCTGAGATCTGGTTATCTCAGCATTGGTCTGAATAGATTCCAGATTTAATTTCTCTTCCTTAACAAACTTTAAAGCTTTTTCATCTCCCTGTGATGTACCTGCAAACATACACAACTCTTTAGTTTTAAAACCACATGAATTTTCAGTCTTGGTTGCTTTCTCAAGAACTTCCCTTTGAACAGATCTACATGTGGAATCTTCAAATTCCATCCTTGACTCAAGAACTCTGAGTTCCTCTTCCTCTGTGGAACCTGTAATCTCCTCACAATTGTCAAGTTAAAAAATACAAGGCTCTACATCATTCAGCTGATATGGACTTGTCCAATACCTCAGCAAATCATCAATGATTTTCTCTTCAGCAAGACAAACTTCTTGTTCCCTTAAGTCTTCATTATAGTTCATGATACCCTTCATAGATCTATATTCTTCACCTGTACTCTATTCTGCTTCACAAACAGAAACTTCTCTTCTCAACTCAGCTGCTTTGAGTTCCTCTTTCCATAAGGCAATCTCCTTTTGCCTCAACCTCAACTGTAATGGTTGCCATTTTACTCTCTTCTTCATGAGCCAACCAACTCTCTGGCTTTCCTCTATCATCATCTTCAGTTTGTTAAACTTCTCTCTGATCTCAACTATCTCTTTCCAATATTCTGCATCAGTCAATTTCTGCCTCATGCCATTTGTCTTGGCATCTGCTTTCTCCTTTATTCTGTTGTGGTCTCTCTCATAACCCTTGCTATCTCTGTTATGACTATCATTAGTCATCCTTTTCTCCATGAGTTTTTCACTTACAAGCTGCACTAAGCCTCTGCAACAACAAGCTCTCCTGCTGCCACTTACCTCACTAATCCTTTCCTCCGGATCTGGGCTTTTGGCAAGTACTGGTACTCCTTTTGCTGGAACCTTTTGAGCACTCTCTTCTGCTCTCTCTAGGCTTCACTCTACAACTTTTCAAGAACACATTTGTTCTTCTTTCATCCAACCTATGTTAGGAATTCTCCAGGTTCTGCCACACTTTCCTTTTCACTTTAGAATCCTCTGCTGGACTCTTTCATCACTGCTCTCAAAGTTGTGATCTGATTTGCTGAGATTTCTTCAATTGCCTGCAATCTGAATTCTACAAACAATTATTCAAACCAGAGTTAGAAACTGCTCATCAACTCACCTTCTCTTGAGAACACTTCAATTGTTCTCCCTATCCAACCTTTACTTGAATATCAGGTTCACTGCCATCACCATCAAAACCTTGTCTTCATCATATCTGCAACCATAATTTTGTCATCATAATTTCAAAATCATATTTAAAATTATTTACCTGCAAGATCCCTGCATGATCTT
Source organism: Pinus albicaulis (assembly GCA_034641835.2). NCBI lineage: Eukaryota > Viridiplantae > Streptophyta > Pinopsida > Pinales > Pinaceae > Pinus > Pinus albicaulis. Next base: position 1,674,249,203 of record CM076584.1, on the reverse strand, counting down.
GTTCTTCATTCATTTCTGCAAATCTCTGTTTACTGTAGTGCTGTGTACTTTGCTGCATATCAGATCTTAGAATCTAAGCTTCCTTCTTCTCTCATCACATATTCAGATTTAATTACAAAAAAAAATCCTTTACTTCAAACAGAGCTATTCTCGCTCTGATACCACATGATGCTCGGGCTAACCAACTTAACGCACAATCTTCAATTTTTTTATGCATATAAAATTAAGGCACTCCAAGTTTATGCCCAAATAATTTTAACTCTGGAAAACTCAACACTACGCGGAAGCTAATTTTTTTTTTAGGTTATAAAACCCATAAAACATATAATATGTTCCTTTAATAAAACCCAACCAATGGTTCATTTCAATTACAAAATCTTTCTTCATATTCTCATGATTTAACCCTCTTGCAAACCACTAAAAAATATTCGAATTAACTAATTCGAATTACATTTTGACCCCACCTCAAAGGAGTTCAAACCAATGTCATAAGTTTATGAAAGTTCAATATTTTAACAGTTGGACCCCATAGCATATCAATCATCCGGTTTCAAAGTTCATTGACCCAAATTACAAACTTGGTTCTCACACCAACTCACTTTAATGAACTTTATCACAATGAAATATAATAATGACCCCAACTTACCATTCATGCATATACTCATGGCTTTATTATTACATATCCAACCATAATATATATCAAAATATATTATGCTCCAACCCAAATGTTAGGGAACATTTAAAGTGCCTCAGAATTTATGTTAAGACACCAACAAACACTTAAATTTTGGTTGGGTCCACACGCACTTACCTCATATCAATAACAACCATACCTCGCCTTAACCTTCATGCACTTTCCCACGCGAATGTAGTCGATCTCCCAGCCCATTCGATCGAACGAATATAAAGAATATCGTGTTTTTTTTAACCTCCTAGCTTTAACGCTAAAAAAAAAACGATAAAAGTGGTTTTACTCTTAGCACTTTTGCCATGCGTCAACTAATGAACAATATCGCGTTCGAAAAGGTGAAACCACTTACCACTTCAGAACTTACGCGATACTATCGGTTTGTATTTCTGAACCCACCTTCATTGTTCAACGTTGGTCCCACTCCTTATCTTTAAGGTTCCGCCTCCTCTGCTCTATCACTGCAATTCGACCTCGACCCAGTTCAATTTGACCAAATAAAGTTCGATTGAAAACTTAACCACACTCAATTGCACTTCAATTATCCAAGGTTTCCTCAACGCTACAGATTGCCTTTACTTGTATAATTCCACCTCGCTCTTACAATTCGAAGATCCGCTCTCCAATTACAGATTGCATGAACATTCGCCTCTGTGGTTTAACAAACCTGTTGTTTGTTCCTCTACGCCCTCACTATGCCATCGCTCCTTCACATAGAATTTAAAACGAACTTGAATATATTCAATATCAAAGGTTAGCTCTTTTATGCCATCAAAAAAAATATCAGAACCTCTCCATACGGTATTAGCATGCAACTAATTCACACAGAGAATTATATAAAACATGCGACTCAATGAAGCTCAAGGGGCAAAATTTGGTTCTTCACACAAGGAGCAATAACCCAAATTATTCCACAAATTAATTATTCAGAAATTTAAAAATAATCGAATCTCCTTCAGATAGTGATTACATAAATTTCAATTCATCTCGGAATGCATCCAACTTGTCATATATAATTTGAGACAGGAAATTTGAATACCTTACTGGAATCGATCCTTTCAGTGATCGATTCACCCAATTTGAAAATAAATTTGAAATACACACACAGCCTCAAACAAGAATCAAAATGACCCTGAATTCTTTTGTATAATTAAAATTCAATTAATTAAAAAACTCACTTCCTCTGTGGCCTGATCTTCAGTTCGATGGCCCTTCTATCCTCACTACTCTGCCTCTGCACAGCTATGAACCGCTCCCCCCTATCTGCCGGTAGGCTTACATTTATACAAATTAATAATGAATTAGTTCAGCTTCCTTAACAACTCAACAAGGACTCTTGGAATTCTCCAAAGTCCTAAAGTTAGACTCCATCCCTAAAATAACTGAAACTAACTCTTTACCTTCCTAAATTAATCAACTTCCCTCATGTTCTCTAGTGGTTAGAGAACATTTACAATTCCTCACTATTTTATCCAAAATAATAATAATTACATGAGAATTTAAAAATATGAGACCCCCCTATGTCTACATAGATACAAAGTATTTTATTGTGCCTAATGCCCCTGCATCAGATCCTCCTCCACATTTTTTGCTCTCTGAACCCAAAAAAAATACCAATCCTCTCATTTAGCCCCTTACACCTCCTTACTCTTTCGTATCTGCTCAAATTTGATACCACTTGTTGGTATGCACAATCCCCACATATAAATTAAATAATTTGCAAAGAACAAAGGAAGTAGCACAATCCCCACATATAAATAAAATAATTTTCAAAGAAAAAAGGAAGTAAAATAACGCTCATAGACTTACAGATTCACCATTGGATAAATTTATTTAATCTTATTGTTAGAAAAATTATTTATAAAATACATATTCAACATTATATATATTTATTGTGTAGGAGGTATACAAGCCATTAAATATGTTGTCATGTTATAATGTGATGTGATGTAAACATTTTAACTTGGTCAAAATAAAAATAAGAATAACCATATAAAATAGAAATAAAAATGATCTATGGTATTGACCCATGGTATTTAGGGGGAATATAGCCTATTTAAACTTGGAAATAGAATAAAATAAAAATAAAAATGATCTATGTTATTGACCAATAGTATTCATGTGGAATATAATTTATTTAAACTTGGAAATTAAACCAGCCCAAATCCACTTAAATCTTGAGCTATCAAATCTCTAAAAATATCAAATCTCTTGACATACAAATATCTTTTAGAGCAAACAAATTTAATCACTTTTAAAACTTAACGAATCCTAAAAAAAATATATCTAAACTAGTATTCAACATACATTTATACCATTTTAAAATTACATTTTCAAACTGTAAAAACCAAATGTTTTGAACCCTACCATGTAAAAGAAAAAAAACCATACATTTTCACCTAAATGTTTGCTACAAATAATTCAACGTTTTCTTCGCAACATAATCCGATGCCTCTAATCGAAATTTTCTGGAAGACTTTCAGAAATGTTGATGTGGACACAATTTGGGCATAGAAGGACTGAACTTGGTCTGGCAGCCCATCGTCCCCAATACTCCCATCGGTTATGGATATTACTGTTCCTCCTTTAGGAAAGAATAGGAAGGTGAAATCCTTGTGGTGATGTGGTGGGTGAGCAGGGTTTCTCGATGTCTCGGTGGGCAGAAGCAGAGGTCTTGGTGGGTACCACATTTTTCTAAGTGACGGGAGGTAGCAGGAGTGTTCAGTTTTTCTTGCTGGATGTTTTGTTCCATGTTACAGTGGTATACACATGGTTTTGGAAAGGTTATACTCTACGAGTACAGGTTTGAACTTTTTAGTTAGAATGCGGGATCGCAACCTCATTTGATGAACATTTGTCCAGATTTTCTGAACGTAAATGATTTTCTTTTGAGGTGTGATATGTAGCATAAGATTTTTTGGGGAATGAAGTGTCTTGGTCCGATTATTGGAATGATTTTGAAGGCTATATTCCAACTTTCTCTGGTTTGAATGTGGTGGGACGATGGGTCTAAATTGGAGAATTTCTACATAAACGAGTTTCTTTTGAGGAGTGATATGTAACATAAGATTTGTTTGGGGAATGAAGTGTCTTGGTCCGATTATTGGAATGATTTGAAGGTTATATTCCAATTCTCTCTGTTTTGACAGTAGTGGGAGGGTGGGTCTAAATTGGAGATGTCTATAAGTTTTTCAGATGAGATCGAGATTGGCATAATCATTATATTGGCCTTCATTGCATATAATACTTTGGCGGCCATATACAAGGAGATTAATACTGATGTTAGAACACGACGGTAGCTGGGATATACATATACCATCAAGTGTTGAATCATCAACTGACTCTGATACTCAGTCATTCTTTTCGGAGAATCGATCGTATCAACTTTGGTGTAAATGGTGCAAGAATTTTAGTTTCAGACTTGGTCCAAAGTCGTGGAATTTTCCATGGTGTATTTGTTGTTGCTTCTGTCATGTATAATCATGATGTAGGATCTGAACTGGTTTTCCGGTGAAGATTGTTGTTCTTCACGACTATATCAGCCGGATTTTTTGAAAAAAAAAAATTGGAATGTCGAAGTGATTTTTGGTAGGTATGATGGGATGGTGGTTAGTGACTCTCCCAGAAGCTCAATCTATATGCCAGGCAATAAGTCTCGTAAGGGACTCTTGGTGACAGCTACTATTTAAGGCATGTTTGTTGCAAATATTTTGGTCCTCAAATGGATATGCCCCCAATGATTGTTGCCTGCTATTTTTATATTATCCTTCTCTAGGAAATTGGTATATTAAGGTAGTGGTAGCAGGCCTTTGGAAAGGGAGTTGGATATTGGAGGCTGGCAATCATGAATATCTTAAACACAAAAATTCAATTAGGGTATCTAGTTGGGATTTTTTTCCATTTTTTGATCTCTCGAGCTCCTTTCACTCTAGGGATAATCATATATTGGAGATGATGTCATTCAAGTAATCATGATCTCTTGTCGAGGCATTGTTATGACAGGATATGATCACGAATTATTGACTTTCCAAGGCTATAGCAATAGATGACTTCTACATTTGGAATGAATTTTAAGGAATCGAAGGATGTTCCACATGTTCCTTTAATTTCCAGGACTGACACATGGAGCTACCATTGATATGGTTTCCTTAAAGGAATATTATTTTAGTCTGCTTAGGATTTTTTTGGAGGCATAAATTATTGATTATGCTCCATGCCTACTGAAATATTTGATCTGATTCGGGTCTGACCTAAGTCATCCTCTTTGTCAGACTTTCTGGTTCGCTGGCGCCCTAGTGATGGTGTACAAAATAGCATCGAAGTTATCTATTGTGGTATTTTATGGAGGACTTTAATATTGGGCTTGCATGAGACACTTCTAATCATGAAGCCTTCATTTTTGCGACCATCGAAGCTGAGAAAATGTTTTCCAACAGTTTCCCGATTGATGAGCTCATATTCAAACAAGCTTTCTCGCATCTGCCTTTCCAGGAAGGGAATGTGCAAGGTAGTCACAAAAATAGAAAATACAGGAAGAACAGAGGCCGTGGGAGGCATAAGAAGAACATTTTTAAACACAACATGGAGATTAAGGCGGTTAATTTGGAGTATGAGGATTTATGTGGCACAGTGGCTAGCTTGCAGAAGCGTGTTGTTATCTGGTAATGGATGTTTCCGGATGGTTCTGATGTTGATACGAGTGGATGGGTTAAGCAATTCTAGAACCCCGTTGTTGGATACACGCCCAAAGTTAGCATGTTGTTAAATGGATGGTTCAACATCCATTTTATGGATGAGAAGGATGTATATAAAATCACTAGAAGAACATGGGTGAGGGGTCGTAGCTTCATGCAATTGGTGCCATGGTATCTTGAGTTCAATCCGATGATGGAAGCACCTCACAGTAGGGTCATATGGGTAAAGCTTCCTGGTCTTCCTTTGGATTTTTGGACTTTGAAAGCATTGTGGGCTATTAGGAACACCATCGAGTGCACTAAGTATATTGACCCGAGCATAGTTGGTGCCAGCGACAAGAGAATTGCTTGGATCCTAGTCAAAGTTGACTTTGTTGGAGGTCTGCCTAGGGATGTTGATCTCATTTGGGGTCATTGTCATCATCGTCAACAGATTAACTACTGGGGCATCCCCTTCAGATGTCTGATTTGCCACAGAATTGGACACCTTCGGGAGAATTTCCCATTCCGACTCTGAGGTGATCAAGCCAGGATGCCTATAGTGTGGAGCAGTCGTCGTAATTTTATTAGCTCGGGTACATATGGTGGCTTTGCATCAGGTAATCCTCACTCCACCTCTTCTGAAAATGAATCATATGTCTCTACACATGAGCATTGTGATAGAACCGTACATATTGATAATGGGAGGGCTCATGAAACATGTCTTTTTCGACCTAGTCTTCCCCAATGTAGGGTTCTGGAATCTGAATATGGTCCTAGTATTGATGTTTCACACATTCTGTTAGCCATCTATAAAATTTTATTATAGCAAAAGGTGGCTAAAACTGTTTGAAGCCTTCAATGAACAAATTTTATTGCTAAAAAGTGTTGGCTCTTGAAGACCCTTGAAGGCCTCATGCCTCTATCCAAATCTTCACTTCTGTTCCTGTCTTGAAAAACTCTGAAAATCCTGCTGATTCCCAAGGAAGAATACTGTTGCAAGCATCGTTTTCCTTTTCCCCCTTCTTCCAACACTAACCTCATCTTTACTTTTCGTCTCCCATGAAATCCTTCAGTTTCATGTTTTCTCCCCTTTTCCCTTCATCAAAACCCCTTTGATAAGGTCTAAGACCCTTTCTTAGCCTTATCGAAACCCACCAACTCCTTTGAAAATCAATGAAAAATGCCTAAAATCACATTTTTATATTATGTACTTAAGCCCCCTTGGGATAAGTCTTTAGCCCTCCCCTCCATATGCCCTAGTGCTGGAACCAAGCGCCAACCTTCCAAGCACTTATCGCGTTGCCCAATTGCGATTAGCCCCTCCTCTTTAACCCCCAGTCATATTATCTTCCATGTGCCCAAAGGCCCCACAATCGGGCGCTAAGCTACATTGTAAATTAATATTTTAAAACCTTCATTTATATAAATTTGACGTTTTTTATTATGTCCTAAGGTTTTCCGTCGGTCCAAAGTTCAAATCGATCTCCACCGTCGATCTGATCTGCAGATCGACGTCGCGCAATCCATCACCTGGTGGTCCCCACCATCCACTCATCGTTGCAAAACCATGCGGTATCCATCGCACCGCTTTTGAGAGCGGGGCAGTATTTTTCATTTTGTAGCGATTCCATACACCGCTTGACACGTGGCCTGAGCACTGTTCACAAAACCATCGTCCATCGTGCGTTAAAGATCGGACGTGGACCCGACGTGATATTGACGTCCACCGTCTGATCTGAGGCCGCTCATTGGACGGTGATCGCTCACCGAAGAAGCCTGATGGTTAACCAGGATACGGCATGGTCATTAAAGCATCTCTGCCATTGATCTAATATGCAGATCGACGACCCACAATTTATCGCCCTGATTCCTCCGCTTTGACTTTTTGCCTCCACTCCCGACAGTCGATCTCTACGCGATCGACGGCTCCAATTCAATTTCTTTTTCTGCCTTTCCTTTCAATTCCTTTGATAAATCTCGACCGTTGGATGATGCCATCCAACGACCATGCTTACTCCACGTGCCTTCTGAAGCAGTAAACCTACACATGCATGGATTTTATAATATTTGTTTGCTTTTTGTAGGGTTTAATGGTTTTTTCGCTATGTCTGAAGAAATTTCAGAAGCAGAGGGTGACGATCCTCCAACCTCTGATCCATCAAATAAAATCATTTGCAGATTTCAAATTCATGTTTCATCAGTGATTCATGAGGCATTGATGCCATATCACCCCTGCGCAGCCCTGCACACCAGAAAAAAACACAGTAAATCAAGCCTAGTCAGAGAAGTATCAGTGCCGAAGACAAAATATATCAGGACAGAAAATTAAATATAGATCTATAGGGATTATGGCTAAAAATGGATTATCAGAAGCCTAAAAAACGATTTAAAGAAGATCATGAGTTTTTATATCAGACAGAAAGCATACGCTACCACATCATAGGCTAATTAAATTCCCAGCCACCGCAGAGCCATCTACAGCCTCAAAGCAATCAAAAGAAGGTCGAAGTTATTACTAGACTAGGAGGTATTTTGCATCAAAATAGCTGAACAGTTATTTCAACCAAAGGAACTTATTGTCAGCTGTCAGCAGAAGTTATTACAAGGATAACAAGGAGCCTGGAAGTCAAAAAATTCTTTCCCGCAAACCTAATAGTTAATGTAAATGATTTTATACAGAGGACACCTATGTAAGTTGCTTCATTGAGCCCCCAAAGGCCAAGAAGCCATTTAAGTCTGTATTAATTATTTTTAGAGATCTTTATCAGAGTCCACCTCCTCTTTCTTCTATAAATACTACTGTAGAAGAAGAGTTGGCGTTGGTTGATCACTAGTTGTAATGTTGGAACTCTCTGAAATAATACATAGTTTGTTGAAGTTGAAGAAGAAATTGAAGTCTTGAAGCCTTGATGATGTTGTTGCATGCTTGTTACTGTGAAGGCTCTATCATTGGATCCACAAGCTTGGCTGTTTGTGAAGTATTCTGAACTGTTTTATGTTTTCCCTTATTTTCATTATGTTCCATAATTTCTTACTACAGTAGGTTGAAAGTTTTAGGCTAAGAAATGACTCCTGGAAGCACCTTAAACCTGTTCACCCTTCACTGTTTCATGTTTTCTTCTGCTGAAGTATTTTAGAGTCTTTGATCTCTCTCTTTAGTCTTCATGCCTATTTATTTCCTTAATAGTTCGAATAGTTGGTTTTAGCATGATTTATGGTTTTCCCTGCTTGACTGCTGCCACTTAAAAACTGTTATTGAAGTCTCCCTTTGAATTTTTCTATTTACAGTGAGCCAAGGAGGTCTGTTCTGATATTTCCCTTTGTCCTTACTTAAAAAATTGTCTCAAGGGTCTTTATAGTTGAAATCATAGATGTGTTAGGTGTTCCCTCTTCTATGACCGCAATTATCAGTGAATCTTTTATGTTTTCTAAGTCATTTGAAATAAAATATTTGAGGAAATAGGGTGTTCCTCGAATCTTAGATTTCATTTTTAAAAAGTTGTTTTGAAATCATTGTTTTCTTAAAGGTGTGATTTGTAGAATTCATGGTTAGTCCTGTCTATCAAAAAGCTCTTTATTTTTCAAATTGTGTTTTCAAATTCCCTTTGTTGAGAATTAAATTTCTCTTTCCAAATCATTGATGTCCATTTCATTCCAAAAACCAAAGGATCCTGTGGCCAAGTTAGATTTGCCCTCTGATATCCCGTATCCATTGATAAGTATGTTATGACCTCTTTTTGACTCCATTGCCCAATGAACCAGATGTTTCTCCATTCTATATATCTTTCCTAGGCCTTTTATGTTCTACTGTATCAATCCAACCAAACAAAAAAACAAACACCTGCACTTAATAACTAGTCTAAAATCCATATTCCAAGCACACAAGATAAACCTTTGCAAACAAACATTTGAGAGATCCCTCTCTGAGAAGAGGAGGACTAGATCTTGTAACTCTAAAGATTGGTTCTGATGTTGCCTTGTCTTTTGATTTGCGAAACTATCAAAACACGGGACACCAACATAATGGAGATCACGGTGGGACCTACTGAGAATACAGTGGTTTTAAAACACTTCTTAAAACTCTGTAGGCCCTTAAACTTGATAAAGAACACCCTCTGGACTTATCCCACCACTCACACCAACATAATGGCGTTCACGGTGGGACATTGAGTAAAGTCTTCAAAATTAAACACTCACTGTCTAGTATAACATAAGTAACCTCCCTCAAGCACCACCAAGCAGTGGTAATCGTGATAGGACCTTTTGAATCAGTGAAAAACTAAGTAACCCTTAGGATTTTCATAAAACCTTATCAAACCTTGAAGGATTCAGTTACCAAGCCATAAGAGTGAACTCTGTATGTTTTGACACCCTAGCTAAGTGTTAAGTCACATTTAGGACACTCTCATAACCTATAAGACCAGAATAACTTAGAAAAACCCAAAAAAAATTTCAGTTTGGCTTCACAACTAAACATTGTGGTGGAACCATCCAATATCTTACCTTCATAAAAGCTAAAAAGTTTCCACCTGGCGACTCCACTAGCCCCAGTAGGCCTATTACTCATTTAGGTTCCCAGTTCTCTTTAGGACTATGTTAACCAGCCTTGAAGAAGTTTAGAATCCTAGTCCCTTACTAGATAAGACATCGTGAGAGGTAAAATTCCAAAAAACAGTCCCTAAAACCTTAACCTCTCTCATTTTGGAAAAAACACTCTGGCTTCACATAGGATTAACACTAGATCCCATCCAGACCCGAATCCTCCTTTAATCGTTGACAATCCTGAGAGAATTATGTGGCAGATTTCTAACTTTGGAAAATGAGCTGCTAATAGGAGCCTCTAAAGAACAAATTCCGTCCCCAAAAACCTTGTTGTCTTAGAAGATTCACACTTTTATTTACATCATACATAGAACATATTTAGAACTAGATCTCAAGGTGATTTAAACAAGACTGACCTTAACTTTGCAGATTTGCAACAGAGCTTTAGTAGAGAAGCCTCACCTTCCACTCCTCCTAATTCCCAGCTTCTTCATCACTTTAGCCTTTTCCATAACAAATCTGCTCAAAATCAGTTTGCTGGCCCAAGTGTTTCTTCCACTCCAATTCATACTACCACTGTTCAAAACACTCCATTTTAGCCATTTTTTGTAAACCCACCTCTTGTAAATCCACCCTTATTTCCAGCCATGGCAACATGGTATGCCCCATTAGTGTTACCACAACCTCTACTTCCCTTACCAAATGATTACCAATCCAAAATCCCTCACTTCACTGGAAAAGAGTCTACAACAGCCCAACATCATGTAGATAGGATGGAAGATGCATTTGATTACATGGAGATAGAAGAAGAAACTGTGAAGATGAAGATCTTCGCCCAAATTTTAGGAGGAGATGTAAAGAAATGGTTTAAAAACTTACCTCCTAATAGCATAAATGATCTCCCTTCCTTGCATCAAACATTTATCAACAAATGGGAACTCAAAAGGAACCCTCTCCAAATACTAGCAGAGTATAGCAGCCTCAAGAGAAATAAAGGGTAGAGTGTCCATGATTACTCCACTAGGTTCAATAGCATTTACAATGCTCTCCCACCTCACATGAAACCTCCCCAAGGCATGGCCTTGGTAAGGTATCCCGAAGGCCTTGATGCTGAAATGACTTATGAATTAAGGGGGAGAGATTACTTAACCTTGGAATACATGCAGAAAGGAGCTTTGAGTGTAGAAGCAAACATAATTGAGAAAAGAAACAGGTTGAGATTAGAGAAGAGGGTAACTTATAATGATGACCTACTACCCTCAACCTCAGCGTCTGACACAAAAATTGACAACCTAGTGAAGGTGATGGAGAGGATGCTTGAAAAGATCAATTTAAATGAAAGACTACCACCAAGAGAACCTCAAAACAATCAAAATAGAATAGAAATCAGAATTATAGAAGAGAAAACAATCAAGACAAGCAAAAGGAAAGCGACCAACAGATTAGACCTCCCTTCCAACAGAACTATGTAGATCAATATGATGAAGATAGGGAGTTGGAAAGGTTGGAAGAATCTCATGTAAACTTGATTGGATCAGACAGTGGGGATGATGTTTTCCTCACTGAGGAAGAACAAGGTTTCTTCTCTTATGATCAAAATACAAACACCTATGAAGATTCTGATGACTATAGATTGGGTTTTGAAAATGAAATCATGGAGGTACACAAACAGTATGATCTTAGGAGCAAGGGAAGCATAGATAATTCAAAGGATAAGAACACTAGCACTGCTGTTAAGAAAAACGCAGAAAACCAGCCCAAAAAGACAACAGAGAAAACCAACATTTTGGCCAAGAAACTAGACTTAAACAAAGACAAAAGTGTCCAGCCAAATGTTGAACAGAGTACCCCTAGCACTTCAACTAGTAGTCCTAACAAAATTGTCCCAATTACTAGTCCAAAAAAGGTTCAGCAAATCAAAGTTGTTGAAAATAATTCAATTGAAAAGGAAGATGTAAATATCAATAAGTCAATTATTCCTTTCAGCCTTGAGGGAGAAATTGCTAAGATAAAAATTGCCATTCCCCTAACTGAACTAGTAACCCAAGAAGTGTACAAAAACCAAGTTTTGAAAGCTTTGAACTTAGGAAGTGATACTGACACCTTGAACTTGACAGATGACAAACCTGAGTTGTTGTTTGGTCCAGAAATTGAAGGAAAATACCAAGAAGGGGCTGTCCCTCCCTTCTATGTTAGCTTGAACATACACGAGAAAATTTTACACAATGCCATGTTAGATTCAGGAGCTTCACACAATCTAATGCCCAAGGTGGTAATGGAAAGCTTAGGCTTAGAGATTACTAAACCATACAAATATTTCTATTCCTTTGACTCAAGCAGAGTCAAATGTTTGGGTTTAATTAAAGATTTATGTGTTAATCTAGCTCAAATCCCTGCTAAGAGTCTAGTAATGGATATAGTTGTAGATGACATTCCCCCTAAGTATGGCATGCTCTTATCAAGATCTTGGGGAGCCAAACTTCAGGGAAGCCTTCAAATGGACATGTCTTATGCCACCATCCCTGTTTTCAACCAAAACAGAAGACTATACAGGGAATCTCACATGAAGTACATGGTGAGCAACATAGACAAACCAAACAACACTCCAATCTATTCTATTCAATCAAGTTTAGATTCCTTTATCTTATGTAACGAAGATGAAATCACCCAACCAGATAAGGAAAACATGTACCCAATCAGTTCACCAGAAAAATCAAATATTTCCTTCAATCAAATTCAAAACATTAACAAGCAATAGCAACAAGAAACTCAAAATGAGGCAAATGTACTTTGGACAATAAACTTTAATGGATCCTGTAACAAAACAAGTGCAGGGGCAGGTGTTTGGATTCAAAATATGAATCAAATTTTTTCATAAAAATTGGATTTCCCATGCACTAACAATATCGCTGAGTATGAAGCCCTCCTCCTAGGCTTACAATTGCTTAAACAATTAGAAGCCCAGAAGATATCGATCTTAGGGGATTCTAAAATTATCATAAAACAAATTAATGGAGAATACTCAGCTAGAAATCTAAGGCTTAGGGAATATCGAATTGCTGCCCTTGATCTATTGAAAACCTTTGAAAAATATGAACTCATTTTCATCTCTAGAGCATTGAATCATCTAGAAAATGAACTCACCTTCAATGCCAGTAACTGCCAAATACCTGAGATAAATCAACAGCTCAACATGAAGGTAAAACACAGGCCTGTTGTGCCCGATAACGAAGATCACTGGAAAGTTTTTGAATCTGACAAACACATAGATGATTTCTTGAAATCAGAAAATGATTTCAACATACCAATATCAGAAACCAGCCATAAATAAAATTGTTTGTATATTGAACAAATCCCAGAAGTTGAAATGACATATTTTGCTGATATAAATCATTATGAGAATCCTTTTGAAGCAGAGATAACTGACAACGCAGACCAGGAAGACTTGGAAGTCTTACAATGAAAAAATGATAAAATCCCAAGAGGTCTCACACCTTTACAACACCTGTTTGATTTTAACGATGTAGCCAAAGAACCGAGAATGGAGCCTGTTATCACTCAGATTTTCCTTGAAGTTGTGGAAAAGGAAAGTAAATCCGAGGTAACCACAAACCAACCTTTAGATACAGAATCTAGCTAATATGTATCTAGAGAGGGCTCTCTCTTTAAAATTTAGCTTTGTTCTTAGAAAATATTAGGCTAGCTATAAGTCCAAGAGTTTTGTTTGAATTTAAATGGTGGAATCCGCCAACTAAGGGCACGATTGAGTATTCCAGGCCATTGGGCTATGGATTCAAAAGGATGGCTTTACTGGATTAAGTTTTTACACAAAATATGGCTTTGCAGGGCAAGATAGCCAAACAGAGAGCAATTTTGGATATTAAAGTGAATGGAATGGATTTTTAAAGAGATGAAAGGCAATTAAGAATCTTTCAACATGTTTAAATGAGGGAAAGAGAGTGATTACCAATAAAGAGCAATTAAGAATTCTTTACTAAGTAATCAAATGCTTAAACTAGAAAAACAAAAGCAATTAAGAATTCATTGTTTATAACCGGTTTAGAAGAAAACATTTAGAATAATAACAATTGAAATCAGAGTACACTTAAGCAATTTCTGATTTAATAATTTTTGTTAATTATTCAGAAATGAAACACAGTGATATAGTAAACATATATAAAACTTAAAACACATGATAGAGATGACTTATTGAACTGTAGTCTGACACATGAATCCTGCAAAACGTCTTGAGCTTCAATTCGTCATCCAGCAAGCCACGAAGAAATTTCTCCAAAAAGAACTTTATTCCAAAATTCAATGTTACAGCAAAGTAGAAGAATCCACCCTCAATACTTCCAAGAGTGAAGTATTTATACAAATTCTAAATTAAAATATCTTGAAAAAATATCAAGATTAGTTCACAAATCTCTCCAACTATTTTACATAAATAGAACTTAAGTAAAGGACACTCAAACTAATGCATTTATTTGGCACTATTTTGTATGGATAGGTGATGACAAAGAGGAGAATTTGAATTTGATCCAACTCTTAGTTGATGATGAGGCATCCAAGTCACTAACTGCTTCCTTTCTTTGTGCAATCTGCTCCAACAATTCTGCAAACTTGGGGTCCAATGATATCTTCGTATTTCTCAATCTGTAATAGATATGTAAAAAGTGAAAGAGGTTATTGTGGATTAATATGTTGGTGAGATAAACCTCTTTCAGTTTTCCAAAATTCCTCTCCAGCTGTGCATAATATTCTCTGTAAATAATATGCGTAAAATAGAGTTTTACAGAGTCTGAAAAATGGCCTGTAAAGATGCGCATGTATCTCTCATTATAAAACCACTGTGCAAAAACTGAGATAGGTTTTTGTATATGGGTCTCTTAGGAACAAAAACCTCCTTCAGTTTTGTGAAATGTATTTCTAATTGGCCACAATATTCTCTGCAAAATGATGACTTGACTGTAATTTTCTGCAAAAAGTGCTTTCCAACTTTGTTTAATATTTCCAAAACCATAATAGCTGTTAGAAAAGTGAGAGAGGTTTTTGTAGATGGTCCTCTTAAGAACATAAACCTCCTTCATTTTTGTAAAATTCATCTTTTATTGATCACAATAGTTTCTGAAAAACTATGACTAAAATATGCAATTTCTGCAAAAATGTTCATTCTTGTTGTATTTTTCATCTTTTCACTTTTTTGTTCCTTTGACTGTTTTACTTTCACTTTAGATAAACTTCAATGTTGGTGAAAGTATTTTCATCTCTTTTTACCATTTTACTGCCTCTGTAATTACTTTTACTGTTTTACCTTTGACTGCTCTGTAACTTTATTTTAACTTTCACTCTGACTTTTACCTGATACACTTTAACCAATGATACTTTTTAACTGTTCTTTACTGTGTCCTTTTACCTTCAATGTGTAGTTTAGGTTTTTACTGTCTGTTTCAACAGTAAATTTTTTAATATCCTATTTCCTTTGCTTGTCTTTCAACTGTGTGTTTTATCTTCCATATCTGTTTGAATAGAGTTGATAACACTCTTAGAGTAAACAAGTCTTATGACTTGTATTAAGACCGTTTATCCAAGGATGTGGTCTTCTGATCACCTGTAAAACAAAACAAATTGTTAAGAAAGTATTGGCTTGCAGGAGAGGTCGAAAAGGTTTCATTTGATTTTGAGAGGTCTGTGGAGTCAATCTATAATGATTTTTGGGAGGTAAACCATGCTTCAAATTGGTTAACAAAGGTTTCAGGTAGCGCAACTGGATTACAAAGCGTTTTACTGCATGGGAGTCTGGTCGTTCAATGTGAATGAAAAAATGAAAAATGCGGGCTGATTTCGTTTTATTCACAAAGTCAATGGGTGGTGGAATTTTTTATTATTTTATTGGATGACGTTAGCATGGTACAGTGGATATGTCACGAGCGGAAAGGTGGTAAGCGGTTTCTATCGCACTGCTTATGAGGGAAGGTGGTTTTAGGCGGAAGGGCAGTGATGCGATACAATGAATGACACGTAGCACGAAACTGTTTGAAAACCGTTTGGCCATCGCACGTTATCTTTCGTACGTGGATGGCTAACGAAATGGATGAAGGCCGTAGATCTTTGATGGGGTGATCAGATGGTAGACGGGACAGGGAGATGGCGGAGTTTTAATGACGCGGGCCCAATGTAATTATTTGTTAAATAAAATCATTGGGCGGGATCTGATTAGTGGGTTAAATTCATTAATTAATCGTGAGGATTAATTAATCTCTTTTGTATGGTCGGAGATGAAAAATGCATGGGGATGGATTATTTTCAAAGTTTGGTTTTAATTAAACTTTGGGTTTATTTTTTGTTTTAAACATATATACATATGTTTAAACGTTTTTCATATATTTTATTATATGATAATTAAATCGATGTGATTTTCTTACCATAGGGGGCGGGAATAGAATTAATGTTATATTTTAGGCAAAAGGAGGTATATTGTGGGTTTTTGATTTGAATAAATAGGAGTTAAATACTTTTGGCTAAAAAGTCATAATATAAGGGTTTTGGGGATATTACTATAAAAGGATTTATATATAATAGGAAAAAGTGATTTTCATAGGGAGTTAATATATAAATTAAAGTTAATATGACAAAGGGACAATGTAAACTCAAAATACTTAAATATAACCAAGAAAGTGAAGATTCAAAAGTAAATGGAATTATTATACTTTCATCACTTAGACTTAGAATAAAAGTGATTTTGAGGGCTTTTCATGAAATATTGAAGGATTTTCCTAAGTAAAATGGGATTTTTTACTTAGGAAAAGATTTTTGAAAGATGAATGAATGTGATAATGGATGATTTCAAGTACTTAGGTCTTTTCAATTATTGGGCCGAGGGTCCGGTCCCTCCAAAAGTCAAGGAAATGCCTTGAGCCCCTTTAATCTTCAAATACCTTAGCACTTAGGGGAAATTAGTGAAATCTTTAGGGAAAAATGAAGGGGAAGTTAATAATCTTGACTTTGCTTTGCTGTGAACTTTTTCCAATGTAGTATCTGCCTTTGCACTTGTGATGAAAGTAAAATTGAACACATTTGGAACCATCATTCATCACATGTAATTCTGCAACAACATCTACCTACCCTACCTACTTACTCTACCATTTTCTCTTCTTTATTAGGGTGCACTTAGACTGGCAAACCCTTATCAATCTTCTTTTTCTTTTACATGGAAAACCTATCTAAATCTACACTTATTACATCCAAGGGCTCAGATTAAACTGTTGAGCACCTTTTATTAACTTTACCTATCTACTTATCTACCAAGATTAAACTATTTGGCGAGATATTTATTCTCTATTCTACAGCATGAAATTGAAAAATGAATGAGTCAAGTTTAAACAGTTTGACTCTTCATAAATTGTGGCAAAAGTTTGACAAACTGCACACAATTTGTTTATTACATCAAAACAAAAAGTAGTGGCATTTAGACTTGCACACTTTCCTTGGCCTTTCTTTTGATGGGGTTCATTTTCTTTCACTTTTTTGGCCAATTTTATTTTTTCACCCTTTGATTATTCTTTTAGGGTATACCCTCTTTACATTTTTTAAATTTTTTGATTTTTTGATCTTTTAAGAATATGGAACACCTTTGCAACAAGAAAAATGTTTGAACATATTGCATAGTTCAACAAGTTAATCATGAAAAATGACCTATTGGTATAGGAGTATAACACTGGCTCCACTTAGGTATGGCTTTTCCTGGTGAAAAGTCAAGAACAACAGGTCATATGCCTTAAAATACCTTTAACTGAACCATGTAATCTTATTTTTCTGGTGGCTTTATTGTATATATGATAGTAAAACTTCTGAAGCTTAGGGCCTTCTCTTCGGGCTTCAACTCCAGCAGGTTACCATCCACTCAAAACTTTGTTTCCCAGTTGGAAATCTTCTGCCTTGGTCCAATCTCAAACATGCATTTGCTGTGGCTGAAAATCTTGAATTGAATATAATCCTTTTTCTACAACCTGAAATTTGATATGAAACTAAAACAACACATAAAATTTTTCAAACCAACTTAATGAAGAACTAGCTGAAAATTGACAACTAAAAAAAATGCTCAAAATTCTAAGCTTATTGACACTCATCTACCTACTCAATCTACTAAAAATATTATTGAATCAGGGAATACAAAAATGCCAATGAAGCCAATCAAGTAGCTGTAAAAATAAATGGATAACTTGATTGCTTGTGATCAAAATTGGAAGTATGTTATGATCATGTGCCTTTATAATAAATGATATGATGTGTAAAGGCAATTGTTGATATATTTGATCCTTATAGAGAAAACATGTTTGCAAATTTGGGCTCAAAAGATTCTCCATATAATCTGATATAGGATCAATAAAAGCATGATGTATGTTATTTACTTCTAGGCCTTCAATGACTAATTGTTCAATTGAATTGTGAATATTAGACCATGAACTTATTTCTTCAGTTTTGTGTTTGAAAGAATAATCATCTTCAATATGCAAGTCAAAAGATAGTACAATTTCCTCTTTCTTTGGATAAGGAAGATTTTCAAAGAATTCTTTAGGATTTCGGAAATTGCATGACTGAATTTGAGAATGCACAAGTTTGATTTCATTTTCATAATTTTCAGAAATTATATCAAGAAGCTATTTTTTAACTTGAGGATAACATTTTCTTGATTTAAAAATAAGAAAGAAAGCTCTTAGAAAATCCTTATCAAGCTGAAGTTCTAATATCTCATCCCTCAAATTAGCTAGTGATTGTTTTATGAAATTATCTTGAATTGGGAAATCATATTGATCATATTTAGGAAAATCCTCAGAAAAAGGAATGTAATCAATAATAAACATTGGATCAGCAGATTTCTCTTCCAACAATCCCAATATATCTTGATCAGATTGGTTACATTCTATTTGAAAGTCATTATTTTGCTCAATAGGAGTGCTATCAAGCAATGGGCCTTTTTTGGAAGGTAAAATAACATGAGCATAAACTTGTTCTTCTGTCCCTTCATGGATAAAAAATTTTGTACATTCATCAACATTAGAAGAAGTAGAAACAATTTCTTCATTATGTAAATATTTTGAGGATGGTTGCATGTTTAGAAGCAAATTGATTTCTTCTTCGGTGAGGGGGGGTGGGAATCTCTGAATTATTAGATTGAAATGACAATTGTTTTTTCCCTTATCTAAAAGTTGATCATGAGGTTGATTATTGTCTTTAACTCCATTAAAAACATTAAACGAAACAACATTTGTTAATATAAAGGGGTTTTGTGGATCTTGATTTATCTCCCGATTTATTTCATTTTTGTTTAACTCCTCTTGATTATTATGACATTTAACTTGAGAATGAAAGTTTTGGACCTCTTCTAATAAATTTTCAGGAAACCAATTTCCAAAATCTTCATCAATATTTTAAAGGTAATGTATAAGATCTTCAGCTTGATCACAAAAATTTTCAACTAATGATAAAGATGGAAAATCTTCTTTGTAATGCTCATAAAATACCTTATGAAAATCTTTTAGAGAAAACAAACTTGCAGGTTTGAGAGCTTCGTACCATTCTCTTGCTTTTCCTTCTAAGGTTCCCATGAATATCTTCATGAGGCAATCCTCATGCCAATCACCCTTCAATCTTGATGAGTGTATATGAAATTTAATGAGATGTAGTAAAGGATCATCAATATTCTCATCTTAAAACATGGGCAGATTTTCACCCCAATTTACCTTCGGTAGTTTGTGTGGAAATCCAGGTATGTGATCTATGCTCATGGGAGCATATCTTCGTTTTATTCTTGGATCATCTTGAAAATTAGCCATAATGAAAGGCCACGATATCTGTAAAACCAAGTTAGATCCTTATATAAAATACAATACATATTGAAAACCGTTCTTAACGTGAAAGAACATAATGTCTTGGATTAAGATCCAAATTGAAAGCCTGATCTTTCCATATTGTTCTTCCAGGTTCATTCCTCCAGTGGAGTCTTGATTGTGAAATGGATTTGGAGTCGCCAGGTGGATGATTTTAACCTTTGTGTGTCTGATCACTGTCCACCATCATAGATCAGATCTGAACCTGTAAAACAATTTTGAAGAAAAAGTTAGTTCTTTAGGAAACCAAATTTTGAGTATTTTATGATTTTTTTTTTTTTTTATGAATTTTCAAAACAACTTCTATGATTTCTTTAAGAGGTTTCAGATATTGGATTTAAATTTTCTTAAATATTTATTTAAACTAGAGAACTGATGAAATGTTTGAAACCAAGGCTTAGGTCATAAACTAAACCGGAGATAGACTGAAGCAACATTTATTTAATTTTGCAATTGCTGAGTAAGAGCAATTTCAAAGGCTACCTGGCTAACTTCAGGCTCTGTCTGTAGTTTATAAAATAAGCAATAGTAACAATAAAATTGTTCAGTTCCCCAGTATGGTCGCCACTATGTTATCACTCAGATTTTCCTTAAAGTTGTGGAAAAGGAAAGTAAATCTGAGGTAACCACAAACCAACCTTCAGATACATAATCTAGCCAATCTGTATCTAGAGAGGGCTCTCTCTTTAAAATTTAGCTTTGTTCTTAGAAAATATTAGGCTAGTTATAAGTCCAAGAGTTTTGTTTGAATTTAAATGGTGGAATCCGTCAACTAAGGGCACGATTGAGTATTCCAGGCCATTGGGCTATGGAGTCAAAAGGATGACTTTACTGGATTAAGTTTTTACACAAAAGATGGCTTTGCAGGGCAAGATAGCCAAACAGAGAGAAATTTTGGATATTAAAGTGAATGGAATGGATTTTTAAAGAGATGAAAGGCAATTAAGAATCTTTCAAAATGTTTAAACGAGGGAAAGAGAGTGATTACCAATAAAGAGCAATTAAGAATTCTTTACTAAGTAATCAAATGCTTAAACCAGAAAAACAAGAGCAATTAAGAATTCATTGTTTATAACCGGTTTAGAAGAAAACATTTAGAATAATAACAATTGAAATCAGAGTACACTTAAGCAATTTCTGATTTAATCCTTTTTGTTAATTATTCAGAAATGAAACACAGTGATATAGTAAACATATATAAAACTTAAAACACAGGATAGAAATGACTTATTGAACTGTAGTCTGACACATGAATCCTGCAAAAAGTCTTGAGCTTCAATTCGTCATCCAGCAAGCCACGAAGAAATTTCTCCAAAAATCAATTTACTCCAAAAGTCAATGTTACAGCAAAGTAGAATAATCCACCCTCCATACTTCCAAGAGTGAATTTTTTATACAAATTCTAAACTAAAATATCTTGAAAAAATATCAAGATTAGTTCACAAATCTCTCCAACTATTTTACATAAATAGAACTTAAGTAAAGAACACTCAAAATAATGCATCTATTTTGCACTATGAGAATTCGAATTTGATCCAACTCTTAGTTGATGATGAGGCATCCAAGTCACTAACTGCTTCCTTTCTTTGTGCAATTCTGCTCCAACAATTCTGCAAATTTTGGGTCCAATGAGACATTTGTATTTCTCAATCCGTAATAGATATGTAAAATGTGAAAGAGGTTATTTTATATTAATATGTTGGTGAGATAAACCTCTTTTAGTTTCCCCAAATTCCTCTCCAGATGTGCACAATAGTCTCTATAAACATATGTGTAAAACAGAGTTTTACAGAGTCTGAAAAATACACTGTAAAGATGTGCATGTATCTATGATTTTGAAATCACTGTGCAAAACGTGAGATAGGTTTTTGTATATGTGTCCCTTAGGAACAAAAACCTCCTTCAGTTTTTTGAAATGTATTTCTAATTGGCCACAATATTCTCTGCAAAATGATGACTTGACTGTAATTTTCTGCAAAAAGTGATTTCCAACATTGTTTAATATTTCCAAAACCATAATAGCTGTTAGAAAAGTGAGAGAGGCTTTTGTAGATGGTACTCTTAAGAACATAAACCTCCTTAATTTTTTCAAAATTCATCTTGGATTGATCACAATAGTTTCTGCAAAACTATGACTAGAACATGCAATTTCTGCAAAAATGTTCCTTCTTGTTGTGTTTTTCATCTTTTCACTTTTTTGTTCCTTTGACTGTTTTACTTTCACTTTAAACAAAAATCATTGTTGGTGAAAGTATTTTCATCTCTTTTTACCATTTTACTGCCTCTGTATTTACTTTTACTGTTTACCTTTGACCGCTCTGTAACTTCATTTTAACTTTCACTCTGACTTTTACCTGATACACTTTAACCACTGATACTCTTTAACTGTTCTTTACTGTGTCCTTTTACCTTCAATGTGTAGTTTAGGTTTTTATTGTCTGTTTCAACAGTAAATTGTTTAATATCCTATTTCCTTTGCTTGTCTTTCAACTGTATGTTTTATCTTCCATCTCTGTTTGAATATATTTGATAACACCTTAGAGTAAACAAGTATTATGACTAGTATTAAGACTGCTTATCCAAGATGTGTCTCTCGATCACCTGTAAAACAAAACAAATTGTTAAGAAAGTATTGGTTTGCAGGGGAGGTTGAAAAGGTTTCATTTGATTTTGAGACGTCTGTGGAGTGAATCTAGAATGATTTTTTGGGAGGTAAACCATGCTCGAATTGGTTAACAAAGGCTTCAGGTAGCACAGCTGGGTTACAAATGGTTTTACTGCATGGGAGTCTGGTCGTTCACTGTGCACGATATAATAAAAAAAAACACAAGTTATTTTCGTTTTATTGGCAAATTCAATGGGTGGCGGGAGCACTAATGACGCGCATGTACGACAGATGAGCGACGGGAGGGAGGTGGTAAGCGATTTCTATCGCACCGCTTATGAGGCAAGGCGGTTTTAGGCAGAAGGGCAGCGATGTGATACAACGACTGACACGTAGCACGACACTGTTTGAAAACCTTTTGGCCATCGCGCGTTATCTTTCATACGCGGATGGCTAGCGAAATGGACGAGGGCCGTAGATCTTTGATGGGGCGATCAGACGATCGACGGGACAGGGAGATGGCGGAGTTTTAATGACGTGGGCCCAATGTAATTATTCATTAAATAAACTCATCGGGAGGGATCTGATTGGCAGGTTGAATTCATTAATTAATCTCTTTTGTATGGTCAGAGATGAAAAATGCACGGGGATGGATTATTTTCAAAGTTTGGTTTTAATTAAACTTTGGGTTTATTTTTTGTTTTAAACATATATACATATGTTTAAACGTCTTTCATATATTTTATTATATGATAATTAAATCAATGTGATTTTCTTACCATAGGGGCAGGAATAATATTAATGTTATATTTTAGCCAAAAGGGGGTATATTGTGGGTTTTTAATTTGAATAAATAGGAATTAAATACTTTTGGCTAAAAAGTCATAATATAAGGGTTTTGGGGATATTACTATAAAAGGATTTATACATAATAGGAAAAGGTGATTTTCATAGGGAGTTAATATATAAATTAGAGTTAATATGACAAAGGGACAATGTAAACTCAAAACACTTAAATATAACCAAGAAAGTGAAGATTCAAAAGTAAATGGCATTATTATACTTTCATAACTTAGACTTAGAATAAAAGTAATTTTGAGGACTTTTCATGAAATATTGAAGGATTTTCCTAAGTAAAATGGGATTTTACTTAGGAAAAGAGTTTTGAGAGGTGAATGAATGTGATAATGGATGATTTCAAGTACTTAGGTTTTTTCAATTATTGGGCCGAGGGTCCGGTTCCTCCAAAAGTCAAGGAAATGCCTTGAGCCCCTTTAATTTTCAAATACCTTAGTGCTTAGGGAAACTAGTGAAATGTTTAGGGAAAATGAGAGGGGAAGTTAATAATTTGACTTTTCTTTGCTGTGAACTTTTTCCAATGTAGTATCTGCCTTTGCACTTGAGATGGAATTAAAATTGAACACATTTGGAACCATCATTCATCACATGTAATTCTGCAACAACATCTACCTACCCTACCTACTTACTCTACCATTTTCTCTTATTTATTAGGGTGCACTTAGACTGGAAAACCCTTATCACTATTCTTTTTATTTACATGGAAAACTCATTCAGTTCACACTTATTACATCCATGGCTAAGATTAAACTCTTGAGCACCTTTAGCGAACTCTACCTATCTACTTATCTGCCAAGATTAAACTGTTTGGCCAGATATTTATTCTCTATTCTACAGCATGAAATTGAAAAATGAATGAGTCAAGTTTAAACAGTTTGACTCTTCATAAATTGTGGCAAAAGTTTGACAAACTGCACACAATTTGTTTATTACATCAAAATAAAAAGTAGTGGCATTTAGACTTGCACACTTTCCTTGGCCTTTCTTTTGATGGGGTTCATTTTCTTTCACGTTTTTGGCTAATTTTATTTTTTCACCCTTTGATTATTATTTTAGGGTATACCCTCTTTACATTTTTTAAATTTTTTGATTTTTTGATCTTTTAAGAATATGGAACACCTTTGCAACAAGAAAAAGGTTTGAACATATTGCATAGTTCAACAAGTTAATCATGAAAAATGACACCTATTGGTATAGGAGTCTAACAGAGCCTGTGGAAACAAATGTAGAAGAGCATAACATGGGCAGTTTAGCAGAACCCAAGATGATCAAACTATCCAGCACTCTCCCAGCTCACATAAAAATGCAATACATAGAGTTGTTCAAAGAGTTTAAAGATGTGTTTGCTTGGGGATACAAATACCTGAAATCATATCATACCAGCATCATCCGGCACAAAATCCCCCTGAAGGAAAATAAAAATCCTTTTAAAGAAAAAATAAGAAGAATAAACCCTCTCTTACTACCTTTAGTTAAGGTAGAAATTGAAAAAATGCATGATGGTGGGGTCATAGTACCCATTAGATTTTCAGAGTGGGTATCAAACTTATTTTCTGTTAGAAAGAAAACAGGGGAAACCAGGCTCTGTATTGACTTCAGAAATTTAAATAGAGCCTCCTTAAAAGAGAACTACCCCTTACCCAAGATGGACCATATACTTCAAAGGGTAGTTGGGTCAAGAAGGATTTCCCTCTTAGATGGGTTCTCGGGTTACAACCAGGTGTTAGTGCTCCCAAGTGATCAAATAAAAACTGCTTTTACCACACCTTGGGGCACCTTTATGTATGTCAAAATGCCTTTCGGATTAATGAATGCAGGGGCCACTTTCCAAAGGGCCATGGACATTGCCTTCTCTGAAGATATTGGCTATTTCATAATCATTTACCTTGATGACATAACCGTTTTCTCAAAAACCGATGAAGAACATTTGATTCACCTAAGAAATTTTTTTGAGAAATGTAAGAAATTTGGCTTGTCATTGAATCCCAAGAAGACACTCTTTGGTCTCCAAGAAGGTAAAATTATTGGCCATATAATTTCATAAGAGGGAATCAAAATAGACCCTACAAGGATAGATGGCATATTGTAGATCATCCATCCAAGAAGCCTCAAAGAGTTGCAATATTTCATCCGAAAGATTAATTTTCTAAGGAGGTTTATTCCTAATCTTACTGAGCTATTAAGAAACATTACAAACATGCTTAAGAAAGATGTCGGGGTAAGATGGAATGTACTAGCTAAACAATCATTCGAATTGGTCAAAAAAGCTCTTACTCAAACACCGGTATTGATTAGTCCAGATTTTACCAAATACTTTTACATCTTTTCTTTTGCATCTGAACATACAATAGCTGCAATTTTACTTGAAAAAAATGATTTGGGGCAGGAAAAATCAATATCCTTCTTTAGTAGGGCCTTAAGAGATGCTCCTCTCAAATATAACATCATGGAGAAGCAAGCCTTAGCATTAGTGAAAGCTTTAAAAGACTTTAGGGTCTATATTTTACACTCTCACATAATTTCTTTTGTTCCACATACTGTGGTCAAGGACATTCTAAGTCAAGACCCTGATGGTAAAAGGGGAAAATGGATTGAAACTATTCTTGAGTATGACTTAGAGATCAGGCCCACCAAACTAGTTAAAGGGCAAGGATTAGCAAAACTTATGGCCGAGTCTAAATTCCAAGCACTAGACATGAATATGGTAGATGTGTTGGAAGAAATAGAAGAATCTACTACTCCTTTTATTGAAGAAACATTTCTGAATTCTCCTTGGTATGCTGACATTATTTATGTGCTTTTATATTTAAATTCCCCTCCTTCTCTGTCTAAAACTAAAGCTATATTTTTGAAACAAAAAGCTTTGAGTTTTTGCATCTTAGATGGGGTGTTATATTGGAAAAATGTTGTTGGAATTTTTCTTAAATGTTTACTTGAAGATGATGCAGGGAAAATCATGCATGAGTTGCATGACGGAGAATGTGGAGGACACCTATACTGGAAGGCCACAGCAAAAAATATTCTTAGATCAAGTTACTATTGGCCTAACCTTTTCCCAGACACTCAGAATTTGGTCATGTCTTGCCATAAGTGTCAAATCTTTGATGGCAGGAGAAAACTTCTTCCCTTACCCTTACATCCTATCAGAGTTGAGGCACCTTTTCAACAATGGGGGTTGGACTTCATTGGGGAAATCCACCCATCCTCCTCAACTCAACATAAGTGGATCCTCACAGCCACTGACTTCTTTACCAAGTCGATAGAAGCTATACCCTCCAGAAATGGCAATGAATCCGTCATTATCAAGTTTCTTGAAACAAATATCCTATCCAGATTTGGTTGTCCCAGAAAAATCATAACAGACAATGCTGCTGCTTTTAAATCTAAAAATATGGTTGACTTCTGTTACAAATACCACATAACCTTGGGCCATTCCACTACTTACTATCCCCAAGGAAATGGATTAGCTGAATCTTCCAACAAGAGCCTCATCAATATCATTAAAAAATTGTTGGAACAAAATAAAAAATCATGGCACAGTAAACTGGTTCATGCCTTATGGGCTGATAGGCTAACTACGAAGAAATCAATAAATATGTCCCCCTATCAGCTAGTTTATGGCTTGGATGCAGTTTTTCCCACCTCGTTGGGAGTGCTAGTCATGAAGCTCCTTCAAGAATTTTAGGTTGAAGAGAATGATATGCAGAGGAGAATCAATCAAACCATCCATTTGCAACAGACCAAAGAAGAAGTTTATGAAAGAACACAGTTAGTCTAAGAAAATATGAAGAAGCTATTTGATAAGAGGACTAAGGCAAACAATTTCCAAAATAGAAATATTGTTCTTAAGTGGGATTGAAGGAGAGAAGAGAAGGGAAAACATGGCAAGTTTGAGAACTTGTGGAAAGGGCCCTATATTATTCATGATGAGAGGGGTCACAATGCATTCTTCCTGAAAGAATTAAATGGAGAGGATCTATATGGAGGTCCTGTCAATGGCAGGATGCTCAAGCATTACTTCTGCCAAGAGTCTTGAGTCTTAATACATTTCATTTTTTCATTGTAAATGTCATAGCCTGAACATTGCATTCAAAGTTATAAAAATAAAAAAATACAAAAACAAAGAAAAGAAAGAAAAGAGGGCAGATTGTCAAAACAAGAAAGGTATAGCCCCATACCAAAAAAGAGAAACAAATCTTAAAGTGTGCAAGCTTAAATGCCACTTCTGAAAAACACACTTCTAGTTAGTCAAATAGCCCAATCTTGACTAATTAGGTTTAATTTTTCTGCTGATAGGATAGTGAATTCGATTTGCCAAACTATTTAATCTTGGCTTATCAGTAGATAGTTTAGGATAGAAATTAAAGGTTCAAACATGCTCAAAATCTGAACCTAAGGTTTCACAGAGAGAATGACTCAAATCTCTTTCGAATTCTGAGTCAAAGGATGTAAAAAATCTGGTTCTAATCAGCTCAAAATTTGAGCCAGTGGATAAAGGAAAGACAACTCAAAACAAAAGTCAAAACAGAGCTGTAAAAGGGTGAAGGAAGTGCTTTGAATTCCCAGATCTTCAACTTTCCATTTTGTTTAAATTTTCTGCAAAATAAATGACTATGTGCAGCTTGTTTTTATGCCATAGATCACAGCAAGTCAAAACAGCTTAATCTTGACTTGACTGTTTTTAAATTTATGTTGTAGAATTTAGAGAATAAAGTCTGTTGGAAAATTTAATCCCAACAGACAGTAGATTAGGTAGAGAATCATATGGGCTCAAATATTCAATCTGAGTCCATGGAGAAATAAGGAATAGAAATAGATTAGATTTCATGCTTTCAAAATAATAAAATGTTGAGAAAGAGTTTTCCAATCCAAGTGCACTCTAATGAAGAAAAAATGTTAGATCAGTAGGATTGGGTAGGTAGAAAGTTGTATTGATGAAAATCCATTTTTTTTATGGCTACTAATATGTTTTAAATCAAGATCATCCCAGAAAAGGAAGGGCAGCCCAATGGATGAGGCACAGGTCAACCTCCCAGAGAATACAAGTCTGAATTTCTTGATGCCTTCAAGAAGGCACCATCCCCAAGTGGAGCCACTGTTAGCCACCTATAAAATTTGATTATAGCAAAAGGTGGCTAAAACTATCTGAAGCCTTCAAGGAACAAATTTTATTGCTAAAAAGTGTTGGCTCTTGAAGACTCTTGAAGGCCTCATGCCTCTATCCAAATCTTCACTGTTGTTCCTGTCTTGAAAAACTTTGAAAATCCTGCTAATTCCTAAGGAAGAATACTGCTGCAAGCACCATTGTCCTTTTCCCCCTTCTTCCAACACTAACCTCATATTTTATTTTCTTCTCCCATGAAATCCTTCAGTTTCATGTTTTCTCCCCTTTTCCCTTCATCAAAACCCCTTTGATAAGGTCTAAGACCCTTTCTTAGCCTTATCGAAACCCACCAACTCCTTTGAAAATCATTGAAAAATGCCTAAAATCACATTTTCTTATTATGGACTTAAGCCCCGTTGGGCTAAGTCTTTAGCCCTCCCATCCATACGCCCTGGTGCTGGAACCGAGCGCCAGCCTTCCAAGCGCTTATCGCATTGCCCAATTGCGATTAGCCCCTCCTCTTTAACCCCTGGTCATATTATCTTCCATGCGCCCAAAGGCCCCGCAGTCGAGCGCCAAGCCACATTGTAAATTAATATTTTAAAACCTTCATTTATATAAATTTGACGTTTTTTATTATGTCCAAAGGTTTTCCGCCGGTCCAAAGTTCAAATCGATCTCCACCGTCGATCTGATTTGTAGATCGACGGCGCGCAATCCATCGCCTGGTGGTCCCCGCCATCCACTCACCGTTGCAAAACCACGCGGTATCCATCGCACCGCTTTTGAGAGCAGGGCTGTATTTTTCATTTTCTAGTGATTCCATACACTGCTTGACGTGTGGCCTGAGCACTATTCACAAAACCGTCGTCCATCGCACGTTAAAGATCGGACGTGGACCCGACGCGATATTGACGTCCACCGTCCGATCTGAGGCCGCTCATCAAAAGATGATCGCTCACCGAAGAAGCCCGACGGTTAACCAGGATATGACGCAGAAATTAAAGCATCTCGTCCATCGATCTGATCTGCAGATCGATGGCCCACAATTCATCGCCCTGATTCCTCCGCTTTGACTTTTTGCCTCCGCTCTCAACCGTCGATCTCTGTGCGATCGACGGCTCCAATTCAATTTCTTTTTCCGCCTTTCCTTTGAATTCCTATGATAAATCTCGACCATTGGATGATGCCATCCAATGGCCATGCTTCCTCCACATGCCTTCTGAAGCAGTAAACCTACACATGCATGGATTTTATAATATTTGTTCGTTTTTTTGCAGGGTTTAATGGTTTTTTCGCTATGTCTGAAGAAATTTCAGAAGCAGAGGGTGACGATACTCCAGCCTCTGATCCATCAAAGAAAATCATTTGCAGATTTCAAATTCATGTTTCATCAGTGATTCATGAGGCATTGATGCCATATCACCCCTGTGCAGCCCTGCACTCCAGTAAAAAACACAGTAAATCAAGCACAGTCAGAGAAGTATTAGTGCCGAAGACAAGATATATCAGGACAGAAAATTAAAGATAGATCTATAGGGATTACGGCTAAAAATGGATTATCAGAAGCCTAAAACACAGTTTAAAGAATATCGTGAGTTTTTATATCAGACAGAAAGCATACGATGCCACATCAGAGGCTAATTAAATTCCCAGCCACCACAGAGCCACCTGCAGCCTCAAAGCAATCAAAAGAAGGTCAAAGTTATTACCAGACCAGTAGGTATTTTGCATCAATACAACTGAACAGTTATTTCAACCAAAGAAACTTATTGTCAGCTGTCAGCAGAAGTTATTACAAGGATAACAAGGAGCCTTGAAGTCAACAAATTCTTTCCAGTAAACCTAATAGTTAATGTAAATGATTTTATATAGAGGACACCTATGTAAGTTTCTTCATTGAGTCCCCAAAGGCCAAGAAGTCATTTAAGTCTGTATTAATTATTTTTAGATATCTTTATCAAATTCACCTCCTCTTTCTTCTAGAAATACTACTACAGAAGAAGAGTTGGCGTTGGTTGATCACTAGTTGTAATGTTGGAACTCTCTGAAATAATACATAGTCTGTTGAAGTTGAAGAAGAAATTGAAGTCTTGAAGCCCTGATGATGTTGTTGCATGCTTGTTACTGTGAAGGCTATATCTTTGGATCCATGAGCTTGGATGTTGGTGAAGTATTCTAAACTGTTTTATGTTTTCCCCTGTTTTCATTATGTTCCATAATTTCTTACTACAGTAGGTTGAAAGTTTTAGGCTAAGAAATGACTCATGGAAGCACCTTAGACCTGTTCACCCTTCACCGTTTCATGTTTTCTTCTGCTGAAGTATTTTAGAGTCTTTTATATCTCTCTTTAGTCTTCATGCCTGTTTATTTCATTAATAGTTCGACTAGTTGGTTTTAGCATGATTTATGGTTTTCCCTGCTTGACTGCTGCCACTTAATTTTTTTTATTGAATTCTCCCTTTGAAGTTTTCTATTTACAGTGAGCCAAGGAGGTTTGTTCTGATCTTGCCCTTTGTCCTTACTTAAACAGTTGTCTCAAAGGTCTTTATAGTTGAAATCATAGATGTGTTAGGTGTTTCCTCTTCTATGACTGCAATTATCAGTGAATCTTTTATGTTTTCTAATTCATTTGAAATAAAATATTTGAGGAAATAGGGTGTTCCCCGAATCTTAGATTTCATTTAAAAAAATTTGTTTTGAAATCATTGTTTGCTTAGAATTGTGATTTGTAGAATTCATGGTTAGCCATGTCTATCAAAAAGCTCTTTATTTTTCAAATTGTGTTTTCAAAT
This sequence comes from Pinus albicaulis, assembly GCA_034641835.2. NCBI lineage: Eukaryota > Viridiplantae > Streptophyta > Pinopsida > Pinales > Pinaceae > Pinus > Pinus albicaulis. The sequence goes on along the minus strand of CM076584.1, from coordinate 1,674,218,045 downwards.
TCCCTTTGTTGAGAATTAAACTTCTCTTTCCAAATCATTGATGTCTATTTCATTCCAAAAACCAAAGGATCTTGTGGCCAAGTTAGATTTGCCCTCTGATATCCCATATCCATTGATAAGTATGTTATGACCTCTTTTTGACTCCATTTCCCAATGAACCAGATGTTTCTCCATTCTATATATCTTTCCTAGGCCTTTCATGTTCTGATGTATCAATCCAACCAAACAAACAAACAAACACCTGCACTTAATAACTAGTCTAAAATCCATATTCTAAGCACACAAGATAAACCTTTGCAAACAAAAATTTGAGAGATCCCTCTCTGAGAACAGGAGGACTAGATCCTGTAACTCTAAAGATTGGTTCTGATGTTTCCTTGTCTTTTGATTTTCCAAACTATCAAAACATGGGACACCAACACATTCCTCCTGTATCTGATGATGGGTGTGAAAATTCTTATGTCCCCACTCCTGCCGTTGACCCCTTGCCCTCTAGGTCGTCACCTCTACTTACAAATGATGCTGACCCTCCACATTTTCTGTCAACCAACTTCTGTATAGGGGAGTCGTCTACATCTAGGACTGAAATGGAACCCGAAGAGTCAATTAAATCTCCTGACAATCCTATTCCATTGACTATCACCAATTCCCCTAGGAATTCGGTGGGGAGTTATATAGAATCACTGATGGGAAATCCTAATATTGATCTAGCTGCTCTTACGGTGTTTTATAGGCCTCCTAGATCTTCTCCTACCTCCAATACCATCTCTTCGACCTCTAATATTACAATCCGTAGACGCACCAAGATAGCCTCCAATCTAATTAAAGGGAAAATGAAATCAATTTCATTATTCACTAATGATGAAGAGGATCTCATGGACATCCCAATATCTGTGACTGACAATATTTTTGCAGAACCACGGGTGCTTAGAGCAAGCAACCCCGAGGATGGTTCCCCATGAATCAAATCTTGTCCATGAATATCAGGGGGATGGGAAATGCCTCCAAAACACATTGCCTCAGGGAAATGTTTGGTCCTATGAATCCTATTGTTTTTTTATGTCAAGAAACATTATGTTGTCGTATACAAGCTTTTTAAAATATCAAACCAAGATGGTGTGCGGTGGCTGTCGACGCCAATGGTCTCTCGGGAGGGTCGATTGTAATATGGAATCCTGGCAAGGCCAAAATAAACGCCTACAGTTTCTTCGGTGGAATGCTATTATCTGGAAATTTGAGGGGCATGGATGGAATTTTCAACATTATCAATCTCTATGCACCATATTCCAACAAGGTCTCGTTCTGGTCTCGTATGCGTGACTCTAGAATCCTAGAGCTACAGAATTTGATTATTATGGGAGACTTCAATTCCATTCTGCAGGCGGATGAAGTTTGGGGATCTCGAGCCAGACTTGATCATATGGCTTATTTCTTGAATGATTTATTTATCTCAAATAATATTGTTGATGTTCAACCCTTTCCGCTTATCCCTACATGGACAAACAAAAGGGAGAGTGAGGGTTTCATTAGCAAAAGATTGGATAGAGTCATGGTGAAGGACAATTTGATGGATTATCTTGGTGACCCCCGATCCTTAGTAATGGTCTCTGATATTTCTGATCATATGCCCATCACATTGTCTTGGAATTTGGATGGAAGTGTCAAAGGGATGGCCTTTAAATTTAATCGAGTATGGTTGGAGGATGAGTCATATGTATGGCTGATTCAAGAGCTATGGAAAGACGACTCTGATATTGGAGATTTAACAGGATGGGATCATCTTCATTTCAAATTACAGAAAATTAAAGGGGCTACTAAGTCTTGGGTGATTAGGAAAAAGCTGGCTCTTAGAGCTGAGTTAATATCTATTGAAGTCAATATTAGGGAGATATACTCTCACTTTCCATACCAGGTGTCGGATGAGAACACATATGAGGTTCTAAAAGAATTGGGGATTAGAAAAAGAGAGATTCTTAGAATTGAAGAGATTTCATGGAAACTCAAGAGCAGAATACAATGGTTAAAAGAGGGGGACCTTAACACTAAATTGTTTCACAAATGCGCATCGGATAGAAAGAACAGAAATGCTATTTGGTGCATCAAGAAAGCTGATGGCTCCTATGCAATCACAACCACAGAGATTCAACATGAAGCTTTCTTACATTTTTCTTTTTTTTACCAAAAGGATCGTGGTATTGATGAAAATAACCAGAACTGGATGCTACAACATATACAAAGGTTGTTTGATGCGGAGGCCATAAGGGCTATGGATATGCCTATAATTGAGAGTGAAGTGCTATCGGTTCTCAAATCTTTCCCTCCAGATAAATGCCTCGGGCCTGATGGATGGCCATTGGAATTCTTTCTTTTCTTCTATGACCTGAAGGGTGCTGAAATCACCATGGTTGTGGAGAGTTTTAGGATCTGGGGGAACATTCCTGCAAATCTAAATTCCACATTCATCGCTCTAATTCCAAAATCTGCTGAGCTAAATTATTTTTGGGAGCTCAGACCGATTGCTCTATGAAATTTGATCTATAAAATTTCCTCTAAGATTATTTCTAATAGATTAAAGGAAACCCTTCAGGAACATATATCAAGGGAACAATACGGCTTTTTAAAGGGTTAATCAATTCACGACGCCATTGCACTTGCACATGAGGTTCTACATTCCATGCACACAGAGAAAAGAGAGGCCCTGGTTATGAAGGTTGATCTCTATAAGGCCTATGACTCCATTGATTGGTCTCACATCCGATTGGTTCTGCTTAAGATAGGTCTTCCAATATCCATAATTAGATGGATAATGTCCTGCATATCTACTGTTAAATACACAGTAATCATAAATGTTTTGCCCGCGGCTTTTTTTGAAGTAGGAAGGGGACTACATCAGGGATGTGCTTTGTCCCCTATGATTTTTATTTTAATCATGGACGGCTTCAGTAAGATAGTGCACAAGGCGAAGCAGAATGGATATATAAAAGGTTTCGCTTTTTCTACGACTGTATCTTCTTCACATTCTCTTTTTGTGGACGATATGCTGTTGTTTGGCTCTCTCATAAGAAATCATTGGTTCTATGTTCATTATATTCTTATTAGATTTGGATCTGCAACAAGATTATGGATCAACAAACAAAAATATTTTCTGATTTTTGAATATGGAAATGTGGATGAAATATCTTTCATTGATGATTTTATGGGAGTCCAGATTAAGGTTGTGGCAGATGGCTTTAAATATCTTGGATTCAATATCAAGCCATGTTGCTACAGGAATTGGGACTGGACATGGTTGACAGATAGGCTCAGAGAAAAAATCAACAAGTGGACTCATAAGTGGTTATCAATGGGAGCCAAATCATTATCATTCAGTTCGTTCTCTGACAATTAATGGTTTTTTGGAGTCACCTCTTTTATTTACGTCAGTAAATCATAATGACGATCAATAAAATATGTGCTCATTTTCTATGGGGTGGAACAAATTTGGATCAGAAGTACCATCTATGTAAGTTGGAACTGCTATGTCGCCCTAAAAAGCATGACAGGTGGGGAATTCTGAATATGAGGATCTTTAATAAGGCCCTTCTAGTAAAATCTTTCTGCCGTGCAGTCAAGAGCATAGGAATCTGGAATGATATAATATGTTGTAAATATCTGCAGGGGGATCCTCTCCATCAATTGCTATGTCATGAGTTTTTCTCTCTGTCTGCTATATCAACCATATGGGTGAGCTTCTGTAAAATCCTTGGCCATGTCACTGATTGTATTATATGGTGCTTTCATGATGGCGGTCGCATCCCTATTGGTACCAGACAGTTGCGTGGCATTTCAAATGAACCTAGACTTTCCATGGGCCTTATTCACCGGCTGAACCACCGTGGCATTATCTATTTATCGCAGATCATTTTATATTGGACACATCATGCTCCGGTTACCAAATCGGCTGAACAATTGGGTTTGAATGGTATTTATGCTGAGGAATGGGCTCAATACCAAAACACTCTTAAAGGGGCTGGATTCTGTCATGCTATGGGTGGTGATGCCATTATTTGGGATGGTCCTCTTCATGGGAATTCGGTCATCGTAAAGGATATTTATCAGTGTATCAACTATAATTCTTATGTAGGTATGCATTCCTCCTCTTTCTCTTAGTTTTGGAAACTTAGAGTCCCAACTAAGATCATTATCTTCAGATGGCTGGTATGGAAGGGTAAAGTCCTTACTTGGGATAATCTGGTCAAAAGGGGACAATGTGGCCCTAGTAGATGTGTAATCTGTTCTGTTGAGGAGGAATTCATTGCACACATTTTTTTCAATTGCCTAGTTGTTTGTAATCTGTGGAAGATGTTCAGCCACTATCTTATTGAACCAAATTGGATCCCAAGTGACTTTATATCCACCGCAATGGATTGGTACAAGTTGAAAGAAAGATTCAGGACGCTCCCTTTCTTCTTTATTTGGGCGATCTGGTTGGCCAGAAATAGACTGATATTCGAAAACAAGGATTTCAATATTCCTCATATATATTCTAATACTCTCAGGTGGATAGAGGAATACCCCCTTTTTTGTAAAGTTGTGGTGGATGGGTCTCACCATATAATACCACATGAAATTTCTATCCCGACACTCTTTTTTGATGGGGCTTGTAAGGAGGGGACCATTGGATGCGGAGCATGGGTAAAGCTATCCCAAACAGAGTGGATTATCATATTTTGGAATGGGGGACCAGGTTCAAATAATAAAGCAGAGATAATGGCATTGTGGGGAGGTCTCTTGGCTGTTATCAATTTAAGCCTCCAGCGGATCTATATATATGGTGACTCTAAATTGGTGGTGGATGGTATAAATGGCTGCATTAATTTGGTGGATCCGGAGTTACAAGGGTGGTTTCAACGAGCAAGTCAGTTATGGATCAGATTGAAAAGGCCGCCCATTAAACATATTTTCAGAGAGCACAATACTCGGGCTGATGGTTTGTCGAAAAAAGGCACCAGGGCTATTTTTGGTAATATGCAGGTTCAACATATCAAAGACGGATCAATGGTTTGGGAAAACAACATCCCTCTTCCCTAATTGCATTAATCATTTTGATCAAGCGAGCCTGATTCCGGGGGAACAAATTTTGTAAGAGCTCTTTTTCAAGTGAGCCTGACCATAGGAGGTTGATAAAATCTTCATCAAGTGAGCCTATTTCAGATGCTTCGGCCTGTTCTTTAATTTACAGATTTATGTACCAAGAGATAGGTTATGAATTGAATACATGATAGGGGAACAAATTTAGCTACCACTACATCTTTTCTTCTTATAAAAGGAGGTTCACGGGAGCTGAGTTCAGGAGATCGATTGGGAATTGGACTTTTCTCGAAGTACTATCAAGCGAGCCTGAGGATATACTATACATATTATCAAGCGAGCCAGTTTTTCCCCAAGCAAGCCTGATCATGTTGATGCTCATCATATCTCTCGGTCATTGATGTTACAGGTATTGCTACCATTTCATCAAATAGTGCCCTCTTACAATGATCTGGTTTTGTTTTTGTATGTTTGCGGGGGTGGAGACTACTCAGATTCTGCTGAGTTATATATGTAATGAGTGGTTTCCGCACTCTGAAATTCGACTTGCCAATCTACTGTGATCCTCTTTCTTTCTCAGAATAGTGATCTGGGTTCAACTGTGGCAATGATATCTTGAAATTTTCTCGCTGTAGCATAGCTGAGAACGAAATTGATGTTTAAATATACTGGCATATATAATATATCAATATATCATTGTATTTTTTCCTCTGAAAAAAAAAGGACTGTACTTCTTTATGGTTTCCGAAACTGTGCATTTGGAAGACCTGTTTCAAAAATAGAGCCTTAAGTTTATGTTGATTGTTGATTTTAAATATTTTCTTATGGTTTTAGAAACTGTGCATTTGTAATATCTGTTTCAAGAATAGAGTCTTGAGTTTATGTTGATTCTTGGTTCTGAATATTCTGAAAAATTTGCAATTAAACAGATATAGGCTCGGTCAAATTAACCACGCTATTCCGATTGAGGAATATTTCTAAACTGTGCATTCTACAAAGTCGTTTGAACAATAAAGTCTTGAGTTTATGTCTATTGATGATTCTGAATATTTTGAAATATTTCGCAATTAGACAGGCATAGGTGCTATCAAATAATTAACCACGCTAATCTGATTGCTGAAGGTGCTATCAAATAATTAACCACGCTAATCTGATTGCTGAATATTTGAATAATTAGCAATCCACATAAAAATATCTAAAATAGTTTGTTTTTCAATATGGTCCTGCTTTGACATATTTATTTGTTTTTCAAAAAAGTCTTGCTTTGACATGTTTGTTTATAAAGTGATTATCTATTTTGATTATTTTGATTTCTTGGAGAAACAGATAGATACTTTTAGTCAATGTAGATCGATGTTCTTCATGAACATAGGTAACATCTAAAGTGATTATCTATTTTGATTATTTTGATTTCTTGAAAGAGCAGGTAGATGCTTTTAGTCAATGTAGACAGATGTTCAAACATAGGTAGTATTAGACTGCTATAATAAACCACATAAAAAAAAATATCTCTGAAGCGCCCAACTCGGACCAAAGAAGACTCGAGCATGGAAGACTGTCAATTCATTAATTATCCTCAGCTTCCAAGCTAGACAAATCCATTCCCGGAGGTTCACTGGAATTGGGCATAATTTCACCAAACTGGATATCAATTCTTGGTGATATCCGAAAAGCTCTGATTCCAAAAGGGTTTATTAATTCAAAAAGGATTTCAGGGACCAAGACAGAAAACTGGTCAACATTCATGGCAAAACCGATAGAGAGGGTCGAGACTGGAGACTAGGAGACCACACCTTGAAGGGTTTAGTCGGTTCCAAGGTTGAGATCGCGCCACGTGAAAGCTCTATCCGAGAGATGTGACCGGATTGCCGCAGTGGGAACGCCGAGGTGGAGGAAAAGTTCATCGTGCTCCGTGTCAAACGACGAGGGTAGGAAGAGAAGGTGAGCCTTATTTCCACTGCTATAGGCCCATAAATGCGCCTAGGCAGGGAATGCTCGCCGCACGATGATCAACAGCTTTAATTTAACTGTGGCCATTCCCTGCCTGGACGCATTTATGGGCCTATGGCAGTGGAAATAAGGCTCGCCGGAAGAGAAGAGCAGCTAGAGAATCTAAGCACTAAACCTAGACGGAGCAGTGCAGAGCTACACGCCACAATCCCAAAATTCATGTAAAAAACGGTGCATCGCATAGGTCAAACCAAAAAGGGAGTGGTTAATGAGATAGGAGAGGAATTGTTTGGATTGTCAAAATTGTTTGGAATTTCAGTAAAATAATTTAAGAAATTTTACAACAGTGTTTGAATCATGATTTTGATAGTGAAAATAGATTCAGCACCATCAAAAGCCTCTCTCAAAATATTGAAGTTTAATAATTATAATGTAGATTTACAAAATTTTCTTAAAATCTTAGTAAAATTTCTATGATTTTCAAAAAGACAATCTAGTTAGAATAAGACACCAAAAAGTACTATCCCAGAGAGTCTTTTGCATACCCTTTTTCGAGGCGAAGTGTAAATAATTTTGATAATTAAACTTATCAAAGAAAATAACTTCAATTTGTGAATTGTCATTATAAAAAATTATTCAAGTACAACTTTTTCTTTCATAATGTCATAATATCACATAACGGTAAACTCTATGAAAATGACATTTCAAAAAGAAAGTGTACATCATCATTATTATTACTACTTTTTCTTTAAAATATTTGAAATGTTAAATCAACATAAATGTGGTAATTTAAAATCGAGCATAAAATTGTAATTTTTATTAAATAAATATTAATTATTATTATATATAAATAAAATATAATTTATAGATGTTTATTATTTTTGTATATAAATAAAATATTATTGGAAAATGTTAACCACTTTGTTTGCATAAAAAATAATTTAATTTTTATGTATTATTTTGTGATAGTTTTTTTGTTTAAAAATTATAATAAATTGCAAATCTTGCAATTAAAAATAAAAAGGATTGGCTAGGATCAAGGGACATGCTTTAGAGCTATGGTGGAGATTTCTTTCGAAAATTAGAGGAAGATGGTCATTTAATTCTACTCATGGGTTGATTGGTGTGCTTTTAATGGGGATGACTGCGTATTTATGAAGTTAGAGGAAAGTGTATGGGCTTCTCCAAAAAGAGGACCGGCCCATAATCCTCTTGGGTTTGTCTGCAAGTAAAAAGGAGGGTGCATTAAAAAGGAGACTATGCTGACAAGAAATTTCTTGAGAAAAGAAAACAACAACTTGAATGGAAGGGAGAGATCGACCGTGGGAAGGGGGTATACGATCGAATACATAATAGTGCAGTGGAGAATTAATAAAGAGATGACGTTGGGAAATATTAAGCAAGGAGGAATTTGTGTGACAGTGCAGAGTAAGGGCATTGGCGTTGGTAAAAAGTGCGGGAGGAGGAGGAGAATCCACAGGTTGGGAAAGGCCATGGGTGAGAAGATTCAATATACAGTTCAACGAGTAGAGCTCTTTGGATTCTTCGTTTTATGTGAAGGCTCTGTAATCCTTTGGATCCCTAATCTAAAGAGGTGTTTCTGTGTTTTATCATTAGACTATGGATGGAAGTTGGTTACAGTGTTGTTTTTCATATTGATGGTTGAATATGAATATCTTATGTTTGTGACAGAGGCACAAATTAGCTCAAAATTCAAAGTGCTCAGAATTGCACCAAACCAGAACGACATCGACCGACCCGTCGCAAGGAATCCAACACAACTCGTTTCGTTGAAAACCAGGTTCGCATGAGGAAGATATGATCTGTTGATCGTCGTTTAGAATGGGCAAATTTTTAAAAAAATTGTAGAACAAGTACATGGTGATGACATGACAGCCCAGTCAGCATGTAGAGAATCTTCTTCAGTTTTTATTCCAATGGGACTATGACAAGTGTCACTGCTGGATTCTCCAGTTTGGTTTGTGAAGGTGAAATTTGCCCAATATCCTCCAAGGTTGAGTTTGGGTTCATGATGTCTTGGAAATTATTTTTTAAAATATTAAAGATTGGATTAATATATAAATATTATATGTATTTATTTATGATATTTTATATGGTTTTATAATCATATATATATATATATATATATATATATATATATATATTCCAAACTTTATATTATTATTAAATCCATATATTTCATTAAACTACAATCCATGCACAATTATTAAATTATGGATTAATGTTTGGTGGCATGTAATATTGCAAAGTCCAAATTTGAATATATTTGGAGGCATACGTTATATGGTTTATACCATATGGTAAAGTCTTGATTAAATATAGTGTGGGAAAAAATATTACATGGTGGAGCGTTTGCAAAGGTTAATACAAAGGTTTTTAAAAACCTTGGTTAATGTGTATTTCAAAGTCAAAGTCCATTGGGTTTTTAATTGTGGCAAAAACAAGTATGGAGGGGCAAGGTCAGCGCTCGACCCCATGACCTCCCCTATTCCATTACCTCCACTTACCATTAGGTCGCAACATTATTCCTTGTTTAGGATGCAAACCCACTTATATTTAAATGCACAATGGATCTGATGATGGAGGAGCAGAGGGGGCTAGCCCTCCTCCACGTGAACTTTCCATAAGACCGACCCAATGCCTTCTATTAAGCACGAATTAATACACAATTAACATTTATTAACCGCAGTTAAGCCATAATTAAACCTGAGATTAAGTTGGCGGAAATTTCGGCGGATTCCCCAAATTTAGCGCCACTTCCAGATTTGGTGGAGCTAACTGGCAACTTTCCATATTTAGAGGCAAATATCTAGGGAAAACTTTAATGAGGCCTATCTTGAGTAATTTTTGACCAATTTGGGCTCAGGAATAGTCATTCCTAACATATTTGTACGCTCTGAATCCATTGGAATTATACAGGTGTTTTTTGTCACTTGAAGAATTTTGAAGCCTAGGGTCACCAGGAGAGAAGGCCATGCCCAGATCAAATGAAGGCCGACTGGAGTGAATGAATAGTAAATTTTTCATGTATTTGATGTTATGAACACGATGGTAAAGTTTGTAGAGTTGGAGCACATCTGAAGGTGATTTTATCGATTTGGAGATTAAATAAGCCTATGGTCACTGAGATTGGAGGTCAAGCCTAGAGGAGTTGGTAACCAAATTCAGAGATTGGGAAACAGTGTAGAGCGCAAAAAATCAGAGTGAGGGCATCTGGGCACCCTTTGATGCTGTCGTTGAAGAGATGTAGAATAAGATGAAGAATCCAGTGCCGCTGTGACTCGAGACGAGTCACAAGATTATGTTTGGGGCATGTTGGAGCGTGGTCCCCTACGACCAAATTTTGATACATTTTTTATATATTTTTGTAAACTTTATTTATGCATAGCAAAATTCAAAGGGATTTCGGGAGGGTCAAAGCCCCTCATGAGTTGTAATAGGTTAAAGGGTAGTGTTATCACCCTGTAATTAGCAAGATTGGCAAAAGTCCAACTACAGGGGCAACATCAAACTGCTTTGGGATTCAAGGATCTAGCCCTCCTGAATCCAGAGAGGGATCTCTCTAAGAATAAGTTCAAATATGTGATCTTCAAAGGCTGAAATTGTGATATTAGGCTAGTTATGAAGAGCATGGGTTTGATTTGTTTTTTTTTGGTTGGGCAAAGACATGATGAATATGAAAGGCAGTTCTAAATAAAGGGTGAAAATGTCTGCAATGAAGGAATGATTCAGTTGACAAAAAAGGGCAAAGACAGTTTTAACCCATTGGGCTATGGAGTCATAGGAGGATTTAATTGGACAGCAAGATTCAAGAAGGATCCATGGGGCAAGTTACTTATATCAAAGGATCTTTTAAAGTGATTTTATGGAATGAAACAGATAAGAAGTGAAAGACCAAACAAACGAAAGAACAAAGCACAATCTAAGATCAAGTAAGTACTTTTAAACTAGCTTGCATTCAACATGTACTTAAGGGGAAACATAAAAGTATTTCTGTTGATCATGTAAGTGCTTTTAAACTAGCCTGCATTGAAGTACTTTCAATCAGAAACATTTAAAAAACAATTCAAACAGCTTAAGATCAGGTAAGTGCTTCTAAACTAGCCTGCTTTCAGCATGTTCAATAAGGAAACACAGATGATAATCCCAAAGAGCAATCTAGATCAGGGAAGTACTTTTAAACTAACCTGCATCAACAAACTCTAGGGAAAACACATAAAACATTCGTTTAAAGAGAAATCTAGATCAGGGAAGTACTTTTAAACTAACCTGCATTAATATACTCTTCAAAGGGAACATTCAAATGAAGAAAACATAGAAGTAAAGCTTTCAGTAAGAGTAGGGTACCGTGGAGGGTATATCCTAACTCTATGTTTGCTTCTCTTTATCAGAGAAAGTGAACAGAGTGAAAACATTAAAAGAAATAACAATTGACAGTGAGGAACACATCACCATTGACACAAATCATGAATCCCATAAATCAGCAGCTTGTATTGATGTTCAAACCAGTTACAATCTGCAAGCCCGGTGGGTCTCTACAGCTTTGAATTTCTCATATCAGCTTGTGTATCTTTCAGGGCATCAGTAGCTTTAGAATAACCATTACATGCATTCAGATGTCCGGAGACCAACCTTTTTCTTATCTTCTACGAAAGTATTTATAGAAGAATGAGGAGGTTTTATTTGATGAAAGATCTCCTGGATCAATTAATGCGGATTGATGACTCTTCGGCCTTTGAGGGCTTCGATGGAGAACTTCGCAGGTGTTAATCTGCATTAATTGATTTATACTTAAGACTAAGCTTGGTGGGAAATTTTGTTGTTCTTTGAGGCTTCGTGTCATGTTGAAGTAGCTCTGTTGCTGTTCTTTGAGGCCAAATAATCGAAATATTTTCTTCTGAACTGTTATTCATTTTCGAAAAAAGGTTTTTCCGACAATTAAAGATAAGATAGCTTAACTTGCATTAATTGTTTGGCGGTCTTTGATCTCTGTGGAGCTGCAGGTGTCTTTAGGAGCTGTAGAGGGTTCAATTAGCCTCTTTTTATGGCGGTGGAGGGTTTCTCATCTTGACAGATGTCTTTGTCGTTTCTTAAACACTTTTAATTTTCTTGACAACTGTGTTTAAAGACTTTAATCTCCCTTTCTAGCATCTTCTGTCTTCGGCACTGATACTCTTTAACAAATGATGAATTGTGCTTGTCTTCTGGCGCGCAGGGCAGTAGCGGGGTCGAATGGCATCAATGGGTCATGAATTCACTGATAAAATGTAAGTCTAACACCCTTCGAATGATTCTTTATGAACTCAGAAGACAGAGGATCGTCACCCTCGGCCTTTGTGGTTTCTTCAAAAATGGCGGAAAAATCATTTGAAAACCTGCGAATTACAAACAATTTGTTATAAAATCTTGCGTATTTGGTTGACTTCTTAGGTGGCGTGTGGAAGGAGCATGGCCGTTGGATGGCTGCATCCGACGGTCGGGATTAATTGAGAAATGGTCGAAAAAGCATGAGGGAAGGGGTGATTAAATCTGAGCCATTGATCGCGCGAGATCGATGGTGGAAATGCGGTGGCGGGAGGTAATGGCAAAAACCTTTATAAACAACGAAAAATAAAATTTTTCAACTTTACAAAGGGAAAAGGCGCATTTTATATGAATAGCAAGGATGTCGTACTGTGGGCCCGGCGGGACTGATCGCAAATCGCAAAAGTGGAAAACGCGATGGTGGATTATGCGACGGAGAGAAAATGCGATATTGCGATTATGCGATGGGCGCCTGATAGCGGGGCCGTTGGGCGCATGGAGGAACATATGACTGAGGCGTTATATAAGCAAGGGGCTTATCGCAGCGCAAAATTTCAATTTTGCGATGGTCTTTCAATCAACCCATCGCATTTTCTGCGATCGCGATTTTGCGATGGATCGTAGCGCAGATATTTGCAATGAACACTTTTAAATAAAACTGCAATTTGGATTCCTACGATCTGCGCTTTGCGATAAGCGCCAAAGGGTTAGGACTTGGTTCCAGGGTGTGGGCGTATGTGAGGAAAGGGGCTAAGGGCACAGCGGAAGGGGCTTAAGTCCCATACTTTATGAAAAATGTGTTTTGAATGATTTTCAATGGTTTTTCAAGGTTTAGAGGCGTTCCGATAAGGCAAAGAAGGAGTCTTTGAACCTCATAAAAGGGTTTTGATGAAGAAGAAAGGGAAAAAGTTGGATTTCATGGGGGAAGAAGGGGTTAAAATGAGGCTAATTTGTCCAGAAGAAAGGGAAGGGAAAAGGGTTTGCAGCAGTATTCCTCATGGATTTTTGGCAGAATTTCGGAGTTTTGAAAGAGATCAGAAATGAAGGCTTTTAGACAAGGGCATAAGATCATCTGCAAGCTTCAAGAGATAACTTTTTGCAATGGAAAATGTTTCTTGAAGGCTGAAAAAATGTTTTGGCCACCTTTTGATAGACCAAAATTTATAGGTGGCCAACAGGTAGAACTAGGGGCCACAAACCATGGTTTGTGGATCTTAGAGGAGTGCAGGCTAAAAGTATATATAGGAGTCTAGATCAAGTCGATAATAAAAGTGTAATATTATTGATGATAGATATCTGACTGTATTTTGATATTCTAGCAAATTTTTTGGATAAAAAGGCTCATGTTGGCTGTGTGCACGTAGACCTTAGTCCTGCTATGTTCGGAACCTGCTGACTGTGTGCGCGGGTGAAGTGAAAGCTTTGTAAGGAAGATCTGAACTGTTTTGGATGATATCCGAGTACAAAATGCATCTGTTAGTTTCTTTATGATCATTTTTGCATGTTATTTCTGATTATTGGTTATCTGTATTGAGATCGATTTCATAACTGTTTCTGGCTTTATATGAATGATTATTGAATGGATCTGGTATTGTTGGGCTCTAGTAAGATGTGCTAAGGGTTATTACATGGATTGCGGACTTTGTTTAGCCTCCGTGCAAGGTATTCTGTATAATTGACCTAAATCTGTCTGGTTAGGGATTTCTGGTTAAGGCTCCTATTGTGAAGGTATGTTCATGGTTGTTTTAGATCTAAAGGCACCCAGATCATTTAATTCTCTCTCAGGGTGTGGAAACCTGGTTCCAACACCCCCCTTCCTACTGCTTTGGGTGAAACTCTGACTTGCGCAAGCAGGTCACTACCAAAAGGGCCAGTAGTAAGAGGGTTTTGTTGGTTAACCTCAACTTCTAACTTGGGTCAGGACCCCTCAAGCCAACATAACAGCACGAAGTAAGTGATGGCAATGTCGAACTCTCCCTTACCTGTGTGTTCATTGTGTGAGTGTGATTCACAAGGATCGTAGTGACAGGTGGTGAGCAGTAGGTGATGGCATCCACATCGCCACTTACAAGTCTACTTATATGTGGTACCCACCAGGTCCTTCCCCTCTATATTTTGTGAGGTTTCATTGTTACAATCATTTTTTATTGGAAACTAGTCTGCCAACATCCGATCATGCATATGGTTGTGATAATGCTTACTACCTTCTAAGCCTGAAACCCTCGATGTGAGAGAACTATGAAGAAATATATGTGACCCATATGAGATCCAACCATAATGAACCTCTTACTTCATGAAATCAAGCACAAGGCTTCACTAAAGGGCCAAATCAGGTATTGATTAGTTCCAGGAGTTTAAATCCAGTATTTAGGTGTTTTATCAAATGTTTTTTCATTGCAATCACTATAGGGATTTCTATCCCATTGTCAAGGTGGTTTATCAACTTACTTAGCAAGAAATAAGTGGTTTATCAACTCCTTCGGTAAGCACCACAGTGGCTCATCCTACCCAATCAAGTGGTTTATGAGCCCTACAACAAGAACCAAAGTGGTTTTTTGACTTACTTAGCAAGCACTAAGTTGTTTATCAACTTTTTCAACATGCACTTAGTGATTTATTATGTTTTTTGGCAAGAAATAAGTGGTTCAACACTCCACTAAACCTCTCACTGGCTATACATACTTAGACACACATAGTCCCCGGACTTATCAACACCATATAGGGAATTTTCATCCTAATCTCCAATAATTTCCCTCTATTTTGTTTATGCATTCCCTCGGTCTATTGCATCTCATCACTACAAATCGACCTTTTGTTCTTTGTTTCTCTGCCTTCTTCTCTTTGTCAATCCATTTTTTTCCTATTATTCACTTTTATCCACTCATTGTCTCTTTATTCTCTCTTCTCTCGCATTGTTTTCTCTTACTATCTCAACTATTTTCCTCCTCGCTATGCTTCATGAGGAAGGGGATAGTATGGGTGTTGTCCCCCACATAGTTACCCATTCCTAACTACATTAATTGTAAACAAAAGCTAGTCAGTGGTTAGGATGACATTTGAGGGTTAATGTGTTGATTATGGTTGGAGTATGACTTTCCACAAGCATTCCCACACAATCCATGCAACTTTCCCCTTATAGCTCTATGCCTTTGTCCCCTCCTTTGTTGAGCCATCAATTATATTTTCACATATATTTATATAAAAGAAAATATTACACAATCACATATTCACATGTGAATGTAGAAAAAAAAAAGTTATCAAATGTATAATGCTTTATTCAACATTCTTATATAAAAAGCATTGACTAACTTCATTTTTATACAACTTCACAAGCTAACCCTCTATTCCTTAATAATTAAAAAACATATAATTTTTTATATATAATATTTTTGTCCAATAAATTTTCACCCCCACACTTATCTTAACCTTAATCCAAAACCAATACTTTTATTCTAAATAAATAACATATTTTTCAAAATCTCTATCACTTATCTTAACCTTAATCCGAAACCAATACTTTTATCCTACATAAATAACATATTTTCCAAAATCTTTATTTTGTATCCAAATAAAAACATATACTTCATCTCTTAATCTAACGGGACTTTTAACCTGTTGACAAAAGCATTTTAACAAACGACATGTTATTATATTCTTATAACACAAGGATATTCTAATGCCCAAAAATAATTTCCACATAATTAGATCTATAAACTAATATGAATAAGCTAAAATTTATAATAAATATGTTACTAAACTACACTATTTATAAAAATCCATGCTATATTCTTATAACAAAAAGATATTCTAATGCCCAAAAATAATTTCCACATAATTAGATATATAAACTAAAATGAATAAGCTAAAATTTATAATAAATATATTACTAAAGTACACTATTTATAAAAATCCATACCATCTATCCTATCATCCATATTTGTACACCTAACCTAACCTTGTGAATATTTTCCACTTCCCCTGCCAAAACACTAACGTAATCATAAATGACATCATACATGAAACATTTGTTGGAGAAGATGGCTCTCAGGATGTTTGTATTGAAAAGATCGCGAAAACTTTACCCATAATATTAGAAGAGAGCCCATATACGTCATTACTAACAAATTAATATCGTTGTCAAATTAAAGCTGGCCATTATGAAAGGTTAACTTCCAGTCACTTTTTTTCCAATAAAGAAACACAATGGGAACATCACATAGAGAAGAATTCACACCCCAAGGGGGCACTAAAAAGTAAAAAGGGTAAGAAAATAGCGAGGTTTATGCACTAAATAAATAGTTTTTTTTACCAGCGGGAAAATCAATTATAATTTAGTTGTTAAATTAGGAATGGGATAATGGATTGAGTCATTATTTAATGAAAACTAAGTTTTCTGGAATTACTTGTTTTTGTTTGTTTGTAGGTGGTAGATATGTTTGAGACCATTATTCTTCTTCTTTTTTGAATTTATTTGAAAGAAAAAATATTCTTTTTCATATTGAAGATAATTATTATTTACTTTGGTATACAAATATAAGTTTTTTTATTATTAAAAAAATATATTAAAATAGATAAATAAATATTGAGATATAGTTATATAATGAAAAACATATTAAAGAGAAAAAATGTTAATAAATCTATCAAGTAGTTAGAGGGATCAAATCTCTAGAGGTGCAAACCTCTTTTTTTAGTGCAAAATTTGAGGAAAGGTTTTCACCTCAAGAGATTTGACCCCTCTCGGCACTTGATAGATCTAGAGTTAAGATGGATCTAGGTTGGTTTCATAGATCCAGAGTTAAGATGGATCTAGGCTGGTTTCACTCATGTGTGGCCAAGGAAAATCTATTGATTTTGAGATGATAAATATTTTTAATAACTTTAATGATGAAATAAAAAATTTGAATGCAAAGTAACAATGTAATATTATTGAATGATAGAAAATGAAAATAATAATAATGTAGTCAATTACAAATAGTCTTTATTGTGATATTTTCTTTTACTATTCTTATTGTTAATCTTGTTAGTTTTGTCATCTTTTCTTATAGATTATATGCAAAGGACAGTTGAAATCATAAATCACTCAAATATTTAGTTTGAACTATTGTACTAAACATCATACATTGTATCTCTTACTCTTCAATACTAATACGTTGATTTACTATAACACAAATATTAATGTACATTGTCAATAATTTTTTGTGCTTACACTGAAATCAATGCATAATGTTAAACCAATCACTTTAAAATTAATTTACCATCAATGTACATCCAATTACATCAAATCAAAAATCAACATTTACACTGAAATCAATGCACCTAATGCAAATAATCAAATAAATTAGAAAACAACATCTACACTGAAATCAATGCATCTGAAGTAGATAATCAAATAGGATTAGAAATCAACAACTACACTGAAATCAATGTATCTAGTGCAAGTAATCAAATAAGATTAGAAACCAACATCTACATTGATATCAATGCATCTAGTGCGAGCAATCAAATAGGATTAGAAATGAAATCAATGCATTTAGTGCGAGCAATTAAATATAATTAAAATGAAATCAATGCATTTAGTGCCAGCAATCATATAGGCATAGAAATCATTTGCATTGAAATCAATGCATCTAGTGCAAGAAATTAAATATAATTATAAATCAACATCTACACTAAAATCAATGCATCTAGTACAAACAATTAAAATGGATTATAAATCACCATTTACACTGAAATCAATTCATGTAGTGCAATAAATCTTCTTCCCTATCTCCCCCCTCGAACTACAGCTCTCTTTCTCTCCACTCTCTCAAATCCTCCCTCTTCCTTCCTCTCTCTCCATTTCTTTCCCACATCTATCTCTCTCTCTCTTCACACTCCATCTATGCTACTATATCCCTCGCTCTCTCCTTCTTTCCTCCCTTCTCTACATATCTCCTTTATCTCTAATATCTCACCCGAAAACATACACACACTCTCTCCATATCTCCCTTGTCACTTCATCTCTCTCTCCACTTCTCACTCTCTATGTATTCCTTCTTCTCTCTCTCTCTCCCCCTCCAAATCCATCTCTCTATCCTTCCATCTATCCTTCTATCTCATTCTCTCTCGTCCTTCCTCTCTCTCTCCCCCCCCCCCTCTCTCTTTTTCTTTTCCCTCCAATTTTCGCTCTTCGCCCATCACTCTCTTCCTCTCTATCTCATGTTCTCTCTCTTTTCCTTCCTCTCTCTCCCTTTCTCTCCTACCTTCCTCTATCTTTTCCCCCCTCTCTCTCTCTTTGCCATCCAATCCTCTCTTTCTCTCCTACCTTCCTCTATGTTTTCCTCTCCCTCCCTCTCTCCTACTCTTTCTCTTCCTTCCCCTCTCCCCCTTCCTCTCCTACCTCCCTCTCACAACTTCCTCTCCTAAAATAAAATAATATGAAGGAGCAAACCTAAAAATCAATTGCAACTTGTTGACACTAAAATCCTTCCCACAAATATTATTTTCCAAATCAATCCAAATAAATTCTTTGATGCTGAAATCCTTTCCCACAAATACTATTACTACCACTTTCGAACAACTCCCGAAATCCTTTCTCACAAATATTCACAAGTATTATTTCATTGTTGGCAAAATCACAGAGATGCTTCCTCACAAATAAAATTCGAGACTTTGTTTGTGTTAAATTTACATATGTAGGGAGAGAAGTGATTTTTCATTACGGTGACATTATATTAATTAGATTAAATTATAAATGTTAAATATTAAACATTATTTTTACATTTACGTTTACATGTTTATTGTTATAGGCAATGCATATAGTGTATTCAAATATCAAATACCAACCTATGTGATCAAAATTTATTAAATTTTAATAATATTAATATTATGATATAATAATTTGAATATTAGAATTAATAATAATATTAGGTTTAATAATGTTTTTATGGCATGGTATTAATAATAATTTGGCCCATGGTATTTAGCTTAGGATTCACCTAATTAAAACCACTTTTTAAGTGTTCCTAAATATAAATAGGATTATAAAGTAAATATAAAAAGACTTTATAGTTATTTACCATACCTATGGTTTATTTATATTTTATGTATTTACCATACCTCTTTTATAAATATGGTATTTGGCCCACGGTATTCAGGGTAAATTTCTCACATTACATCCACACATTTCTATACACTCCAACATATCACATGTTTATTGTTACCTGAGATAGACAATGCATATAGTGTACTCAAATATTAGATTTAATAACTACCTGATTCAAATTTATTAGATTTAATAATATTAATATTATAATGTAATAATGTGAATATTATAATTAATAATAATATTAATATTAGGGTTAATATGGTATTTAGCTCAACATTCACCTAAATAAATAGGATTATGGAGTAAATATAAAAAGACGTTTTATTTATTTACCATACCTCTTTTATAAATATGGTATTTGGCCCACAGTATTTAGCCCATGGTATTAAAGAGGTACATTTCTCACATTACATCTACACATATCTATACACTCTGATATATCAAAAGTTTACATTACTCACATGACATCTACACACATTACATGTACACATCTCTATACACTCCGAGATATCAAAATTTTACATCTACACACATTACATCTACACATCTCTATACACTCTGACATATCAAAAGTTTACATTAATCACATGACATCTACACACATTTCATCTACACATCCTTATATACTGGGCTGTAGAGGGACTCTCGGCGCAAAAACATATTATAGATGAAAAAATATTTTAAAGTGTCGGAGAATTTTACTAATTCTTAATATGTACACTATAAAATATTTGGTGATATTAGTAAAAAAATATTGAAACTTCTACTAATTTTATATAATATCTATAAAATGATAAAATGCTAGTAATGGTTAAAGTAAAATAATTTTTTCTTTTAAAATTTGGGTGAATCACTTTTAAAATAAATGGAAATTAGCGAATTCTTTTTAAGAAAAAGTACGGAAAATTAGTCCAAAAGTTATTCTCTAAATTTTCTGTTGAATGCTATTTTTTAAGATGAAAATTTAATTATAAATTAATTGTTAGTTAGTTGTGAGGAGGGTTGATATTAATTTTTATATATGAATGTAACTTGACTTAACATTGGTATTTTAAAAGAATTATATTATTATTATTATTTTGTTTTTCTAAGTTTTACAGGGCTCCATCTTCATCATGTCCAATATATCACCCAATTGGAGTGGCCGGAATTGAACGATTGACTTCACATCAAGGAGTGTCTTAACAAAGCACCAGCTCATTTTCTATCCAAGACCCCATGGACAAAAGAATTATATTAGTATTATTTGAAATAATTTATTGATATTCCATAAAGCCAAAAATTGTATCTCATTCTTGAGATATGAACATATTTTCTTACATCAATATTTGGACTCTTATCTAACTAGCTTGGCTATATTAAGTAACTAGCCTACCTATATAAGTTAAATAGATGATAAATGTCAACATAATTAGTGCATTGATACAAGCAATAATGATAATTATGGCATAAGGATTTGTAACAATTCAAATCTTAGAAATCATGGAAGTAGTTAAAAAAACATTTTAATAATCTAAATAATCACAAATCCTTATTTATAAAATCAAGGTAAATTAATAAATTTAATAACAACTTTTCATTAAATGGCAAGGACAAAAAATATCCTTTTTTGTAAATCATATATATATATATATATATATATATTTGCTAAAAGAAATGGTCCATGAGGAGTAGCTCAATTGGCAATTGTTGTGTTAAGAAGTATTATGTAAAACATGAGATTCAAAGTTCAAATTCCCCATGAATCAATATAACAAAAGAAATAGTAATAAGGTAATTAAAAATAATTGAAGTAACAAATATTGATGATATTATTTTCAAAGCAAAACTCTTCCGGATATTCTTTTTCCGGATATTCTTTTTGTGCATCATATTAAGACATATTATGATACTATTTTTTGAGCTTTTCAAGGTGTTTCTCAGGGATTTTTTTGATAAAATGTGGGCAACTTTATAAATGGTCAAATGATGTATATTTGTCGGTTAGTTTTGTTCTCTTTAACCACTAAATGGATTTGAGCACAACTAGAACTAGTTATATATATATACAAAATGTAATTTTATTTACCATAAACATGAAATGTTTTTTTTCTTCCAAAAAAATAGAATTAATTAAATTGTTAAATCTATATAAACTAATTATATTAAAAAAAACTATTCAAATCCATTTATATATATATATAAAATAAATCGAACATCAACCCCGCTCTCTATATATAAAAATAAACATTTCAAACTTTTTAATATACTAAAATATTTATCTAAATCACAAATACATCTTATTACTGTAAATACAGTAATTATATTCTTTGAATCAGCCATAAATTTACAGTAATTATATTCTTTGAATCAGCCATAAAATCCAAAACTTGAGAAGATACCATCATCCAAAAAACCTAAAATAAGAAAACTGTTTTTGATAAAAACTAATCCACAACGTCCAAGAGTTAGGTGTATAATTGATCAGCTGCTTCCTAATTTGCCACAACATATATCATTGGTAGTTTCAAGGTTCAGTCAGTGTTGCACGTCCTGTGGTGTAGTTTTTCCCACGTAACAGTATTTTACGATGGGAACTTCTCGCAGTGTCCAATAAAAATGTAATAATTATATCTATGTAGAGTGGACAAACGAGCATCATAGCTGACTCAGCATTATGTGATCTTGGGTTTTCCGGTCATGATTAACAAAAATCCCACTGTCGTGACGAAAGCGCTGAACCCCAAATTCTCGGGTAATAAAAATCCCACTTATATTACGAAAGTGCTGAACCCCAACTTCTGGGGTTTGTCCAACGTTTCATCGCCCCTTCATTTTCTCAGCCTGGGCGGCGGCTCCATCATCTTGAACTTTCGCCGGCGTTCTACGCCCTTATCCATTTTCAATATCCAGTTGGCTAACCGGTTTTTTATTTTTCTGCCGCTGTGTCCACAGAAGTATAAGAACTATGGGTCTGATGGTCTCGTGCCCCCGGCGGGCGAAAGTGGTGAGTCCCGACGCCATTAGGGTTGTTCACCTGAATGGCCAGGTGGACAAGTTTCCGTCGCCGATTACCTTAAAGCGAGTGCTGCAACACCACCCCCGCCATTTCATCTGTCACTCCCGTGATCTCTACGCCGTTAACTGCCGTCCCCTGCAGACGGAGGAGGAGCTCCGGCTGGGCGAGCTCTACTTTCTCCTGCCGTTC
The DNA here is from genome assembly GCA_034641835.2 of Pinus albicaulis. Lineage (NCBI taxonomy): Eukaryota > Viridiplantae > Streptophyta > Pinopsida > Pinales > Pinaceae > Pinus > Pinus albicaulis. The sequence goes on along the minus strand of CM076584.1, from coordinate 1,674,195,426 downwards.
TCCGCCCTCGAAGCTGACATGTCGGCTGAGAATTTGATGGCCTTGGCTGCCAGACTGTTGGCCGCTGCCAAAAAGGAGGCGTCCAGGGCGGCGCGGCTTCGGAGGAGCGCGGATTCGATGTGGGATCTGCCCGGCGAGCGCTGCCGTTCGATTTATGAGAAGTACGATGATCCGGAAGTTAAGATTGCGTTAAGGAGAATTTGAGCTCGAAAGCAGGTCGTGGTTCCACACATCCAGGAGACCGGCTTAGCTCGCTTCCTCTCTTCAGAATTACTGGGTTAGGATTTCCTTAGTGTTTCTGTATATTCAAACAAATAATCTGTGAATCGTCCAATTATCCATTTATAGTACATAATTCAAGATGATTTCCTCTTCCGTTTGCAATTCAAAGTGAGCCGCCTAGTGGGTTGCAGATGATTTATCGTTTTCAATAGCAATTCTCACATTGTATAGGAGAATGAGCAGTCATGTAAAGAGCTTTTCCTGTCTGTAAGGTTTGTAGTGTCATATAGTTTATAAACTTGACACATGGATTAAAAAATTGCTAATTCCATATCCTTCTTTTAATAGTAATTTGCAAATTGGTTTCACTCCAATAATGGTTGGTTTTTATTAAAGATGTTATGATTGATTATATATATTTGTTTTTCTGATTTCTATTTATAGGAAAAGAATTCACAAAAAAAAGTTGTACACTGTCTTTTAGTTTATAACTTGACACAGAGCATGCAAAATGTTAATTTTATATCGTCCTTTTAGTACAATTTGTAAACTACTTTCAGTTGTTGTTTTTCTAATTGCTATTTATAGGAAATGATATTTTTTTTAGTTGCACAGAATATAAATTAATATAAAAGAGGTGTAAAAGTTAAATATCACTTCTGAAAGTATATATATATATATATATATATATATATATATATATATATATTTGGTGTGTTTTTTCATTTTATTTATTTATTTTATCAATTTTTAATAAGAATTAATATTAATTTTTAATATTAATAAGAAAGTAAATTATTAAGATATAATTATTTATAGAAATTTAGACTTAAAAATAAGAACTGTGGAGATTCCCAGCTTTGATTCTAAAAAATTAGAATAACTAAATATTTTTCATACTTATTCATAATAATTAATTTTTTATTTAAATCACATGAATCAATTTCATGAATATTCTTTGTTCCATTTAAAAACAAAAACTAATTGTATTGAGAAAGATTTTCGTATTAGTAGTATTAGTAATTGCAGTGTTAGTAGTTTAGATCAATGATTTTTATTATTTTCAATATCATTTTTCAGATATATGTTTAAGTAGTTTATATAAGTTTATGTAGACATATCTAAAAATCAAAAGATGTGTGTGAAAAAAATTTCCATTTAAAGGAATTTGCCTAAAAAACCTTTACTCATAACCTTGCTAAAGTTTTCTCAATATTTCATTTAATGTATGTGTTTAAAAAAATTTAATATTTCCAAAATTTGGTAAATGCAAATATTTAATGGAAAATTAGGAAGAAAAACCTAAACTTCCATTGAGATAGAGTTATGATCAAAATCTAGTAACCAAAAAGTTATAAAAATCCTTACTTTTCCTAAAACCAAAAAAGCCTCCTCAAAAACTCTCTAATACTAAAAATGATCAAAGAATTAAACAAATTTATGTTGCCTCTGAAAATATACATATATAAATTAATGAATATGGTCTTCATACCATAGAATAGTAAAAGGATTACAACTATGACTATGTTGTATTCCAAGAAGCCTCCCCTTCCAGGGATTCATGCAAGTTTGAGTTTTGGAATTCATGTACGAAATGTTTTATGGTGATCGAATATATAATTTAAGTGTAATAAAATTTTTGAGTGTTCAATAAAATCTTTTAGACATATATATATATATATATATATATATATATATATATATATATATATATATACCAAAATAACCCTTCCACACACTAGAAATGCATGCTTTCCCCAAATTTTGAAAAATTCAATTCAAGTATATCAAGATTTGTCATTAGTAGACAATATTTTCAAGTAAAGAAATTAAGTTTGGCATCCGTATTCACTAATTTAGAGAGCCAATAACCCATTATTACTCAATACACGTCCATCCTTATTGTTATTTTTTATTCCGATCACTACTTTATTGATAATTTATAGGAATAATGTATTGCAAAATCTTGTACTTATATTGCAATAGGGTTCTATTCCTTATTTTCATCTATTGTAGTGAATTTGGTTGAATAGGAATCTACATGTCGTCTAAGTTTGGATAGCCTTAAACAATGATGATGTAGTTAGTAAGGAATGAAGGATTCCAAAAGGGAGATCAAGGCGAAGCCACCTCAAACTTTTGATTCCCGAACTAAAATTGAACTTAGAAAGACTCACAAGGTAGTAGCCATATGATGGAAATGGAATGTAAAGGAAGTAAGATTCCACCCTTCATTTAAGGGTTCTTCTTCCCAATAGAGGAAGAGTAACAAACATTGAATTTTTATATTTTCATTCACTATTATAACTGTTGGGAGTAAGAAGTGTTTTGTGTTCTTTGTATGCATATCTAGAAAATGATGGTTGCCCTTAAGATGGGTTCTTTATCCATGGCTCAAGTGTTAAATCTTCAAGCATTCAGAAGAGGGACAACCATATATTTTTTAAAAATGTATGATTTTCACAAACCCAACAATCTCCACCTTGACAACAATTTACCGGATACCCTTGTTAAGCCCATTTCATCACATTTTTTACAAGCTAGGAAAGAAAAATTCCACTAGAACTTCCCTAATATTATTGATTTTGTGAACACATTTTCACACTTTTCTTGAGTAGGAACCTTCTTAAGATATACTCCACCCCCATCAATAACTTGTATTACAAATGGTGTTATGAATATGCTTAACTATTTTATGATAAGTTGAATTAGTAGCCAAATATATATAACTTTGACAATAACATAATATATTCACCATATTTTGCTTATTTTCAAACTCACTTAACAAACCCTTTAACCAAATTTCCTCTTTGCATGCATACGAGACAATTATATATTCTACCTCAGTATTGGATAAAGCAACTATTTCTTGAAATTTGACATCCAACTAATAGATCCTCTCACAAGAGTAAAGACATAACCTAAATTAGATCTTCTCTTGTTCAGATCACCTACAAAATATGAATCAACATAACTAAAAACTATAGCACTACAACAATCAAAGGAGATGCAATAATTATTGATGCCTCTAAGATATTGAAGCACCCATTTCATTGTTTCCCAATGAAATTTTCCTAGATTTTTCATGTATCTATCGACAACACCAACTTCATGTGGAGTATCTAGTCTAGTACATAATATCACATGCATTAAACATCCTCTTTCACTAACATATGATACTTAATACATATAATTCTTTTATTCTTTACTACTAGGAAATAATATTGAAGGAATCTTAAAATGGAAAGAAAAAAGGATATTTACTAGTTTCACATTATCCATACCAAACTATATGAGTATTTTCTCCACATTCTTCATCGATGATAAGATAAATTTACCATATTTCTTATCTCTGTGTATTTCCATTCCCTAAACTTTATTTTTTGCTCCTATATCCTTCATAGTATAGTCCTGGGAAAAACATATCATCAACATATAACACCAAGATAATAAATATTGCCATTTAAAAATTTGAAGTAAACATAATGGCCATACCCACTTCTAATAAATTTTGGGCTCACCCTGAGGGAATCAAAATTCTTGTATCATTGCATAAGATATTGCTTCAAGCCATATAATGAATTTTTGAGCTTCAAAAAAAATCTTATCTTGTGATATTGAACAAACACTTCTAGTGATCTTTTTTGGGTGTTTGTCTATACAAACACACACACACACACACACTCATCCAAATATCCATGTACACATGATGCTTTAACATCTAACTACTCCAAATCAAGGTCAAATAAAGCAAGTAATGCTAATACAACATGAGTAGATACATGCTTTACAACAAGTGAAAATATTCCATGGAAATCAATACCTTCCATTTGAGAACATCCTTTTGCAACAATTATTTCTTTTTATCTCTTAGCTTTTCCATCAATACCCTTCTTCAATTTGTAGACCCTCTTGCACCCAAAAACCCATTTGCCATTTATTAGTTCTTCCTAGTCCCATGTTTTGTTCTTCCCCAAAGCATCTATATCTCCTTTCATTTCCATTTTCCATTTGGATCTTTCAATATCATTCATTTCTTCTTGATAACACAAATATTCCACATCATTAGTAATCAAATAAATATGATGAAACATAATTTCTTCATACCTCTTAAGAGGATTTTTGTCTCATGTAGATCTTCTTACTATTGGTTGTGGTTTTTCCACATTTTTTTGTGCATTTTCTATATCCTTATATTCTTATTTTTCATAAAATAATTATTTCTTCATTGTTTCTATGGATGGTTAAGTCCTAAACTTACTTTTCTTAATATTGTGGTACCTATTCCTTTTTCACTTCAACTTCAACACCTACTAAATTTGGAAGAGAGGATTCATCAAATACTACATTTCTAATAATAATGATTTTTTGGGTAGTAGGATCCCATATTATATATCCCTTAAGTACATCATCATAAAAAAAAAAATTCTTTGATATGGGGTATACCTTAGAACATAGACGTTTAAGAGTAAAAGAATAATATTCATAGTCAACAAATTTAAAAACTGAGTAATCACAAGAATGATTGTCCATGCCTCTTCAAGAATTTTACAATCTATTGCAATTGATGGTGACTAATTCATCAAATAGAAAGTAGTGGTGAGTGGTACCCACAACTCTTGCTACAAATTGGAGGGTGTATACCACCTTTTTATGCCTTTCGATCCCTGCTTCTTTGCAATATTTTTCAAATTTTGAATATGTGAAATCACCTTCATTATTTATTCTAAAGAAATTAATTGCCTTCCCAATTCTCTTTCCAACCAAGAAACTAAATTGTTTAAAAACATTAAACACATCAACTTTCATTTTTAGAAAATAAACCCACGTCTTCTTAGAGTAGTCATCTATAAATGTTACAAACTAAGAGGTTCCACCAAAATAAATTGAAGGAGATGCTCCCCACACATCTAAATGGATGTAATAAATAATAGATTTACTTGCATGACTCCCTATTTTAAACTTTTGTCTGCACTACTTCCCAAAACACAATATTTTTAGAAATTCAAATTTAAAGATTTCAAATCTAGAAGTAACTTGTGGTTTATCATACCTTTATCCATTTTTCAATCATATGATATAGTCATTGATTCCATAAATTGGTAGATTCATTAACTTCATATGCAACTACCACCTCATTTGTTTGAATGTCACCTACCAACTTGTAAAGGTTGTCAATATTTGTATCCTTGATAACCATTATGGTGTCCTTGGACACTTCTAGTGCTCAACCTTGACCTCAAAAATTGTAACCTTTAGAATCCGAAAACCCTAGAGGAATTAAATTCTTTTTAAGTTCAAGTAAATGTATTTCTTTTATCAACATCTCTAAAATACCATCAAATTTTTTAAAATCAAGACTCCCAACCCCAACAATCTTACAAGAAATATTGTTTCTCATAAGGATAATATCACCATCAATAGCTTTTTAAGAAGAAAACCGACTCCTATGACATGGGCACATGTGACTTGAAGCACCAAAATATAAGAACTATTCTTAATCATATTTAGACACATTATAGATAGATAAAATTTCATCAAGCATACCTAACCTTCATTAAGTTGGATTTACTTCCATTTTTGGGTTTTTCTTTAATTTTTTCCCCTTCCAATAAAATTTTCCATGGTACCAACATTTTAACATACCCATCTTTCCTTTTGACTTAAATATTGATGCAACTTTTGATTTCTCCCCTCTTTCTCTTGACCAACATCTAGCCACCATTTCTTAAGGTGTGGGAGTTTCTATACTACATTTTCTACATGATTTAAACAATAATGCTCCCATTACATAGTAACAGTCAAGGGAATCAATTATACTCAAACCAATGGAAGTGACTAAATGGTCCCAAGATTCAAGTAACAAACACAATAATATATTCCTCAATGAATTTTACATTCATACTAGTTAATAGACATATAAGAGTATTGCATATATTCAAATAATCAACGATTTTAGTAGCTTATTTAATTCTTAGACTATACAACTGCCACTTCAACTAGATATTGTTTTTTGCAGATTTCATCATATAGGGACTCTTCATTACACTCCATAGGCCTAATTTTGTTTCCTCATTGTTCCATATCTTCCCAATCTTCATTGTATCTTTCTCTTGTCATTGACATCCTTACACAATTATTGTTGCACCAACAAATTTTGCATCTTAGGCTTCCACAATCCAAGTTATTCTTCCCATTCAACTTCTTCACCTCAAAAATATTTTCCATTTTCTACACACATGCTCCCTCCAAAATGTTTTTTTTTACTTCATAAATTATTTTGATCTCCACTAAACTTGCACGTTAATTAAAAATAAAAACCTTAATTCATCTTGAATGAGAAATCCACCTCCACTAAACTTGGCCCTTAATTAAAAAGGGAAACCTTAATTCATCTTGAATGAGAAATCCACATTTTATAGCAGGCTAAGGTATACACAACCTACCATGAATACAAGTAAAATTTGGAATACAAGTTTATTGAAATATTGTCGTGAGATGAAAATTTGATTTAAGCTCCAGAAGGTCTAGACTAGCTCATAGAACTGGATTGTGCACCATCAAATAGCTAATTTTCACTGGACTCGATATTGTTTTCATTCCCTGCCATATGAGCCTCCATATAATTCTCCAATGCTAGTCATAGCCACAGAAGCGGTGTTCGAACTAGGCCTCACATAGGATATGTAAGGGATCTCAATACCTAAACTTAAATCCTCCTCCACATGTGTGGCTCTCTGAACCCAAAAAAAAAAATACCAATCCTCTCACTTAGCCACTTACACGTCCTTACTCTTTCGTATCTGCTTGAATTTGACACCACTGGTTGGTATGCACAATCCCCACATATATATTAAATAATTTGCAAAGAACAAAGGAAGTACAATAACGTTCACAGACTTAGAGATTCACTATTGGATAAATTTATTTAATCTTATTGCTTAAAAAATTTATAAAATATATATTTAACATTTTATATATTTATTGTGTTAGGAGACATCTAATCATTTAAAGATGTTTGTGAGGTTATAATCTGATGTGATGTAAACATTTTAACTTGGTCAAAATAAATTTAAAAAAATAAAAATAATAATAATAATAATAACTATATAAAATAGAAATAAAAATTATCTATCCTATTGACTTATGTATTAAGTGAAATATAGTCTTTTTAAATTGGGAAATAAAGTAAAATAAAAACAAAAATGATTTATATTATTGATACATGGTATTCATGTGGAATATAATTTATTTAAATTTGGAAATTAAACCAGTCCAAATTTAATTAAATCTGGAACTATCAACTCTCTAAAAATAACAAATTTCTTAACATGCAAATATCATTTAAAATGAAAAGAGATTTAATCTCTTTTAAAACTTAGTAAATTTAAAAATAAAATAAATCTAAACTAGTATTCAACATACATTTATACTCTTTTAAAATATAAAAAACCAAATATTTTAAACCCTACCATGTAAAAGAAAAACAACCATACATTTCCTTCGCAACATAATCCGGTGCCTCCAATCGAAATTTTCTGGAAGACTTTCAGAAATGTTGATGTCGACACAATTTGGGCATAGGACTGAATCTCTTTATGGCTTCCAAACTGTGCATTTGGGAGACCTGTTTCAAGAATAGAGCCTTAAGTTTATTGTTGATTTTAAATATTTTGAAATATTTTACAATTAGATGGACATAGGCACGGTCAACTAATTAATAACGATATTTTAATTATCAAATATTTAGAAAACCAACAATATACATAAAAAAAAATAAAATTAAAAATCTGTTTTGTTTTTCCATATATTCCTGCTTTTTACATGTTTGTTTGTAAAGTGATTATCTATTTTGATTTCTTAGAAGAGCAGGTAGATGCTTTTAGTCCATGTAGGTACATGTTCTTCATTTTAGTCAATGTAGATAGATGTTCTTCATGAACGTAGGTAGTATCAAATTGCTATAATCAACCACATTAAAAAAAATGTCTCTAAGCGCCCAATTCGGCACAAATAAGACTAGAGCATGGATAACTGTCAATTCATCAATTATCCTCAGCTTCCAAGCTAGAGAAATCCATTCCCGGAGGTTCACTGGAATTGGACATAATTTCACGAAACTGCATATCAATTCTTGATGATCTGCGAGGAGCTCTGATTCCAGAAGGGTCTATTCATTGAAAAGGGATTTTTGGGGCCGAGACAGAAAACTTGTCAAGATTCATGGCAGAACCGATAGAGGGTCGAGACTGGAGAGTCGGAGGCCACACCTTGAAGGGTTTAGTCGGATCCAAGGTTGAGATCGCGCCACGTGAAAGCTCTATCCGAGAGATGTGACCGGTTTGCCGCAGAGGGAACGCCGAGGTGGACGGAAAGTTCGTCGTGTGTTCCCTGTCAGACGACGAGGGTAGGAAGAGAAGAGCATCTAGGCGCTAAACCTAGACGGAGAAGCTACACAGCTACACGCCACAACCCCAAAATTCATGGGAAAAATGATGTATCGTACAGGTCAAACCAAAAAGTACTCTCCGAGGGAATCTTTTGCATACCCTTTTTTCTGGGGGGGGTAAATAATTTTGATAATTAAACGTATCAAAGAAGAATAACTTCAATTTTTAATTGTACGGTGAATTGTCATTATAAAAAATTATTCAAGTACAACTTTTTCTTTCATAATGTCATAATATCACAGAAGGGTAAACTCTGAAAATGACATTTCAAAAAAGAAAATGTAAATTTTATTTTTATTATTATTATTATTTTTATTTTATTTTTATTTATATATTTATTTTTTTCAAAACATTTGGAATGTTAAATCAACATAAATGTGGTAATTTAAAATTAAGCATAAAAATGTAGTTTTTTTTTTTTTTTTTTTTAACAAAGCATAAAAAACTTTTTATTGAACTTTATTAAATAAATATGAATTTGAAGAAATATTAATTAGTATTATATATAAATAAAATATGATTTGTAGATGTTTATTATTTTTGTATATAAATAAAATATTATTGGAGAATGTTAAGCATTGTTTGCATAAAAATTAATTTAATTTTTATGCATTATTATTATGATAGTTTTTTTTTAAACATTATTGTGTAAGTCTTGCTATTAAAAATAAAAAGGATTGGTTAAGATACATGACTTTAGAGCTATGGTGGAAATTGCTTGGGAAAATTAGAGGAAGTTGGTTATTTAATTCGAGTCATGGGTTGATTGGTGTGTTTTTAATGGGGATGAATGCATATTTATGAAGTTAGAGGAAAGTGTATGGGCTTCCCCAAAAAAGAGGACGAGCTCATAGTCCTCTTAGGTATGTATGCAAGTAAAAAGGAGATAACACTGACAGGAAGTTTCTCGAGATTTGAAAACAACAACTCGAATTGAAGGGATACATCGACTGTGGGAAGGGGGGTATATGAACAAATACAAAAGAGTGTGGTGGACAATTAACAAAGAGACGATGTTGGGGAATCTTATATAAGGATCGGGAAGTTTTGCGACGGTACACAGTAAGGGCATTGACGTTGGTAAAAAGCGTGAGAGGAGGAGGAGAATCCACAGGTCATAAAATGCATGGGTGAGAAGATTCAATACAGGTCAAGGAGTAGAGCTCTTTGGATTATCACTTTTGTGTGGAGGCTCTGTAATCCTTTGGATCCATGATCTGAAGAGGTGTTTCTGTGTTTGTTGAGGAGGTAAATCCCCTCTGCGGATAGAGGCGATCCCTACTAGCCCAGATCGGGTCTAGCAACAATCAAGTCATGCAGTGACGCAGGTTCCTAGTTATAAAACGACAAAAATCATAACTAGTTGCCTACCTCAAATCCCACGTAGTGGTCGTTGAAGAAAAGATGATGTTTCCCGTCCCTCGCTTGGAAAATCACGATCCTTCCGTTCGACACATCCGAATACCTGCACACATGCAAGGAAACAACGACATACAACGTAAAATCTAAAGCATGTAACCATACATCAATCAGAGAAGATGTAATTCATTTAATAAAGAAATAAACACATGAATGGAACCATAATCAAAGTCGCTTATATTAAGATAACAAAGGAAAGATTACAACCCAAAGCTCTGACGCTATGATCTTCCTTCGGCGGGGTTGATAGCAAAGCACGTCTCAACTAAGCCTGTCGGGAATCTGGACGAAGCTCTCCCTCTTCGGCTTGGCTCTCAACAACTGCCTGGCTATATTTTCCTTCCTACAAGTTCAGCTAGCTTGCTAATGGAGACGGCAAGCTTTTATAGATGGAGGAAGGGGAGTTGGGATCCCTATAATCATGGGATAGGCCCTATCTCTTAGGAAGGTTCCATGATAGGTGGAAAACCACTTCCTATACATGGGGATCTAGAGCCAAACCACTCAACTCCCTTTGATGATTCATCCAGGAGTTTGTTGGAATCAAACTTTTGCCATTTATTTTTAAAAAACATCCCTTATTAAGCTTGGAATGAGTGAGACACAGGGACAGAGCTCCAGTTGGCGCGCCCTGTAGTGTGGATTTCCCCCATAGGCGAGAGGGTTGAACTGGCTAGTCGCGCCAAGGCTAAAAGATCTGTTTTTAGGGTTTTTCAAAGGAAACTTTCTTCAGGGGAATGTTTTTCCTTATGCAAAGGGATGCCATGAAAGTGGTTTCAAGTCATGTTACTGCTCACAAGTCACGGGAATAGCCCTCCAATGTGCAGGATGAGGGATTGAAGGGACAGTGACAAAATGTTGTGTAATAGATGCCCCCTAAAGCATGAGGTCCAAGAGAGAGGGATGGGTGAAATTCTTTATGAGAACATGCCCAACTGAAAACACTGATCCAGGTGGATATTGGTGGCCACCCGCCTATTCCACTTGGGCCCCCACCATTGTCTCTTTCAGTTTTTCAGTTTCGGCATAACTTACTATTTTTAGCATTTTTTCGGGTCCTGAACTTCCGGAGCCGTTTTGAGGCCCTAAACGACGACATTTTTTGGGTATTGTTTTACCAGCGAATTTGATCATCAAATTTGTCCCGAAAGTTGTAGTCCTTGGATAGAGCTTTCTAATGATGTATCATGTGCGTCAAACAGAGATAGTATGCCAAAGTTACATCCCTGGGAAGTTGAAACACCAATTTACCCAAACGGGGCCCATAGTTTTGGCGCTTCATCTCCTAGGGTTAGGTTTTTGGGATTTTTAGGGTTCTCCATTGTTTCTCAATAATAAATAGGCCCTCGCGCCTCATTGTAAAGCAGTTCAGAGGTCTGTAGCCACCACATCTCTTCTCAGAGATAGCTACCAGTACCCTAGCTAGTTTTATTTCCGTTGTCTGTAAGCAAATTTCAGTTCTTTGATATTAATGAAATGAAGTGTTATTTCCGCTGCATCTCTGTATTTATGGTTATGTGTTTATTCTGTTGCGTTCCTGCATAAATCCGGATCAGTGGTATCAGAGGGGTCTGCTTTTTCTCGATCCTTCTTTGCATGTCCCCAACGAGGTCGGGGTATAAGGAGCTGGGGCTTGATCTGGTGGAACCTTTGCAAGATCAGCCTCGTAAACCTCGACGGACGCCCATGGGGGACGAAAAGAAAGATGAGGGAGCAGGAGATCCTATCAAAATATTGCTCGAGGAGGCCCTCGAAAAACAAAGGAACGCGATGATGGATAGCTTTGCTCGGATCCTTCAACGGCTGCCCACCGGCGGCGCATATGCATCCAGTAGCCACTCTGGAGTTGCGACTCCCTTTAAGGTACAAGTAAATTTTGACATTCCCATATTTGAGGGTCAAATAGACGCAGATGTCGTAGATAGATGGTTGAATCTATTAGAAGGATATTTCTTTGTTCATGACTTTTCAGACCGGGAGAAGATTATTTTTGCACTCCTCAAAGCTACCCCCCATGTTAAGGACTGGTGGGAAACCTACTGTGAGAACAAGGACCAGACAGAACCCTCTTTGTTCTCGGCCATACCAACTTGGAATTCTTTCCGAGACACCGTCAAGGAACAGTATTATCCCGTGGGGAGCTATGAGGACAAGTACATGTTGGAAATATGATGCAGAGTGTTGTCCTTGATGGCAACCCACTGAATGAAGATGAAGACATGCGACTGTTGACATGTGTTGTCCTTGATGGCAATCCACCTGATGAAGATAGTCTTGACCTGATGAACTTGGTAAATGATGTAAATCTGATGTGATATGATGTTTGTTAGCAATATGGTGCTGAGTGTTGTCCTTAAATGGCAACCCATTTGATGAAGATGATGAAAACTTACTTGATGAAGTTGTGCTTGATAGAATATGTTCTTGATGAGCTAAATATGATGTATCTACAGTGTGTACAGAAGGCTGTGAAGAAAGGAACTCAGCATGTACTAAATCCATGATGAAAAGAGTATGTTTCAAGGCATACGCGGATATGTCTAGGAGAAGTCGCGTATGCACGCGGGAAAGAACGTGATAAGTCGCGTATGGGCAAAAGCGCTCAAAAAGTGCAAAACCAGGGGTAAGTACCATGGTATTGACCCATTGTATTGGGTAATGATTCGTCTAAATGACCCCGTCCAGGAATACCATCGGAAGTAATGTAGTTTTGGGCTCATGGTATTTTTTTGGCTCATGGTATTGAAAAAAGGGTAAACCTATATAAAGAGAAGAAATTCATTGTGCAAATCATAAGCGTGGGTGCAAGATGTCTGAGCTTGAATGAATACTTCTCTCTGAAGTATATCTCTGAAGTAGATACGAATGGAAAGGGTTACACTTGAAGATAAGTACGAATGTATGATGCACCAATGATGAAGAAGAGCATCTAGATCTGAAATATACTTGTATCTACTAGATCTGCTTATGGAAGGCTTAGATCTGTGATGAGGCGAACATCTTGGCGAACATCTGTCTGAAGTAAAAGGGTAAATCTGAACTGAATATCTGATCTGAAGAAGTATGCTGCTCTATAATGATTGAAGATCTATACGCTACTTCGCCGCAGAGGAAGCGCGTATATACGCGGCTTCGCTGAAGTGAAAGCGCGTATGCGCAATGAAATATGTACAGAGATATACGCTGGTTTGTGTGGACGGAAGCGCGTATATACGCGACATCAGTGAAGTGAAAGCGCGTATGCAAACTAGGGTTTGCTGAAGCATGGGGTATGGAACATCTGATCTGTTCTGCTATATTACTGCTATCTAATCTGTGTTGGTAAGTATCTGTTGATGATGTATGTTTGAGCTTAAAAGTATGGAATGGGTCTAGTCTGAAAATATGATGAAATGTGGCCTGCAAGTTGTGTTCTATTGAAGTTGTTGGATCCAGTGTGAAAATTGATGAAATGTGGTCCAAGGTGGTGCTGAGGGTCGTAGCCATGCCAGTGGAGGGTTGTAGCTCCCTTCAATTGAGGTAGTGGCAGAGATCGTGTCGTTATATGGCTCTTCAAGGGAGAGGACAAGGTAAACAAGTCGAGGAGATTTATAGCTCCCTTCCCGAGGAGAGAAATTTAGTGGCAATGGCAATTGAGTGCACAACGTCTTTGATGAAATACTTACTTTTGACATATGTTGTAAGATGTTTTCTCTATAATAAAATATTGAAGAGGTGAGCAACTGTAGGCGGTGGTTTTCTCAGGCTTGGGTTTCCACCTAAAAATCTGATGTTATTGTGTGATGCTTTTTTTGTATTGTGGTAGTTTACACACTACGTTCCCTTCTTTTGTATTTCTGTTTATTAAACATCATTGAATGAATGATGGAATGATTTAAGTGAAGAACTAATGACATAATTAGATATCTGTGTATACGCGAGTTTCATAAAAAGTGTCAGCGTATATACGCGAGTCATTTCGGAAAGTAGCGTATGGGTTTTAGAAGCAAGAAAAAGTAAAAGTTTTGAATATGCAGTAAATACTGATTCACCCCCCCCTCTCAGTATTTTCCCAACAATTGGTATCAGAGCAGGTCCTTCTGCAGAAGCTTGATCGCTTGAAGGTGATTCGTCGCAATGGGAAGTCAAGAAGGAGTAATGTCTATAAAGCCACCTCTATTCAATGGAAGCAATCTGATATTTTGGAAGGTACAAACAAAAGCATATCTGCAAAGTCTTGGTGCAGATGTATGGGCAATCATGGAAGAAGGTTATCAATACCCGGCAAGTATTCCTACTGATGCAACAGAAAGGAAGAAGTATGAAATCAATGCCAAAGCAGTGAATGTCTTATTAGGACGCATGTCTGAATCAGAATTTGCTAAAGTGATGCAGCTACATTCAGCAAAAGAAATATGGGACAAGATCATTCTGAGCTATGAAGGAGATACAAAGGTAAAAAGTGCAAAACTCCAAACTCTTAGAATTGAATATGAAAATTTGAAGATGCATAGTGATGAGAGTATTGCTCAATTCTTCTTACGTTTGGATGATATTGTAAATCGAATGAGAAATTTGGGTGAAACCATAACTGATACTACTCTGGTGGAAAAAGTCTTAAGATCCTTGACTTCAAGATTTGACTCTAAAGTTTCAGCTATTGAAGAAAGGCAAGATCTGCAAACTCTTACTATTGTTCAATTACATGGTATTCTGACTGCTTTTGAAATGAGACAAGGAGGTCCTTCCCAAATCAGAGAAGCTACTTTTAAGGTATCTGCAAGAGGAAAAGAAAAGGAAGTTGTCAAAGAATCCAGCTATATATCCGATGAAGAAGAAGCGAATTTCGTGAGAAAGCTCCAACAAGGTACTGGAAGATTCAAAGGTAAGCTTCCCTTCAAATGTTTTGAGTGTGGAAAAGTTGGTCACTATGCTGCTAAATGTCCTAATAGAGAAAAACATGGTAAAGTGAAACAATTTGAAAAGAGAAAGAGTTATTATGCAAAAGAAGATGATGATGAAGTGTCCAGTGAAGATGAAGAAGATTCTGACCATGATCTGAAAGTGCTCATGGCAAAGAAGCAAAAGAAGAAGCCTACTCGAAACAAGGAGATCTCTCAGAAAACATGGTTAACAGAAATTGAAGAAGATGAATCAGATAGTGATTGGGGTCATCCTTTGAATGATCTGAGTTGTGCAAACAATAGTGATAGTAAAGTTGTGGATCTAGAAGAAGCTCTCAAGGTTAAAGTTGAAGAACTACAAAGTTCATCTAAGACGCAAGAATCTACCAACAAAGAGATGATCTCTCAAATGGAAAAACAAATAGAAATGCTGAATGGACAGGTGGACAAGTATCAAAGGTTTCATACTTATGCATCCAATCGAATTAAAGAACTAGAAGCAGAAATCAACGATCTAAATGCAGATCTCGAAAAATCAAGCAAGAAGAATGAAGGACTTGAAACTGCAATCATCTCTCTACAAACAGATCTTGAAGCATCAAGTAAGAAGATTGAGGAACCTCTACAAACATTTGAAAAGGAAGGCCTTGAAGCAGAAATCATCTCTCTCAAAAAGGATCTGGAAAAATCAAACAAGAAGAATGAAGAGCTGCAACAAACATGTGAAGAAAACGAAAATTGGTTGAAAGAAGAGATTCTAAATCTGAAGGATCAAGTAGAAGATGGAAGAAGGAAAGAAGAAAGCATGACAAAGCAATGTCAAGTCCTGGAGGTTGAGGTAAACATTCTCAAAGGTAAATTAGAAGAAAATATTAAACTTTTGAGGTTTCAAGATAGTACTAATATTCTGAACAATATCCTTAGTAGTCAAAGGTCTCCTTCTATCAAACTTGGTCTTGGTTTTCATGAAACTGTTAAAGGAGAATCTAGTTCTCAAGGAAGTGCTAAAGATTCTAAGGAAGTCAATGCAAAACCTGAAGAGTTGAAAGAGACAAAAGGTCAACCAACAATGATGAAATCTCAAAGGAAATCATTCAATAATGTTGAATGTTTCAAATGTCATAATTATGGGCATGTTGCAGCAAATTGCAGGAGCAGATCATTTCAGCCTCAAACAAACAGTTCCTACATAGAAAGGTACTCTAGTTTCTTCAAGGGATATTGTTTTTCATGTAACAAGTATGGACATAAAGCAGCTGATTGTAAAAGGAGGAAGATTAGAAATAATCATTATGATTCTTATGCTTATTTCTCTGGACACATGAGATGTTATTCTTGTAACAAGTATGGACACGTAGAAAAAGAATGCAGGTTGAACAGATATGAGAAATTGGATAACTTCCAGCACACAAATAGAAAGTTCAAACAAATCTGGAAAAGGATGGAGGACCGATCAGAAACGTAGGGAATTTTGACCCTACTGCAGTCATCTGCTTCTGAAGCTTACTTCTCTGATTGACTGCAGGAATGATGTGGGATACATTATGAGATTTAGTAATGTATCGTCACAGGGGGAGCAATGCATGATGACTCTCATGGTTGATTTGATTATTCTGGTTATGTTTACTTCTGACAACACATCTGATGTGGAAAGGACAGGTACAGGAGGTACAAACTCAAGAGGAAATGAAGGAAGATGAAATTTCTATGCTTCACTTTCCATACGCGGGTTATATTAACAAAAGTCGCGTATACACACGAGTTCCAGCAGACACAGTCGTGTATGCATTGAGGATAAGAGAATTCATATGATAACTAAAGATCTGGAGCAGAGGTTCAGGGGGAGCATCAGTCTGACTGCTGATGATTGCACTGTTAGCATTATTCTGGTTATACTCATGATTATGATGATATGATACTTGGTTTCCTATGATGAAGTTTATGGATGAGTCCTGTTTGCTTGTTGATGAAGAGTATTCATTGTTGAGATGAAAGTCCTATAATTCGGAGATAAGGGCAGCCCATGCAGAGATTGTTGTTGATGACTTGCTGATGAACGTATTCAGGTTGCACAAGTTAAGGAGGAGCACTGGTTCAGGGGGAGCAGCAGGTTGAATACTAATGATTGCATTGTTGGCACTATGACTGCTTATTCTTTGGTTATTATGATACTCATGCTCAAATGATGATGACTTGGTATATGGTTTATTATGATGAGATTTTGAGCCCTGTTTGTTGAAAAGTATCTTTTGTGCTCACACATGGATGAGTTAGAAGTCGTTTGATTCAGAAATAAGAATAGATCATGCAGAGTTTGTTACTATGGTTGAGATCTTTGCCCTACATATGTTACTTCATGTTAAATCTTAAAGATCATGGTGACATTGGACCACCTGAATGATTGACACATATTTGAAGATGTTGTTCTGGTATGATAATTTCTCTTGGAAAGAATGTATTGATGCTGCAAAGAATCTGAAGGCTTGGTTACTAATGTACTTATGCTACAACCATTGGATGACGCTTGAAGACACAACTACTCTGTTCTATCTATCTGTATTCCAGGGAAGCATTCAAATATCTCAGAAAGAAGCTGAACACTGTCTTTTTCTCACAGAGGATCAGATCTGGTTAAAATATAGAAGATAGTATTGGATACGCGGGTTTCCTGAAACACAGTCGCGTATATACGCGAGTTCATGCACAGAAAACCGCGTATGACTGGTTGCTGACATTTTTGTTTAGGGTCAGCTTTCTTCAGCAAAGCTGCAATGCTGTTTGGTATCTCTGATACTGTTTGGTATCTCTGGTGGTGTTCCAGTTCTCATAATTCTATTTCTAATGTTTTGATAAAGATGCCTTGATGATTTGTTGGTGAAAGTGTTCAGGATGCACAAACTAAGGGGGAGCCTTAGTCATATGAAAAGGATGCGTGGATGCACAGATTCAGGGGGAGCATTAGCGTTGCTGAGTATAATGCATTGTTGGCATTATGATGGTTCTGAAATATGTTCTCTTTCTTGAGGACTTTCTGGTGTTGGTCATAAATGGTCATATTTGTAATTTGATGAAAAGGTCTTGTTGAGACCCATGATGTAAAATTGTAATTTTCAGTCATGTAAGGACTTGTAAAATTTGTAAACCCACTTGGTTGGGTAGCTGAGTCAAATTTTGTAAACCCACTTGGTTGGGTAGTTGAGTCTCATATGTAAATCCACTTGGTTGGATATTTGATGTAAGTATGAGTCTTTGGTGATAGGAAGTTCATAGAGTCATGTACTTTATTGAAAAATATGTTTGAAGATTCAGCATGAACTCAGGGGGAGCTTGGTCACTTCAGTACATATCAGATCTGCAGAACGCTTCTTCCACATGAGGAGAAAAGGGGGAGAGTATGTTGGCTTTGGTCCGCCCTTTGCCCTTGATGTCAAAGGGGGAGAATGACATGGTGTTTGAATGAAGAGAACGAATGGTGTCAAAATGGAGAGAATGACATGGTGCTATTGTATTCTTAATGTACCTATCTGCTGTAGTAACCAAACACCATCATGGTTGCCATCAAGTCCAAAGGGGGAGATTGTTGGAAATATGATGCAGAGTGTTGTCCTTGATGGCAACCCACTGAATGAAGATGAAGACATGCGACTGTTGACATGTGTTGTCCTTGATGGCAATCCACCTGATGAAGATAGTCGTGACCTCATGAACTTGGTAAATGATGTAAATCTGATGTGATATGATGTTTGTTAGCAATATAGTGCTGAGTGTTGTCCTTAAATGGCAACCCATTTGATGAAGATGATGACAACTTACTTGATGAAGTTGTGCTTGATAGAATATGTTCTTGATGAGCTAAATATGATGTATCTACAGTGTGTACAGAAGGCTGTGAAGAAAGGAACTCAGCATGTACTAAATCCATGACGAAAAGAGTATGTTTCAAGGCATACGCGGATATGTCTAGGAGAAGTCACGTATGCATGCAGGAAAGAACGTGATAAGTCGCGTATGGGAAAAAGCGCTCAAAAAGTGCAAAACCAGGGGTAAGTACCATGGTATTGACCCATTGTATTGGGTAATGATTCGTCTAAATGACCCCGTCCAGGAATACCATCGGAAGTAATGTAGTTTTGGGCTCATGGTATTGTTTTGGCTCATGGTATTGAAAAAGGGTAAACCTATATAAGGAAGAGAAAT
This sequence comes from Pinus albicaulis, assembly GCA_034641835.2. Taxonomy (NCBI): domain Eukaryota; kingdom Viridiplantae; phylum Streptophyta; class Pinopsida; order Pinales; family Pinaceae; genus Pinus; species Pinus albicaulis. The sequence continues at coordinate 1,674,176,255 of CM076584.1, read as the reverse complement.
TCATTGTGCAAATCATAAGTGTGGGAGCAAGATGTCTGAGCTTGAATGAATACTTCTCTCTGAAGTAGATCTGAATGGAAAGGGTTACACTTGAAGATAAATCTGAATGTATGATTGCCAAGCTGGTACCAGAAAGTGATGCGTCTGCCTTTCTCATCTATTTTTGCTTATGGAAGGCTTAGATCTGAATTGAGGCGAACATCTGCCTGAAGTAAAAGGGTAAATCTGAACTGAATATCTGATCTGAAGAAGTATGCTGCTCTATAATGATTGAAGATCTATATGCTACTTCACCGCAGAGGAAGCACGTATATACGCGGCTTCGCTGAAGTGAAAGCGCGTATGCGCAATGAAATATGTACAGAGGTATACGCTGGTTTGTGTGGACGGAAGCACGTATATACGCGACATCAGTGAAGTAAAAGCACGTATACAAACTAGGGTTTGCTGAAGCATGGGATATGGAACATCTGATCTGTTCTACTGTATTACTGCTATCTGATCTGTGTTGTCTGAATTGGTAAGTATCTGTTGATGATGTATGTTTGAGCTTAAAAGTATGGAATGGGTCCAGTATGAAAATATGATGAAACGTGGCCTACAAGTTGTGCTCTTTTGAAGTTGTTGGATCCAGTGTGAAAATTGATGAAACGTGGTCCATAGAGTCTTTGAAATTGTGTAGGTCGGGGGGTTGTAGCTCCCTTCCGAGGTGAAATTTGGTAAACGAGATCGGGGTCGTAGCTCCCTTCCAAGAGAGGTGGTAAATAAGTCGGGGGTTGTAGCTCCCTTCCGGGAGAGGAGTACAGTAGCGAGCGCGAGGTGGGTGCCTACGTGCTGGTAGAGTCTGCACCGACACATATGTTGTAAGATGTTTTCTCTATAATAAAATATTGAAGGGTGAGCAAGCTATGACGGTGGTTTTCTCCCGACTTGGGTTTCCACAAATCCTGGTGTTCTGTGTGATGCTTTGTGTGATGGTTTACTCTGTTCTTCTCTTTGCACATGTTTTACTTTGTTTATTAAACATCTGATAGATGAATGATGGAATGATTTAAGTGAAGAACTAAGACATTAATTAGATATACGTGTATACGCGAGTTTCATAAAGGGTATGCGTATATACGCGAGTACATTTCGGGGAAAGTAGCGTATGGGTTTTAGAAGCAAGAAAAAGTAAAAGTTTTGAATATGCAGTAAATACTGATTCACCCCCCCCCCCCCCTCTCAGTATTTTCCCAACAGTACATACAATGGACCACGCTGCGACAACAAAGGGATCAAGATGTGCATGAGCTGACGAATCTGTTCCATACCTTGCGCACAAAGTTGGGTATCAAAGATTCAGAGAAACATTTGGTGCTAAAGTATCGCAGCTATCTGCACAGATACATTCAGGAGGAAATGGAGTTCCTCGACATCTCCTCGCTTGGTACGGCATACCAGTATGCTGCCAAGATTGAGCAAAAATTCAAACAGAAGAAGCGAGACTTTGGATCTGCGAATCAAAAGCAAGGGAAAGGTGCTTCCAAACCGCAGAACAAAGGGCAGAGCCAAGGCATGGCGGCTAAAGACAACCCGTCAAAGCCACAAGAAAAGAACAACACCGTAAAGCCAAAGAAGGACACGGGAAAGTGGTGTGAGTTCCATAAGAGCTCCACTCACAACACAAGTGAGTGTCGGACCAAGCAGTCGCTAGTGGCCGAGATGAGGGCTTCTGAGTCAGATGCATGCTCTGACTCCGAATCAGAACCTGAAAAGGGGAATGAAAAAGGGAAACAGATTATTGATGCGGAGCCCAACGCCACTGTTGCCACTACAAAGGTCCGGAAGGAGGAACCGGAAGATCCAGAGGAGGAGGAACGTCTCTTCCACTCCCAGATGTGGGTAAAGGGCTCCCCTGTACAGTTCATTGTCGACAATGGGAGCCAAAAGAACCTCATTTCAGTAGACGTCGTGAAGCGATTGGGCTTGCCGACCACATCTCACCCACATCCATACACCATCGGGTGGCTTCACCAAGGACGAGATCTCCGCGTCAGCCAGCAGTGCCGCCTTCCCTATAGCATCAAGCCCTTCACGGATGAGGTATTATGTGACGTTGCTCCTATTGATGTTTCCGATGTATTATTAGGACAACCATACTTGTGGAAGCGTCATGCTGTGTATGAGTCTCGACCTCGTGCTGTTATTATTACTTTGGGAAATAAGTTGTACAGGATACCAGAGGTACCACCTCCTACGACTATCTCTTTGGTTACTGCAAAACAATGCAGTAAGCTCATTTCCCAAACTAGGAAATTCGTTTTCCTGATGATCCACCCCCATGGCAAGAAGAAGACTGTGGCCACGACCTCTAGATAGGTCCCCTCTGCATGACAACGACAAATGGATAAGGTTGTGGAGGATTACGGGGACATCTTCACCTCACCCACAAGGGTTCCTCTGCACTGTCAGGTCAAGCAACCGATTGATCTGACCCCAGGTGCATCGCTACCCAATGGACTGATCTATCGGCGCTCTGTTCTGGAAAATGATGAAATCAAGAGGCAGATTCAGGAGCTGTTGTAGAAAGGTCACATCAGACCAAGTTCATCACCCTGTGGGAGTCTGATCGTGTTGGTACAGAAGAAGGATGGGACGTGGAGACTCTGTATTGACTATCGGGTGCTGAACAAGATCACTGTCCGGAATAGGTACCCAATCCCACGGATTGATGACCTTCTGGACCAACTCCAAGGTGCAAAATATTTCAGTAAGATCGACCTGAAGTCTGGGTATCACCTGGTACCAATTGAACCCTCTGATGTGTGGAAGACTGCCTTCAAAGCTAAGGAAGGCCTTTTTGAATGGCTGGTCATGCCTTTCGGGTTGACGAATGCTCCCGCAACCTTCATGAGGATGATGGACGACATCTTGCGGCCATTCACCAACTCATTCGTAGTGGTGTACTTGGATGACATTCTAATCTTCAGCAAGACTTGGGAAGAGCACCTTCATCACATCTGACAAGTCCTCCAAACACTGCGGCAACACAAGTTGTGTGCCAATTTGGAGAAGTGCACATTTGGCATGACCCAGGTTCAATATCTGGGATACATTATTGATGAAAGGGGGGTGCATGTGGATCCAGCCAAGATCCAAGTCATTCAGGATTGGCCAGCCCCGACCACTATAATAGAGCTTCGCAGCTTTCTGGGTCTTGCTAATTTCTACCGCAGATTCGTGTTGGGATTCTCTCATATCACTTGGCCCTTGAGTCAAGTCACCAAAGGAGGAGCAAGAGGAAAATTATTTTGGTCGGAACCTCAACAGAAGGCGTTCAAAGAATTGAAAAATCGCCTCTGTTCTGCCCCAGTGCTCACCTTACCAGACTTGCAGCAGCCATATGAGATCGAGACAGATGCCTCTGACTATGCTATTGGGGCAGTTCTTACTCAACAGGGACATCCAGTGGCATATCACAGTGAGACATTGTCTGAGACAGCTCGCAAGTATCCCACCTATGACAAAGAAATGTATTCCATTGTGCAAGCCTGTCGACAATGGAAGCATTACATTTTGGGGAAGGAAACAATCATCCACACCGACCACCGGCCCCTGCAGTTCATACAGACACAAGGGAAGTTGCAGAATGATCGCCATCAGAAGTGGTCCACATATCTGCAACAGTTTCATTTGAACATCAAGTACAAGAAGGGCAGCACCAATAATGTTGCATACTGCCTCAGCCGACCACCGATCGTGGCGCTCACCACCGTGCTCAACTCTTGTGGGCACGAGACTTCTGATTGGCCGCTTCTCTATGAGAGTGACCCAGAATTCGGCCACACTTACAAGGCACTCTTGGGGGGCACGCAAGTCCCAAATTTTCACCTCCAAGATGCACTTTTATGTCACCTGGGACACCTTTGTGTTCCTTCAAGCGAGCGTGCCAAGATGATATGGGAAGCACACTACAGTCGAGTCACTGGACATTTTGGGGTCGAGAAAACAGTAGCAATATTACAGAAGTATTTCTATTGGCCGAACCTTCGAAAGGATGTTGAGAAGCACATCAGATCCTGCACTGCTTGTGCCATTGCCAAATTGACCATCAAGAAACAAGGCCTATATACTCCACTACCTACCCCTAGTCGACCTTGGGAATCCATCTCCATGGATTACATGTCGAGCCTGCCCTCTACTAAGAATGGAAATGACTGTGTTTTCGTGGTCATTGACAGATTCTCGAAGATGGCCATTATGGCGGCCTGTAAGAAGAATATCACAGCAGAAGCTACTGCTAAAATCTTCTTTGAACGAGTATGGGTGCACTTTGGGATCCCATACTATCATATCGATCAAGATAAGGTGTTCGGGAAGACATTTTGGTCCAAATTTCTCTGGTCAATGTTGGATACCAAGCTCACTAAGTCCACAGCTTTCCATCCACAAACAGATGGCTAGACAGAGGTCGTCAACAGAATGATTGTGCACATTCTACGCATGTACAATTCAAAGCAACCACACACATGGGACGAGAGCCTCCCTATGTACAACATAGTTATAATCGGGCTCTCCACAGTTCAATCGACCATAGCCCCTTTTAGTTGGGCTTGCGATTCCAGCCACTATGTCCCATTGACGTAGCCATGCCATTTGCAGCTGCTCAGGCCGATTCAAGGCCGCACATCCGGGCCTGGTTGACAAAGCAAGTGGCTTCATCGAGCGCATTCAACACATCCGCCAACAGGTTCATGATATATTGGACAGAGCCAATGCGAAGTACAAACAGCGCCATGATCAACACCGGGTGCCACACCACTTCCAGGTGGGCGACAAAGTATGGCTACATTTGCAGAAGGAGCGCCTCACCGGACCTCACCGCAAGCTTCGCCCGCTCCGATACGGGCCGTACACCATCACCAAGGCTGTAGGTAACAATGCCTTCGAGCTTAGTATTCCACCATTCCTTGGTCTGCACCCAGTCTTCAATGTGGATCGCCTTCGTCCTTACTTTCCACCTCTGCTGGACACCTCGGACATTGCAGAACAACTCACACCAACAGAGTTAAACCCAGACTGCATGGAACATGCCACCACAGATTGTATCATGGACATGCAAATTAAGAACACTCGCCAATAGAGGACCCAACTGTATCGGGTTGTCAAAGCTGGCCAACTCCTGCACCAAGGAAAGTGGTTCACCAGGGACCAAGTTCAGCAGAAATTTCCTCATCTCATGGAGGAACTTAACGCAATGGGGACCACTGCTTCCTAAGGGGGGAGGAATGATCCAGGTGGATATTGGTGGCCACCCGCCTATTCCACTTGGGCCCCCACCATTGTCTCTTTCAGTTTTTCAGTTTCGGCATAACTTACTATTTTTAGCAGTTTTTCGGGTCCTGAACTTCCGGAGCCGTTTTGAGGCCCTAAACGACATTTTTTGGGTATCGTTTTACCAACAAATTTGATCATCAAATTTGTCCTGAAAGTTGTATTCCTTGGATAGAGCTTTCTAATGATGTATCATGTGTGTCAAACGGAGATAGTATGCCAAAGTTACGTCCCTGGGAAGTTGAAACACCAATTTACCCAAACGGGGCCCATAGTTTTGGCGCTTCATCTCCTAGGGTTAGATTTTTGGGATGTTTAGGGTTCTCCATTGTTTCTCAATAATAAATAGGCCCTCGAGCCTCATTGTAACTCAGTTCAGAGGCCTGTATCCGCCACATCTCTTCTCAGAGATAGCTACCAGTGCCCTAGCTAGTTTTATTTCCATTCTGTCTGTAAGCAAATTTCAGTTCTTTGATATTAATGCAATGAAGTGTTATTTCCGCTGCATCTCTATATTTATGGTTATATGTTTATTCTGTTGCGTTCCTGCATAAATCCGGATCAAACACTGCCATCGAAAGACCTGCATACAAGTACAACTGATATCTCTGATACATGATATGTGGTATGGGCGTAGCCATCCATAATAGAGTGTACAATAACCGAGATACAAGGTATGGATGCAACCATCCAAGAAATAAGGATCAACAAGTAGACTCAGGTACAGTCACAGCCATCCAATGAAATGAGTCATGTAACTAATCATGATAATCCACAAAATCCCGCAACCTGGATTTCATCAGACAAAACCCAGGGTCTTGCGCTCCATCTCGACCTGAAAAAAGTACAAGTTCAAGCATGCGAATAAATGAGCTGAAGTCGAACATGCAAGAACATCGTCTGATTACCAACCAATAATGAAAGTTGTTAACAGACGCGAGAGGAACCACCAATAATGAGGATGGTCCTCAAGGTACATGAGGTACAATCCACGGAATGTGAATAGTGAGCTGGCGTCGAACACTCACAGAATCATTCAATCGAAGGCCAATGATGAAAACCTCACGTCAAATGCGAAGAACCTGCCATTGAGGCATGCAGGCTCCAAGGTACTTGAAAGGATTCTCTGGACCAACTTCCTGGATAATGAGCTGAAGTCGACAGGAAGTGACCTTAATCGAAGGTGGGCCATAGTGTTTCCCACATCATCGACACAAGACAGAGGAACACAATATTTTGAATCAGGATTAGTAGAGAATCAGAGGGTGGTCGAAAACTGTAGAGGCCAACTTCTCTTGAACATATCAGCGGCACGACACTGGATTTGGTAGTATTTGACATTAAAGGATCTGAGGTCATGACGATGTGGCAAAGAACAGATGATTAGTCAAAAGAGATTACCCAAACCCATGGAGGCAAGCAGATAACGAGATGAGATGTCCCCAACCTGACACGAATACAGACAAGTGCCATGTTCAAGAGCGACATACTGCTGACACGATGGTGATACTGGTTCCATTTTTCTCCACCATTTCTGGTGAGTACCTCTTTACTTTTACACAATCTTGAAGAGGATAGCATATGCTTGTCATATAAGTTTATCCTTCGGAAAAATCCAACCTAGTACATTTTACGAGCCCTAAGAAGGAGGAACTCGAGTAACGTCATAACGACGGAGTTCGATGTCATCAATTTTAACAAGTCTGATAAAGGAAGAACTCAACATCTTTTCATATTTAGAGAGTTTGAAAAGAAGGCGAAAAAGAAAACTCCAGCAGTCCCTTTTCATAGATAGTCCCTCAGATCTGAAAAGGTAGAAAACTATGTCTGAGAGAACCTCTTAATCACGATAGGCTAAGGTATTCCTTTTTCGTAAATAATCTGTCCCAGCCCGAAAAAGGGGTAAACATATACTAGGTAGATATCATTTCGCAGCCAATTTAACGAGTTCAAAACGACAAGTATCTCGGCAATCTTTTCAGTTTTAGAGAGTCAGAAAAGAGCTGAAAGTTGACTCCTCCTGGAGGAACGAGTGGTATAAAGGGTAGCTACTAGTTCCGGTGATGGTGGAATTGCTCAGAACAAGTAAAGGTTAAGAGGCTGGCTAACAAAACCACTCATCGCAGCTATTCCTCAGGAATGGGTAAAACAACCAAGTGAAGGCATATGACCGGCCAAGCAGATAGTGACGGTGGAGTGAGAAAACCAAGGCTCATCTGGCAACAACAGGCTGATAAAATGGAAATCACAAGAGGTAAAATGGGAATGGTTTCATTTTTACACAAGCTTGAAATCAGAAAACTCTACTTGAAGTTGGTTTCATTTTTACACAAGCTTGAAACAAAGATAAACTATGCTTGAAACCGGTTTCATTTTTACACAAGCTTGAAACAAAAACAAACTATGCTTGAAAAATTAAGCATGCTCCTAGCATTGTGACTCAATTTGAGATACATTCCCCCCAAGCTTCAATCCATATGAAAGGCAGATGGACTGAAGGTTCAAGTTACAATATCAAGAGAAAGATTCGATTAGGATTTTATGAGATCTTATCAAAGACTCGAATTGAACAGGAAAGTGTTTCATTGTTTTAACGAGGTTGACACATTAAAAGAACTATCCTCAGAACACCTTGTTTCATTTTTTAATGAGCTTGACACAAGAAAACAAACTATGCTTCGGATACCTTGTTTCATTTTTTAAGGAGCTTGACACAAGAAGACGAACCATGCTCCGACGAGCTCAAAGGAGGAGGCTTAGGAGGGGGATAACCAGATACAAAACGCTCGAGAAAATCATACATTGCCCCCAGGTCGGGCATGAAAGAGGAATGATGATGTCCATTGCTCCACAACAGATCTTCGAGAGACATAGTCTCCACGATAGCTTCGTAAGATGGAAAAACATCACTCAAAGGATTGGGTGAATCTGCAGTGCCGAACCAAGGGGATTGAGAATAAACATCAAGAGCCATGCTTAAAGGAGCATTTTTAGTAGGAGGAGGATCAGATGCAGCAACGATCTCGCAATAATTGATTTCAACTGGAGTTAGAGCCATCGATTCTCCAAAAGAGGTAACCTTTTTAGGAGAAGATATGATCCATGGGTCATCTGACCTGGAGATCATGTTGACTTGAACAGTATTTGGTGGTGGCATGGGAAAAATACCCATGAGAATGGGATCCTTGAAAATACCAGGTCCTACACTGTCGGGGGGTACGTTATTCTCGGAGGATGAGGTGAAGAAAGACAACTGATCGACAGTAATAATCTTGCCCTCATGCAGAAATTTCAAAAGTCAAAAGAGGGTGGACAGAATGCATAGCATGGCGTGGGTCCAGTTGTGACCAATTAGAAGATTGTAGTTGAGTTTGGCATCAACCACTTCCACTTTGATGTTGATAGTCTTACCTTGTAATGTGATTGGTAGACTCACAAGAACACCCAGGGGTTTTGATTCCCTTCCATCGAATGCCTCGAGGGCATTGGGAGATGAAGTGAGGGCTGGAGAGCCAATGGCTTTCCAGCAAGAAGATGACATAATGCAGGTAGAGGCACCTTCGTCCACAATGGCTCTGTGAATGTTGAAGCCGTTGATACCGACTTGTATAATAAGGGCGATTTGATGTGGAAGTCAGGGGACAAAATTTTCTAATTTGAAGGTGAGAAGGCTGGAATCGGTAGGATCAATTCCACTGATTGCAGATAATAGAGCTTTTCGCTGAGATGGGAAAATTTGAAGCACTTCCAACGCAGACATTGTGGAAGGCACCTGTGCCAAATCCTCAACAATGCTGTAATGTTGAGCAGCACGGGCATTTGGATTATAGGAAGAATTTCGAAGAACACCTTTGTAAGGTGGCTGTATAATGGGTTCAGCGTTGGGCTTCTTAATTTCTAAAGGACCAGAGGTAGGTGGGGGAGGCGGGCCATCAACGACTTCCTTCCCAGCTGCCTGGCGTGATCCAGCATAATCCTTCGATCGAGTGGCAATCAAAAAAGGTGCAACACCATTCATCATAAAAACTGGAGACCCAAACGGTGCAGATGGTGAAGGCTGCTCAACCATCTGGGTCTGCTGAGATGGAAAAGGTTCCTTAAGAACTGCTGGAGTTCCCTTAGAGCCTTTAAGGAGTTGACTAACCTTAGATCGTCAGGGACAATCTTTGGTGTAGTGGTCTCCATTGCAGATCAAGCAAGGGTACTTCGGTTTCCGTTGTGAACCATCATCAGCACGTGGTTTGGAGGATTCTGGTTTTGGGGCTTTGGATTTGGCTTGCCTTTGCCCTTCTTCTTCCCTTTGGAAGCATTGTCTGTAGGATTAGCCTAAACGGCATTGACCTCTATGGTCTTACCAGAATCTGAGGTAGCGGGAGGAGCAGAATTATTGGAAGAATATTATTTCTGCTTCCCATTAGAAGACTTACGAGAATTTTGAGAGACAGAACCAATAACACCGTCAACCGATGGGGTAGGTGGTGCTTTAGAGGTCCCTGGCCGCGGGGCATTAGTTAAGATACCATATAACGTGTCAGACTGAGAGTACACCAAATCGAGGTATTGGGCACGAGCGATGGCTTGTTCCTCGATTACACATGCCCCCATAACAATGTCCTGTGCAATCTTGTTGAAAAAGGAGTTAGTGAACCAATGAGTTAGAAGTTGATTAGGAATGTCAAACTTGATCAGATGACGACGACGTCTCCACTCATGAATACGAATTGAAATATGAGTGGCTTTGTCCTGCTTCAGAGAGGTCAGGAGATGCGTCTCAGCTTCATAACGAACCGGGAATTTGAAATGTGTCAGGAATGCCATAGCTAAAGTATTGAAGTCTTGAAAAATACCACGGGGTAGTTCTATGTACCATTTACTAGCAGCACTGGTAAGAGTGCGCTGAAAAAGACGTAGACGAATCGAGTCATCAACCCAACAGTTCGAAGAACACCAAAGATGGTAGGTCATGAAATGTGCTTGGGGGTCTTCTCCAGATTTTCCCTCAAATTTGGGACAGTCACCAGGTACTTTAATCGGAGCCAGAGGCCAAGATGGATTATGAAGAATTGGATCATTGGTTAACTTGGATATGTCCGGTAACTCTAACGTGGCGAGAAAAGGTAACTCGGGGTTAAAAGGCATGCCAGGCCCTCGATAAGGACCTGTACTTGTAATCCAACCTGGTTGAGCATAACTCTACCCCCATTGGTTCTATCCTGGAGGATTCTGACCATAAGGGGTATAAGCCATAGAATTGGGCTGATACGGTTGCTAATAACCAGGGTACGGGGGTTGATAACCAGGGTATTGACCCTGATTATAAGTGGGTCCTATTTGAGCAGTATATGGATTTGAATGCGAAGTATAAGTGTAGCCTGGCTGTTGAAGGTAATAACCAGAATCTTGGGGCGGGTTATAAACCGGTCGAGACTGAACTTGAAAGTAATAGCCGCCTTGGGGTCGAACGGGCTGCTAGTAAGTGGGACCCTGCTGAGCCTGATAAGTTGGGCACACAGGCGGGTTCGGCAGTGGCATAGAATAGATCAGCTGCTAAGCAGGGTTAACTGGTTGTGCAAGTTGTCCTAGTTGAACAGGTTGACCTCGCTATGCAGGCTACCCTAGTTGAACAGGTTGGCCTGGCTGAACAGGTTGTCGCGGTTGAACAGGTTGGCCTGGCTGATGAAGGACACCAGGCTGCCCTAGATGAGCAGGTTGGCCTGATGGCGGGAGAGGGCCAAGTTGTGCCTGATAACCAGGTTGACCTGTGATAGGACCATAGGATGGCCCTGGCTGTGCAACATTCAGACCAATTGGAAACTAAGGTTCCTGAGGTTGCACTAATGGTTGAGAAGGATGGATTTGTCCCCCAGGACCGTATAATGGTCCGGGTTGATACCCCGACTGGCCTATGGGTCCTTGAGGTTGCCTTGGTTGGACCACAGGGTGAGGCTATAGAGGTTGACCTTAAGGGTTGTGAGACTACCCTTGTGGACCGTACAATAATCCCTGTTGGCCCAAAGGTTGTCCCTGTAAGGGTTGTCCTTGTGGGTCATATATATAACCTAGCTGGGCCAAAGGTTATCCCTGGAAGGGTTGTCCTTGTGGGTAAGAAGGTTTCCCAACCTGGGCAGACATAAAACTATTAATATAATGATAAGCCTCAGGAGCAAGAAAATGAAGAGGGTTGCCCTTCTCATCATATTGATATGGAAATACGTAAATCGGGGTACCATCTAGTACATAATGGGAAAAGTAAGGACGGTTGAGATCTTGAGAGGACTGACCAACCTCGGAGTTCGACGGCTGCAAAGACAATCGATACTCCTCAGGAGAAGTATTCTCAGGAATAACGAAAGCTATGTAAACATCTTCAGGAACTGACGAGGTCCTAGTTGACTGAGTAGTGACAGCTAGTGTAGACGCAGCTACAAAGATAGTAGGCCTAACAGGTACTGAAGTGACAAAAGGAGATGTCGTCAGAGGTGTCGATGGCGACATTCCTAACGAGGGAATAACCAGCCTCGTGGATGGAGTTGATATTTCCATAGAGGAAAAAATGGCCATGACCTGACTTAAAGACCTATATCCAGCTGGAAGCGAAGGACCAGGTGAAGACATGACAGAAGATTCGGGGATGCTTTTGGGAAAAAGCTGGTAATCTTCACCAGATGTAGGAATTTCCTCACTAGGAGAAGGACTGTGTGAGTCCATATCTGACCCTGTCACAAAATCTTCTAAAAGACGATGGGGAATAATAGGTATAATAGCAGCCAAGAAAGGTGATCCTGATGTAAGAGGAGGGAAGTGTTCCCCTACTCCAAATCCAAACCAAGCGTTGGACAAGGGCCAATTGAAGTCAACTGGTCCACCAAAGGGAAGCTCAGATATAACTGGTCCCCCGTCGGGAAACTCGGATACAATAGGCTGCTGATGCTCAGTAGATGACTGAAAGACCTCTGATGAATCGTCTGTGTAAGGACTACCAGTAGACGAAACTGAGGGTTCCTCCACTGTGACAGTAATGAAAAGAGGAAGAGATAAAAAGGCACACGGGAAAAAACCAAGGCAAACAATAACAGGCCGAAAAAAAAATCTCTAAATAGGCGTGTGATCGTATGTGATTAATTTTACCACAATGAAACTAGAAATTTTACCGTTTCATGTTTTAAGAGTCTAGAAACGAGTAAAAGATGACTCTATCTCTTTCAATTTGGAAACAAGCGTGAAAGGACAAGTGCTTGATGATATTTTCAAATTTAATGAGTTAGTAAAGATCGAAATGACTGCTCTGGTAATCTAGGCAGATGGGTGTACCAGATATCTGTGAACTGCCATATACACCTCAGTTAAAAAATGAAAGAGAAATCAACCAAGGACTCAACGTACGTGTAGGTAATCTCCTCGAATGTTGTGGCCAGTGTATCATGGGTAAAGGGCAGCAGACTTGGCTTCCAATGGATAAAGGATAGCAACCTAATGGGGTCTCCCTTTACATACGTGACAGTACGGGGAGCACAAGTCCGTATTAGCGCTATCTAAAGCCAGATGGCGAACGACAACTACTAGGCTTAACGATGCCGGAACACGTCACTAGCCTAGACCTCTAGATATTCCGTTAATGTTTCAATGTTGCCTTAGGTTAATTGAATACATTTTAGAGTTGATCTTCAATTTATGTTTCAATTTTAGGCCCTATCGAATGTTGAATCTCAAAAAACCTCTAAATGCACACTACATGCCACAATATATCACTTTGTTCGATGAAGAGCTAACTATGAGAGGGTTGAGAGCTTTTCAAATAACAACAAAATGAGCACAAAAACATCCACTACTGTCTCTAATGCAAGCTAATGAAACTAAAAACTTTTCTCTTAGAGTTATATAACACTAATAATGTGAAAAAGCTTTCAATTTTCACTAGACTAATCAAAATGCAAAGAAATGTTTTTGTATTTTTCAATGTTTTAGAGCAAAGGCACTAAACGAATGAAAAAACTAATGAAGAAATCAATTCGAGAAATGACAGTGAGAGTCAAAACAAACAAGTTCACTCAATACAAGCGCACACAATCAAGACCCAAACTGATGGAGAAATCCTTCAAAACGAAGAAGAATCTAAAAAATACTCACACAAACTGTGTAATCTAGGCTTGAAATGAGACAAAGCAAAACTTGAATGAAAGAGAGAACAATCACTCAACTGATGCAATGATACAATGGAATCCAGCAAAAATAATGCAAAGATGTGAAAACAAAGTCGACCAAGAAAACAAGGACCAAAAACTCCCATGGGAGGCTTAGCACACTGCAGCACCTAGAAGCCCTAGGGCTAGAATGAAAAACTGGTGGAAAAGGGCAAAAAAATGGAGGCAAAGGGGCAAACACAGTCAAAAAAGACTTCAAAGCACTCAATCACTCAGAAAAATGACACCAGGACCAAAAAATCAAGCTCAGAGAGCCCAAAAGCAAGCAAACCCTAACACCAAACAGGGTTGGTGCAACTGTTTGGCTGTAATCTACACCAAAAAAACATTGGTACGAGGGCCTAACTAGCAACAAGAGCCAGCTGGTGCAACTTTCAAGCGATAAACCATAACAATCGAGTTTACTATGGGAAAAAATGAAAAAAGAGCAAACAGAGACTGGATCAGGTCTTCTGGGGGCTGAACAGGGGTTTGAAACCAAAGGAGGCGAACCAGAAGAGCAAATAAATCAATCAGAAGCCAAAAACAACCAAAAGAGGAAAGAATAACTCCAACCTAGTTCTCGATTGGAGTCACCAGTTTGTTGAGGAGGTAAATCCCCTCTACGGATAGAGGCAATCCCTACTAGCCCAGATCGGGTCTAGCAACAATCAAGTCACGCAGTGACGCAAGTTCCTAGTTACAAAATGACAAAAATCATAATGAGTTGCTTACCTAAAATCCCACACAGTGGTCGTTGAAGAAAAGATAATGTTTCCTGTCCCTCGCTTGGCAAATCATGATCCTTTTGTTAGACACATCTGAATACTTGCACACATGCAAGGAAACAACGACATACAACGTAAAATCTAAAGCATGTAACCATACATCAGTCAGAGAAGATGTAACTCATTGCGTAAAGAAATAAACACATGAATGGAACCATAATCAAAGTCGCTTATATTAAGATAACAAAGGAAAGATTACAACCCAAAGCTCTAACGCTATGATCTTCCTTCGGTGGGGATGATAGCGAAGCACGTCTCAACAAAGCCTGTTGGGAATCTGGACGAAGCTCTCTCTCTTCGGCTTGGCTCTCAACAGCTTCCTAGCTATAGTTTCCTTCCTACAAGTTCAGCTAGCTTGCTAATGGAGAAGTCAAGCTTTTATAGATGGAGGAAGGGGAGTTGGGATCCATATAATCATGGGATAGGCCCTATCTCTTAGGAAGGTTCCATGATAGGTGGAAAACCACTTCCTATACATGGAGATCCAGAGCAAAACCACTCAACTCCCTTTGATGATTCATCCAGGAGTTTGTTGGAATCAAAATTCCGCCATTTATTTTTAAAAAACATCCCTTATTAAGCTTGGTGCAAGTGAGACACAGGGATAGAGCGCCAGTTGGCATGCCCTCTAGTGTGGATTTCCCCCATTGGCACGAGGGCTGAACTGGCTAGTCGCACCAAGGCTAAAAGATCTGTTTTTAGGGTTTTTCAGAGGAAACTTTTTTCAGGGGAATTTTTTTCCTTATGCAAGGGGATGCAAAGAAAGTGGTTTCAAGTCATGTTACTACTCACAGGTCACGGGAATAACCCTCCAATGTGCGGGATGAGGGATTGCATGGACGGTGACAAAATGTTTTGTAACAGTGTTCTATCATCGGAATGTGGTTGGAAGTTGGTTACAATGCTGGTGTTCCCTTGAGCACTCCTCCTCAAGCTCTGAACCTAGCTCACAGGTGATTTACTATAAGAAATACTACAATGCAGTTAATCTAAGGTTCATTGGAGAGTGAGAGTCCCAATCTTAGTTGCCAGTCTGTAATATTCCTTTTTCAGAAATATCACAAGTTTGTGCCAGAGATGGACTGCGGGGGAATTTACCGGTTATTTCAACTCTAAAGAGAGGATGAGAATCGGAGGCTATCTGGCCCTTTGCAGACTTTGTCTACAGATATGTGAAATTTTCTAGTAGGAATGACTAGCAACCCAAGCCTGGAAAACACATTTCCCAGAAATGGAGGCAGCAGGATTTGATCCCTGGTCTGGGATCCTTTTCATATATCTGTCTAGAGCTGAAATCCTAAAATGGACTCAAAACAAATCCTTCTAGGAGCTTGAGACAAACCTCCTTCACCTATTATCTTTAGTAAAAGGCCCAATGAAGAGGGCTGCAACAGCACTTTGCTCAACAAAGGAAATGGCAGCGTTAGCTCTAAGGAGCCATGTCACATGAAGATTAAATCAGCCTTCAAATACATATGCAGCAGAAAATGTAGACAAACTCTTGAGAAATCTATTATTCAAATCAAGTAAAGAGTCTCTGTTAGCTCTCTATAATTTGCAAGATTGGAAAATAAAAACTGCAAAGGCTACATATGAACCACTTTGGTATTCTAGGATCTAGCCCTCCTGAATCCAGAGAGGGATCTCTCTATAAGTGCAAAGATTTATGTATCTTTAAGGCTTTTGAATGTGATATTAGGCTAGTTATGAAGAATAGTGTTTTTGTTTGTTTTGGTTGGGCAAAGATATGTGAAGGTGAAGGAAGTCTAAATGAAGGGTGAAGGTGAGTGAAAGTGAAAGATTGATTCAACTAAGAAGATAGGAAAGAAACAACTTCAATCCATTGGGCTATGGAGTCATAGTAGGATTTAATTGAAATAGCAAGGTTCAAGAGTGGTCCATGGGGCAAGTCATATATGTCTAAGGATCTCTTTAAAGTTGATTTTATGGAATGGAATGAAACAATAAGAAGGGGAATCAAACAAATGAAGAACAAAGAACCGCCTAAGATCAAGTAAGTACTTTGAAACTATCCTAGCTTCGGCATACACTTAAGAAAGACATAAAATTTATCTAAGATCAGGTAAGTACTTTGAAACTAGCCTGATTTTGATGCACTTTCAATAGAAAACATTTAAAACAAAAAAACAATAGCTTAAGATAAAGTAAGGACTTTGAACCTATCCTGCTTTCAGCATATTCTAAGGGAAACTTTTCAAGGCAACTGTTGGAGAATAAACTAGAGGACAGGGCTCACCATAGACTTCCCTAGCTCTGCTTTACTTAGCAAACTTATCAAGACAACACTTAAGATAACAAAGAATAGTCTAAGATCAGGTAAGGACTTTGAACCTATCCTGCTTTCAACATACTCTTAGGGAAACTTTCAGACAACCTTTGGAGATAAAACTAGAAGACAGGCCTCACCATAGACTTCCCTAGTTTAACTTTACTTGGCAGAAACTGAAAATAACATTCAAGAACAATGTTTAGTTTAGACAGTAGGAAGAGGGAACACCAGCATTCCTAACTGCTTGGACTGTATTAAGTCATTCTTAAATACACAATTTTGGAAGAAAACATGTAGATAAAGCTTATTAGTAAGAGCAGGGTACCTTTGACAGTAAATCCTAACTCTATAATTGTTGTTATTTATCAGAGAAGATGGACAGAATGGAAATAGAAACAAAATAACAATTTACAATAAGAAAAACATCACTGTTGACATAGACCAAGATCCCATAAATCAGCTTGTATTTGATGCTTCAAAGCAGTTACAATCTTCAAGTCCTGTGGGTCTCTACAACTTCAAACTTTTCATCTCAACTTAGGTATCTTCAATTACAAATAGAGCTTACAGCAGCTTCAATAAACTATTTACAGGCAACAGATATGCAGTGACCAACATTATCTCATCTTCTATAGAAGTACTTATAGAAGAAATGAGGAGGTGGGCTAGGATAAAGATCTTCTAGGTTCAATTAATATAGTTTAATGCTTCTTGGCCTTTGAGGGGCTCAATGGAGAAAATTTTCTGATATTTTCTCTATATTAATTGGTTTACATTAAGTATGAAGCTTGCTGGGAAGCTTTTATTGACCTTAAGGCTCTTTGTTATCCTTGTAATAACTCTGTTGATAGTTTACAATAAGTTCCTTTGGTTGAATTAATTGTTCAGCTGTATTGGGGCAAATATCTTCTATTCTGGTCATAACTATGCCTCTTTTGAATGCTTTGAGGCTATATGTGGCTTTTGGTAGCTGGTGAGGATTCAATTAGCCTCTAATGTGGCAGTGGAGGATTCTCAGACTGATAGATAATATTGTTTTTCTTGAAACACTATTAATTTTCTTTAATTCTATGTGTTAGGCTTAATTAGGCCTAATTTCTATCTTCTGTTCTTCAAACTGTGTTTAATTGAGAGGATTAGACTTTTGATTTGCTGAAAGTGGGCCTTAATCCTTCAAAACTGCATAAACAATCTTCAATTCTTCATCTCTGCTGTGACTAGATCCTTTCACACTGATACATTTTGCTTGATTAAGTTTTGTTGTGTCTTGTTGATGTGCAGGCGTACAGAGGGCTCTTATAATGTCGCCAGTGTTCATGAGGCATCGGTAAATTTTGATGGGAAACCCTATAGAATGATCTCCTTCACGCATAAACGCCTGGGGGATTGTCATCCCCGACCTTCAATTTTCTTTTAAAACATTTGATAAAACCATTAAAACCTGCACAATAAAGAAAAATTAGAAAAAATCTCGCGGGGAAGGGTTCAAACTGCTTCATAGGTTTTGGTTAGATCGCAGTCGTTGGATGAAAGCATCTAACGGCGAGGATTTAATGTTGAGGACAATGGAGAGGCGGTCGGGGGAGTCAATGAAAAATTAATTTCCAGCTATCGATGTATGTGGATCAACGGTCGAGATTAACCCAAGATCTTATAAGGTGGAAGGGAAATGTCATAGTGAAATGGCGGAAAATAGAAGAAAAATAGGGAAAAAAACTTTATTAGAGGTGAAAAGGGGTCAAATGATATTTGGGGTTTCCGAACGATCCTAGGCTGTTGGATTAGATTAGTCCACAGAGATCAATGGTGGAGGTTGATTAATGAAGTTTTGTGGAGCAAAAGGTGGGAGGGCGATGAACTAATGGCAAGGTTAAACGTGAGCCGTTAGATCTCAGAGATCAAAGATAGAGATCTATTACAAGAAAATTCAATGGGAATGGGAATGGTGTTTTCGGTTAAAGAAACCGCTGGTTTCACGCGACCCAAAGGGGGAAAGGCGGTATTTCCTTTTTGAATGCGATATGCGTTTCTAGTTGACACATGGCTTTTTAAAACTGCCCATATCGCGTAACTTTGAAAAATTAACCTTTGGGCTTAAAATCACACGAAACCACGCGCTGGATGTTAGATCTGGGGTCTTAGATTGGACGGTCGTGAGGAGAGCGTGATGGAGAATAGATGCACGGGCGATAAAAGGTGGGGTGGGGTCAAGGCAGTTTTAATATTGACCGTAGGATCAGGGAATGAATGGCTAGGATTGATCAATGGGTGGCGGTAGGTCCCAAATGAGTTGGGCCTACTGGGTTAGAAATGGACCATTGGATGAAACAGATCAATGGCTCAGATTTAATCTTGGGTTTGATGGAATAAAATATGAGGTGAGGGTCGGGCAGAGTTTGGGTTAATGCGGGCTGTTGATCTGCAGAGATCAACGGTGGAGATTCATCGATGAGGTTACACTGTCGGGATTTGAGAAATAACAAAAGAAAGTGAGAATTGATCTGGACCATCGGATATTGGTGCATGGATGGCCCAGATGCAATCGAAAGATCGCGATCGGCGGGGGAGAGAGGAAAGGTGCAAAGAAAAGTTGCGATGTGATGAGATTGGAGCAGTCGATATTAGAGAGATCAACGGTCGGAAATGAGTCTGTGGGTTCAAATGTCGGACGCTGTGGTGGAGGGAAATTGGACATGAGCCGTTGGATCTCAGGAGGAGATCAACGATAGGGAAAAAATCGGGAATCTGCGATCGGAGGAAGGCCGATGCGATGGTGCGATCAGACCATCACAATCGGAGGTTTCAAAGGGGCACAATCGGAAGAAATCTTGAAGTTTCCAATGTGATGGGTAGGGAAAATAAAAGAGCGCTGACCGTTGATTTGTTTAAATGATTAATGGTGGAAAATGCGACGGGAGTCGACAGACCAAAGTTTCATCGCATCGAGGAAATGGAGTTTAACAAAGAAAATGTGCCCATATGACTGCCCCGATTGCGATAAGCGCCTAGGGCCTTAGCGTTTGGTTCCGGCCCTAGGTCGCATGGTGGGGAAGTGGTTAGGGGCTTAGCCAAAGGGGGCTAAAGGACTTAGCACAAAAAGGCTGTTTTTTATGATTTTTCAAGTATTTCAAAGGATTTTGAAAGCTTTCGATAAGGTTAAAAAGGAGTTTTAAACCTTATCCAAGGGTTTTTATGGAGGAAAAGAAAGGAAATAAGGGAAATGGAGGAATTTTATGAGGAAAAAGAGGATAAAAGTGAAGGTTAATTATGAGTGAAAGGAGGGGTAACATGAGGGGAAAATGGAGTTTTCAGCAATCTTTCTCTTCAGGAAAACAACAGTTTTTCAAAATTGAGAGGGAAACAACAGTGAAGATTAATCAAAGGATAATATATCTTCACAAGACTTCAAGAACTAAAATTTGTTCATAAAACTTGTTTCTTGAAGGCTTGAAAAATGATTTAGCCACCATTTGAAATAACAATTTTTATAGGTGGCTAACAGTCTCAATGAGACATGTGCATAGAAATGGAGAAAACACTGCTTGCATAGTTTTATTCCCAACTAATACTACGCAGTCTATGGAGATACTGCAGTAGTAAATACATAAGCATGAATGATACAACAATGTAATCTCAAATAAAGAAGGGGGAGCAAGGCTTCAACCCCTGAAAATACAATACAACAATCCTCTAAAAGGATTGGATGAAAACTAGACAAAATGGCAATTTTACCAAAATGCCGGAGTTGCTGGGCAGCTACTGCAACTCAATAGAAATTGGAAATAGAAGGAGCCTTGCTAAAGATGATGCAATCTCTGATGTAACTCCTCTCCTTAATCTCCCAAATGAAAGGCTGATCCTTTCATTTAAGATCTCACTACCCACTGAAATGCTGCAACCCTCACTGCAAATGTTCTCTAGAAACTGCGCAGTCAAGGAAGAGGGATGCTCTTCTGCTAATGGAAAATGATTGGCCTGATGCCAAAGATGATGGAATAAATATCAAAAACTTCCTCACTGATCTCCTAAAGGAATGGAGACTCCCTCCTCTGAAATACAATGCCGGAAGTGATGTTGAGAAACCCTCCCCTGTAATACCTAGCAACACAACTCAACCACCAATGGAGACTGCACTGGAGTTGAATGGAATGCTTTGGCCTCAAGCCAGGATATGGGGGATATGAAGAAAAAGCTCTTCCAAGAGCTACTCTATGGAAGAGATGGGATTCCCTCCCGAGAACACCCAGTGCTAGCAGCACTGCATCTCAGCTAAACAGCCAGAGAATGCTCTTGTCTAAGAAGACAAGCAAAATGATAATCAAAAGCATCAATGAGAATGGCTACTTCGTTCTCCTTTTAAACAAGTGAAGGGTGATTTTCCATGGGCCCCACACCTTAGGGTTTCCTCTCTAGAATGATATCCTCCTCATGAAAACTACGCTGGCCCACCAAGTGAACCTTATCTTCTCAATCTGCGCAGTTAACTTGGCCTCTTCTATAATTATCCACCTGCAAATTGTCTCTTTTCACACATGGGGTGTGAAATCCAGTTCTTTATTGATCCCCTTTCACATTATAAGGGTTCCTTATTCATATTTTTATTATCAATGGGTTTCCTTACCCATTTATTCTCCTCCTAAAGAAAAAACAAAAGTTTTTAATGTTCCATAAAATTTTGGAACATTACAGTCCTCCCTTCCCAAATGTTGCTTTCCCTCAAGCAAATTGTAAGGTTAGAACTGTAGGATGTCCTCCTCCTCCAACTGTAGCATATGCTTATGATGAATTCCCCATGGAGAATGAGATGTTGTATCAACAAAGAATCTCCATACTACTTCTCCCAAGCATGTAAAATATCCAGTGTGGTTATCATCATGAATATGAAATGTACTGAAGAAGGAAATAAGGTGTTGTACAGAGGTCTCCTTGAGGCATGGTTTCAAAATTAATTGGGAAAAACATTTCCCTCATGTGAATCCTCCATCCCCAAGCAACCATCCATATCAATCTAGTTACCTGTAGATAAGGCAACTGATGAACATCTTCTTCCACCTTGAGCTCCAACAAAGAAGGTGGGCTAAAAATATGAAAGTGGTAGGCATCATAGCCTACCCTACACTGTTCAACCCTCCAATTATGAAAAGTGTAGAGTGAAGGGTGCTCTTGGGCTGCAGAAATGTTGCCCTCAAGTGGCAAGTTGAAGTTTGGATCTCTAAGGATCTTCCCTCCTCCATTGTGAATCAAGCTGGCCCAATGTCTCTCCTTTGTGATGGGAAGGAGATCAACACCATCATATTAATCCCCATCACTCCCATGGCTCACCTCAAGAAGGAATAAGTGTTGAAATATGGTGGCCACGTCATCTCTCATGCTCCCCTTAGAGCATGCCCTGCAAAAAGCATGGGCATCTTCTTCCCCAAAGGACACATCTATCCCATGTGCCTTTCTCCCAATCATGCTCCCAACAATAGTCTGATCCATAGCAGCATAGAGAGCTAAATTAAAAGTCATTCTGGCTGCCATATATATCAAGTGAGTAGGACATTGATCCCTATTATGGAACCAGCGCAGTTTGGGCACAAACTGCAAGAGAGAATGATAAAAGATGTGGTTATTCAACCACCGGTTTGCTACTACATTCTCCTCATGTATTTGGAGGAAATGAATGGCGTATGAGACATGAGGAACATGCCCTAAAAAATACAAGTCTTCCCTAAGTCCATCAAGGGGATGGCCATCAACTATGCTCTTGGCCCTAAGTAGACCAAGGAGCTTTTGACAAAGAATGCTCCTCCTTGGAGCATCATCCTGCATATACATGGTTAAGGAATCAACATGTAAATCATATAAATTAACAATATCCTTACCATTTTTTCTTCTCATGCAAAGGGAGCAACTCATAGATGAATCTCTCCTCTTCCTCCTAAGGAAAAGAAGTGACTATGCCCAATCCTCTAAAGAGTGGTGTGCATATACTACTCCCATGCCAACTGTACAAGTGGGAAGGTTGTTGTCCCTCCCTTGCTTCCCCTACCATAGCGCAGGTACTAAAATGAGAGTGGGTAAGAATGATAGCGAGGGAATTCTACCCTCTGCTTTGGTTTTACCCAAAACCCCCAGCGCTGCAACAAGCTATCCCAAGGCCTCCACACTGCTGAAATTAGTGATTGATGCCTCACTGTTTGAAGCATCTATCCTCCTCTTCTGAACCAGTGGCCTCCTTGGTGTGATGTCTCCACTCAATGAGACATTCTCATTTGAAGATGATTGTATACATGGATGGACAACCCTATCCATGCTTCCACTGCATAGCTCAATCACCTTCCTAGGTGTAATGACCTCCAAAAATGGATAGAGATGGGCCCTCCTCATCACATGGTGCTGGGTCTCTCCTCTATCTTCTTCTTGAATCTTCATGGTTTTACACCTCATCTTCCATGGCACATGTGAATCATGAAGTGTGCCTTGATCTCCATGCATGAGATCCTGGGAACCTTCTTGCAAAGACACAAGAATCCCTCTATTTGGAGCAAAAGATCCTTCGTCCTCTGCATGAGGCACTAGATGATCTCTAGATTTGACAGCGTTGTTGCCCTATGTCTCTGCAATAAAGTTGGGAAACATCCCAATAATCTGATCCACCTTTGAAAAAGAGAGCTCTCTGGTTTGTTGCTCAAAGGTGTGGGATGAAAGTTTGGCCTTCAACAAGGCTTGATGCAAGTTTTCAGCTCCTCCAATGATTTCTTAAGGTGATTCTACATTTCTATGCAAGGGTTTTGTTTGAGTCCCTTGGTTTAACTCCATCTCATGAGTTTCAAGAATGTTCTGATCAAATCCTTTCACCAATGACTTAGTGAAATTTACATAAGATGAGGCTTTAACATTCTTAAAAGAAATGGGCTCAATTTTCCACCATGCATGAGCCTTACCTCTCAAATGTAGCGCTGCAACCTTGATGATTTCTTCTTTAGAAATGTGGTGCTGCTGTTGGAATGTGTTTGGCTCCTCCACCCAATATTTGGCTGAATATGAAGGTGAACTTCCAAAAGTAGATATATGAAATCTATCTTGTTGCTCCTTCCCCTTCACCTTTCTCTTGCAAACTCAGAAAAAGTGGGCTGATTTCTGAATCCATGAGTGTGAGACTCATACTCCTTCAAGAAATCACTAAGGGTTTCCTCCTTAGTCACCTTTCCTCCTTCTTTCATCTCCCTCACAGGAATGTTGGGCCTTTGACTGTGTTGTTCATCATGGTGTGTGGCTGCATGCTTACCCTCATCATGTGAAAATCTAGGGCTCCCTTCAGTTTCGAACCCTCTTTGAGATTCTCCATCAATCTCCCTCCTAACCTTTCTGAAATCTTCATGTGTGCCTTGCATAGATTTTGGAAGAATAATTGTGAGTATTTTCTTCTCCTTTCTTCCAAGAGATGGAGTCTCTCTCCTGCTCAACTCCTTATTTCCTTCTAGATGAGAATAGGAAGTGCAGGGGTCTTCCTTTTCTGTTTGATCTTCCTCCTTGGGGAGTTTTTTCTTCTTTTCAAAAATGGATGAGAGCAATCTCATCCTCTTTATCTTCTATTCTCTTTCTTGGGCTTTTAAGGCCACAGGCTAAGCCAAGAAAGATGCTCTGATACCACTATAATATTCCTTTTTCAGAAATATCACAAGTCTGTGCCAGAGATGGACTGTGGGGGAATTTACCGGTTATTTCACCTCTGAAGAGAGGATGAGAACTGGAGGCTATCTGGCCTTTTGCAGTCTCTATCTACAGATATGTGAAATTTCCTAGTAGGAATGATTAGAAACCCAAGCCTGGAAAACGCATTTCCCAGAAATGGAGGCAGCAGGATTTGATCCCTAGTCTGGGATCCTTTTCATATATCTGTCTAGAGCTGAAATCCTAAAGTGGACTCAAAACAAATCCTTCTCGGAGCTTGAGACAAACCTCCTTCACCTGTTATCTTCAGAAAAAGGCCCAATGAAGAGGGCTGCAACAACACTTTTGTCAACAAAGGAAATGGCAGCGTTAGCTCTAGGGAGCCATGTCACATGAAGATGAAATCAGCCTTCAAATACATATGCAGCAGAAAATGTAGACAAACTCTTGAGAAATCTATTACTCAAATCAAGTAAAGAGTCTCAATGAGACATGTGCATAGAAATGGAGAAAACACTGCTTGCATAGTTTTATTCCCAACTAAGATTGCGCAGTCTATGGAGGTACTGCAGTAGTAAATACATAAACATGAATGATACAGCAATGTAAGCTCAAATAAATAAGGGGAAGAAAGGCTTCAACCCTTGAAAATACAATACAACAATCCTCTAAAAGGATTGGATGAAAACTAGACAAAATGGCATTTTTACCAAAATGCCAAAGTTTCTGGGCAACTGCTGAAACTCAATAGAAACTGGAAATAGGAGGAGCCTTACAAAAGATGATGAAATATCTAATGTAACTCCTCTGCTTAATCTCCCAAATGAAAGGTCGGTCCTTTCATTTAAGATCTCACTACCCACTGAAACGCTGCAACCCTCACTGCAAATGTTCTCTAGAAACTGCGCAGTCAAGGAAGAGGGATGCTCTTCTGTTGATGGAAAATGATTGGCCTGATGCCAAATATGATGGAATGAAGATCATAAACTTAATCACTGATATCCCAAAGGAATGGAGACTCTGTCCTCTGAAATACAATGCCAGAAGTGATGTTGGGAAACCCTCCCCTGCAACACCCAACAACACAACTCAACCACCAATGGAGACTACGTTGGAGCTGAATGGAATGCTTTGGCCTCAAGCTAGGATATGAGGAATATGAAGAACAATCTCTTCCAAGAGCTACTCTATGGATGATATGGGATTCCCGCTCGGGAACACCCAGTGCTAGTAGCACTGCATCTCAGCTAAATAGTCAGAGAATGCTCTTGTCTAAGAAGACAAGGAAAATGATAATCAAAAGCATGAATGAGAATGGCTGCTTCGCTCTCCTTTTAAACAAGTGAAGGGTGCTTTGCCATAGGCCCCACACCTTAGGTTTTCCTCTCTAGAATGACCTCCTCCTCATGCAAACTGCATTGGCCCACCAAGTGAACCTTGTCTTCTCAATCTACGCAGTTAACTTGGCCTCTTCTAGAATTATCCACCTGCAAATTGTCTCTTTTCACACATGGGGTGTGAAATCCAGTTCTTTATTGATCACCTTTCACATTACAAGGGTTCCTTATTCAGATTTTTATTATCAATGGGTTTCCTTACCCATTTATGTTAGAAAATTATATATTATGGAGCAATGCAACACATAAAATATGCAAAAAATACAAGCACACAAAACACATAAAACCAGAGAGACACAGATATACGTGGTTCACCTAGTTTGGGCTACGTCTACCCCAAACAACCAGTCCTTCGTTTCTATTAACCAGAAAAATGAAGAGCCAAAACCTACATCAGATCCACTGTAATATCCTTTGTTCTCTCTCACAGTCTCCCTATCTGTTTCTCGCTCCAAGAATACACATACAATACACAGCCACAATACAATACCCTCATAAAATTGAGGGGTTTCCTTTTAGGGAAAAAAACCCTAAACTAAACATAAATTCTACCGTCAGATCATTTGCCTAATGAACGGCCCAGATTGACTAGAAATTACTATACTTTTACAAGGCAATTTTACATTTGTTTTTAGCTTCGGGGGCGCTGC
This sequence comes from Pinus albicaulis, assembly GCA_034641835.2. Classification (NCBI taxonomy): domain Eukaryota; kingdom Viridiplantae; phylum Streptophyta; class Pinopsida; order Pinales; family Pinaceae; genus Pinus; species Pinus albicaulis. Next base: position 1,674,149,975 of record CM076584.1, on the reverse strand, counting down.
CCCCGAAACCCCCCACTAGGGGGTGCTCCATAAAGTTGCTGCCGCCCCCTCTGGACCCCCCATGGCAATGATTAATTTACGGGTGGCGTTTCCGCCCCATTTAAGGTACAGGGGTCCAATGCTGTGATACAAAGTAAACAAGATAATCAGGCTCCACACCCAATAATCTCCCACTTGGAGACTGATTGTAGCAACTCCACCACTGCTTCATTTGCTGGAAAATGACTCCTATTTGGACTTGGCTATTTCTCATCTTCATCGTTATCCTTGAAGACCAGTTGAAACTGAGCACATTCTCAGTTTCTCCCTGGTTACAACTTTTGTTAGCATATCTGCAGGATTCTGGCTAGTGTGTATCTTTTCCAGCTTCAACTCTCCATCTTCCAATACTGATCGTATGAAATGGCACTTGAGATGTATGTGTTTAGTCCTAGAATGAAATGCTGATTTCTTTGCAAGATGAATGGCACTTTGGCTATCATTGTATAGCGTGCCCATATCATCCTTCTTACCCAATTCATCCATAAACCTTTGTAACCAAATCATTTCTTTATTAGCCTCTGTAGCAGCAACATACTTTGCTTCTGTTGTTGAAAGTGCAACAACACTTTGGATTTTTGAAACCCAACTGACAGCTGTTCCACCTACATTGAATACATATCCTGTAGTGCTCCTCCTGTTATCTCTGTCACCTGCCATATCTGCATCAAAATATCCTTGTAGAGCAATGTTTGAACCACCAAAGCATAATGCTTGATTTGTGGTACCTCTCAAATATCTGAGAATCCATTTTACTGCCATCCAATGTTTTTTTCCTGGATTATTCATGTACCTGCTTACAACTCCCACTGCATGTGCAATATCAGGCCTTGTGCAGACCATTGCATACATTAAGCTTCCAACTGCTGATGCGTATGGAACTTTAGACATATAATCCATGTCTTCTTGGGTCTTTGGGCACATCTCCTTACTAATTTTGAAATGGCTAGAAAAAGGTGTACTAACTGGTTTTGCATTGTGCATATTAAATATTTTCAACACCTTTTGTATGTACTCATTCTGAGACAGTGTTAATTTTCGATTTTTCCTATCTCTGGTTATTCTCATATCAAGGATCTGTTTTGCAGCTCCCAAATCCTTCATTGCAAATGAATTTGCCAATTTTTGTTTGAGGACATTTATTTCCTGCATGTTAGACCTTGCAACAAGCATGTAATCTACATACAATAACAATATAATATAGCTGCCATCATTTTTCTTTTTTAGATAAACACAATGATCAGAGTGACATCTAGTATAACCTTGTTCAGACATAAACTTGTCAAATTTTAGATACCATTGCCTTGGAGCCTGTTTTACGCCATACAAGCTCTTCTTTAACCTGCACACCAATTTTTCTTTCCCTTTGACCTCATATCCTTCTGGTTGCTCCATATAAATCTCTTCCTCCAAATCTCCATGGAGAAATGTTGTCTTTACATCTAACTGTTCAAGATGTAAATCTTCCGCTGCTACAATGTAGAAATTTGAATAATTTGCTGAATTATCCACCGAGATTATCCTGGTCACATACTATTTGAGCTTCATACATAACACATAATCTCTTCTACGCATTAATCATCACATGCGGAAATAAAAACAACAAGCGGTATTGAAAACATTCACATGCGCACATAGAAATTCAACACATATAACACGGTATGTATACGGAAAGCTTACAGCTGAAAACCCCCTACTATTTGTATATTATAATGAAGAAGAATCATGTAACAATCTCAGTACAATACTCCTCACAAGTACTCAGTACTGTCTCCAAAAGTTACACACAAACTAGCTCAGTTTTGAACAAGTCACGGGTTCAAAACTCCTCCACTGTTTGCCTGCCTCTACTGCGCAATACAAGATGAGAGAATGGATAGAATGAATTCCAATTCCCTTGGCTTTAACTGCGTAATCCTCATTGGCAATCTCCTCCAATGATTGTGCAAATCTCATGCACACTATAGTCACAACTGATAGTAGACTCCACCCTTTCTCCTACCTCTAACACTGGTCTCCACTGAACTGTCCATGCAATGCTGTTAACTGATGTGTTCTTTAGTTGAATTATGAGTTAATAATTAATAAATTAAATAATATTTAATTCACACCACTCATCTCTAGTGTATTAGCCAGTTAAACTAAATACAACTAGTTCAACTAAGTTAAACTGAACACAACTCCATCAACTCCTCAATCAACTCCAATAAACTCAATCACTTGAGTTTTAACTGAAGTCCATCATGCAATAGCTCAACTAACCCATAGGAAATTAGAATTTCCTTCTGCCAGCTGCATGTGCCACATCTGTAGCTCAAACAAAAGTGCTCCAAGAGGATAAGATAATGTTTATAGTCTGAATATTATTAAGGGTTAATAATATTTGACTGTTCTATTTTTAGACAGGCAGTCTAAAAATAGACTTCAACCTGTATGTCTAAAAATAGATGTCCATCTATTTTTACCAACTTGACCAATCATCCAAGAATAGCATCTCGCAACTCCTAGACCATGCTCCATATGTCTAAAAATAGACATAGTCTAAAAATAGACTTTTCGACAAAAATCACATGTGTGGTCCCCACCTAGTTTAGGTGATCACTTTCCAACTAGGATTAGGAAAGATGTTTCAGGAGGCCTCCTTCACTGTTTCTTGTTGCCATTTTCAACACTCCCTCTCAACAAGAAAGGAATGTCTTTGCATGCGACATGCAATTCCATGCATTCGCCCTGCAACCTTCACAAGCGCCATGCAACTCCATGCATGCGACATGCAACTCCATGCATTCACCCTGCAACCTTCACAAGCGCCATGCAACTCCATGCATGCAACATGTGACTCCATGCATTCGCCCTGCGCCCTTTTCATGCGCCATGCAAACTCATGCATGCACCATGCAACTCCATGCATGCGCCATGCACCCTTTGCACGCAACATCTTCGAAACTGAATAGGCTCCAAACAACTCAATCAGTCTGATGCATCTATCATCAAATTCTTCGACTTCTGCTGGTACCAACTGCACATGTCATTAGGAACCACTGTGCTATTGAACTCTTGCACCCATGCACTCTGCACTTGCTGTCAACTCTGATCCGCGCTCCAGTATCTGACACTGTCACTTTGATCTGCTTGCATCAATCCAACTGATCTGCCACTGTTGCGCTCTGGGTACCTCGTAGCCAGGTTCAATTCATGAGATCCACACCATCTCCATGAATCTTGCCCTGAAATCTCCACCTGGGATTACTCATGCATGTCGCCCCACCTCTCACCTGGTGGTATAGCTGCATGCACTCCCTCTGCCCATCTGACACGAAGTTCTCGGCATGAGTGGTCTCTCCCACTCCATGATCCTCTTGTGGTTGCTCCACACCCCGAGGTTCACTTTCACCTGCATGCAAAACTTGCTCCCTCTCAAGCTTCAGTTGCATGTCTTTCTCCTGCTTCCCAAGAGTATGAAGCTCCTTAGACATCCCATCTACTTCAATTCTGTAGAGATTCTTTGCCCGAATCCCAACCTTCTTGACTTGTCCCATTGCCTTGTGCCGAAGGAAAACTTTCCCTTCTCTAAAGACAACTTCATACCCTTTATCCTCTAACATTGCGACTGAGATCAAATTCTTTGTTAAACCTGGTACATGTAATACATCTTGTAAAAGAATGAGTTTACCTGACTCCCTCTGAAAGGTTATGGTACCAATGCCGGTCGCATTGTATCGTCCACCGTCGCTCAACTCAACATGCATCTGGAGACCTTTCTCCACCAAGTCACTGAAAAGATTTGCATCTCCCGTCATGTGAAAGGAAGCGCCACTATCAATATACCACCCCGATCCCAATGCACTAGACACCATGCATGCGATCAATGAGAAGTCCAACTCAAATTGCGAGGCAAGAGCCTCACCAGCTGCAGCTCCAGCAGCCTGCTTGTTCTTCTTCTTTTGTGGACAATTCGTGGCGTAATGTCCATGATCGTGACAGTGAAAACACTTCACTTTGGACATGTCACGCTTTTTACCATCCGCACCGGATTGAGAAGCCTTCTCCTTTCCCTTCCCCTTCCTTGATTTGGCAGCCAAAGTGCAGTCTTCTTCATCAGATGCCTTTGATGAAGATCCGTCCCTGGTACTCCGCCTTATCTCCTCTTGAACAAGATCCGACCAAAGTCGCTCCCATCCTGGCAATTTCTCCCGACCATTGACAGAATCCTCATAGGAATGCTAACTCTTCGGAAGACCAAGGAGATCCAAGCTCACCAAGTCCTTATCATCCACACTAACTCCTACATTCCCAAGCTCATCCCTGCAGTGGACAAACTTTGTCAAGTATACCGGAATAGTGTCATTCTTCTCCATCTTTATTTTCCTGAGTTTATCCTTGAGCGCCAACTTCCTTTGGTCACTCTTTCTCTGGAACAATTCTGTCAAAGCTTTCCACATCAAGTATGGAGAAGCTTTTCCATGCAGGCTGGATACTATGTGATCCTTCACGCCCTCCAACAGAATCCTTCGACAACTTGTTGTCTTCTTTTGCCAAGCTTCAATCACAGCAGCATCCGTAGAAGTAGGCTTTGGAACTTCTTTCTCTATGAACTCCAACAGCCCATTATCATCTAACACTGCCTCCATCCTGTCTTTCCATGCAATAAAATTCAAGCTGCCTTCCAAGGCATACTCCAATCGCAATCCGACGAAAGACATCTTCGCCTGTGACACCAAGAAAACAATTCTGCAATTCAAATTCCAACAGCTTAAACTCAACCGCTTCTGATCTACACTTGAGAACAAATTATTTCTAGCACAGAGATCAACTGTAGGGGCATTTACTGGATATATCACATTTCAGAGAAAGGATGGATCCAGAGGCTACCTGGCCCGTTACAGACTCTGTCTACCGAAATAATTGTAATCACTGTAATAGATCCGATGATCAATTCTGCTCCGATACCATGTAGAAATTTGCTGAATAAATCACTTATTCACTGAGATTATCCTGGTCACATACTATTTGAGCTTCATACATAACACATAATCTCTTCTATGCATTAATCATCACATGCGGAAATAAAAACAACAAGCGGTATTGAAAACATTCACATGCGCACATAGAAATTCAACACATATAACACAGTATGTATACCGGGGAAAGCTTACAGCTAAAAACCCCCTACTTTCTGTATATTATAATGAAGAAGAATGATGTAACAATCTCAGTACAATACTCCTCACAAGTACTCAGTACTGTCTCCAAAAGTTACACACAAACTAGCTCAGTTTTGAACAAGTCACGGGTTCAAAACTCCTCCACTGTTTGTCTGCCTCTACTGCACAATCCAAGATGAGAGAATGGATAGAATGAATTCAAATTACTTTGGCTTTAACTGTGTAATCCTCATTTGCAATCTCCTCCAATTATTGTGCAAATCTCATGCATACTATAGTCACAACTGATAGTAGACTCCACCCTTTCTCCTACCTCTAACACTGGTCTCCACTGAACTGTCCATGAACTGCTGTTAACTGATGTGTTCTTTAGTTGAATTATGAGTTAATAATTAGTGAATTAAATAATATTTAATTCACACCACTCATCTCTAGTGTATTAGCCAGTTAAACTAAATACAACTAGTTCAACTAAGTTAAACTGAACACAACTCCACAACTCGATCAACTCCACCAAGCTCAATCACTTGAGTTGGCAGAAGTCCATCATGCAGTAGCTCAACTAACCCATGAAATTCGAATTAACTTACGCGGTACATGTGCCACATGCAGCCAGCTCAAGCAGAGAAGTGCTCAAGAGGATAAGATAATGTTTATAGTCTAAATATTATTAAGGGTTAATAATATTTGACTGTTCTATTTTTAGACAGGCAGTCTAAAAATAGACTTCGACCTGTATGTCTAAAAATAGATGTCCATCTATTTTTACCAACTTTACCAATCATCCAAGAATATCATCCCGCGACTCCTAGACCATGCTCCATATGTATAAAAATAGACATAGTCTAAAAATAGACTTTTCGACAAAAATCACATGTGTTAGTATGAATCCTTTGTCGAAGTGTACGAAAAAGGACCACTTTAGCTACGCATAAATAATAGCCCTAACAACAAAAGTGGCTGCCAATATCTTCAGATCTGCGGTTAGTTAGACAAGAAAAGAGCTGCAAAACACTAGATCTATGCATGGAAAGACATTAAGCAGTAAAAACAAGGGTTTGCTCCATATACCAATAGACAAGACAAGAACAATTTTTGAAAGAATTTTTATATTAATCGGGCACCTAGGAGGAAAACAAGAAGGTGTATCCAATTCTCCTCAGTGGGATGGGTTCTTGGAAGTCCTCAGCACTTCAGATCTAAGATTTATCTCTCTTGTTGATGTAGAAAACCCAATGCAAAGAAAGGAGCTCAATGGGAGCTCACACAACAAAATGATGGAAAAGAGAGACCAAGTGTATAGATCCAGAGTGATCTAATAGGCAACAAAAGGTGAAGAATGATAGGAAAAATCCTCCTATTTATAACAAAATATTAGGTCATTCTAGATCTTGGTGCATGATTAAAATAATGTTAACCAAATCTAGATCCACCTTTTATGGAATATTTTATTATATTTGTTGGAGGGAAAAGGTATTTGACTTGGGTCAAATCCCTTGATTTGTCAAAAATAAATAAATAAATGATTTATTTATCTTTTTAAGGAAGCAGTTAGAAGACAATCAAATAAATAATGATTTATTTAATTATTTAAGGAAGTGGTTGAAAGATAATTAAATAGATAAAGATTTATTTAATTATTTAAGGAAGTGGTTGAAAGATAATTAAATAAATAATGATTTATTTAATTATTTAAGGAAGTGGTTGAAAGATAATTAAATAAATAGTGATTTATTTAATTATTTGTGGGTGATTTGGTCATATTTAACAAGGAATATCATCTAAATAAGGTTTAAATAATTATTCCTAGAAAATAATAAGATAAATAAATGTTTATCTAATTAATTTCTTTGATTTTGGGTTAAACATGACTGGGAATAATAATTAAATTATGGTTTAATTAATTATTCCATAAGGAAAATCAAACAAATATAGGTTTGTTTAATATTTCCTTTTGGGGTTTCCTGTTTTAACATAGTGAAGGCAATTTTACTTAGGGTAAAATTGGTCTTACATGGTGTACTTGGGTCCATCTAATGATAATAGGTTAGATGACCAAAAAATGGTGTAACAACATGTGTGGTCCCCACCTAGTTTAGGTGATCACTCTCCAACTAGGATCAGGAAATATTTTTCAGGAGGCCTCCTTCACTGTTTCTTGTTGCCATTTTCAACATACAAGACTTAAAATAGTTCTGATTGAAGTCATCTTAACAACAGGAGAAAATATTTCATCAAAATCAATACCTTTCTTCTGTGCAAACCCCTTCACCACAAGTCTAGCTTTGTACCTCTGTTTTCCTCCATCTTCTTCCTTCAGCCTGTAAACCCATTTATTCTGCAATGTAGTTCTACTTGCAGGCAACCTGACTAAGTCCCAAGTCTGGTTATGCATTAAGGAGTCCATATCTTCTTCCATGGCTAGCTCCCACATCTTCCTGCTTTCAACCTGCATTTCTTCTTCATAACATTCAGGTTCACCATAATCAGTCAACAATAAATAATATAATGAAGGAGAGTATCGTTAAGGCAGTCTACTTATCCTGGTTGATCTCCTAACACCACTTTCTGGTGTTTGAGGTGCATGTTGCTGTTGTGGTGGTTGCTGCTGCTGTGGTTTTTTATTATTATTATTTTCAGGCACCTTTACTTTTTCAGTTATCTCATCAAGAACCGTGTATTCCTTGCTTTCTTTTTCTTGTTTCTTTTCCTGCAACTGATTCTTATACAAGACCTTTTCATTGAATATTACATCTCTGCTCCTAATGATTTTGTGATTTTCATAATCATATAAGCGATAAACAAAATCATTAACACCATATCCAATAAAGGTACATTTCTTTGATTTTGCCTCAAGCTTTGTTCTATTTTCTTTATTAATATGGACAAAGGCCTCACAACCAAAAGGCTTTAAAAAGGAGTAGTTTACCTTTTTAGCTGTCCATGCTTCCTCTGGAATACCACCATCCAAGGAACTTGAAGGCCCTCTGTTTATTAGATAAAAAATAGTATCTACAGCATCTGCCCAAAATTGTAAAGGCAATCCTGCATGAAATCTCATGCACCTTGCACGCTCCATGATTGTTCTGTTCATCCTTTCTGACACACCATTTTCTTGTGGTGTTCTTGGAACTATCTTCTCTCTATGAATTCCATGCTCTGAACATTACCTATCAAATTCTTTGCTGCAATATTCACCTCCATTGTCTGATATGAGACACTTCAACTTATTTCATATCTCAATCTCAACTAAATCTTTCCATTTCTTGAAAGTATCAAATACATCAGATTTATTTTGAATACAATAAATCCACGTTTTTCTAGTTGCATCATCAATAAAAGTAACATAATAACGAGAGCCACCGAGAGATGATACCTGAGAAGGTCCCCATACATCTCTATGCACAAGCTCTAATTTTTCGCTCTTCTTTTCTTTCCGAACTCTGAGAAATCTGACTCTCTTTTGTTGTCCATAAATCCAATTTTCATAGAAATCCAAATCAACATTCTTCAAACCTGGAAACAAATTTCTTGAGTGAAGAATATTCATCCCCTTCTCACTCATGTGTCTGAGCCTATGATGCCATAATGTTGCATCTACTCCTTTGGAAGTTAAAGCATTAACAGATTTAGAAATACCATTGCATAAATAAAATGTACCAACCTTTTCTCCTTTTGCTATTACCAGGGTTCCCTTGGTGACCTTCCAAGTTTTATCTGTGAAAGTTGTCACACAACCTTCACCACCTAACTACCCTATTGAAATCAGATTTTTCTTTAGATCTGGAACATGCCTTACCTCCTTTAATAGCCATTGGTTTCCATTCTACTATTTTACAATAACCTTACCCATTCCAAAAATTTTACAGGGTTTATCATCACCCAAACAAACTTGTCCAAAATCTCCTTGAACATAGTCATGAAAATATTTCTTATCAGGTGTGGCATGGAATGAAGCCCCTGAATCTACAACCCAAGAATCAGTAACATTTTTGAAATAAAGAATCAAAGAATCTTGTAACACATCACCTGTCACATTTGCTTCATGATTGTTTTATTGTTGTGTGTCTCCTTCTTTTCCCTTCCGAGATCTACAATCTTTCTTTAGGTGTCCTTTCTTTCTGCATTTCTAGCACACTAACCCCGATCTGGACTTGGATCTGCCTTTCCTTGATTTACTGCGATATCCCGAGCTCTTTCCTCTTTACATTCTTCTTCCCCTAGACTCTGCACTCAAAGCATTACCCGATGTCTCACCAGAACTTTTCCGTCGCATTTCCTCGCTAAGGATAGCACCAACAACATCATCAAACTTTAAAGTACTAGATCCAGAGACAGAGTTACTAATGGCCATTACTAAACCATTCCAACTCTCTGGCAATGAGCACAAGAATAATAGAGCTCTAACTTCATCATCAAAGTTTACCCCTACAGAACTTAACTGACTGGTAACTATATTAAAATCATTTAAATGATCTGCAACAGATCCACCTTCCGACATCTTCATATTAAATAGTTGTTTCATAAGAAATACATTGTTTGAGGCCGAGGGTTTTTCATATAGTTTCGCCAATGTCTGCATCAAACCCTCTGTTTTTGTTTCCTTTGAAATATTGAAGGCGACTGACGCCGCAAGGCACAACCGTACTGTTCTGAGTGCCTTTCTATCGAGAATGTTCCATTCTGCGTCTGTCATGGCCGTCGGCTTCTTTGTTTTTCTGTCAATGGTAGGTACAGATATTTCTGATACAGATAATCTTCCATCTGCATCTTCCATAGTGGTAAGTTTTGGCCATTAAATTTCTTGACCCTAAACTTACCATCTTCCGCCATTGCTCCCACTCGAACCAGGAACCCTTCTTTCTTGCGATTTTATCAGCCAAATATACCTTTGGCTCTGATACCAGTTGTTAGAAAAATATATATTATGGAGCAATGAAACACATAAAATATGCGGAAAATACAAGCACACAAAACAAATAAAACTAGAGAGACACAGATATATGTGGTTCACCTAGTTTGGGTTACGTCCACCCCGAACAGCCAGTCCTTCCTTTCTATTATCCAGCAAAATCAAGAGACAAAACCTACAACAGATCCACTGTAATATCCTTTGTTCTCTCTCACAGTCTCCCTATCTGTTTCTCGCTCCAAGAATACACATACAATACACAGCAGCAATACAATACCCTCATAAAAGTGAGGGGTTGCCTTCTAGGGCAAAAAACCCTAAACTAAACATAATTTCTGTCGTCAGATCATTTGCCTAATGAATGGCCCAAATTGACTAGAAATTACTATACTTTTACAAGGCAATTTACATCTGTTTTTAGCTTCGGGGGTGCTACCCCCGAAACCCCCCTCCAGGGAGGCTCCATAAAGTCGCTGCCGCCCCCCCTGGACCCCCCCACGACAGTGATTAATTTACGAGTGGCGTTTCCCCCCTATTTAAGGTACAGGGGTCCAATGCTGTGATACAAAGTAAATAAGATAATCAGGCTCCACACCCAACAATTTATTCTCCTCCTAAAGAAAAAACAAATGTTTTTAATGTTCCATAAAATTTTGGAACATTACACAGTCCTTTAGAATATAAGATAAGTAACTTCTTCTTGTGTAAATGAAATGCATGTAATATTATGAGGAATGTATGGTGAGAGATATTTGTATGCACTATGGTCACTAGTTAGAAATGTGATAGATGGCTTGTATTATATGAATAGTTAGTGTTGTGAATGGCCCTATACCATTACATTAACTTGAAAGGAAGAATGCCTTATATATATATATATATATATATATATAACTGTGTATTCATGGTTATCGTTGTTGGTTTTATTTTTATTTACATAGAAAATCAATGAGGAGTTGTTACAACCACACTCTGCAATATATATATATATATATATATATATATATATATATATATATATATATAATATATATATATAACCGGTAGTCATATTATCGTTGTTGTGTGTGTGTATATATATATATATATATATATTGCAGAGTGTGGTTGTAACAACTCCTCATTGATTTTCTATGTAAATAAAAATAAAACCAAGGTCATGGGACGTGTATTCCAAGCTGAATGTTGGGAAAAACATAGTGATGGGTATCCTTGGTGGTTAATTAATGGCTATGAAAAATGGTAAAGACATTGGTAAAGGGAAAGAGGCATTAATTGGCATTTATTATTGAAAATAAAGGAAAATAGGAGAAAAGGGAGGTGAATGGTCGCAAATTTGCATGAAAGGAAAATTGAAGAAAAAATGAAGGAAAATGAATAATATAGAGGCCTCACTGATAAATAGGTTTCTCTGGATTAGTTGCTAGCTTTTGAGAGTTTTGAGTGGAGCTCTCTTTTACTCCCTCATTCTTTTACACTCTTGCACACTGTTACATAGTAATTTTTCACCATCCCTGCAATCCCCCGTCCTGCACATTGGAGGGCCTTTTTCGTGACCTGTGAGCAGTGAAATGAATTGAAACCACTTTCATGGCATCCCCCTTAATAAGGAAAATCATTTCTCTGAAGATAGTTTCCTAAGAAAAGCCCTAAAAATAAACCTTTTGGCCTTGGCGTGACCAACTAGTTCAGCCCTTGCACCAATGGGGGAAATCCACCAAAGAGGGCGTGCCAATTGGCACTCTGTCCCAGTATATTACTCGCACCAAGCTTAATAAGGATTTAAAAAAATAAATAAATGGCAGAAGTTTGATTCCAACCAACTCCTGAATGAGTCTCTAAAATGAGTTAGGAGGTTTGGCTCCGGATCTCCATGTAGGGGAAGTGGTTTTCCACCTATCATGGAATCTTCCTTGAGGATAGGGCCAATCCCAGCATTGTAGGGATTCCAAATCCCCTTCCTCCATCTATATAATCTTGTCATTTTCCCTTTGCAAGATAGCCTGAATAGAGCTGAATCATTAGTAAGGAGACTATCATCAGACAGCCGAAGAGAGAGAGCCTTGTCCCATCCCGATGAGCTTCATCGAGACGTGCTTTGCTGTTGACCCACCGAAGGAAGATCCAGCATCAGAGCTCAGGTTGTATCTTTCTTTCATTGTGATTAATAATAAATGACTTTGATTATGGTTCCATTCATATGTTCATATCTTATGTTATGAATTATATCCTCTCTAATTGATATATGGTTGCATGTATTAGGTTTTACGCTTGTGTGTGTGGTTTCTTCGTGTATGTGCAAATGTTCGAACATGCTAAGCGGGAGAATTGTGATCTGCCAAAGCGAAGGACGGAAGCACCATATTCTCTACAAGCAACACCAGTGTGGGAATTAAGGTAGGCCTCTTGTCGCATCTTGGTCTTCTGTAACTAGAAACCTGCGTCTTAGCGTGACTCGATTGTTGCTAGACCCGATCTGGACTAGTAGGGATCTCCTCTGTCTGCAGAGGGGATTTACCTCTCCAAAAAACTTGCGACTCTGTTGGGGACACATTGATTGGAGTTTGTCTTGTCTTTTTGGTTGATTTTGGTCTTGTCTACTTGAATAGCTCTCCTGGTTCGCCTTTTTCTAGTGTTAAACCTCTGTTTAGCCTCACCATACCTAATATGCTCCCTGTTTGCTCTTTTTTATTTTTGACATTAGTAAACTCGACTGGCGTAGTTTTTTCCGTGATAGTCGCGCCAACTGGCGCTTGTTGCTAGTTCAGTCCCTGCGCCAATCCTGTTTTGACACTAGTTGTAGCCAGACAATCGCGCCAATCCTATGTGGTGATAGGGTTTGCTCCTTCCTGAGCTTTTTGAGCTTGATTTGTGGTTTTGGTGTCATTTTTTCGACTGCCTGAGTGTCTTGAAACTTTGGTTGACTGCGTGTGACCTCTATCCTCTAGTTGTTTGACCTCTACTATCAGTTTTACATTCTAGCCCTCAGGCATCTAGGTGCTATAGTGTGTTGAGCCTCTCGTGAGAGTTTTTGGTTTTCGTTTGATCAGTCAATTTTGTTGTTGCTTCTTTGCATTCGTTTGGTGGTTTTTCATTGTTTTATTGCGTTATTTGAATGATTTCTCTCTTTCTCATTCGAATTTCGCTTTGTCTCGTTTCGAGCCTAGATTACACGATTCATTTGATTCTTTGGGATTCCTCTTTGATTTGAGGGATTTCTCTATCAGTTTGAAGTGTGTTTGTGAGTTTTGCATTGAGTGAACTTGCTTGTCTTCGCTCTTTTTCCATCACTTCTCAAATTGTTCTTTTCATTAGTTTTATTTTGTTTAGTGCATTTTTCTCTTAAACATTGAAAATACAAAAAAAAATCAAATCTCTTTTGCTTTTGATTATTTATTGTAAATTGAAATCTTTTTTGCGTTATTAGTGTTATATAACTCTAAACGAAAGGCTTTTAGTTGCATTAGCGTGCATTAGAGACACTAGTGGTTGTTTTGTGATCATTTTATTATTGTGTGAAATCTCTCAACCTTCCCGTAGTTAGCTATTCATCGAACGAAGTGATATATTGTGGCATGTAGTGTGCATTCAGAGGATTTTGAGGCATAACATTCGGTAGGGCCTAAAAATTGAAACATAATTGAAGATCAACTCTTAAAATTTATTCAATTTACCTTAAGGCAGCATTGAAAAATTAACTGTTATATATATATATATATATATATATATATATATAACTGTGTAGTCATGGTTATCGTTGTTGTGTGTGTGTATATATATATATATATATATATATATATATTGCAGAGTGTGGTTGTAACAACTCCTCATTGATTTTCTATGTAAATAAAAATAAAACCAAGGTCATGGGACGTGTATTCCAAGCTGAATGTTGGGAAAAACATAGTGATGGGTATCCTTGGTGGTTAATTAATGGCTACGAAAAATGGTAAAGACATTGGTAAAGGGAAAGAGGCATTAATTGACATTTATTAATGAAAATAAAGGAAAATAGGAGAAAAGGGAGGTGAATGGTCGCAAATTTGCATGAAAGGAAAATTGAAGAAAAAATGAAGGAAAATGAATAATATAGAGGCCTCATTGATAAATAGGTTTCTCTGGATTAGTTGCTATCTTTTGAGAGTTTTGAGTGGAGCTCTCTTTTACTCCCTCATTCTTTCACACTCTTGCACACTGTTACATAGTAATTTTTCACCGTCCTTGCAATCCCCCGTCCCGCACATTGGAGGGCCTTTTTCGTGACCTGTGAGCAGTGAAATGAATTGAAACCACTTTCATGGCATCCCCCTTAACAAGGAAAATCATTTCTTTGAAGATATTTTCCTAAGAAAAGCCCTAAAAATAAACCTTTTGGCCTTGGCGTGACCAACTAGTTCAGCCCTCGCGCCAATGGGGGAAATCCACCAAAGAGGGCGCGCCAATTGGCACTCTGTCCCAGTATATTACTCACGCCAAGCTTAATAAGGATTAAAATAAATAAATAAATGGCAGAAGTTTGATTCCAACCAACTCCTGAACGAGTCTCTAAAATGAGTTGGGAGGTTTGGCTTCGGATCTCCATGTAGGGGAAGTGGTTTTCCACCTATCATGGAATCTTCCTTGAGGATAGGGCCAATCCCAGCATTGTAGGGATCCCAAATCCCCTTCCACCATCTATATAAGCTTTTCATTTTCCCTTTGCAAGATAGCCTGAATAGAGCTGAATCATTAGTAAGGAGACTATCGTCAGACAGCCGAAGAGAGAGAGCCTTGTCCCATCCCGAGGAGCTTCATTGAGACGTGCTTTGCTGTTGACCCACCGAAGGAAGATCTAGCATCAAAGCTCAGGTTGTATCTTTCTTTCATTGTGATTAATAATAAACGACTTCGATTATGGTTCCATTCATATGTTCATATCTTATGTTATGAATTATATCCTCTCTGATTGATATATGGTTGCATGTATTAGGTTTTACGCTTGTGTGTGTGGTTTCTTCGTGTATGTGCAAGTGTTCGAACGTGCTAAGCGGGAGAATTGTGATCTGCCAAAGCGAAGGACGGAATCACCATATTCTCTGCAAGCAACACCAGCGTGGGAATTAAGGTAGGCCTCTTGTCGCATCTTGGTCTTCTGTAACTAGAAACCTGCGTCTTAGCGTGACTCGATTGTTGCTAGACCCGATCTGGACTAGTAGGGATCGCCTCTGTCTGCAGAGGGGATTTACCTCTCCAAAAAACTGGCGACTCCGTTGGGGACACATTGATTGGAGTTTGTCTTGTCTTTTTGGTTGATTTTGGTCTTGTCTACTTGAATAGCTCTTCTGGTTCGCCTTTTTCTAGTGTTAAACCTCTGTTTAGCCTCACCATACCTAATCTGCTCCCTGTTTGCTCTTTTTTATTTTTGACATTAGTAAACTCGACTGGCGTAGTTTTTTCCGTGATAGTCGCGCCAACTGGCGCTTGTTGCTAGTTCAGTCCCTACGCCAATCCTGTTTTGACACTAGTTGTAGCCAGACAGTCGTGCCAATCCTATGTGGTGCTAGGGTTTGCTCCTTCCTGAGCTTTTTGAGCTTGATTTGTGGTTTTGGTGTCATTTTTTCGACTGCCTGAGTGTCTTGAAGCTTTGGTTGACTGCGTGTGACCTCTATCCTCTAGTTGTTTGCCCTCTTCTATCAGTTTTACATTCTAGCCCTCGGGTATCTAGGTGCTATAGTGTGTTGAGCCTCTCGTGAGAGTTTTTGGTTTTCGTTTGATCAGTCAATTTCGTTGTTGCTTCTTTGCATTTGTTTGGTGGTTTTTCATTGTTTTATTGCGTTATTTGAATGATTTCTCTCTTTCTCATTCGAATTTCGCTTTGTCTCGTTTTGAGCCTAGATTACACGATTCGTTTGATTCTTTGGGATTCCTCTTTGATTTGAGGGATTTCTCTATCAGTTTGAAGTGTGTTTATGTGTTTTACATTGAGTGAACTTTCTTGTCTTCGCTCTTTTTCCATCTCTTCTCAAATTGTTCTTTTCATTAGTTTTTTTTTTTAGTGCATTTTTCTCTTAAACATTGAAAATACAAAAAAAATCAAATCTCTTTTGCTTTTGATTATTTAATGTAAATTGAAATCTTTTTTTGCGTTATTAGTGTTATATAACTCTAAACGAAAGGCTTTTAGTTGCATTAGTGTGCATTAGAGACACTAGTGGTTGTTTTGTGATCATTTTATTATTGTGTGAAATCTCTCAACCTTCACGTAGTTAGCTATTCATCAAACGAAGTGATATATTGTGGCATGTAGTGTGCATTCAGAGGATTTTGAGGCATAACATTCGGTAGGGCCTAAAAATTGAAACATAATTGAAGATCAACTCTTAAAATTTATTCAATTTACCTTAAGGCAGCATTGAAAAATTAACGAAATATTTAGAGGTCTAGGTTAGTGACGTGTTCCGGCGTCGTTAAACCTAGTAGCTGTCGTTCGCCTCTTCGCTTTAGACAGCATTAGTACGGACTTGTGCTCCTCGTACCATCGTGTATATAAAGGGATACCCCATTAGGTTTCTATCCTTTATCCATAGGAAGCCGAGTCTGCCGCCTTATACCCATGATACACCGGACATAGCATTCAGGGAGATTGCTTGCACATACGTCAAGTCCTTGGTTGATTTCTCTTTCATTTTGAAACCAAGGTTTATATTGCAGTTCATGGATATCTGGTACACCCTTTTGCCTAGAGTTCCAAAGTAGTCATTTTGATCTTTTCTGACTTATTAAATTTGAAAGGATCATCAAGCGCTTGTCCTTTCACTCTTGTTTCAAAATTGAAAGAGATAGAGTCACCTTTCATCTGTTTCTCAACTCTTAAAACATGAAATGGTAAAGTTTTTAAGTTTCAATGTGGTAAAATAAATCACCTGCGATCACACACCCTTTTAGAGTTTTCTTGTTGATCGTTTGATTGTGTGCCTTGGTTTTTTCCCATGTGATTTTTTTTTATCTCTTCCTCTTGTCATTACTGTCACAATGGCGGAACCCTCAGTTTTGTCTACTGGTAGTCCTTACACAGATGATTCATCAGAGGTCTCTTAATCCTCTACTGAACCCCAACAACCCATTATCTCTGAGTTTCCTGACGAGGGACGGGTTCTATCTGAGCTTCCCTTTGGAGGACCAATTGAGTTCAATTTTCCCTTATCCAACGCTTGGTTTGGATTTGAAGTAGGGGAATATTTCCCTCCTCTTACATTGGGTTCACATTTTTTAGCTGTTGTTATTCCTCCTAGTCCTTGCCGTCTTCTAGAAGATGTAGTGACAAGGTCAGATATGGACTCATCCAGTCCTTCTCCTAGTGAGGAAATACCCACATTTGGTGAAGATTACCAGCTGTTCCAAGAAAACAACCCTGAGTTATCTTTCATGTCTTTGCCTGGTCCTTCGCTTCCAGTAGGGTATATATCCTCAAGTCAGATTATGACTGCTGTTGCTTCTATGGGAGTATCAACTCTGTTTACGAGACTGATTATTCCTTCGTTAGGGATGTCCCCAAGGATGCCCCTCACGTCATCTCCTCAGGTCACATCAGTACCTGTTAGGCCTATTGTCTGTATAGCTGCATCTACACCTGCTGTTACTACTCATTCTGTTAGGACCGCATCACTTCCCGAAGACGTCTACATAGCATCAGCTATTTCAGAGAATATCTCTCCTGAGGAGTATCGGTTGTCTCTACAACAGTCTAACTTTGAGGTTGGTCAGTCCTCCCAAGATCCCAACCGTCCTTATTTTTCCCATTATGCATAGGATGGTACACCCGTTTACATTTTTCCATATCAGTACAATGAGCAAGGAAACCCTCTACGTTTTCCTTCTCCAGAAGCTTATCAATATACTCAAGGTTTTCTGTCTGCCCAGGCTGGGCAACCTTCCATCCCGTAAGGACAATCCTTCTAGGGCCAACCTTCAGACCAGCCCGGTTATCTCTATGACCCGCAAGGACAACCCTTACAGGGCCAACCTTCGGGCCAGCAGGGGTTGTTAAACGGTTCGAAAGGACAGTCCTACAACCCTCAAGGTCAACCTATACAGCCTCACCCTGTGGTCCAACCAGGGAAACCTCAAGGACCCACAGGTCAATGGGGGTACCAACCGGGATCATTATACGTTCCTAGGGGGATAATCCAACCCTATCAACCTATGGTGCAACCTCTGCAACCTCAGTTTCCTATTGGTCCAAATGTTGCACAGTCAGGACCCTCTTATGGTCCTGTTACGGGTCAAACTAGTTATCAGGCACAGCCTGGCCCTATCCCGCCACTAGGCCAACCGGCTCATCTGGGTTACCCTGGTGTCCCTCATAAGCCAGGTCAACCTGTTCAGCTAAGGCAGCCCACTCAACCAGGTCAACCTGTTCAACCAAGCCAACTTGCACATCCTATCAACCCTGCTCAACAACCAATTTACTCTATGCCACAACCGAATCCTCCTGTGTGCCCAACTTATCAGGCTTAGCAGGGCCCCATTTACCAACAAATGGGCTATACTATACTCAAAAGTAAAATCCATATACTGCTCAAACGGGGCCGACATATAATCAAGGTCCATACCCTGGTAATCAACCCTCGTACACTGGTTATCAGCAACCGTATCAATCTAACTATACGGCTTATACCCCCTATGGTCAGAATCCCCTAGGACAGAACCCATGGGGGCAAAGTTATGCTCAACCAGGGTGGAGTACAGATACAGGTCCTTATCGAGGGCCTGGTATGCCTTTCAATCCTCAGTTACCTTTCCTTGCTACGTTGGAATTGTCAGATGTTTATAAATTGACCAATGATCCGATTCTTCACAATCCTTATTGGCCTCCGGTTCCAACCAAGGTGCCTGGTGACTATCCTAAATTTGAAGGTAAAGCTGGAGAGGACCCCCAAGCTCATGTAATGACCTACCATCTATGGTGTTCGTCCAACTGTTGGGTGGATGATTCAATTCGTCTATGTCTCTTCCAGCGTACTCTTATCAGTGCTGCCGCTAAGTGGTATATAGAATTACCCCACAGTATCTTTCAAGACTTCAATACGTTAGCTATGGATTTTATGACACATTTCCAGTTACCGGTTCGTTACGAAGTCGGGACGCATCTCCTGACTTCCCTCAAGAAGGATAAAGCCACCCACATATCTGATCATATTCATGAGTGGTGATGTTGTCGTAGACTGATCAAGTTTGATATACCTGATCAACTACTAACACATTGGTTCACTACCTCCTTCGTTAACAAGATCGCTCAAGATATTTCTATGGGGGCATGTGTGACCAAAGAACAAGCCATCGCGCGTGCCCAGTACCTTGATCTGGTGTACTCTCAGTCCGGCACGCTTTATGATATTTTTACTGATGCCCCGTGGCCAGGGACCTCTAAAGCACCAGCTACCCCATCAGTGGATGGTGCTATTGGTTCCGTTTCTCAGACTTCTCGGAAGTCCTCTAATGGGAAGCAGAAGTCTAATTCTTCCAATAATTCTGCTCTTCCTGCCCCTCCGGATTCTGGTAAAACTACGGAAGTCAATTCCATTTAGGCTAATCCTATGGAAAAGGCCTCCAAAGGAAAGAAGAAGGGTAAAGGAAAATCCAAACCTGATGCCCCAAAACCAGAGTCCTCCAAACTTCGTGCTGACGATGGTTCCCAACATAAACTGAAGTACCCCTACCTTATCTATGAAGGAGACCATTATACCAAAGATTGTCCCCGACGATATAAAGTTAGTCAACTTCTAAAGGGCTCCAAAGGGACTCCAACAGTTCTCAAAGGACCATTCCCCTCTCAGCAGACCCAGATGTTTGAACAACCTTCACCATCTGCACCATTTGGGTCCCAAGTTTTTATGATGAATGGTGCTGCACCTGTCTCAATTGCTACGCGTTCGAAGGACTATGCTGGATCACGCTAGGAAACTGGGAAAGAAGTCGTTGATGGCCCACCTCCCCCACCTATCTCTGGTCCTTATAGATTGAGAAGCCCAGCGCTGAACCTGTTGTGAGGTCACATTCTAAAAGTGTTATGGAAAAATATTCCTATAACCCAAATGCCCGTGCCGCTCAGCACTACAGCATTGTTGAGGACTTGGCACAGGCACCTTCTGCAATGTCTGTGTTGGAATTGCTTCAAAGTTTCCCATCGCAACGGAAAGCTCCATTGTCCGCAATCGGTGGTATCGATCCCGCCGATTCTAGTCTTCTCACCTTCGACCTAGAAAATTTTGTCCCCTGGCTTCCACATCAAATCACTCTTGTTATCCAAGTTGGGATCAACGACGTCAACATCCATAGAGCCGTTGTGGACGAAGGTGCTTCCACCTGTGTTATGTCATCTGACTGTTGGAAGGCCATTGGCTCTCCAGCTCTTACTTCGTTTCCCAATGCCCTAGAGGCATTTGATGGTCGGGAATCTAAACCCCTGAGTGTTATCGAGATTTTGCCGATCACGTTATAGGGTAAGACAGTCAATGTAGAAGTAGAAGTGGTTGATGCCAAGCTCAACTACAATCTTCTTCTTGGTCACAGTTGGACTCATGCCATGCTATGCGTTCCTTCCACCCTCTTCCGGCTTCTAAAGTTCCCTCATGAGGGAAAAATTATCACTTTGGATCAGTTGTCTTTCTTCACCTCATCCTCCAAGAACAACGTTCCCTACATGGATTAGATCCCCAATCCCCCTGACAGTGTAGGACCCGGTATTTTCAAGGGCCCCATCCTCATGGGTATTTTTCCCGTGCCACCAGCACACTTCGTTCAAGTTAATATGATCTCTAGGTCAAATGACACTTGGATCATCCCTTCGCCTGAACAGGTGACCTCTTTCAGAGAATCGGTGTCTTTAACTCCAGTTGATATTAATTACTGCAAGATCGTCACTGCATCTGATCCTCCTCCTCCTGAACATGCTCCTTCAAACATGGCTTTGGATATATATTCTCAATCCCCTTGGCTAGGCGATGCAGATTCACCTGATCATTTAAGAGAAGTCTTCCCTTCCGATGAAGCTATTGTTGAAACAATGTCTCTTGAAGATCTGCCGTGGTGTGATGGACATCATCGTTCCTCATTCATGCCTGGCCTGGGGGCAATGTCTGATTGTCTAGAGTGCTTTGCATCTCAGGTTCCCACTCTGCCTCTTCAAACACCGATATTGAATCATGAGGTTCTTTCAGAGGGAAACCTGAGTAATATCACTCAAACCATGCCGATCAACATCTCTGTCAAACCGGGGGTAGTCGAGAACATTCATGTGGGAGTGACTTGTTCTCCCAAAGAAATACAAGTTTATACGAACCTTTTCCATGAATTTATAGATGTTTTCGCGTGGTCCTATGAAGAGATGCCTGGGATTGATCCCAGCATAGTCATGCATGAGATTCCTACCTACCCAGGTGCGAAACCGTGCGTCAGTGTCTACGCCCAGTGCATCACCAAAAACTTGTAGCTATAAAGGAAAAAGTTGAAAAACTTCTTAATGCGGGCTTTATCTATCCAATTCCCCTCACACAATGGGTTTCAAATATTGTCCCTGTAGATAAGAAGTAGGGCACTATACGGGTCTGTGTTGATTACCAAGACATCAATCGGGCCTATCCTATGGAAAATTACCCCACTCCTTTTATAGATCAGATCATCGATGAATGGGAGGGGAGTGAGATTTCTTCCCTTATGGACAGCTTCTCCGGGTACAACCAAATTAATAGTTTACCCGCTGATCAACATAAGACTGCCTTTATCTATCCGTGGGGTACTTTTGCTTAAAAAAAGCTCCCGTTCGGCTTAAAAAATGTTGGAGCCACCTTCCAGCGTGCTATGTCCTATTCTTTCCATGACATATGTCATATTTTTCAGCCATATATGGATGATTTTCCGGCCCATTCATTTCGGCGTGAGGACCATCCTGAACACCTCCGCCAAATTTTTCTCCGCTACAGACGTTACAATATTAGGCTCAATCCTCATAAGTGCGTCTTCTATGTAGATTCTGGTCGTATTTTGGGATTCATCGTCTCCAAAGAGAGGATTCGCCTTGACACCCTCAAGGTCGAGGCCATCGTTAACCTCCCATCCCCTTCTTCGTTACATCAATTGCAGAGTCTGGAGGGGAAAGCCAACTTCTTACGGCGCTTTATTCTGAACTATGCGGAAGTGGCCAAGCGGTTTACGCTACTTTTGAAACAGGATGTTCCCTTCCATTGGGACGAGATTGCCCAGCAATATTATGATAAGCTTAAAACGTTTCTCATCAACGCGTCATTGATATGTCCTCCCAACTATCATCGCGATTTTACCCTTTATGTTAGTATGAATCCTTTGTCGAAGTGTACGAAAAAGGACCACTTTAGCTACGCATAACTAATAGCCCTAACAACAAAAGTGGCTGCCAATATCTTCAGATCTGCGGTTAGTTGAACATAAAAGAGCTGCAAAAACCAGATCTATGCATGGAAAGACATTAAGCAGAAAAACAAGGGTTTGCTCCATATACCAATAGACAAGACAAGAACAATTTTTGAAAGAATTTTTATATTAATTGGGCACCTGGGAGGAAAACAAGAAGGCGTATCCAATTCTCCTCAGTGGGATGGGTTCTTGGAAGTCCTCGGCACTTCAAATCTAAGATTTCTCTCTCTTGTTGGTGTAGAAAACCCACACAAAGAATGGAACTCAAAGGGAGCTCACACAGCAAATGGCAGAAAATGGTGACCAAGTGTATAGATCTAGAGTGATTTAATAGGCAACAAAAGGTGAAGAATGGTAGGAAAAACCCTCCTATTTATAACAAAATATTGGGTCATTCTAGATCTTGGTGCATGGGTTAACCAGATCTAGATCCAATTTTTATGGAATATTTTATTATATTTGTTGGAGGGAAAAGGTATTTGACTTGGGTCAAATCCCTTAATTTGTCAAAAATAAATAAATAAATGATTTATTTATCTTTTTAAGGAAGCGGTTAGAAGATAATCAAATAAATAATGATTTATTTAATTATTTAAGGAAGTAGTTGAAAGATAATTAAATAAATAATGATTTATTTAATTATTTGTGGGTGATTTGGTCATATTTAACAAGGAATATTATCTAAATAAGGTTTAAATAATTATTCCTAGAAAATAATAAGATAAATAAAGGTTTATCTAATTAATTTCATTGATTTTGGGTTAAACATGACTGGGAATAATAATTAAATTATGGTTTAATTAATTATTCCATGAGGAAAATCAAACAAATATAGGTTTGTTTAATATTTCCTTTTGGGTTTTCCTGTTTTAACATAGTGAAAGTGGTTTTACTTAGGGTAAAACTGGTCTTCCATGGTGTACTTGGGTCCATCTAATGATAAAAGGTTAGATGACCAAAAAATGGTGTAACAGATTGCCCCCCAGCGTGCGAGTGTCAGGAGCAAATCGTATGACCGAAGTATGTTGTAAGAATACAATCACTAGACAACAAAAAGGGATGTCAGAGAGAGAAATGTGAGGTAGATAGTGTGCTGAAGGACTAGACCCTGAGGAGATGAGACTCGCAGGTGCAACAAGTCTCTTTTTATGAGAGGGTACCTGTACTGAAGGCGGCGGGGGAGGCATACCTATGCCCGCCGAGACAAAGTACAAAAGAATAGTGTGTCCAATAAACAAGGGACCGAACCATAAAGTATAGCTGGCATAATCATGGGCCAGATAAAAATACAAGGAGGAATCCCACATACATGCTGTGCCTGGGATAACAGCCAGGACTTGTACAATAATATCTGAGTACATGAGATACAAATACAACCCAAATGCCCCCTGTAAATGGGGAAGGGCTCACAAAATCTGACTGATACATGCAAATCAAAGAGGCGCTGCAAGTGGCTAAGGCCAACATCATCAAATATTTGGAGCTGCATCGAAGGCTGCAAGGAGGAGGTCATTCGGGCATGTGGGGGGCTACCTGCAGGGCTACCCCCTCATGAGGGTTGAGACATCTCACACACACCCGGGAATCATCAAGAGCTGCTGCTGTATCACTGAACCATCGAGTATACGGATCTCGGTCATGCTGAAAGGAGTTGGAGTGGAGAAACAATCAAGTCAAAGGGAAATGAGAGATCCCTTTGCCTGATCCGAGGCACCGAACAAGAGTGGAAGCTGGAACCAAGGTACACCGCCCTCTAGACCTGGATTCTGGAATGAAAGTGCTGATGTCGATAGAAGGAGGTCCGCCATAGTTGAGGGAGTGAGATGTCCCCAACTAAGGCACGAGAGAAAACAGTAGAGCGACGGACAGACTGACACTAATGATGAGAGTGAAATGGAAGGGACTGAGTAGCGAATGGACGACTTCCCTTGGTAGAGCATAAAGGGCATGAATGACCTGGCAGTGACTGACGCAATATCATAAGGGATAGGGGACAGTGGGACTGAAGGTCATAATGTGCGACACAAGAGAGAGACCAAGCAATGAATGGTGGAGGGCTATAGCGGGGTACAAAGGGACTCGGGATAGACTCCATGAATGCGATGATGACTCAACTTGGATGCCCTAAACAAGGGCGACTTGATGGTGCTGCCACACAGTAAAGGCCCAATGGGGGACCATGAAAACATGAGTACAAGATGGTAACTCATGACGAAAATCGACACGAACAAAGACAAGTAAGGAGGCAAAATGGTGCCCCAAGTACAATTGTTGTAAGTGAGGAAGTTCGATTTGAAGGAGAGGTGAAGTGATCCTTCTTGGAAAAAATAGGTCCTGGCGAAGGATGAAATTACAAAAAAGATGCTGGCTATCTAACAGAACATAAAACACGCATCTCAGAAGGGAAATGCTAAGGGTAATATTTCTTAAGATAGAGTGCATTTGCGAGGATTAGGAAGAGGATTGCCTTCAAAGTCCTCTAAAAGGCATGCCCCCTTACCAAGATCCTTACTGATGACGTAAGGGCCTAGCCATAATGAGTCAAACTTCCTGTGACCAAGGACATCATGGGCTTGGTCATATACTAGAACAAGGTCGCCTCGGTGAAAAGGACGAGGCTGGACTTTTTGGTCATATTGAGCTTTGGTGCGTTTCTTGGCCGCTTCCATGGTTTGCAACGCAACACGACGGTCTTCAGAGGCACGCTCAGGCATGATAAGTCATTTTTCTAGAGGTTGGGTGTCAGGGAGAAGTGTAACAGCCAGATGAAGGGAAGCGATTTCACACTCGATTGGTAAGACAACCTCCTCTCCAAAAACGAGGTGAGGAGGGTTATGTTTGAGGGGTATAGGTGCCGCCGATCATGGTGTGGTCATGCCGAAATGTATTTAGAAAAAGGGGAATCTAAACACATTTAAATGATGTGGTGTGCCATTTGTTCTTGTTATGGTTATGCAGTTTGAGAAAGGGAAAGGAGGATTACCAATCTCTTTTGGTACTGCATATAGGGATCAAATGGATTCTAAGTTTCCGAGTTGGCATACCTGGTGTCACTATCCCAAAAAGAGGATTTGGAGATAATGAACTGATGCTCTCGTAGAAAAGCTATAGGTTGGTCAAAAATAATGTCTAAGAGACTAGGTTGCTGATGTAAGATGAGGGAACGATAAGGGGTATCATCCCTAGAGTGATCTGAAGTGATATGGGACTCTAGAGGTTCTTCTAAATGTGGAAGAATACTGGGACTAAAGTCAACACGACCAGATACACTAGGAGAGCTATGGATAATTGCTTCTCTTGGTCTCTCAAATGTGGGTGCCCCCTTACCCAAACATGCGGTTTCAATGTAATGGCCACAAGGTGGATGTGGTGTGAACGCATGGGTTCGATGTTAGGGGGAATAGATAAAGTCAGGGGTGGGGATTTTTTCCATAATGTCGTCATTGTGATAGAAGATGGGGTGAATGGTGGAAGAAAGACCACCTGACGTGGTGAAGCAACCTGAATCATCATCATGAGAAGAGAGGTTCACATGCGCATTGTCACAAGGGGTGACCGAAGAGTAAGTAGATAAAGGATCTACCGATGTTGAGCCCAAGATGATCGCTGAAGGAAGGTCAAGCGAAACAACAGGGAAGGATTCAGATGGAATGTTCCCCGAGGGTCTCATGGATGATGATAGGTAGAAAATGCTGGACGAAGGCTCCGTCATCTTGACATCAGGAGGGGGAATGTCAATGGGAGAAGTGATATCTGGTAGCTCTGCTGAAGCAGAATGCGCAAATAGGGGAGAGGTGGACTCATTGCGCTTGGCCTCGAATTGGTGGACCGCGGCTAGAGAGGGGCGGAAATCCTCGAGGCGGGGACAAAGGTGGGTGTAATGGCCATGGTGATCACACAAAGCACAGGGGTGTTTGGTGTGAATAGTCTTTGGGTTCTTGATTGCGGTCGCGGAAGGAATAGAGGCTTCCGGGACCGTGGACTCAGGGAACGCGACATTAACCATGGGCTTGAGATGAAGCAATTCAGGACAGGTATGGGTGGCATGGCCGACAATGTCACACAAGGCACACTGGATGGTATGCTTTGGAGGCCGAGGAGGGGCAGGGTTTGTCGGGGTAGCCTTATCCTTTGATGCCCCCTTGCGAGCTTTTCCCTTCTTACCCGAAGCGGTCGCAACAAGAGGTGGTTCCTGTTGAGGTAACTGAGGCACTATTGCAGCGGGCGAAGTCATGGGATCGGTTGAACCAGGGTCAAAGCAATATAAGGTTTGGGTTGACCAGGCGGGGTTGCTGCTGGAGGATCATGGTACCAGACGGGAATCCCAAGGGTCAAGTTAGGAAGAGAGAGGGTGGCCATGATTGGTACCGTGTACACTCCTGGTGGGGGAGCTAGGAATGGTATCTGACTAGAGGGGTAATGGCCAGGTGGGACAACTCCTAAATGGATAAGGCTTGGAGGAACCATGCCAGGAGGATAAAGAGGCTCATGACTTCCAGCTGTAGGTGAAGGGCTAGGAGCAGGTTGCGGAGAGTGCGGTTGCTGACTAGCCGAAGCAGGTTGCGTGAGGGCAGCCTGAGACGATTGCATCATGCAAACATTCGATGAGTTGGGGTCAGAGACAGGAGGAGGAGGAAGACCAGGGAAGGTCCCAAGCAAAGAGGAATCTTTGTAGACGCCAGGGGAGACACTGGTCAAGGAGTCGACGGTTTGCTTGTTGGCTACAGAAGAGATGGTTGTCTCAGGTGAGGTCTGATATTTTGGCTCATGATATGTCAACTGGTCAATGGTGACTATCTTTCCATTATGAGGGAAAGACATATTGCGGAAAACCGTGGATGGGACAGTAGACATAGCATAGGTGTAGCTCCGCCCCAAGAGAATGTTGTAATCTAGAGGGGCGTCAATGACTTTGACGTCAACGCAAACAGTCTTGCCCGCAAGAGTGATAGGACAATTATGGAAGAGGCCAATGGGATGGGAGGCGTGGCCATCCCACGCTCGAAGGGTGATCGTGGAAGGGGCCAACTCAGGAGATCGAGTTGCTTCCAAGCAGAAAACGACCATCACGCAGGTGGATGCCCCCTCATCAATTATACACCGGGACACGTTGGCGTTCCGGATTTTGACTGGGATTTGGAAGGCGACGGAAGGAGGAAGAGGAGGATGGTCTGATTGAGTGGCGTCGAAAAAAATCATTTGGTCATCAGCAGGATCTACAGCGCCCACGACAGATAGTAGAGCCTTCTTTTGGGAAGGGCACGACTGGAGGAGTTCCAATGTGGAAATGGTAGCAGGAGATTGCGCCAAATCATCTACTATGCTATATGAATGGGCAGCTCGACCGGAAGCAGTGTTTCGATGTAATGGTCCCTTAGGAATCTTGGTATGAACCTCAACTTTGGGTTGAGGGATATGTAAGGGGCCATTGGATGTCGAAAGAGGCTCTGTAGAACCGGAAGAAGGGGACTCGGGGGCAGACTGAGCGGGAGGCTTGGGGTACTGGCGAGACCGAGTTTGAAGGTTAAGGTCGACGGTTAGAGGTGGATCAGAGTTCATCATGAGGATCTGGTAATTGGAGGAACCAGAAGGGGAAGGTGGAGTGACCACCTGTCCGTTAGGTGGTTGGGTAGCCATGAATCCCTGCTGTGCATCCACCGGCTCTTGAGGGGGCGGTGACGACTGTTGCAGGGGTTGAGAAGGCAAGGGAGGCGAAAGCACATATGCTGGAGGAGCTGGCACACCAGGCTGCGGATGAGGGTAATGGTTAGGTTGGACAAAATTGAGGTAAGTAGGAGGTTGGGCAAAAGGATGAGGCATGCCGTATCCTGGATGCGTGCTACCGGGAGGGGGAGAAGTGCAGGGAGTGGTGCCCCCTCCCCCAGGAAAACCATAGCTCATGAGAGGTTGAGCGGATGGATGAGAGATAGATCCAACGATACTGTCGGCGGCATGAGGTGCCCCTGGTGTATGGGCATCACCGGGTCTGGGGAGATCAGGTAGGACAGTATGATCATAACCTGTCTGAGTGTAGATCAGGTCATACTTTAACGCCATTTGGTGGGCATCTTCTTCGGTTTGAGGAAAATGTGATGCGACATCTTTCCCGATAGGGGACAAGAGAGATCTAAGGAACCAGTCCATGTAGACATGGTCTTCGAAGGTAGGAGATTGACATAGGCTCTTTCTTCTCCGCCATTCCTGGACATGATCGGATAAGCGGGTTGCAGAGGTTTGCTTGAAGGAATTTAAGAGTTCGATACCAGTGTCATAACGAAGGGGAAGCTGGAAGTAAGATAAAAAAGCCCGGGCAAGAGTTGCAAAGGTGGTATGGGAGGAAGTGGGCTGATCAACATACCACTTAGAAGCTTCACCTGTAAGCATGTGTTGGAACAATCTAAGATGAACAAAGTCATCGGTAATGGAGGTAGAGGAACACCATATGTGGAAAGATCGAACATGATTTGAAGGGTCTTCTCCAGCACGGCCTTCAAACTTTGGGATGTCGGAAGGGAGCTTTGTCGGCATAGCAGGCCAACTAGCGTCATGGTGTATAGGGTCGTTTATCAACCGGTCCAAATCGGGGAGGCTGAGGCCTGCTAAGAAGGGGAGCAAGGGTGCAGCCGAGGTAGTTCCTGTGGTGGTTCCGCTAGTAGTAGTCCCGACATTAGGGCTAGGATTCCCGCTAGTGTTAGGCCCTGGACCAGACATAGTGGAGGTGACAGGGGGAGAACCAGAAGGAAAAGGAGAACCCAAAGAATCAGAAGAGGAGACAGAGTGCGGACTCGGAGGAGGACTGGCTCGACGATGATGGGGCAGAGTAGGTCAATCGACCAGAAACTGAGGGTGAAGGTCAAGAAGTCTCCGGGAAAGGCGCCTTGGGGGCGCGATGATGACAGGAAGAAGGAAACCGACACGGGCAGAAAGGGACAGAATCAAGTGAGGTCAAGGGCAGACAAGGTGCAGTGATGATTGATTTTAGAGTCTTTGCCAGGCGGTGTTAACCAGGCGCTTCTTCACTTAGGGTCAGTGTGTGGGGTGTGCGTTAATTTTAATTTTTAAACCCTTTTTGTTTTGAAAGCAAGAAAAAGTGTGCTACGTAACTGAAAAGAAATCTGCAGAGAACAGTATATAATGCTGAAGTAACAGAACATTTAACAGCTAAACATGCATCAATCTAACCCAAAAAGGTGGGTCTCTCAAAACTACTCTAAAAGAGGGTAAAAATCTAGTCAAAACACACGTAAAAAGAGGCCAATAGATCTAGGGTCAAAAGGGACAGGGATCTAAAGGATAAAGCTGCTGAAAAGAGGTGCAGGTCACAGCCAAGAGACAGAGACAAGGTGGCTGGAAAAATGGATGAAATCAGCAAAAAGCAGAGGGGGCAAGGAGGAGGCCCTAAAAGTAGATCCAAACAAATCTTCAGGAGGTGATTTGAGAGGTAGAAGGGCTAATTTTAATGGATCTGAAAGGGAGGCAACAGATCTGGAAAAAGGAGGCTGAAGCTCTGAAAAACAGACGGCTGAAACAGCTAAAAATCTTCCACAAAAGGTGGAGGGTACTAAAGCCCAAGGGGGCTAGGTTCCCACTTAGATGAGTAAAAATAGATCAGAACTTGGTCAAAGCAGGCTGAGACAGAGGCTGGAAGACCCTGACAGAAGCTGCAGCAAAACCCAGAAAAATTGCAAAAAAATCACTGAAAAATTGGCAGGTCGCAGGTTCTGACCTGATTTCAGTGCAGGTCACAGAAAATAGGCTGAAAAGTGCGACCTGGAGGTCCAGGTCGTAGGTTATGGGCCAAAAAGTGCGACCTCCCGTTCCATTTGTCTCGGCGGCGGATTTTCAGAAAAGTTGCCATCTCAGTTGCGGCTGGTGTCGCTTACCTGCGCAATAGGGCTAGAAACACACAGAAGTTAGAAATTTTGATGTTTTAGGGTTTTATGTGAGAAAAACAACATAAAAATAAATAGCTGAAGAGAAACCCTAGGGTCTGAAGTAGCTGGATATGCAGGAATATGAAAAACGACAGCGGTCGTAATTTAAAACCCATGTGGAGTTGCCATTTGTTAGTATGAATCCTTTGTCGAAGTGTACGAAAAAGGACCACTTTAGCTACGCATAACTAATAGCCCTAACAACAAAAGTGGCTGCCAATATCTTCAGATCTGTGGTTAGTTAAACAAGAAAAGAGCTGCAAAAAACCAGATCTATGCATGAAAAGACATTAAGCAGTAAAAACAAGGGTTTGCTCCATATACCAATAGACAAGACAAGAACAATTTTTGGAAGAATTTTTCTATTAATTGGGCACCTGGGAGGAAAACAAGAAGGTGTATCCAATTCTCCTCAGTGGGATGGGTTCTTGAAAGTCCTCAGCACTTCAGATCTAAGATTTCTCTCTCTTGTTGGTGTAGAAAACCCAATGCAAAGAATAGAGCTCAATGGGAGCTCACACAGCAAATGATGGAAAAGTGTGACCAAGTGTATAGATCCAGAGTGATCTAATAGGCAACAAAAGGTGAAGAATGGTAGGAAAAACCCTCCTATTTATAACAAAATATTGGGTCATTCTAGATCTTGGTGCATGGGTTAACCAGATCTAGATCCACTTTTCATGGAATATTTTATTATATTTGTTGGAGGGAAAAGGTATTTGACTTGGGTCAAATCCCTTAATTTGTTAAAAATAAATAAATAAATGATTTATTTATCTTTTTAAGGAGGCGGTTAGAAGATAATCAAATAAATAATGATTTATTTAATTATTTAAGGAAGTGGTTGAAAGATAATTAAATAAATAGTGATTTATTTAATTATTTGTGGGTGATTTGGTCATATTTAACAAGGAATATCATCTAAATAAGGTTTAAATTATTATTCCTAGAAAATAATAAGATAAATAAAGGTTTATCTAATTAATTTCTTTGATTTTGGGTTAAACATGATTGGGAATAATAATTAAATTATGGTTTAATTAATTATTCCATGAGGAAAATCAAACAAATATAGGTTTGTTTAATATTTCCTTTTGGGGTTTCCTGTTTTAACATAGTGAAGGAAATTTTACTTAGGGTAAAATTGGTGTTACATGGTGTACTTGGGTCCATCTAATGATAATAGGTTAGATGACCAAAAAATGGTGTAACACTTTATTTGGCCGCTGCATTTAGCACGATAACTATGGTTTTAGTACAGGATGACGACGATGGAAATGAACACATAGTTTACTATCTATCTCAGAATCTTCTCAACACGGAAACGTGCTATGCTCATGTCGATAAGTTGGCACTCGTTGTGGTCTAGGCCGTTCAGTGATTTCGTCATTACATCCTGTTGCGTACTGTAACCGTGGTTTCTGACTGCAACCCCATGACATACATTTTTTCTCGACAATTTCTGGGGGGCAAGTACTCCAAATGGATTGTAATCATCCAGGAGTTTGATTTAGAGTTCACCACTGCTAAGTCGACGAAATCATTTGTTTTTGTTGATCTTATTTACTCTCTCCCGATAGACTTTGTTCCATCCCAATCCGAGGATCATATCCCGGATGAAACACTCTTTCTTATTAGCACTCTTGATCCATGATACGGTGACATTATCATGTATCTTCAAACATCCAAATTCCAATCTGAGTTGAAAAAATATGCTCGATGATGGATTCGACATCAATCTCAACCCTACCGCATTGTAGGAGATACCTTGTATCATGTCGGAGTTGATTCTGTGCTCCGCCGGTGATTGAACTCGGAAGAGGCTGAGAGAGTCTTGAATGACTGTCATAGTGGCGCCTGTGGCGGTCACATGTACGGATATGCCACCACCCAAAATATTCTGCGTACGGGTTACTTCTGGCCATCTATATTCAAGTGCTGTATTGTTGTAGTCTGAAAATGCCATGCGTGCCAGGTATTTCAGCGCAATATGCGCGCGCCACCCCTACCCTTGCATCCTGTCATTATCGTAGGCCCTTTTTCTAAATGGGGCATATATTTTATGACATGTAACCCTCACTCGTCCAGGGGGCATGCTTATATAATCGTTGCCGTGGAATACTTCACTAAGTGGGCCGAAGCGATGCCTACATTAGCTGCTGATGGTAAGACATTTTCCCAATTCCTTTTCAACCATGTTATTATGCGTTTCGGAGTCCCTCAAGCCATTGTCACTGATCATGGCACTCATTTTTGGGATTACATGATGGCTGAGCTGACATCAAAGTTCGGCTTATGCCATGATATCTCAACTCCATACTACCCCCAGGAAAATGGCCAAGTTGAGGCCGTGAACAAGGTATTGGTCACGATGCTTCAACGAACGATTGGCATCCACAAATCCAATTGGCATCTCCAATTGTTCTCAGCTCTCTGGCTTATTGAACGTCTATAAAGAGTGCAACTGGATTCACACCTTTCCAGCTAGTGTATGGTCTGGAAGCGACTCTCCCGGTTGAATGTGAAATTCCTTCTTTGAAGTTGACTGTGGAACTATTGCCTGACACTTCTCCGGAGGAAGAACGTCTCTTGTATTTGGAACAACTGGATGAAACCCACCGCTTGGCTACCTTGGTTATTGAGGCACAGAAAAATTGGGTCAAAGCCCACTTCGATCAATCGGTTTCTCCACATTCTTTCATTGAAGGGGACCTCGTCCTCCTATATGACCAAGCACAAGATAAACTTGGAGCGAGCAAATTCCAGCCCATGTGGCATGGGCCCTATATTGTTAAGTGAGTATTAAAAAATGGGGCCTATGAGCGAATCGATTATGAAGGTGTTCCTCTGGCGCAGCTTAGGAATGGGTTGTACCTCAAGAAGTACTACGCTTGAGATATTATTGTGTGGTGTGTATGTACATAATTGAGTGATTTCATTTTTTGTGCATGTGTGGTGTGGTGTGCTTTGTAAGCATCTTTCTGCTGATTGGGTCTTCCTGATTGTGCAGATCTCTATTACTCCTTTTGTCGGTTTCGCAGATGGTGCCTCCCGCAGTACCAAGAATCTATCCTCGACAGCCTGGGTAATCTACGATCCTGTTGGTGAGTTGGTCAATTTGCAAGGTGTTTGTTTAGGGTCTACCACAAATAATGTCGCGGAGTATAGTGCCGTTTTGGAATTGTTAAACGAGGTTGTTAACCTCGGTATTCATGCATTATTTCTGTATCTGGACTCACATCCTGTATTATTACAACTTAATGGTCATTATTCATTTAGAAACCCATCCATTTTATAACTGTATCTACGTATTCGTTTACTAGAAATAAATTTTGATTACATTACATATCAACACATACCCAGACACATGAATGCGTTAATAGATGCAGTAGCTAATATGGTTTTAGATAGACATTTACACAACTTGTAAAAACATCATCACATGTAAAAGATCCATCCAGAAATATATATATATATATATCTGTGTGTGTGTGTGTGTGTGTGTGTGTGTGTGTCAAATGGTTTGCAGTTTGTGTACATCACATAAAATAAAATATATATATATATACATGTCTGTTTTAATAATAGCCGGAGACAACATGTCTCTCAAAAATGTGCATATAAAAGCCCTAGATGACTAATCAGCGTGGTGCTCGTGGTAGCATGTCACCGCGTGCACCAATCGCCTCAGTAATCTGTGGAGGCGACTAGGCACCCCCACAGTGTGTCTCTGGTAAGCCATCAGGACATCTGCTAGCTGTGCATAATCTGGGATCCCCTGGGTGATACCCTCCAGGTTCTAGACTAGCTCGCTCCCTTCACCACCCTCATCTTGAGGATCGTGTGTGAGAGGGGTCCTCTATGCGATGGGCGACATCCCGACGGGCCTCTCTGGGCCAACGTCTGCATACATATAAGATTATTTGTTAGAATAGGCATGTATCACAAAAAAATCATAAATACATAAAAATCAAAAAGAGTCTTACCCAGCTCCTCATCCCAGTCATCCCCCTCTGGGAGTGGAAGATATGGGTCTCCTGTGAAGCCAATACCAGCATAGGGCTATTCCCCAACGACGATCAGCTATCGTCATAGCCATACAAAAAACTCAGGCCTCCAGGACATTTTCTGGCCCCCTCTTGATCTGGGCATGAGTGCTTCCCATCGAGCCATCTGTGGCTCCCTCAATGATGGCTCGACGACTATTACCCCTTGGCCCTGGAATATTGGTAATCATTCAAGGATGAACGATACCAGGATGGAACCATACCCAAACTATTTCAGTTTGGCCTTTTTGCACTTCGTCAGCTGCCGCTTGATGTTCGTTGTTACGGCAGTGGCCCAATCAAAAAGTGTCAGGTTCATGCATTCAAATGCTATTAGGAGCTATGCTTTGGTTGCCTCATGCGGTGCCTATGACCTCGCAACCCACGTAATGGTGTGGAGCACTACTTGGAGTGCTAGATCGGGGACCGTGTGGATATCAACCTTCCCACTGCCTAATCCTGTCTGTGCCCCTGGGCACACTCTTGCCATCACCATTTCCATTTTCTCACCAGAAGGTCTGATGCCTGTCATGATTGGCACTAGACCTTTGTGGGACAATCCAGTTATGAAATAAATGTCAGAGACCTCAAGTTCCAACACTTGGTCTCGAAGCTTGAACACTTCTTTGTTCTCATCCCAAATGCCGATCAAATATTGCAGTAGCTTAGATTGTGCTCTCAAACATGGTGTTAGGAAGAACTTTTTTAGACCATAGTTTCAGAGAGTGTTCATGCATGCTTCATTTTGCATGGCCATTTCATCCTCTTCAACATGATCCATTTCCTTCCACTCGATCACCATTGTGGCTGTGTATCTGCACCAACATGGTCATAACACCTCATTAGATCTCTGGAACACTCAGAAATTCAGCTGATTGGCTCACATTTTGATAAATTTAAGCGGAAATTTGAGTTGCGCCATTGGCATGACTGTTTTGCTAACATTCGCGCCCATTGGCGCGACCCCTTTGCAAAAAGGAGCCAATTGGCGCAAGTCTGTGCCCGATACTTGCAACAATTGGCCAGGCCCTAATTTTGCAAAGGTCCCCTCAGGGATCAAAAAACACAATGGAAATCTATAAAAATAAATCAAAACAAAGCTAAGGAGAGCGCCTCTTACCTGGAAGGAACAAGAACTAAAATGACATACTAGATTGACCACAATCGCCGCCACAATTTTGCATAGCAAAAGCTCATTGTTGCTCTCACAAGAGGTAAAAAGTAAAAGTGAATATGTTTTTACTATTTTTTGCATATTTATAACTTTTTAAAGTCAAAATTAGGTTTTGAAAGTCATTTTTCTAATATTTTATTATATTTTTTCAAAAAATGGATTTTACGCTTGCTTTAATGTGCAACAATAGGTTTTTACACAGCTTGGATGATGATACGAGTTGTATTTTATACTTTTTCGGACTCGGTAAAAACACGAAAATGTCATTTTTGGAGTCATATTTCAACTCTTTTCTGACTCTCTAAACATGAAAAGATTTCCGAGTCATTTTTCATTTTGATCTCGTTAAATTGGCTGCGAAACGACATCTACCTAGTATACGTTTACCCCTTTTTCGGGCTGGGATAGATTATTTACGAAAAAGGAATACCCTAGCCTATTGCGACTAGGAGGTTTTCTCAGACACAATTTTCTACCTTTTCGAATCTGAGGAACTATTTATGAAAAGGGACTGTTGGAGTGTACTTTTCCTCTGTCTTTTCAAACTCTCTAAATATGAAAAGATGCCGAGTTTTCCCTTTGTCAGACTCGTTAAACCCTGATGACATCGGATTCAGTCATAATGACGATACTCAAGTTTCTCCTTCCTAAGGCTTGTTAAATGTACTAGGATGGATTCGTCCAAAGGACGAACTTATATCACAAGCATATGATATCCCCTTCAAGCTTGTCTTAAAAAATAATTGGGGTACTCGCTAGAAATGGTGGGGAAAAATGGAACCAGTATCATCGTCGTGTCGGCAGTATGTCACTCTAGAACATGGCACTTGTCTGCATTCGTGTCGGGTTGGGGACATCTCATCTCATTCTCTACTTGACTCCATGGGTTTGGGTAATCCCTTTTGACCTCTCATCTGCTCTTTTCCTCGTCATCATGACCTCTGATATTTTCATGTCAAATGCTGCCAAATCCACTGTCGTGCCGCCGATATGTTCATGAGAAGTTGACCTCTGCAGTTTTAACCTTCCTATGATTCTCATATAATCTTGATTCACAACATTATGTTCCTCTGTCTCGTATTGAAGGTGGGAAACACTATGGCCCACCTTCGATCAAGGTTACTTCATGTCGACTTCAACTCATTATCCAGGAAGCTGATCTAGAGACTCCCTTTCGGTACCTTGGAGCCTGCATGCCTCAATGGCAGGTTCTTCTCATTCGATGCAAGGTTTTCATCATTGACCTTCGATTGGATGATTCTACGGATGTTCGATTCCAGCTCACTGTTCAAATTTCATGGATTGTACCTACAGTACCTTGAGGGCCATTTTCATTACTAGTGGTTCCTCTCGCGTATGTTAACAACTTTCATCATTGGCTAGTAATCAGATGATGTTCTTGCATGTTCTACTTCAGCTCACTTATTCACATGCTTGAACTTGTACTCTGTTCGGGTCGAGATGGAGTGCAAGACCCTAGATTTTGTATGT
The DNA here is from genome assembly GCA_034641835.2 of Pinus albicaulis. Classification (NCBI taxonomy): domain Eukaryota; kingdom Viridiplantae; phylum Streptophyta; class Pinopsida; order Pinales; family Pinaceae; genus Pinus; species Pinus albicaulis. Next base: position 1,674,112,785 of record CM076584.1, on the reverse strand, counting down.
TGGAATCGAGGCTATGGATTTTGTGGATTATCATGATTGGTTACATGACTCATTGATTAGATGGCTGCGACCATACCTGAGTCTATTTATCAATCCTCATTGGATGGCTGCATCCATGCCTTGGATCTTGATTATTGTATACTCTATTATGGATGGTTGCGCCCATACCACATATCATGTATTTGAGATATCAGTTGTCCTTGTCTATGTAGGTTTTCCGATGGTAGTGTTTTCAGTTGGACACATTCTCATAAAGCATTTCACCCCTCTCTCTCTCTTGGGCCTCATGCTTCAAGGGGCATCTGTTACACAGTAATTTGTCACCATCCCTGCAATATCCCGTGCCGCACATTGGAGGGCGTTTTCCATGACCTGTGAGCAGTGAAATGACCTGAAACCACTTTCATGGCATCCCCCTTGACAAGGATGATCATTCCTCTGAAGACAGTTTCCTAATAAAAGCCCTAAAAATAAACCTTTTGGCCTTGGCGCGACCAACCAGTTCAGCCCTCGCACCAATGGGGGAAATCCACCAAAGAGGGCATGCAAACTGGCGCTCTGTCCCGGTATATTACTCGCATCAAGCTTAATAAGGATTGTTTTTAAAAAATAAATGGCAGAATTTTTATTCTAACCAACTTCTGAACGAGTCTCTAAAATGATTTTGGAGGTTTGGCTCCGGATCTCCATGTAGGGGAAGTGGTTTTCCACCTATCATGGAAGTTTCCTTGAGGATAGGGCCAATCCCACCATTGTAGGAATCCTAACTCCCCTTCCACCATCTATATAAGCTTGTCATTTTCCCTTTGCAAGCTAGCCTGAATAGAGTTGAATCAGTAGTAAGGAGACTATCGTCAGACAACCGAAGAGAGAGAGCCTTGTCCCATCTCGACGAGCTTCATCGAGACGTGCTTCGTTGTTGACATGTCAAAGGAAGATCCAATGTCAGAGCTCAGGTTGTATCTTTCTTTCATTGTGATTAATAATAAATGAATTCGATTATGGTTCCATTAATATGTTCATATCTTATGTTATGAATTATATCATCTCTGACTGATATATGGTTGCATGTATTAGGTTTTACGCATGTGTGTGTTGTTTCTTCGTGTACGTGCAGGTGTTCGAACGTGCTAAGTGAGAGAATTGTGATCTGCCAAAGCGAAGGATGGAAGCACCATCTTCTCTGCAAGCAACAACAGCGTGGGACTTAAGGTAGGCCTCTTGTCGCATCTTTGTCTTTTGTAACTAGAAACCTACGTCTTAGCGTGACTCGGTTGTTGCTAGACCCGATCTAGGATAGTAACCATCACCTCTGTCCGCAGAGGGGATTTAGCTCTACAACAAACACTTAGATAAATCTTGGAGCATTCTTGGAGCCTTCTTGGAGCACTTTGGCATACATTGGATTTGGAGAAAGAAGGAAATGGAAAGCAAGAAAGCACAAGGGAACAAGTGGATCAACAACTATAATTGGGTTTCTTTGTACGTAACATGTTTCATTTGTTTTTTCCTTACTAATTTATGGATGCATGTGATTATCTGGTTATGTGATGTCATTTACATGGAGGATTTCCTAGATTGATAGTGGTTTTATCCTTTCCTTGACATTTACTAGGTATCCATAGTGTTGTGGGGTTTTTCCACTTGATTGTTTTATGATTGGTGCTCATAATCCCTTATGGTTTTGGGTTGGAAAAAAAACTTTGGAAGCCCTAGAACAATTTGGGTTGAGTTACTAGTCCCTTGAGCCAAGCTCTACAAATGCTCTAGAGCCCTCGAAGGTTATGGGTTGGGTTACTAGTTCCTAGAGCCATAGACAACTTGGGTAGAGATCGATCTAGTTAGTGTTAGTGATGTTCAACCGTAGACGTGGAATCACTGGTTGAGGGTTGAGCTAGTTCGCCTCTAGAAGCCCTTGTTTGGTTTTGTCTTGGTTTATTCCATGATATCCCACATTCATGGTTGGAATATGGTGTGTGGATGATTGATTAAAAGAGAGATTCAGTTCAACCCAATCTATGGTCGAGTGGTATGTGGAAACCCATGACTTGGTTGGTATTTTCTTATGTTAATATGATACATTTACTTATTATGATCTATGAGTATTTGTAGTGATTATGATGGTGATGTTATGGTTGAGTCACCTTGTTTTCTATGGTGGTTATTTGTTAGTTATATGTTGGTTATATGATGTGTACCATCTATGGATCTTGCCATGAATCATTTAATTTTTGATTGATTGATGAATGTATGAACTAATAAGTGTTGTTTAAACTATGTGGAGAGGGCATATAGCCTTCTTGGTCATTCTTAGATGAATCTCAGAATATTATGATCAAATATGCATTCATGCCTTGTAGCTTACATGTTTTCCATGTGTTTTACAAAATATATACCGTGATTTAGGAATTATAGGTCAAGTTATTTATTTGAGTTTGAATGTTTAGTTTTTTCCTCATGTAAATAATGATTCTGGAAAGTCTCAAATAATTCTGGACAGTTGTCTCGACGCTTGCCTGGAATTGTGGCTCAGATCTCGGGACCGCACCCTCTAAACTAGATATTTTGGGTTATAACTACATCGAATAAGTATCATGCATGTGGTTGGAGCCCTATATCACACCCTTGTAGGTTTTTTTGTGTGTTTGGGTGTTAAGTTGTGAGAAAAATAACTTAAAATTAGGGTTTGGTCACGTGGAGTGGTTCTTTGGCCCTTGAGTGTCCTGTAAGCCTTGAGGGATGTCTGTGAGTTGTCAGTTGTCGGACCAACTTCCATAATTAAATCTTGGAGGTTGGGTCATGTCATAGTAACTCTTTGTCTCATGTTTACCTTGCCATGCTAGTGAAATGGGGTAAATGTGTAATGGGGTGGTTAGAGGGTGGTATCAGAGCCAAGTTGTAACACTAAACCTGTAACACCCTCTTCCTACATCTACCCAATTAACCGTCCAATCGGGGTAAACATGCAATGAAAGGCTAATAATATGAGATTCAACCTCCTAGATGACCTAAGGAAGTGGAGCTGATGGAAACAAGACAAACACACCTTACACAACATGAAAAACATCCTCGGGAGGTAACCCAACCTTCCAGGCCCCTCAACCCTGAGGGAGACTGACTTTTTGACCAAATTTAACCTTATTTGTAGGCATACCAAGGAAAGGTAGTGGCCAAAATCCTATAGCCATGGGCATACCAAGGCAAGGTAACGGCTACGGCTTGGTTTGGTCAGTTTTGTGCTTGCAACTTTGGGATTTGTGCCACCTTTTTAGCCCCAAAGCCCAGTTTACTTTCCATAACTTCATGAAACTTTAGGGGATGATGAATAACATTAAAAAAAAGGTACAGAAGAAATCACATCATCAGTAACTCATCTGGACCCCTCCTAGCCATGACAGGAATTTTGTGAAACATGTCACAAACATTGCATCTTTTGGTGTAAATAATAGATTTAAACATAGTGGTCTCATACATATATGAGAATCGCTAAGAAAAATTTATCCCTTACATCATAAGCTGCAATACGATCTATTTAACAATAGATACATTATGCATTTATTTACAAGTAAAAACATGGATAGAGCCATACATCATCACTGATAAAACACATGCTTATAGCTAGCATAATAACAACAAAAATACCATGGATACAACAAAAATAGAATCCACATAATAACCAGTGAAATTATACATCAAATACCAAAGGAATGAGATTCTCATTAATGAGTGTAAAAACCTACCGTAGATGGGACTTCCACGTTCCACCCATTCATTGATTGGCTGAGCCAAATATTTCTTCAGCTAATCACCCCCATGCTATATTCCAAGCATGAATGTGGGACTCAAACCGAAATAACCAACCAGGGAATTTCAAGGCTAAACCACATCACCCTCATCAATAGAAATCAGGCTTTACCATGATCCATCCCAAATCACTAGGCCAACACAATAAGCATGTCATAACTGAATTTACCATGATCTACATCCGATCACTAGGCCAACACAAGCATGAATATCATTGGATTCTCTCTGCCTAAACCATGAGGGATTTTCATATCTCCTAGTCTCTCAAGATTTACCAAAACCCACAATATGAATCATGGGTCACTAGGCCCTAAACCAAGACACACTCTCTAGGATTTACCATACATCTCATCCCAGGACTACTAGGCCAAATGGAGAGCACCCACCTCTCATCCTTTACCGCAATACAAACCTGGATCACTAGGCCCTAAACCGAGGAAAACCACCTCTAGGCTTTAATGTATATCCCTCCATTCATCGGTTGAGGATTCCTAGGCCCACTGAGGAAACACACTATCCATATTTACCCCAAGCCATAGTTTGGTTTATGGGTTAATAGGAAATCTTCTATATCAATTCAGAGATCCACCCACTCAGCTTTGAATCCATCTGGTAATACAGTTAAACCAAAACATGAGAACTCCACAACACCATGGTTATCAGGAAATGACAAGGCTAGGATGAAAACATTGTCACACCTAGAAAAACCCATGCCAAGATAGAAAAGAACCACATGCAATACCATGCATGCTAGATCTAGTAAGGAAAACACACATGAAAATCGATGCCTTCCAAGAATCCTAATGTAGTTGCTTGATTCCTGCTCCTCCTTTCTTGCTTCCACCTTCTTCCTTATTTCTTGCCTTTATTGGTCCAATTACAAAATGCTCCAAGAAACTCTAAGTGTCCAAGAGTGAGTGAGAGATAGAGAATAATGAGAGAGCTCCAGAAATGCACTAACAAAAGGTACCAACTGGTCATCATAAGCCTTTTTATCAATGAGGCCTTTATTTTCTTCATTTTCCATTATTTTCCTCCATTTTCCTCCTCACATGAAACCTATGACCTTTTAGCTCCCTTTTCTCCTAATTTCCATTATTTTCACAAATAATTGTGCCAAAAATGCCATTTTTCCTTTCCAAAGCCTTTGCCTTTGCCTTTTCCAATTTCCTTAGCCATATTAACTGAAATGAACATCCAATAGGATGTTTTTCCCAACATTCATCTTGGAATATGTGTCCCATCAACCATGGTTATTATTTTTAACTTTATTACATGGAATTTTCACTAGGCCTATTACAAAACCCTCCCCCTTGGGGGAACATCGTGCTCGGTGTTCAACGACACATATACCTCAACAAAACTACTTAAAAGAAAACATACTATCTATGGAGCTTTATAACTTATCTCATTGTAGTATTTACAGTGAATAAATTTCTCAAAAGAAAAAACCATCATAACAATCATACCATGTACTAGATATTTATAACATAGCTCATTACGTTATTTATAATAATATAGACATATAGACATATACACATATACACATTTTCTTAGCCAACAAATAAACGGATATGATTATCGTATTAGCAACATGGTAATCCATAGGCTCACACCTCCACCCTCAGAGTAATACCAGGATCCACTTCCTTCCCAGGAAGTTTAGAATTTACTCTGAGATCCAAAGCTGCATCCAAGGTCTAGCGCTACAATCCTGCACCATTTTTCCTCTCTGTGAATAGTTACTAACTCATTATTCCAGGGCACACTCCCAATGTGTATTTTATTCCATCTGGAAATTCTAATGAGAAAAAAAAATCCATCTCTGACCTTCCCTTCTCTAATATGTAGTCACTTAGGCAATCCGGTCATCCCCTTCCGTGCAGTCATTCACCTTTCAAGTTCCCCGACACCCTCTATCCCCAATGATCCATCCCTTGGAAAGGCTTCCTCACATTGGAAGATGAAAAAACCAAGGCATATACCTGCCTCAAAACCATCATACCGGTCATAACCTACTCATGGAAATCAATGGAAACTATTGGGTACTAGTGTCCCACAATGACCCTTCTCCTGAAGTGCTTTACCAACATATTTCTTCTTGTTTCAATTAATTTTTTTGTTGTTACTAATGTTTGCAATTAGTTTCAACCACCCAACCGAGAATTTCCATGCTTGATGTACCAAGCACATAATTTCCATTAGATTCAATTGAAATAACTTCAATTCATACCTCAATGGTAGCCCATCCATAAGGTACACTTGCACTTATGTTTACTTCCTGTCACACAAGTCAAATAGTTATTTGATCAAATAATCATGTATAAACATATCACATTTGGTTAACTCAAAACACAACCATCAGAGTTCAAAATCATGAATCACATGCAATCATCATAAACCATATTCATAAATTTCATATAACCATCATAAGTCAGAATCATAGATCACATGCATAATAGAATTGAAATAAAATGTTGATACTTATCCTTCATCGGTCCTTACTTCTTCCTTTGTTCTTTCTGTACACACACTAGATCAATTTCCACACCCGATGCCCTTGCTTCTCTTTACTCACGTACACAAACACATAGTGTACAACACGTACATCCACACAAGGCGTACAACACCACACAATAGATACACCCGCATCGGGTGTACAACACAACATAATACTTACACCTACACCCAGTTTACAACACAATACATTTACATAAACATACATCTAGTGTACAACACAACATAATACATACGCCTACACCGAAATACAGTACATACACCTACGTTTGACGTCCAACACAAAAATAAATACACATACATCTGGTGTACACACAACAAAATATATATGCCTACACTGGCATACAACACAATACATACACCTAAATCCAGTGTACAACACATCACCATACACATAGAGAGTACAACACAAAGAATACACATGTCACAATACCATGACTACACCATGCACATACATAGTACCGCATTCCCGTAAAAAATCATGTCCGACATGCACAGAATACCACATGCATACCGGTACCATATGCACAACATGTACACAGTACCACCTTTACACAACACTACCTTCACAACATGTGCACAAAATTTCATGTACATGACACCATTTCACAACGTGTGCACAATGCCAAATGTACATTTCACCACCTGTACCATGTGTGCACAATACCACATGTACGCGACACCACATGCACAACATTTATACGACACCGCATGTATAGAACGCCACATGCATGAAATATACGCGGCACCACCTGCACAAAACACCACATGTACAACATGTAAAAAACACCACATGCACACAATACCCTGTCTATAATCATGCACACCACACCATATGTACATAGCATCATATGTAAAACACACACACAACACCATATGTACATATAACTACATATACAACCTGTACATAACACCATATGTACACAACACCGCATTTCCAACATGCACACAACACCACATATCCAACAAACACACAGTACGGTATGTACACAACACTGCATATCCAACATGTACATAGCGCCATCTATACCTAGCATTGCATATGCAATATACACTAAACACCATATATACGACAAGAATACAACATCACATGTACACAATACTACATATTTTATGTGTACACATCACCATAGCTACAATAAATTAATATACAACATGCATAACATATACACAACAATAGTACTGCACATCCATAGACCACATACTGACCCCATAAGCAACCTTGATTCTAGTGTCTTTCCAATATCCATCCTTATTCTAGCATATCGTAGATTGCATTGTTTTCACTTCACTGATGTACCCCTCAACATTACATGTCCATAACATAAACATGGGCATAGTACAAGCATATAATATCAATTCATATCCACATGATACTGACCTCATAGATCTTTCAAGGCTACTCTACCACTTGATTCCTCATATCCAGGAACCTCTTCATGCCATTCACCTACATAAGCAATCATTAATTCACAAGAATGATCCCTAACCACCCTGTTAGATAGTAACATATATATATATATATATAAATATAAACACCAGCATAATCATGACCACAACACAATTTCTAGATATCATAAGGTCTAGGTTAAGATATCTCCCTTTAGGTGGGCATAGTATGCACAACATTCAAAACAACAATTCCCAACATATCCAAGGCATATAACACCTCATAACCACTTTCTTTAAATTTTTTGTTTCCTTTCTCATGTCTGTACCACCACCATCCATTTACCACAATGGACCCAACCAGTCCAACCAACTATCATATTCTTACATTCCACTCCTCTTACTCACGCACCTAACTTCATCTGTGTCTTTCATTACCTGTTGGGTTTCATTCAGCTGTCCCCGAGCTCCATTAACTTACTCTTTCCCCAACTAATTCCCAAGGCTCTCAAAACATAAAAAGGAAATTTGAGAAACAAAAAAGAGAAAAACCCTAAAAACCCATAGTAATACAACAAAACAAACAAAGTGGAAATGCCTTGCACTAGAAAAACAAAAATACAAATCAATCGCAACCAAATCACAAAATAACAAAAGCACAAGATTCTCAACAAACACCATGAATCAATCCCCATGGTTCCCAATGCTCCCAAAGGAAATATCAACCTGATCCTTCTTCAAGATTTCATGGAAGTCTCTTACCATGTAATACTTACATCATACTACCATAAACACATAAATGTCAGTGTATAATATAAACATACAATATACCAGTTACTTACCTTGTTGTGCCAATCATGTTTCCTTGTAACTAAACACATGCATGTCAGCCATATGTATCAACATCAAGACAAGATATCTATCAATTCGAAATCAAGTTTTACCAAGACTAGCAACCATGTCATAATCAACAATTAATTCACATTCATCGGTCATAATAAATAATGCTACAACTATCACCAACTTACACTCAAGTATATACCGAATATCTCAACACATATTGCATTACTACAACTATCTTAAAACCAAATCATTTATTAAAACAATCTTATAGATACATCCTCAAGTCATGCAACTAACCAAACATTCAAACAACAAATAGATGACATAATAGACACCAAACACTCAGACACCAAATAGACGACATAATCAAATAGTCAAGCACTAAGTAGATGACATAAGCAACTCATACCTTAATGTTTCTTAGGGGAGGCTATCTTCTCTGCACACTCAATATATTTAGCACGATATGACTTCACAACACATAAGCTCAAACAAAAATAAGATAATGATATTCATAACAGTAGCTAACTAACATGTTCACATCATAGACTCATAAACAAATGGTATTCATGCATAGAAATCACATATGCATAGTCAATCTAGATTAATATGAACTAATATCACAAATAATTGTACTCATACTTGAGTTTCATAACCCTAACCGACTGCATAGGCCAATTCAAATTAGAATGATACATATAAAATCAAGATATCAATGCTATAACCCTAATCATCAAGTTAACTAATGTATAAAAACAACAAGTTAACATATAATAAATTCACCGGCAACATATAAAATAATGATCAATTAATACCATGCCTAACTAACGAACACATGCACGTATGATCACACTAGTCAACTAACATCTATTATAACATCAATAGAATGAGAGGCATACACATAACCATAATGCATATGACTACACTGATCAACCAACATTTATCACACATGTCACCATAATAATAATATAATGAAAAACCTATAAGTAACCCTAATGCTTACAACCACCTGAATCACATACTTGTGCGCCAAGCATGAAAACTTGTATGGAAACCTGCTCTTTCCTCGAGGTCCAATGCTACAACTTCATTTGATGGTCTGCATTTCCTGCTCTATCTTAGCCAACACAATATCATCATAACATGCAAATATCATCATGATGACCTAATTGCATACAATTACCTTATGCACAACAAGCTCAATCAAACGAATGCAAACTTCAAAATATGCACCCACTTGACATGTATAACCAATCATGAACAATCAATGCATGTTCAACATATGACATCACACAAGAAAGAATACATGGAAAACAAACAAGAATGACCAATATGTAACCCTAGCATAAGCAATAAATTCATGTAAAATATGTAAGAATACACAAGCATGAGCAACACATAACCAGTCATAAACTCATGACAACATATTTACAACAACACCATCAACACTTCCATGGAGACACCACTACCACCATGGACAATAAAACACAGATGAAACAATAACATAAATCATATGTATGAGAAACACATATGCAACCAATATAAAATCATGACCAACACACTTCCCATCCAATCCAAGGGTTGAACCATGCTCTGATACCACTCTGTAACACCCTCTTCCCACATCTACCCAAGTAACCGGCCAACCGGGCTAAACATGCGATGGGAGGCTACTAATATGATATTCAACCTCCTAGAATACCTTAAGGAAGTGGAGCAAATGGAAACATGACAATCACACCTTACACAACATCAAAAACATCCTCAGGAGGTGAGCCAACCTTCCAGATCCTCGAACCCTGAGGGAGACTGCATTTTGACCAATTTGAGCCTTAGCCATGGGCATGCCAAGGCAAGTTAGAGGCTAAAAGCCTATAGCCATGGGCATGCCAAGGAAAGGTATAAAACAGGGCTCGGTTTGGTCACTTATGTGCCTGAAACTCCAAGATTAAGCATCATTTAATGTTTAAACTCCCGCACTTATCTGTTGGCTCCACCGTGGTCTTCACGAAGGGTCACATGGATCTGGGGATGGCCCCCATTTTCTCCTACCATACCATATGGTAAGATTTAAATATATGTGGCAACCCATTGTAGTTAAGAACCATTGTGCGGACGGAATGGTAAGGCATGGAATTTTCTTGTGGGAGGTTGCGAGGTTGAACCTCGATGCCTTTGCCTAAACCTTGAACAAAAATTTTACTCCACTGTTCAACCAGGGGGGGCCACATGGTGGCCTCCATGCTTGCCACGTTTCACGACCTCATTGGTCCATCTCAACTCCAATAAAAACTAAGATGACGACACTTGTGAACCATTGAATGGTCCACCTGTGGGAATATTTTGAGAATATTCAAAGGAATGTTCCTTGGAATATGCCTTTTTGCTTACTAGAATGTACAGATGCCTAGTCAACAATCCTATCATCTCTGCACAAAATTTTCATATTTATAAAAGTGAATAGGTCGTGTTTCTGGGAGCATACGGAATCCATTTAGTGCGAAATGAAGTGTGCTAGATTCAAAATTATGAGCACTATGTAGTCATTTAGGATTCGTATCATTTTGAGAACTTTGATTTTTGGGGTAAAATTTGAGCTCCTAATCATACCTCCCCACTGAAATATTTGGGTCACCAAAATAACACTTTCAGTTATCAAATTGAAGAATTCAAAACTCAGAAATATCCCAAAACTCAATTGCAATGTAAAAATTTCAATTGGTGCCCTTCAAGCCTCAATCAAGGCACTTCACTTATCTTCCTCATGAAACCTACTGTCCTGTTAAGAATTGTGCCATAATTTTTATCACTATTGCAGAACAAACTCTAATGAGTGGAATATAAGTATTCTCTTAAAACTTATCTTTATAAGGCTCCAAAAAACACTTCATCTTGAAGCCTCTCTCTTGAAGACAAACTTGACCCCATCCTGGATATCAGAAATAAATTAGCTTGCTTTGGCATCTTTAAACTGAGCTTGTACATATAAGTACTTTGCTACAAAATTTTTCATGACATTTATCTTTGCCTACAGAACATAGTTATATTTAAACAATCTTAACAACAAGATTCATTCACACAAGTTTCAACACAAATACTTGTATCAGTGAATACGAGACAACTAGTCGACAATTTATGAACAACAATTTGTACATTCACAAAGTCCATAAACATGTGGACTATCAAGCCAAAAAATTACATAAAATAAAACAACATCTACTTGCTGAACATAGTGACAATAATGTTTATTTTACAAAATTACCTTTGAAAGGTAATGACAACAAGTAATTACAAAAATTTCAAAACAACTCTACAAGAAGTCTACCCAATCTTGTCTCTCCTATGCTTGTGGATTCTCTTTTTGCACTATCTTGTCTTAAGGAGGTCACTTAGGATTTTGAAGAACCCATTTTTCTACTGTTTTTCTCCCTTGAATAATGTGACATAACCTTTTTAGCTTTCCTCGAACGAAGTTCCAGATGCAGCTTCCAACAATGTTCAATATCATGTCCATGCACTTGGAAATGAACATAGAAAAAATTCTTCTTGTTCACAGACATAGAAGTTCTCTCTTGTGAAAGGGGGTCGATATTGTTGATGTCCAAAATTTTTTCCATCCTCTTAACCATTACCATTCATTTCTCACACATAGCCATGAAATGGTCAAAATATTCACAAAAAGTAAAATAAATTTTCTCCAACAAATAATCAAAATCATCATGCTTTGCATAAGCCTCATGAGAGCTATACCTATATTTAGCGCTACTGCTATGAAGGTCTTCTTCTGGTGATGAAATCTCCTTCTTGGAGGTCTAGATCCTTCACCTTGCAGTTGTGAGTTCCTCTCTTCATAGAGGAGATTCACCATCCCTAATGTGTCCCAAAAAGCCTTTCAGAAGCTTTCATGTTTTGTTAGTCTTGTAGACTCTCCTACTAGAGACATTCTTACTGAAGCCTTAGGAATCTTTGGAGGTGAAACTTAACGTCTATATTGTGGAAACTTGGGCCTCCTTCTCCTTGTTCCAACTTGGGAATCTGCACCAACAATTTTTCCTTCTCCACTTCGGAGTTTCAACCTTGAAAATAGTTAAACCCTCTTTGCGCAAAGAAACACAAGCTAACAATAAAACTATAGCTATGACACCAACTGATCTGAATGGAGGATTATTAGTAAATTCTATTCTAAGTACCTTTTCATAATATAAACATGCTTGCTTCTTATGCGCATAAGATTTGTACTGAACAACAGGTTATTCCAAGAGTTTCTTTTAAGTGTCTTTATTATGGTAATTCCATGAAAAAATTTTAAAACATGAAATCATCAAACATTGAATGGAAATATGCATCAAACTGCAATACACAATCCATTTTTGAAGGAGTTCACCCCTCCTAGGCTACATCTCCTCGAATCAGCTATGAAGGCATGATTCATTCTCATTATGCTCAAGGTTTCAACATAAAGAGTACATCAAAGTGTTAAACTGAAATGGTAAGTTTTTCCTACAAAGAAGCAACTCCTACAAAGTTTATTTTACCTTCCACTTGCTGACCTACAGTCAAGCATGCATCTATCAATGACACATGGGCATATTGCAGTCAAAATCCCTTCAATTTGAAAGAGCATCAACATGTACTAAAACACAACAAGTACATAAACAATTTTTTTCTTTAAAACACATAAATAGAAAAGATGGGAAATAGATACAACATTGCTGCAAAGGCTGTTGCTGCAAACATATGGAGGCTGGAAGACCCTTGCAAGATCATCTCAATCTCACAATCCTCCAAGAACTAGTTCAACGTGCTAGTTGTCCATAGCACCCATATGCTTCACTTTGCTAGAAACCCATCCAGAAGTGCTCAAATGGTTCTGAAAATTGTTCAGTGAACTTAGAATGGCCAAGAATGGATATTTAGCCTCTTATTTCTCTTCAATTGGTCTCTAGGTGAAGCAGATATGGTCTAACCCTCTGGTGGCCCTGGGCATCCATCAACTTCAAGCTGGAAAAATCCCATCTAGAAGTGCTCCATTACTTCTGAAACATGCAACATTTAGTCCATAATGGCCAAGAATGGCTATCTAGCCTCTTCCTTCTCTTCAATAGATCTCCAGGTGAAGAAGATATGGCCTAACCCTCTGGGGGCCCTAGGCATCCTTAAACTTAAAGCTGGAAAAATCCCATCTATAAGTGCTCCATTTCTTCTGAAACCTGCACCATTGAGTCAAAAATGGCCAAGAATGATCATCTAGCCTCTTTCTGCACCTGACTTGGTCGAAAATTGCCTTAGTTATTACTTCTACCAGTTTCACCTAGAAAAACTCCACCAAATATGGCAGGCTACATTTAGCTGGAGTTAAACTGGCAGTTCCGCCTTTTTCGTCAGACTCTGCCAATGTTAATATGGTTTAAATATTAATTAAGAACATTAGCGCTAATTAACTGCAGTTACTACTTAAAACCCGTGCTTAGTGATAATCCAGATTAAGGCACATTAAGTACAGGGTTATGGTTTATTAAGCACGATTTAATGTTTAAACTCTCGTGCTTATCTGTTGGATCCGCTTTGACCTTTGCGATGGGTCACATGGATTGGGGATGGCTCATAGTATCCCATTGTAGTTAAATATATGTGGTAGCCCATTGTAGTTAAGAACCATTATGTGGGTGGAACGGTAAGGTGTGGAATATTCTTGTGAGAGGTCACAGGGTCAAACCCCAGCGCCTCCGCTCAAACCTTGAACCAAAATTTTACTCCATTGTTCAACCAGGGGGGGCATGTGGCGGCCTTCAAGCTTGAAAAGTGTCATGACCTCATTGTTCCATATCAATGCCAATAAAAAATAGGATGCCGACAATTGTCAACCACTGAATGGTCCACCTATGGGAATATTCTGAGAATATTCTAAGGAATATTCCTTGGAATATGCCTTTTTTCTGACTGGACTGTAGGGATGCCTAGTCAGCATCCCTGTCATCCCTCCACAAAATTTTCCTGTTTAGCAAAGCGAACAAATCATGTTTCTGGGAGCATATAGAGCCATTTCATGCGAAACAAAGTGTGTTGGATTTCGAATTGATCAGGAGATCAAGTCATATGCTAAAAAATGAAAGTTATTGAAATAGGTCTAAACCCGAGTGACCAAAAATGTCTCGTCATTGCAATTCTGGCACCGTGAACGGTTTGAAAAATCGATGTCGTATGAGGAAGATATCGCGTTCTGTTCGTTTTCCCAAACATCAAAATTTTGGTGACTGGATGCCCAGTCAGCTTGTAGGTACAGTCAGTGAAATATTCTAGGAATATTCCAGTTTTTATTTGAGCCAATATGGTGGTGCCACATGGCACTTTGTGGGCCGATGGATGTTGAGGGTATGGAAGGATCTTGGCCGTTGGATTTTTTTGTAGGTGGAGAATGATTGAGTGACACGTGGCAAGCTCGCAGGCCACTATGTGTCCTCATAACAGCTTGGTAAAATTTGGTGGAGTCAACATGGGCCGAACCCATGACCTCCTGTCCGCCTGTAAGAGCTGTTAGCAATCCGCCTATCGAAATTTTCTTACCATACAATGGACACCGTTTAATATTATGGGTTATGTGTTTTCACATTGGGGGCTTGGGAGGCTAGTGCTGAAGGGCTAGCCCCTCCTCCATACACCCTTATGCCAGAACCTTAGGCCTTCCCCTAGCCGCAACAGAAAAATTAACCCCAAGACTCGTTCACATGACCGCAACAACCAATGGTTATAAAGATGACACCCCAAACATTATCACAACCACTACATTAAACTTCACATCGCAACCACATCACATGTATTCCGCGCATAAGGTTAAGTCGACGGTCATGCCACCGTAACCTCCGGTGGAATTTTAGCATTGATCACATGGAGAAGTTATGACATGAAATGCTGCTATTTTTGGAATGCTACCACTCCGTGTTCCAGGCTACCACGCGTAGTTTTTAAACTATAACTTCGACATGATACAACCATGATATGTGCAGTGAGTAGGCATCAGATGCCATGGTTGGCGGAACCGTGTTCCTCCCTATTCCGCTCCATTATGTAGTAATTTAAAATAATTAACCACGCGATTGGTGGAACGAGTTAATACCTCGGGGTTAAAGGAGAAATTCAAGTTCCATTACGTGAGTTCCGCTAGCATTTATAATGATCGGGGTTTCGGGGTTAACATGTGGCCAGCCCACCCATCCAATGGTTAATGTTAACGGTTTTTGATTGGCAGAATAAACAGAAATGCCCTATTTTTAGGGATTAACTAAATTTAACTGCAGCTAACTACCAGTTATCCACAATAAGTGGATATTTTCTAGCTGACATTGGGAAAAAGGCATAGAGAGGTCAATTTTTGACCAATTTTGGTGAAACAAGAGTCAACCTAGACTAATTTGAGAATTCTAGAGCCATTGGTGTAGAGAAAAAATCCAATATAGGCTTGCAAACATATGTAATTTACAATTTTGAGCATAATTACAAAGAGGGACATGCCATTGGGAGTTGGACCAGCAGATGTAGCCCAGGAGGGGTGAACTACTTCATCATGCCTACTGTTTAAAACTTATGTGTGAATGATTTTCCCTATTGTGCACTATTGTTCAGTGTTTTTAAGGCTTATTTACATGCTTAAATTTCACTAATTCATCAATATTTCATGGTCAAATCTATCATTGCTTAAGCAAACACATGAAGACAAATTGTACATGCTTATTTAACTGAAAGGACACTTAGCACAACAGAACTAATACACTCCTTCCATATCAAGTTGGTATCAGAGCGAGATTTTTTATCTCTAGTGTTTTCATGTGCAAGGATTTGATAATTGTTTGCAAGGGTTTTCATGCTTACTAGGCTCAAGCTTAAGAGAGGAGAAGGCAAATTGGTGGAAGCAAGAGGTTCTAAAAGTGAGCCATAGAAAAGGAGGGAAATATTTCCACATTCTCCACCACCTATCCCACCTCCAAGAGAAGCAGAAGTAGCATCAAGCATGCTTCCAAGAGAAGAAGAAACCCATGAAGAGGTGGATCCCAAAGATGAAGAAAGAGTGTTCAGGAAAGCATTCCTTGACATGACTGAAATGGTGAGAGTCCTTTATTAAGAAAAGAATGAAAGACTAGAAGGAGAAGGATCAAAACTTCACAAGGAAGGTTAGGGATCATTAGGAGGTCACAATGATGAAGATAAATCAAAGAAGGGAAATGGAGGAAATGGAGGCAGTGGAAATTCACCATCCTCACCCTCATCATCATCATCCTCTACTTCATCTTTAGTACACTAGGCACACAAGTCAAAGAACACTGGTAAAAGTCATTTTCTAAAACTTGATGTTAAGTTTGAACTTCCAATGTTTAATGGTGAAGTAAATGCATAAAAGCTTGATAATTGGATTAGGCAATTGGAGGTTTATTTGAGAATTCAAAACCTTCATCATGATGACACCAAAATCCAACTAGCTTTGTTGAGGATGGAAGGTGCAACTCTTGTTTGGTGGGAAGCTAAGACAAAGGAGGAGATTAAAAAACATGGTAATATTATTCTATCATGGACTCATTTCATTAATACAATAAAACAACAATTTTATCCATTAGCTCACATGCAGAAAGCTATAATGAACTAGAAAATTTTTAGACAATTGAAAGGGAAAAATGTACAAGACTACACCCAAGAATTTAGGAGAAGAGCTCTTTTATTAGGGGTAGATTTGCAGAGTCAAGATACTTTGCTCAAGTACATAGGAGGTTTACATACCTACCTAAGACATACAATCCTCATGTTTAACCTTACAAGCCTAGATGAATTTTGTGTTCAAGCCACACATTTAGAGGCAAGGGGAAAACAAAATTTAGATGGGAATGAGGAAAGTGAGTTCAAAGGAAAATGGAGGAAAAAGAGAAATGAAAATACTAGAAAAGAGAAGGGAATTTTTTTTTTCAAACATTTTTATAAAACTAGCCATGATGAGGACCATTGTTAGAAACTTCATCCAGAGTTGAAACCAGAAAGTTTTAAAGCTAAAGAGAAAGCCAGAGAGAAAGGAAAGACAGTTGCAATAGCTGAACAAGACCTAGGGTCAGATTCAGGAGATGAAACAAAAATCATAGCTATGGGACTAGAGAACATAAAGGGGAAATAAATTGAAAATAAACCCAGTTCTAGTATTTCTAGCTATCACATACAAGCTCGAAGTGAAGAAAAGAGAATTGAACTGTTTCATGTGAGGGTCATTTCTAAACATACCAATGTTGACACATTGTTTGATAGTGGGTCGGAAGAAAATTTAATATCTAAAGACTTGGTCAAGAAACTTAAACTTGAGACCATTCCACATCCGAAACCATATCCACTTGGTTGGATTTGTAAGGATGCAAATTTATAGGTTTCAAAGAAGGGCATGTTGCGCTTTGTAGTAACTGCACATTTCATTGACACAGTTCAATTAGATGTTGTTCCACTTGATATAACATGTATGGTGTTGGGTAGTCCTTACTTGTATAACACGAAAGCTATCTTTCATCGCCATGATAAAAAATACCATTTATTCAAAGATGGAAAAGAGTACATTGTGAGAGCTCATCGTAAAAAACTAGATACTTATTCAATTAATGCGGGGCAAATGAAGAGGCTTTTCAATGCAAGCCAAAACTTGACATTAATGATGATTAAAAAAAGAGAAGTTTTACATAATACTTTTCATACCAATGCTAATATATGTAATGATTTGTTTCAGTTTGAAAGCAAGTTGTCTTTGAAAGAAGATGACAGGCAGTTGCAACAATCGACTTTGGTGTCGAACAGTGTTGAAAACAAAGTGTTAGTGCAAGAAGTTGCAAAGGTCCAAGAGAGGGAAAAGCAACTTAGCAAAGAAAGCACAAGGTTCAGAAATGTTTAGTGCTAGTTTCATTAAGGCATGGTACAATGGTAAAGAAACTTGGTTAGGAATCGACACAAGTTCAAAGCTAATTCAACAAAAAATTTCCATAAGGACAGGATGCAAGGTGAGAGTAATTTCAAGTTTCCTTTGATTATAGACCAATGTAGAAACAATATGTTTACTACAAAGTTAAGTTGCTGTTCTGCAAGTTCAATAAATGTGCAACATGACAATGTCAAAAACATCATGATTGGTCAATGGAATCAGGGAAACATTTGTCGTTTCATGAAAAGCTCCAATTAATGAAATTAGGGAAATTTAAGTGGATAAAGGTTGGAAGAGTGGGGAAAGAGTCTCCTCATATTCATGTTTAGTATTCCAGAGAGCTTTTGGGGTCCAAAAGCTTCCTAGTGGGGAGGTGTGACCAGGAGATCAAGTCATATGCTCAAAAATGAAAGTGCTCGAAACAGTTCCAAACCTGAGCGACCAGAAAGGTCTCATTGTTGTGATTATGTGCCGCAAATGGTTCGAAAAACCAATGTCATATGAGGAAGATATCGCGTTCTATTATTTTTCCCAAAAAGAAATTTTTTGTTGACTGGATGCCCAGTCAACTTGCAGGTATAGTCAGCGGAATATACTGGGAATATTCCATTTTTCATCTAAGCTAATATGGTGGTGCCACATGGCACTTTGTGGGTTGTTGGATGTTGAGGGTACGAAATGATATTGGTTGTTGGATTTATTTGTAGGAAGTGAATGATTGAGTGACACATGGCAAGCCCACAGGTCGCCACGTGTCCTCATAAAATTTTGGTAAAATTTGGTGGAGTCAATGGGGGTCGAACCTGCGACCTCCTGTCCGCCTGCAAGAGCTATTACCAATCCGCCTATCTGAAGTTTCTTACCAAACAATGGACACCGTTTAATATTATGGGCTATGTGTTTTCGCATTGCGGGCTTGGGAGGCCAACCCCCCTCCATATGCCCTTGCACCAGAACCTTAGGCCTTCCCTTAGCAGCAACAAAAAACTTAACCCCAAGAATCGTTCCCATGACTGCAACAACCAATGGTTATGAAATTGGCACCCAAAGCATTATCACAACTGCTACGTTAAACTTCACATCGCAACCACATCACATGTATTCCACAGATAAGGTTAAGTCGATGGTCATGCCACTGTAACCTCCGGCGGAGGTTTAGCACTAATCACATGGGGAATCCATGGCATGAAATGATACCGTTTGTGGAAAACGGCCACTTTGTGTTCCAAGCTACCTCGCACAGTTTTTAAGCCGTAACTCCGGCGGGATCAAGCCATCATATGCGCGGTGAGTAGGCATCAAATGCCACAGTTGGCAGAACCATGTTCCTCCCAGTTCCGCTCCATTATGCAGTGATTTAAAATAATTAACCGCGCGATTGGTGGAACAAGTTAATACTCTGGGGTTAAAGGAGCAACTCAAGTTCCATTACGTGAGTTCTGCCAGCATTTATAATGACCGAGGTTTCAGGGTTGGCATGGGGCCACCCCACCCCTCCAATGGTTAATGTTAACGATTTTCTACTGGCAGAATAAACAATGGTGCCTTATTTTTAGGTATTAACTAAATTTAACTGTAGCTAACTGCCAGTTCTCCATTATTAGAGGATATTTTCTAGCTAACATTGGGAAAAAGGCATAGAGAGGTCAATTTTCGACCAGTTTTGGTGAAATAAGAGTTGACCTAGACTAATTTGAGCATTTTTGAGCCATTGCTACCAAGAAAATAGCCATTAGAGGCCTGAAAGCATATGTAATTTACAATTTTGAGCATAATTACAAAGAGGGACATGCCATTGGGAGCTGAACCAACAGATGTAGCCCAAGAGGGGTGAACCTCTTCATCATGCCTACTGTGTAAAACTTATGTGTGAATTATTTTCTCTATTATGCAATGTTGTTCAATGTTTTTAAGGCTTATTTACATGCTTAAAGTTCACTAATTCATCAATATTTCAAGGTTAAATCTCTCATTCCTTAAGTAAACACATGAAGACAAATTGTACATGTTTATTTAACTGAAATGACACTTAGCATAGCAGAAATAATACACTCCTTTCAGATCATGAATGACGAGCACTAAGTAGTCGTTCAGGTTCCATATCATTCCGAGAAATTTTATTTTTGAGCTAAAATTTAAGCTCCTGATCACCTATTGAAAAATCTCACCTCTCAATTCAAATTTCTTTCAAGCTTCCAAACTTCCGGAAAATCTCTACTACAGGTTTCGTCAATTGAAGGTCCATGAATTTTCATTCCCTACTAGCTTGACTCCATGCTATCCCATGCCATTTATTAATCAAGCTCCAGGATTTGGGGCTTCAAGGATTTTTGGAATTTTTCCTGCTATCCCAACTCCAAACTATCCTAGTCACCTATTTAATAAGGTTCTGAGCTTTCGGGATTTCGGGCTTTCAGGCAATACAACATTGACCGTGGAAGTCCTTACTTTGACTAGTAATAACTTTTGATTCAAGGGCCATTTGCAGACTTTAGCATATCATTGGAAATATCTTTCCAAAAATTATCCCACTATGCCACTTCCATGAGAATCTAAGTTGATAACTTAATGCATAATCTCCTCCAAAGTATAGGACTCCCTAACTATCATAGTCATCTTATTACAACTTCTCCACTAAGCCTTATACTATTATTATTATGTACAAGATACTATATAAACCATGGAACTCCCCCTAAGCTTGACACATCATGCACATCAATGTTAGCCTGGTTGACAACATTTCCAACATACTAAATGCCACTAGCCATTCAAACAAGGAGAATTTCCCAATAATTTCACCCTTTGGCATTGATGGAAGCATACCAATCTCCCCTGGAGACCAGGCATGGTATTATCCATCATTTTTCTTCCCTTTGTAATTAATTTACTTCGCCCCCTTTGACATTAATGGTAAAGGAGGCTCCCAAAATCTCCCCCTGGAACACTACATCCTACTGTTCTATTTATCCAACAAGATGAGTATCTTCCAATAATCTTTATATTTGAGACGATAGGATGGAGGAGTCACCACTCCTATATTTTGTTTGAGATACACAAAGGGTTATATTATTAGTGATTCAGTGAAAATGTTTGTAAGATGCTCTTTAGTGGACACATATTCAATTCGAGCAACATTAACAAACACTTGTTCTCTTAAGAATGAAACTTGATAAAAATGTGCTTGGTATTTTAGCGCATGACAGGATTCTTAGAAATGTTGATATCACTAGTGTTCTCAAACATGATTAGAATTGAACCTATCAAATCTACCTTAATTTCCTTTAAGGTTTGATTCTTCCATAGAATTTTTGAGCAGCAAGTGGCATTTTCAATATGCTCTACTTCAACTGTTGATAGAGATATGGAATTTTTTTTCTTGCTAAGCCAAGATACTAAGCAATCTCCTAAAAGGAATGATGCACCATAAGTTCTCTTCCTGTCATTAATGTCATCTCCCAATCAACATCAGTATAGGCCTATAATTTAAACTCTCCTCTCCTAACATAATACAACCCATAATATGTTATTCCTTGCGAGTATTTGAAAATCCTTTTTACAACAATAACATGAATTTCATGAGGGCATGCTTTAAATATGGCCACCAAACCTACCTTTTTCATGATGTCTAGTATAGACGCTGTGAGGTAAAGTAGGCTTCCATTAATCAATTTGTAGATTGTCTGATTTATATGAGGTGTATCATATTCTTTACATAACTTACAATGAGTAACCATAGGAGTTCTAACCAGATTGCATTCGGGCAAGTGCAAATTTCTTTAGTCTTTTTTCGCAAATATTTGGATTGACAAATAAAGATGTCATCCTTTGATTGATAAATTTCATCGGAGAAATTTTGAGGTATAAAATGGGCCTCAAAAAGAAAATGTACAACCAAAATATAATATATAAGAACCAACAGGATTCAAGATGATGATGTCAACCATGGGGGGTGATTCACCATTTTTGGAGTAAAAAAATAAAAAGATTAAAAAATAAAAAATAAAAAAATAAAACCTATTTTTTCAACTCATATTTTCAACTTATCTCCCTACAATTTTACTCAAATTTTGAATGGGAGCACTTGTTGGATGAAAAATTTAATTCCTCGTCCAAGGAGTGCCCAAGTTACATACTTTTGATAGAACCTACTACATGAAAATTGAGAAATACATGAAAAACGTGATTGCAATCACATTTTTTCAAGTATTTCTATTTTTTTTGTGTAATAGGGTGCATTGAAAGTATGCAACATGGATACTCATTGTTAAACACACACATGGTGTATGAAGAAAATAAAAACACACACAGAAAGATAAGCATGAGACACTAATATTATTCACCATAGATGTACATTTATAATACAATGGTGTGACTCTTGGATTCATCTTCCAAGGTCACTTGGACTCCTTTGTGACTCTTTGTCTTCCACACCTACATATAGAGGACTAGGTGTTCAACATTCCCCCCCCCCCCCCCTAAATCTGAAGGGGTATGTGTGAGTCCAAGAAGAGAGTTGTA
Source organism: Pinus albicaulis (assembly GCA_034641835.2). Lineage (NCBI taxonomy): Eukaryota > Viridiplantae > Streptophyta > Pinopsida > Pinales > Pinaceae > Pinus > Pinus albicaulis. The sequence continues at coordinate 1,674,089,780 of CM076584.1, read as the reverse complement.
ATACAAATCTTCAAAGTATGCATGGCAGCACTTAGGTTGAATCAGCTCTCTGAAATGTTGGAATAAAGAGGTGGTTTAAGGATGACCACCAACACTATAATGCAACGCTTATTACAGTTCCCAGAACTCTTCCAAAACTGGCAAGAAGCTGAGGGCTTTTTCTAGAGGAAGTGTCCCTCATATTTGAAAAGGGATACCTTCAACCTAAAAGAAGGGAATTATATAACCTGTGATGGTTTAAGGATGACCACCAACATTGGAATGCTTGATGCATTTCCTGGAACTCTTCCAAAGATGACAAGAAGCTGAAGTATTCCTAGAGGAAGTGTTCTGAAAGAGGAAGAATATCAACCTCACATAGATGGTTTAAGGTTGTCCATCAACCAAAGGCATGCTCATGGGCATCCGTGTCTCTAGCTACAACTCTGAATCTAGAATGATGAATTGTGGCTCAGGCTCGCTTGAACTGCTATGTCTCTGGCTACAACTCTGAATATGGAATGAGAGATTGTGGCTCAGGCTTGCTTGATGTGGCTTTGAAGCTTGTAGATGACCACCATTTCCCCCCTATCATGTACAAGGTGAGATGAAGGCGAAAAATCAACTACAAGTTTTTTCAATATTCTAGAACAAGTTCTGACATGCGACTTAAACATCTTCTTGGATGTTGATGCCCATTTCCAAGAAGCGATCCATCCAAGATGAATATTTGTTCTTACAGGAGGCTTGTTTCTGAGGCATCTGTGTGAAGAATGGGTGTGCCGACCACAGTGCTTGCATGGATGAAGATCAAAACAATGATCTTTCATATGGCCAACTTGATCACAGTGTTGGAATTTTACAATCTGTTGTTGCTGTTGTGGAGGTGGAGCAGGATCTGGAACAATTGCAAGTGAACTGTCATAAATAAATCTAGCACTCTGAAATTTGATGGGCTTGGAGTGGCTCGGAATATGAAAGGACAACTCCTTGTCGTATCCAAGACCAGTTCTGTGCTTGTTATGGACAAGCTCTTCCCAAGGTCTGATGATGGGCTTGGGAAGTGCAGACTGAGTTGTTGCATCTCCATTCAAATCTGCTCTTGTACAAGGAACTGGATGTGAATCGACTGCAAAATTTATATTCTTGCTGCTGATGAGAGTCCTTCTCAATTTTATGAATAGAAACAGGTTCGGAATGATGACTCTTTTGCTAAAGTTCATCTTGCTGAAGCTGAGACTCCAACTGCAAAAACTCAATCTTGTCTTGTGCATCTTGCAAGCAAGTTTGAATATTAAAAAGAGTGTTCTTGCTCATTTTTACCATATCATGAATAGTGGAATGAATGAGGTTATGCAACAACTCTAATGCATCATTGATTTTAACCATTTTTCTCAACAATTCAGGCTCAAGAAATAAAGGGTGTTAGCTTCAACCAATAATGCACCCGTTTACAATGTGATTCAACTTACTTTCAAAAAAATACAAATGACTTCAAGGACCCCCTTTTTTTTTTTGAACTTCCAATTATGGAATTCCCAAAGAACAAACTCTGCTACTCACATTATGGAGGACCTCAAGGTATATACTTGACCATCTGATCAGCAAGCAACAATGACTCACATCATATAAGTATTCAACAATTTCTCAACTAGATCCTGCCTCGAGAATTTGTGCGAACTCATCAATTTTCCTATTGCACTCACAATAAATACGAAGGAAAATTCTAAAAACTATGAGTAAGTTTTATGATGTCACCAATTTTCAACATTTTCCTTCACATTGTCAATCTCTTTCAAAGAGTCACCCTTCTATACATGCCCCAAATCTTGGCCATGTTTTATAATAGAGAAAACATACAACACAAACTTCACTTTTCACTATATAAAAAATCCATATATCCATTTATTCATATACCATCCCCCTTCTCTCTTCTTCTACCTTTTTTATTTTTTATTTTTTTTTAAGGAAATTTTTTTTTGGGGAAAAACAGAGGTATTATCTGGGGGAGGTGTTCACTGGGGGAGGTCTTTACTGGGGGAGGTGAAATATGGAGTAGGTGATTAATGGGGAAGGTATTTTCTGGGGGAGGCCAATCTGTAAAAAAAATTAAAATTTATGTCATATGAGAATTAAAAAAAGAAAGAGTGTGGTAGGGGAGGAAGTGTCGAGTGGCCGAGAAGGGAGAGGGGAGTGCGATGAGGGGTGAGGGGTTGGGTGATACGGTCGTGAGGAAGTCCGTGAGAGTGAGAGATGGGGAGTGCAGAGTGTTGAGGTCAAGAGGGTGAAGGGTGAGTGATGTGAGAGCTGAGGCTCTGGGAGAGGGGTGGGGGAGCGAGTGCAGGTGGGAGGGGGCGAGGGGAGGGGGAGTGAGTGTAGGTGGGAAAGTAGCACAAGGCTGCGGGGAGAGGAGGTGAGCGGGGTTGGGAGTGGGGGTCATGGGATGGGAGAGGGGTGAGGGGAGTGCGTGAGGCCACGCGGGTGGAGAAGGGTTGATGTGAGGAGCATGGAGCATACAGGGGGTGGGGATGGGGAAGGAAGGGCATGGGTAGGACGAGCGGTTGGAGCGGGGTGGGTGAGTGTTGCAGAGAGGGGAGGGGTGGTAGGGAGGAGTATCTTAGGGAGTGGTATGGGAGAGCAACAGGAAGGCTTGAGGGAGGGGGCCGGTGTGAGCAAGGATGCAAAGGGGTGAGGGATTGTGAAAGCAGGTGAGGGAATGGAGCGGGGTGGGGAGGGTATGCTGAGTGTTTGAGGGGAGGGAGGTGGGGGCCGAGGGCCGTGGGAAGGCCGAGGGGAGGGAGGTGAGGGGGATGGGTGAGGGATGGTGAGGGGGTACGGTGAGAGCTTATGAGGGGGAGCCGAGAGTTAGTGAGGGAAGCGGTGAGGAGAGGGTTGTGAGGCTGAGAGGAACTGTAATTTGGAATTCACATAGAAATTCACAAAGAACAATAAATTGTAATTTGCATAGAAATTACAGTAAATTCAACTGTGCTTAGTAAATTGTATAGTAAATTTAACTGTGCTTAGAATTTGAGCAGAAATTTCATAGTGGTGTGCAAAAAAGAATAGGCAGAATGTACATAAAAAATTGCAGAATTTGCAGTAAAAACTTAGAATTTTCCAGAATTGCAGAATGGCAAGAGCAGTGAAAAAAAATGCGAGGAGCAGTAAAAACTGAATGCATTAGGGAGTAGTGAGAAAACCTACAGACTTTAAAATTCACAATGTTGCTCTTCACACAAATTAATTTCTGAATGCTGCAAAAATGATCTCTGAATGCTGCAAAAATGCACAAGATTTTTGCTGGTTTACACAGGCCACAAAAACAAGTGGCTCACACAAGGTTGAGCTGGTTATGAACGTATCAGCTTTGATACCATGTTAAACACACACATGGTGTATGAAGAAACTAAACACACGCATAGAAAGATAAGCATGAGATACTAATATTATTCACCATAGATGTACATTTATAATACAATGGTGTGACTCTTGGATTCATCTTCCAAGTTCACTTGGACTCCGTTTTGACTCTTCGTCTTCCACAACTACCCATAGAAGATTATTTTTTCAACATTCATTAGATGAGGAATTAAATTATGCATCCAGCGGGTGCTCCTACATGAAATTTGACTAAAACCATAAGGAGATAAGTTGAAAATACAAGTTGAAAAATTAAAATTTTCTTTTTTCCCTCGATAATTTGATGATGTAATCTAATTTTATTCTAATAATTCCACTATTATTTTATAATATTCTTAGGAGGCCGATTCTAGACCTAAAAATTTCTCTAATAGTAGTCTTAGAAAGAAGGATAGTTCTCCTAACATTGACATCTCAAATTCAGTCAACATACAATTTGCAGATTGATGTTCCAACTACTCTAGATCTATGCCAAAGAGTATGCCATCTACATTGATCAGGAGATCAAGTCATATGCTCAAAAATGAAAGTGCTCAAAATAGGTGCGAACCTGAGTGACCGGAACGGTCTCGTCGTCACGATTCTGGCATCGTGAAATGTTCAAAAAATCGATGTCGTATGAGGAAGATATTGTGTTCTGTTCATTTTCCCGAACAAAAAAATTTTGGTGACTGGATGCCCAGTCAGCTTGCAGATACAATCAGCAAAATATTCTGGGAATATACCATTTTTCGTCTGAGCCAATATGGTGGTGACACATGGCACTTTGTAGACCGTTGGATGATGAGGATACGGAAGTGATCTGGCCATTGGATGTGTTTTTGGTTGGGCGAATGATTGAGTGACACATGGCAAGCCCGCAGGCCACCATGTGTCCTCACAACAATGGTATAAAATTATATGGATTTCGGGGGAGTCAACCACCCTACCTCCAATCCACCAAGCCCACATGCTACCAATCCACCTGCACCATGGTTCTTACCCCTATACTTCTTCACATTTATTTAAAGTTTAATAATCTCAATGGTGAGGGCATGGGAGGCTAGCCTGCCCCTATCACATGACCATTCATTTGAAACCGTGACCCACATGCTAACCACGATGTCCAATGAAATCAGTGGCAAGTTTGTTATGACTAGTGACATGGCAGGTTCGACATTTTATATGGTGGATAAGGTTGGGAACCTTAACTCTAAGTTCCGACATTCGGCGGGTTAGTTACGGGTGATCACATGCAGAAGTTGAACAATTAGTGTGACGGTTAAAAGCTGCAGGTTATGGAACTATGTTATTCGGGGTTCCAACATATGTGGTGGGAGTTCAAACCACTAGTGAAGTATTAGGCGGGGGTTGCATGTGACCACCCTGCCACTTACAATAAATGTTAAAGTTATCCACCCGCCTGATTTGGAGTGTGCCCCCAATTTTGGGGCAAACTATTAATTTAACTGCAGTTAAGCTAACAGTCTCCACATTTAGTGGAGCTTTTCTAGCTGTTATTGGGAAAAATGCATTGGGAGGTCAGTTTTCGACCAATTTTGGTGAAACAAGAGTCTAACTAGACTAATTTGAGCATTTTGGAGCCATTGGTGCAGAGAAAACAGCCATTAGAGGTCTACAAACATGTTTAATTTACAATTTTGAGAATAAGGACAAAGAGGGACATGCCATTGGGAGCTAGACCAACAGATGTAGCCCAGGAGAGGTGAACTGCTTCATCATGCCTACTATACAAAAATTATGTGTGAATTTTTTTCTCTGTTATGCAGTGTTGTTCAGTGTTTTTAAGGCTTATTTACATGCTTAAAGTTCACTAATTCATCTAACTTTCATGATTAAATCTCTCATACCTTAAGCAAACTTATGGAGACAATTTGCAGATGTTTATTAAACTGAAAGGACACTTAGCACAACAGAACTAATACACTCCTTTCAAATCAAGTTGGTATCAGAGCTAGAGTTTTATCTTTGGTGTTTTTATGTGCAAGGATTTGTTAACTATTTGCAAGGGTTTTCATGCTTACTAGGTTCAAGCTTAAGAGAGGAGAAGGAAAATTGGTGGAAGCAAGAGTTTCTCAAAGTGAGCCACAACAAAGGAGGGCAAGATTGCCACATTATCCACCCCCTAGTTCACCTCCAAGAGAAGCATAAGCAGCATCAAGTATGCCTCCAGGAGAATAAGGAACCCATGAAGAGGTGGATCCAAAAGAGGAAGAAAGAGTGTTCAGGAAAGCATTCCTTGACATGACTGAAATGGTGAGAGTACTTTATTAAGAAAGGAATGAAATACTAGAAGGAGAAGGATCCAAGCTTCACAAGGAAGGTCAGGGATCATTAGGAGGTCACAATGATGAAGATAAATCAAATAAGGGAAATGGAGGCAGTGGAAATTCACCATCCTCACCCTCATCATCATCATCCTCTACTTCATCTTTAGTACACCAGTCACAAAAGTCAAAGAACACTAGTAAAAGTCCTTTTCTAAAACTTGATTTTAAGTTTGAATTGCCAATGTTTAATGGTGAAGTCAGTTCAGAAAAGCTTGATAATTGGATTACGCAATTGGAGGTTTATCTGAGAATTCAGAACTTTCATGATGATGACACCAAAATCCAACTAGCTTCATTAAGGATGGAAGGTGAAGCTCTTGTTTGGTGGGAAGCGAAGACAAAGGAGGAGATAAAAAACATGGTAATATTATTCTATCATGGAATAATTTCATTACTACAATAAAACAACAGTTTTATCCATTAGCTCATATGCAGAAAGCCATAATGAACTGGCAAAATTTTAGACAATTAAAAGGACAAAATGTACAAGACTACACCCAAGAATTTAGGAGAAGAGCTCTCTTATTAGGGGTAGATTTGCAGAGTCAAGATCCTTTTCTTAAGTACATAGGGGGCTTACATAGCTACCTTATACATACTATCTTCATGTTTAATCCTACAAGCCTAGATGAGGTATGTGTTCAAGCTACACATTTAGAAGCTAGAGGGAAAAATACTTTTGAAGAGGGTAGAAACAAGCCTTTTAAGGGGAAAAACAAAGAGAATACCTTAAAATGAAAAGGAAAAATTAATGCATCTATCAAGAAAGAGGGAGAGAAAGTGGTTTGTAAACATTGTTCAAGAGAAGGCCATGAAGAGAAAAACTGTTGGAAACTACATCCTAAAAAGAGACCCAAATTTAACAATAACAAAGGGAAGCAGAAAACTGCAACTACAACTCAACATGACTTAAGAGAAGATTCGGGTGATGAAACTAAAATTATAGCCATGGGATTGAAGAACTTGAATGGGAAAGAAATTGAAACAAAACCCAGTACTAGTACTTCAAACTATCACATAGAATCTCCAAATGAAGAAGAGAGAATTGAATTGTTTCATGTGAGGGTCATATCCAAACATGCCAAGATTGATACATTGTTTGATATTAGTTCACAAGAGAATTTAATTTCTGAAGACTTGGTCAAGAAAATTAAAAATGAGACTATTCCACATCCGAAACCATATCCACTTGGGTGGATTTGTAAGGATGCAACTTTACAGGTTTCAAAGAAGTGCATATTGCGCTTTGCAATAACTACACATTTTGTTAACACATTTGAATTAGATGTGGTTCCGCTTGATATTACAAGTGTTGTGTTGGGAAGTCCTTACTTGTATGACAGGAAATCTATCTTCCATCACCATGAGAACAAATACCATTTATTCAGATATGGAAAGGAGTAAATTGTTAGAGCACATCGCAAGAAGACAAATATTGCAATGGTAAATGCTGGACAGGTAAAAGGGCTGGTGAATTCAAGTAAGAATTTTTTTATTCTAATGATTAATCCTAAAACTGATGTTAATCATGAGTCATTTGAAGATTGTGATCATAAGTTGAAATTAGATTTATATGATGTAGTTGATTCACATCATGAGATGTTTCAGGAGCCAACATGTTTGCCTCCTAAAAGGGAGATTCAACATGAGATTTAGTTTCAACAATATTGTCCTCTTCCAAACATCGGCATGTATGCCATGTCGATAATGGAGAATTCTAAAATAAAGAGGCAAATCAAGGACTTGTTGAACAAGGGAATCATAAGGCCAAGCACTTCGCCATGCGATTCACCTATAGTTCTGATTCTGAAGAAATATGGTACTTGGCACATGTGTGTTGATTTCAGAGCTTTGAACAAGATAATGGTAAAAAATCGATACCCACTCCCAAGGATAGATGATTTGTTAGATCAGATGAAAGAAGAAAAGTATTTCACTAAGTTAGATTTACAAAGTGGATATCATAAAGTAATAATTGCAGAAAGTGACATATGGAAGACTGCATTCAAAACCAAACAAGGACTCTTTGAGTGGTTGGCTTAGCCGTTTGGTTTGTGTAATGCACCGACGACTTTCATGCATGTGATGAATAATGTTTTACGTTCATTTCTTGATGAATTGTTGATTGTGTATTTAGATGATATACTCATTTTCAACAAAACAAGAGAAGAGAATGCCTTGCATGTAAAGAGGGCACTTGATGTTTTGAAGAAAGATAAATTATTTCTTAATATGTCTAAGTGCAAATTTGGAAAAAATTCTTTGGTTTATTTGGGACACATTGTAGGAAGAGGCGCATTGAGAATTGATCCTTCTAAAGTGGAAGCCATTGTGAATTGGCCCATTCCCAAATCAGTGACAAAGGTAAGAAGTTTTTTAGGCGCATCTCAGTATTGGAGAAAGTTTATTGCTAACTTTTCTACCATAGCAGCTCCTATGCATGCAGTGACAAGTGTGAAGAAAGGCTTCCAATGGGGAGGAAAATAACAGAAAGCTTTTGAAGCTTTGAAAGAAAAGATCATTTCAGCTCCGGTTCTTGCATTACCGGATTTGAGACAACCATTCGAGATACAAACTGATGCTAGTGATTATGCTATGGGCGCAATAATTTTGCAGCATGGTAAGCCTATCACTTTTCATTCTGAAACATTCAATGGTGCCGTAATCAATTATCCAACATATTAAAAAGCGTTGTATGCATTGGTAAAAAGTGTCAAGAAGTGGAAACACTACTTGATGGGTAAAGAGACGATTATTCATACCAATCACTAACCACTACTATATTTGTAGTCGCAAAAAAAACTGCAGCAATCACGACATTTTAGGTGGATGGGATTTCTTCAACAATTTCACTTGGTTATAAGGTACAAGAAAGGTATTTTCAATAAAGTTATCGATATTCTTTCAAGGCCTAGTATAAGTGCTTCTACTTTGTGTAAAAATTATTCTATTGTACATGAGAGTTACATAGAACAATATGCATCTGATGTTGATTTTAAAGATGTGTATGATAGTTTGAGTGAAGGGAATCAAGTTGAGGAAAATGATTATCACTTGCATAATAATTTGTTGTTTCATTTGGGAAAGTTGTGTATACCACAAGGAGAGATACTTAGTGTCATGAGAGAGGCTCATTCGTCTCTTATTGCTGGTCACTTTGGGGTAAGAAAAATAGTGGCGCATCTACAAAGGTACTTTTATTGGTCTCACATGATAGATAGTGTGTCACGTTTTATACGAGGATGTTCTATGTGTGAAACACACAAACCTAACAATAAGAAGCTTGGGTTGTACACGCCACTACTGGTACCATCAAGGCCATGGGAGAGTGTCTCCATGGACTTTTTTGGAGGTCTACCTATGTCAAGAAAACAACACGATTATCTTTATGTAGTTGTGGATAGATTTACTAAAATGTGTATACTTATGCCATGTAAGAAAACCATTACTCCTGAACAAACTGCTAAACTTTATTTTTAACATGTATGGGTTCATTTTGGTTTGCCAACTTTTATTGTTAGTGACAGGGATTCCAGGTTCGTTGGGAATTTTTGGTCCAATCTTTGGAAGATGATGGACACAAAGTTGAAAAAGAGTACTGCTTTTCATCCGCAAACTGATGGCCAAACTGAGGTGGTGAACAAAACTGTTGTGCATCTATTGAGAGGATATTGCAGCAAGCATCCCAAGTTGTGGGATGAACAATTTCATTACATTCAACACGCTTACAACTGGGCCAAGCACTCTTATACAAATACTTCACCTTTTGAAGCCTGCTTTGGGTATTTTCCAAAATATTAGACTTCTTCTATGAGAAATATGTTGCAATTGATGGACATAGTGATATTGACAAGGCTTGAAAGTTCATTGAGAAAATCCATATTATTCATCAACAAGTTCAAGAACAACTTGAGAAGAGTCAAAGCAAGTACAAGGAGAGGCATGAAAAACATAAAGTTGATCACAAGTTTCAAGAAGGAGACGAAGTATGGTTGCACATAAGCAAAGAAAGGATGCAAGGAGAATGTAAAAAGCTCAAGCCTATTCGTTATGGTCCATTCAATATTATTAAACAAGTTGGTAATAATGAATTTCAACTTGACTTGCCTTCATATATGAAAATGTATTCCATTGTCAATGTGGAAAATTTACATTTGTATGAGCCTCCATTGATTGATGATCAAGGGAGTGACATTCAGCTGCCATCAATATGTTAGGTAAACTTGACTCGGGATAGAGTCAAAGTTGACTAGGGTAAATAGTAGTGGTTTTGGGGCACATGGTTTTGTGCACCCATGGTTTTGACCCATGGTATTGCATGTAATGGAGCCTATAAAAGGCTGTGAATACTTCATTGTAATGCAGGCCTAGAGGTGAGCGGTGAAGGCTCACTTGGACGGATTGGTCAGGGTTTTGACCAATGGTTAATGAAATTTCATTGGTTGGGTTTTTCCCCGGATTTGGGGTTTTCCCGGATAAACATTGTGTTTATGTTTATGTGATTTGTTGCTGGCTCTTTCATGGTTATGTTTATTTATTTCTCTCAGTAAATTATTTATGTTCTCTGGTAAATTTCCTAACAACTGGTATCAGAGCCGAAGGTCTATTTGGCTGATAAACTTGCAGGAAAGAAGAGTTCCTAGTTCGAGTGGGAGCAATGGCGGACGATGGTAAGTTTAGGGTCGAGAAATTTAATGGCCAAAACTTCCCGCTGTGGAAGATGTAGATGGAAGATTATCTGTATCAGAAAGATCTATACCTACCATTGAGCGGAAAAAAGAAGAAGCCGGCGGCCATGACAGACGCGAAATGGAACATTCTCGATAGAAAGGCGCTTGGAACAGTACGGTTGTGTCTTGCAGCGTCAGTCGCCTTCAATATTTCGAAGGAAACAACAATAGAGGGTTTGATGCAGACGTTCGCGAAGCTATATGAAAAACCTTCGGCCTCAAACAAGGTATTTCTTATGAAACGATTATTTAATATGAAGATGTCGGAAGGTGGATCTGTTGCAGACCATTTAAATGAATTTAATACAGTTACCAGTCAGTTAAGTTCTGTAGGGGTAAACTTTGATGATGAATTTAGAGCTCTGTTATTCTTGTGCTCATTACCAGAAAGCTGAAATGGTTTAGTTATGGCCATTAGTAACTCTGTCTCTGGATCTAGTACTTTAAAGTTTGATGATGTTGTGGGTGCTATCCTTAGCGAGGAAATGCGACGGAAAAGTTTTGGTGAGACATCAGGTAATGCTTTGAGTGCAGAGTCTAGGGGAAGAAGAATGGAAAGAGGAAAGAGCTCAGGATATCGCAGTAAATCAAGGAAAGGCATATCCAAGTCCATATCAGGAATAGTGTTCTGGAATTGTGGAAAGAAAGGACACCTAAAGAAAGACTGTAGATCTCGGAAGGGAAAAGAAGAAGACACATAGCAAGAAAACAATCATGAAGCAAATGTGACAGGTGATGTGTTACAAGATTCTTTGATTCTTTCTTTCGAAAATGTTATTGATTCTTGGGTTGTAGATTCAAGGGCTTCATTCCATGCCACACCTGATAAGAAATATTTTCATGACTATGTTCAAGGAGATTTTGGACAAGTTCGTTTGGGTGATGATAAACCCTGTAAAATTGTTGAAATGGGTAAAGTTCTTGTAAAACAACATAATGGAAACCAATGGCTACTAAAGGAGGTAAGGCATGTTCCAGATCTGAAGAAAAATCTGATTTCAACAGGGCAGTTAGGCAGTGAAGGTTGTGTGACTACTTTCACAGATAAAACTTGGAAGGTCACCAAAGGAGCGTTGGTAATAGCAAAAGGTGAAAAGGTTGGTACATTGTATTTATGTAATGGTATTTCTAACTCTGTTAATGATTTAACTTCCAAAGGAGCAGGTGCAGCATTATGACATCATAGGCTCGGACACATGAGTGAGAAGGGAATGAAGATTCTTCACTCAAGAAATTTGTTGCCAGGTTTGAAGAATGTTGATTTGGATTTTTGTGAGAATTGCATTTATGGAAAACAGAAGAGAGTCAGATTTCTCAGAGTTGGGAAAGAAAAGAAGAGTGAAAAATTGGAGCTTGTGCATACAGATGTATGGGGACCTGCTCAGGTATCATCTCTTGGTGGCTCTTGTTACTATGTTACTTTTATTGATGATGCAACTAGAAAAATATGGATTTATTGTATTCAGAATAAATCTGATGTATTTGATACTTTCAAGAAATGGAAAGCTTTGGTTGAGACTGAGACATGAAAGAAGTTGAAGTGTCTCAGATCAGATAATGGAGGTGAATATTGCAGCAAAGAGTTTGATAGGTACTGTTCAGAGCATGGAATTTGTAGAGAGAAGACAGTTCCAAGAACACCACAAGAAAATGGTGTGTCAGAAAGGATGAACAGAACAATCATGGAGCGTGCAAGGTGCATGAGATTGCATGCAGGATTGCCTTTACAATTTTGGGCAGATGCTGTAGATACTGATGTTTATCTAATAAACAAAGGGCCTTCAAATTCCTTGGATGGTGGTATTCAAGAGGAAGCATGGACAGGTAAAAAGGTAAACTACTCTTTTTTAAAGCCTTTTGGTTGTGAGGCCTTTGTCCATATTAATAAAGAAAATAGAACAAAGCTTGAGGCAAAATCAAAGAAATGTACCTTTATTGGATATGGTGCTAATGATTTTGGTTATCGCTTATATGGTTATGAAGATCACAAAATCATTAGGAGCAGAGACGTAATATTCAATGAAAAGGTCTTTTATAAGAATCAGTTGCAGGAAAAGAAACAGGAAAAAGAAAGCAAGGAATACATGGTTCTTGATGAGATAAATGAAAAAGTAAAGGTGCCTGAAAATAATAATAATCAACAACCACAGTAGCAACAACCACCACAACAGCAACATGCACCTCAAACACCTGAAAGTGGTGTTAGAAGATCTACCAGGATAAGTAGACCCCCTGAATGATACTCTCCTTCATTATATTATTTGTTGCTGACTGATTCTGGTGAACCTGAATGTTTTGAAGAAGCAATGCAGGTTCAAAGCAGGAAGAAGTGGGAGCTAGCCATGAAAGAAGAGATTGACTCCTTAATGCATAACTAGACTTGGGACTTAGTCAGTTTGCTTGCAGGTAAAACTACATTGCAGAATAAGTGGGTTTACAGGCTGAAGGAAGAAGATGGAGGAAAACAGAGGTACAAAGCTAGACTTGTGGTGAAGGGGTTTGCACAAAAGAAAGGTATTGATTTTGATGAAATATTTTCTTCTGTTGTTAAGATGAATTCAATCAGAACTATCTTAAGTCTTGTAGCAGCGGAAGATTTACATCTTGAACAGTTAGATGTAAAGACAACATTTCTCCATGGAGATTTGGAGGAAGAGATATACATGCAACAACCAGAAGGATATGAGGTAGAAGGGAAAGAAAAATTGTTGTGCAGGTTAAAGAAGAGATTGTATGGCTTAAAACAGGCTCCAAGGCAGTGGTATCTAAAATTTGACAAGTTTATGTCTGAACAAGGTTATACTAGATGTCACTCTGATCATTGTGTTTATCTAAAAAGGCAAAATGATGGTAGCTATATTATATTGTTATTGTATGTAGATGACATGCTTGTTGCAGGATCTAACATACAGGAAATAAATGTGCTCAAAAGAAAATTGGAAAATTCATTTGCAATGAAGGATTTGGGAGCTGCAAAACAAATCCTTGGTATGAGGATAACTAGAGACAGGAAAAATCGCAAATTAACACTATCTCATAATGAGTACATAGAGAAGGTGTTGAAAAGATTTAATATGCAGAATGCAAAACCAATTAGTACACCTTTTGCTAGCCATTTCAAACTTAGTAAGGAGATGTGCCCCAAGACCCAAGAAGACATGGATTATATGTCTAAAGTTCCATATGCATCAGCAGTTGGAAGCTTAATGTATGCAATGGTATGCACAAGGCATGATATTGCACATGCAGTGGGAGTTCTAAGCAGGTACATGAACAATCCAGGAAAAGAACATTGGATGGCAGTAAAATGGATTCTCGGATATTTGAGAGGTACCACAAATCAAGCATTATGCTTTGGTGGTTCAAACATTGCTCTACAGGGATATGTTGATGCAGATATGGTAGGTGACAGAGATAACAGAAGGAGCACTACAGGATATGTATTTACTATAGGTGGAACAGCTGTCAGTTGGGTTTCAAAAATCTAAAGTGTTGTTGCACTTTCAACAACAGAAGCAGAGTATGTTGCTGCTACAGAGGCTAGTAAAGAAACGATTTGGTTACAAATGTTTATGGATGAATTGGGTAAGAAGCATCACATGGGCACGTTATATAGTGATAGCCAAAGTGCAATTAATCTTGCAAAGAACTCAACATTTCATTCCAAGACTAAACACATACAGCTCAAGTACCATTTCATACGGTCAGTGTTGGAAGATGGAAAGTTGAAGCTGGAAGAATACACACTAGCTAGAATCTGAGATATGCTAACAAAAGTTGTAACCGAGGAGAAAGCGAAATGTGCTCGGTTTCAAATTGTACTTCAAGGATGACGATGAAGATGAGGAACGGCCAGGTCCAAAGAGGAGTCATTGTCCAGCAAATGAAGCAGCGATGGAGTTGCTACAATCAGTCTCCAAGTGGGAGATTGTTGGGTGTGGAGCCTGATTATCTTGTTTACTTTGTATCACAGCATTGGACCCCTATACCTTCCCGCCCATAATTAATCGCTACCGTGGGGGGTCCAAGGGGGGGCGTCGCCCCCGAAGCTAAAAACAGATGTAAAATTGCCTTGTAAAAGTATAGTAATTTCTAGTCAATCTAGGTCGTTCATTAGGCAAATGATCTTACTGTAGAAGTTATGTTTAGATTAGGGTTTTTTGCCCTAGAAGGCAACCCCTCACTTTTATGAGGGCATTGTATTGCGGCTGTGTATTGTATGTGTATTCTCGGAGCGAGAAACAGAGAGGGAGACTATGAGAGAGAACAAAGGATATAAAAGTGGATCTGCTGTAGGTTTTGTCTCTTCAATTTTTGCTGGATAATATAAAGGAAGGACTGGCTGTTCGGGGTGGACGTAGCCCAAACTGGGTGAACCACGTATATCTGTGTCTCTCTAATTTTATGTGTTTTGTGTGCTTGTATTTTCTGCATATGTTATGTGTTGCATTGCTCCATAATATATAATTTTCTAACACAATAGAATATTTCTCGCCAGAATTTTTGTACGAGCTCAAGGAGGATGCCATCCTTGACAGGGGGACACACACTTCTAAAAGAGGAAGTGTCGATTATCTTCGGACTGAGCTCAAGGGCAGCAAACCAAGTAAGGAAAGATGGATGGAAGTGGAAAAGGTGAGGGAGTTGTTCCCTCATCTTCTGAATAGGTGATAAAGTCTTTTGGGGTCCAAAATCTTCCCAATGGGGAGGTGTTATCAGGAGATCAAGTCATATGCTCAAAAATTAAAGTGCTCGAAACAGGTCTAAACCTGAGCGACTGGAAAGGTCTCATCATTGCGATTCCGGTGCTGTGAATGGTTCGAAAAACTGATGTCGTATGAGGAAGATATCGCGTTTTGTTCATTTTCCGAAATAGAAAAGTTTTGGTGACATGATGCCTAGTCAGCTTATAGGTACAGTCAGCAGAATATTCTAGGAATATTCCATTTTTCGTTTGAGCCAATAAGGTGGTGACACATGGCACTTTCTGAACCATTGGATGATGAGGGTATGAAAGTGATATGGCTATTGGATGTGTTTTTGGTTGGGCGAATGACTGAGTGACACATGGCAAGCCCACAGGCTGCCACGTGTCCTCACAAAAATGGTGTAAAATTATATTGAGTTTAGGGGAGTCGACCGCCCTACCTCCCATCTGCCAAGCCTACATGCTACCAACTCACCTGTGCCATGGTTCTTACCCCTTTACTTCTTCAAATTTATTTAAATTTTAATGATCTCAGCAGTGAGGGCTTGGGAGGCCATCTCCTAAGGGCCAGCCCCCCCTATCACATGACCTTTCGTCTGAAACCATGACCCACATGCTAACCACGATGTCTAATGAAACTGACGGCAAGTTTTTTATGTGTGGTCACATATCGAGTTCGACATTTAATATGGCAGATAAGGTTGGGAACCTTAACTCCAGGTTCTGACATCTAGCGAGTTAGTTGCGGGTCATCACATGCAAAAGTTGAATGGTTAGTGCGACGGTTAAAAGCTGGGGGTTATGGAACCATGTTATTCAGGGTTCCAGCGTATGTGGCAAGAGTTCAAACCACTAGCAGAGTATTCGGTGGGGGTGGCATGTGACCACCTCGCCACTTACAATAAATGTTAAAGTTATTCGCCTGTCTAATTTGGAGTGCACCCCCAAATTTGGGGTAAACTATTAATTTAATTGCAGTTAAACTGACAGTCTCCACATTTAGTGGAGCTTTTCTAGCTGTTATTGGGAAAAATGCATTGGGAGGTCAATTTTCGACCAATTTTGGTGAAACAAGAGTCTACCTAGAATAATTTGAGCATTATGGAACCATTGTTACAGAGAAAACAAACATTAGAGGCCTGAAAACATATGTAATTTACAATTTTGAGCATAATGACAAAGAGGGACATGCCATTGGGAGTTGGACCAGCAGATGTAGCCCAGGAGGGGTGAACTGCTTCATCATGCCTATTGTGTAAAACTTATGTGTGAATTTTTTTCTCTACTATGCACTATTGTTTAGTGTTT
Organism: Pinus albicaulis; assembly: GCA_034641835.2. Taxonomy (NCBI): domain Eukaryota; kingdom Viridiplantae; phylum Streptophyta; class Pinopsida; order Pinales; family Pinaceae; genus Pinus; species Pinus albicaulis. Next base: position 1,674,073,302 of record CM076584.1, on the reverse strand, counting down.
TTAAGGCTTATTTACATGCTTAAAGTTCACTAATTCATCTATTTTTCATGGTTAAATCTCTCATACCTTAAGCAAACTTATGGAGACAATTTGTACATGTTTATTAAACTAAAAGGACACTTAGCACAATAGAACTAATACACTCCTTTCAGATCATACATATACTACCACAATAATAAGTTGTCATATTCAAAACTTATATACATATTTCTATATGCAGTGCCCCTCTTAACTCATTGTTTCTGAAGGTATTTATCCAATCTAGCATACTAGGCTCTAGGGTCTTGTTTGAGCCCATATAAGGCCTTTTTCAGTTCGGATACAAACCCTTAATTTTATGTGAGCATGAACCCTTCTAGATACTCAATGTATACGTCTTCTTCTAGATATCCATTGAGAAAAGCTGACTCCACATCCACTTGATACACCTTGATGTTTTTATGACTAGAAAAAGAAAGAAACATTCTAATAGCTTCCAATCTTGCAACAGGTGCAAAGGTTTATTCAAAATATTTCCCACATATTTGGGCATACCCTTTGCAGACTAAGCGAGCCTTGTTCCTAATCACTTTACCTTGCTCATTTAGCTTATTTTTGAAGACCCATTTGGTGCCTATGACATTTTTCTCTTTGGGTCTTGGAAGAAGCTCCCAAGTGTCATTATTCTCAATTTGATCCAACTCTTCATTGATTTCCTTTACCCAAGACTTATCCTCACTTGCCCGACTAAGATTATTCCACTTAATTTGAGATAGAAGAACCATATTTTCACAACTTAGGTTGCCAAGGAATCTCCTCCTTGTTTTAACACCAAGTATTTTATCACTAATAATTTGGATTTCTGGATGTTTTTTCTATACATACCTTGAGGGAGTTTTGAACCTTGGTGTTGTTCTTATTTATTTTTCTTCATCTTCATCATATGCCTCTATTTATTCTTGGTTTCAGAATCTAGTGGTCAAACTTTCTTCTCTACGTGATTTCACATTTCCTTTGGAAGACTCAGATTTTGGTATTATTTTATCCACTACTATGTCAATGCAATCTTTGACTCTCTTTGTCCTTTTGTTGAAGAACCTGTATCCTTTACTCTATAATGAGTACCCAAGAAATATACCCTCATCAACACAAGGATCAAAATTTCCATGTTTTTTATCATTTATTTTGATAAATCATTTGCTCCCAAACACCTTGTAGTGTTTCACTAATGCAGGTATCCCTTTCCATAACTCATAGGGAGTGTTATCATTATTAAGCATGAGTTGTGTTCTATTTTCTAAATATATTGTTTCTTGTGTTGATTCTCCCAAAAAGGTGTGGGGTACATCTGCCTCATCCATCATGGATCTGGCCATCTCTTGAATTGTTCTATTCTTTCTCTCTACTACTCCATTCTATTGTGGAGTTATGGCCACAAAATACTCCCTCCTTATGCCATGCTCTTCAAAATATTATTCAAATTATCTTGAAGTGAACTCTCCACCACTGTCTAATATTAGAAATTTTATCTTCAAATCTTTCTCATTCTCAACCTGAGCTTTGAATATCTTGAAATTATTAAGAGCTTCTGAATTTTCTTTTAAGAGAATTATCAATGTGGCTCTAGTAAAGTCATCAATAAATAAAATAAAATACCTTTCCCCTCTTGATAATTTTTTCCTTGTAGGGCCACAATTGTCAGTTTGAATTAGCTTCATAGGTTTAGAAGAGGATAGATCCTTTGTCTTGAACTAAGCCCTTGTATGCTTACCAAATTGGTAAGACGTGCATATTGATTCACCAGACCTTGACAGTCTTGGCAATTTTCTTATAGATTCTGACTTGTTGATCTTTACTAAGTTGTCAAAATTTATATGGACAAGAGTTATGTTTCATAACCAATTTTGACTAATTTTACTCGGGTAGCAACTCACTCTAAATTCATCAAACACGCAGAAATTAATGTGAGTCCTTACTTCCTTTCCCACTAGCTTGCCATTTTCTTCTTTTCGGATCTCATAGTATTTAGATCGAAAGGTCACATTGTAGACATTATCACACATTTGACTCAATATAATAATATTATGCTTATGTCCTTCTACGTACAACAAATCTTGGGACTTAGTCCTTTCATCGAGACTTCTTGTGCACTTCCCCTTAATCCTTGTTAGAGCATCATTTCCAAAGGTGACATTGTTTCCTCTGTCCTTTTTCTTCAAAGATAAGAATTTACTCTTATCTCGAGTAATGTTCTTGGAACAACCACTATCTACTTACCATATACCTTCTTGTTCATGTGCAGATAATGAAATTCCACTCTCCATGGTTTTCTCAGCCTTATATTTCCAACTCTTCTTATCTTTTGGGAAAGAAAGTTTCCAAACATATTGAGATTTAGAAGCGTACTCAAAATGGATTTATAATTCACTAGCCTTATGTAGTAAATTATTACATTTAAAACCTTCAACATCATCTATTAGTGGAGAGAAGGAAATTTTATTCCTGGGAGGGGAGTTTTGAGATCTAAAATTCTAATATTTTTTGTATCTGAAATTTTCAACTCTTTCAACTTTGACTCTTCTCCCATTCATAGCTTCATGTCCAAAGGTATGAAATTTATATAAATAACCATAATAAAAATTAGGGTACTTGAAATAGGAATTTTTTTGAGTTTGGGTAGGTTGTTGGTACCTCTGTTGTCGTGTTGAATGATTCATTCTCCTTTGGTGTGAGTCCTTTCGTACATTAGAATTCTTATTCCAGTGTTGGGTGCCTTTTTGGCTTGACTTTAGCTTTCCCTCGTTATTTTTTCAAGCATATTTGCATAACTGTGGGGTTATTCAAATCTTGTAGACTTGAAGCTTATCTTTCTCATATAAGGCTCTTGTGATCTCGAATATCCAAGGCATGTCTTGATTTTTAGAGATTTTTTACTATTTGGAATTTGGTCCAACTTTCTTGTCCCTTCTGCAAATTTTCTATCCAGACCTTCCTTAGTCTCTAATCTCTCAATATCTATTCTAAATGGTACAATATCTGCCTCTAGACTCTGACATTTTATTTCCATTCATGAATCAAGTCATTAAGAACTTCTTCCTTCTATTTTTATGCTTCTAACTTGACTTTCAGGCACAAAATATTTTCTTTACATGTTTCTGGGATCATCTCCCCTTTTTGTTTGATCAACTCTTGCTTTAAGTGTTTTTTCTCTTCTTCTATATATTCACATGTTTTTGTTTCTTCTAATCGAAGATATAATCTCTCTTTATTTCTAATGGCTTCTTCATGTTTCTCTTTTTGATAAAAAAAAATCCTCATTTTCTGAGTTATACATATCTTCTTCAGCTCGTAGCAGTTTTTATTTTAGTTCTTTTTTATTTATTTTGGCCTTATTTAACTCATAAAGAGCACTGATGAGCTCCCCTTCAAGGTTCACTACTCATTATTCTTCTTCAGAATCTGTAAGATTTTGTTTCTTGGAGTCAGTTTCAAGTGCCATAAGTAAACACTCATTTAACTCTTCCTCTGAAGAGCTCCCCTTATCATATTTTAGTGCCAAGCTATCTTCTTTGGAGTAGATCCCCTTCTTCTTAAGGGATTTATTCTTTTGTTGTCTCTGAGATTTTTCTTTGAACTTCCGACCATTTTCCTTTCTTGACTTTTCTTTGTAAGGGAACTTGGATGCAAAATGCCTAACTCTTCCATAGTCAAAGCATTTGAAGGGAAACTTCCCTTTATACTTTCTTGAACCATGTTTTAGTCTTTTGGTGAAGTGATCCAGTTCCTGATCAGATTCACATCTAAAACAATCTTGATGATCTTTGTGCTTCATAGCCTTCATGGGCACCTTGAAAGTTTCCGCATTTGGTTCAATATTCTCTTTTTCCTACTCTCATCTCATAGGTTGTGAGAGTAACAAGTAGCTGGTCCTTTGTGATACTTCTTAGGTTAGTCATCTCTTCAAAGGTTGATATTATGGAATTAAATATCATAGGCAGAGATCTTAAGACCTTTTGAACAATTACATCTTCTTTGATGGCTTCACCAAGTACCTTGATCATATTGGTTACTTCATCAACTCTAAGGAAAAACTATCTTATGCTTTCCTATTCACTCATTCTTACACCCTCAAACCTCATCCTGGAGGTTTGAAGTTTGGCCTACCTACCTTTCTCATCTCCTTCATGAATCTAATTGAGCTTGACCCATACCTCCTTAGCAGAATTACGGAGCATAGCCTTTACAAGTTCAAATTGACTAAGGTAAAAGAGAATGGCAATCTTAGCCGTTTCATTATCTCCATATGTCTTTTTACCATCTTCATCAGTAGGAGGGAGTACAAGGACAACATAATATACCAACATAGAGCTCCAAACATCTACTCTAGGGACATAAGATAATATTCCATCCTAAATTTCCAAAAGTCATAATTTGTCCCATCAAAGGCTAGTATCTTACTTGAGTAAGCATCTTGACTCTCTTGTCTAGAAATAATTCCTTATGGGTCTACCTGCTAGTGGTTAAAATGTTACTAAAGGAACTTGGCTCTAATACAAATTGTTGGAATGAGGAATCATTGAGAGAGGGGGGGGGGGGGGGGTGAAACAATAATTAGTGAAATTTAAAAAATCAATCTCAATTCTTTACTCTCTTTCACACTTACCAATTATTTATGTGAGAATTCTTGATACAATATACATATAACAATGTAAACCACTCAAATGAGCACACAATCCATCAATTTAAGCAACAATCACATATTGACAACAGGGAAAATTTTAAGGACGGAAATTTATTTTAAAATTTAGAAACCTTGGTGAATCCCACTAGTGTCTAAGATGCAAACTTCAAAATGTTTATTGATATCTCTGTAAAAATATTAAAATTTCTAATTATTTTACATGAAGACACTATAATTTTGGCAATTTTTAGGGTAAAATAATTTTATATTGTAAAATTTTGGCAAATCATTTTCAGAAAAAAAAAAGGAAATTGGCGAATATTTTTTTGGAAAAAACATGGAAAATTAGCCCACTTGCGAATATTAGCCCCTAAAATTTTCCATGATTGACACAGGTATTTTTACGTAGAAACTGAAATGGAGAAAACCACCAATTTGTTTGTTATTATGACGTAATTTAAGCACCTACTTAAATAAATAAAGTTATTTGTGAGCACCCACTAACAAGAGACCCCAACCCCCTTCAAAATACAAAGCCGCTACTTGCCCAGGGGCACCAACATCTTATGAATGAAGGCCACTACCTTCTCTAGCCACCTGTTCTTCTTTTCATACAATTTTCAAACTGAAAATAGAGGCCTACACAAATGCTCAGTAATATAAACCTGATCAGATGCTACATGCAACACTTTCCTAATGCTTTGTATTTCTTCTTTTCACTGCACTCTTTTAATACTCAAATAACTCTCATCTTGGCCCTCAACTACTTTGTATAAATGTTAACTTGCAGCACCTACCACCCTTTAGCTCACACACTTACGCTCAACACCTCGCCTAATAATGATGTTGCACACAACAACTCTACATCCCCACCATCACAAAAACAACTCTGGGTTTTGTTTCATTGCAACACAGTGAACGATGTGGTCTCTACTGACATCCACACTGCCAAGGGACATACACGATCATCGCTACCCATGCTACGTAGGACAGGTCTACATGTTTAATCTCATAATTGCAACAAGGACCTCCATTCCTCTATTCCATCAAATGGCCTACTCACTGAATCTTGATTGGTCTCTAAGGATGGGATTTGTTCAATCAACATTTTCAGATATATAAAATCACAAAATGGAAACATGATCATTCTCCATGTTGGGAGTTAAATCTTAGTTCAAACATCGTGTTGTTGTAATGCTCCCATCCTTCTTGATTACCCACAAATATCAGAGTGTACAGAAGGCATGGATTCTCATGCTCTGCAATTAGATCTTATTCTCTTACCCATATTTCTATTAATTCCTCATTGCATGCAAGGAAGATCAGATTTGGCTTGCTCTTTTTTGAGACAAGCTCCATTATCTCATTTTAAGCAGTTGTGATCCTTTCTTTCTTTCAAAAAAAAAATTCTGCAGTTTTTATTAATCTAATGGTACCAACCTTACTATGTGCATTTAATTATCTATTGACTCATCCACACTCAGAGGCGCTAAGCTCTTAAACAATTTTTGAGTTGTACATGTTTGCATATAACTCATGGTGAATAACTAAGTTAGTGTATCTGCCAAATATGACACATAATTCCCAAAATTTTTTGACTCGTACAAGCCATTAAACATATGTTGCTATTGTGTTGGAGCCTATATGCACTGATACCCGAGTCCTTTTTAAATAGGATTCCTTAAGAATTATGGGCTTTCGAGCTTCCGAATTTTCCCACTTGTGTGCCTCAATGATATTCCCCTCTTATAAATGACTGCTTGTCTTCCTTTAAGTTGTTAATGGATGTTCCAAGGTTGGCCCACCTTCCACCTGTTGGCATGCCTTATCACCATTCCTTTGGAACCTTTACTTATTTTTGACCACTGGACCAGGTGTTGTGACCTTCGGTTAAGCCTTTAGGTACTAGACCTATTTTTTGGCCTATGAGGGCTTAATTCCATTTAAAAAATTTCACACCCTTGGTTCTTTGTTGTAGGTAATATAAACCTCATCAGTTGCTACATACAACAATTTCCTTATGCTTTGCCTTTCTTCTTTGCACTGCACTCTTTTATTGCTTAGCTAACTCTGGTCTCGGCCCTCAGCTACATTGTATAAATTTCAGCTCGTAGCACTTGTCACCCTTTAGCTCACACACTTATGCTCAACACCTCACCTAATAATGATGTTGCACACAGCAACTCTACATCCCCACCATCTCAACAACAACCCTAGGTATTTTTTCATTGCAACACAACGAACAATGTGGTATGTACTGACATCCACACTTCCCAATGGCATACATCATCATGGCTACCCATGCTACGTAGGACATGTCTACATGTTCAATCTCATAATTGCAACAAGGATCTCCATTCCTCTATTCCATCAAATGGTTTTCTCACTGAATCTTTATTGATCTCTGAAAATGGGCTTTGTTCAATCAACATTTGCAGTTACATAAAATCACAAAATGGACACATGATCATTCTCCATGTTGGGATTTAAATCTTAGTTTAGATAGAGTGTTGTTATAATGCTCCTATCCTTCTTGATTACCCAAAAATAATAGTGTATTGAAGTCGTGGCTTCTCATGCTCTGCGATGGCTTGCTCTTTTTCGAGACAAGCTCCATTAACTCATTTTAAGTAGTTATGATCCCTTCTTCCTTTAAAAAGAAAAATCTGCAGTTTTGATTAATCTAATGGCACCAACCTTACTGTGTGCATTTACTTAGTCATTGACTCATCCATGCTCAGAGGCACTAAGCTCTTAAACAATTTTTGAGTGATCCATGTTTGCATATAACTCATGGTGAATAACTAAGTTAGTGTATCTGCGAAATATGACACATAGTTCCCAAAACTTGTTGACTCGTACAAGCCATTAACCATATGTCGCTACTGATTTGGAGCCTAGATGCCCAGATGCCCGATTCATTTTTAAATATGATTCCTTAAGACTTATGGGCTTGCAGTCTTATAACTTTGCCCACTTGTATGCCTCAATGATAGTTCCTTCTTATAAATGACTGCTCCTCTTCCTTTAAGGTGTTAATGGATGTTCCAAGGTTGGCCCACCTTCCACCTGTTGGCATGCCTTATCATCATTCCCTTGGCACCTTTACCTATTTTCCACCACTGGAATAGGTGTTGTGACCTTCGGCTAAGCCTCTAGGTTATAGACCTATTCTCTAGCCTATGACAACTTAATTCCATTCAAAACCTTCCATCCCCTTAGTTCTTTGTTGTAGGCACAACCGTGTGCTAGAGATTTTTCCCTTAGCCTTCTACCATTACCGAATTGGAGCCCTGATGCTTGGATTCCCTTTTCTTTTTTAATAGCGTTCCTTAAGATTTATGGGATTTGGACTTCCAGGCTTGGCCCACTTATGTACTCGACTGATAATGCCTACCTCTTAAGTCAAATTACTTCCTAGCTTCCAGCCTTCCTAGAAATATCTGTTATGGGTTTCATCGATTGATGGTACATCAATTTTCTTTCCCTACTAGACCAACTCCATTCTATCCCATGTCATTTATTAATCAAGTTTTGGGCTTCCGGGCATTGTTCCCATTAGCTAGACTCGAGACTGTCCCTTGTTGCTTATTAAAAGAGTTACATGCCTTTGACCTTCCAGGAATTGTTCCTGCTAGGCTGACTCTAAACTATCTGAATCACATATTTAATAAGGTTCCGGGCTTTCGAGACTGTAACTTTGACTGTGGGGGCCTGACTTTGACTGGTAATAACTTTTGATTCAGGGGGGAATTTGTAGACTTCAACATACCATTGGAAATACCTTTCCAAGCACTATTTGAATATACCACTTCCATGAGCATATGAGTTGATATTTCGAGAGACAATCTCCTCCAAATTATGAGACTTCTTAGCTATCATAGTCATCTTACTATGGCTTCTCTACTAGGCCTGCTACTATGGTGATTCTCTACAAGAGAATGTAGCAACCATATGACTCTCCCTGAGCTTGACACATCATGAACATCAATGTTTCCTTGGTTGACATCAATGGCAATGTACTGAATGCCACCAACCATTCGGGCAAGGCCAACTGCCCAACAACCTAGAATGAAGTTCATAATTTGGAGTCTATATTTATTCAAGAAAGATAAATCTTCTCAGATTCTGAGATCCTGGAAGACATAGCCACATGGAATTTGACGTGAGGCACATCAAGTGATAAAGGAAGTAGTATCATGAACATTTACCTTATAGACTCTTCCTAAGGTCAATGAACAGTGACATTCAGCTGCCATCAATAGAATATTTCTCGCCAGAATTTTTGGACGAGCTCAAGGAGGATGCCATCCTTGACAGGGGGACACACACTTCTAAAAGAGGAAGTGTCCATTATCTTCGGACTGAGCTCAAGGGCAGCAAACCAAGTAAGGCAAGATGGATGGAAGTGGAAAAGGTGAGGGAGTTGTTCCCTCATCTTCTGAACAGGTGATAAATTCTTTTGGGGTCCAAAAGCTTCCCAATGGGGAGGTGTTATCAGGAGATCAAGTCATATGCTCAAAAATTAAAATGCTCGAAACATGTCCGAACCTAAGCGATTGGAAAGGTCTCATCATTGCGATTCCGGTGCTGTGAATGGTTCGAAAGACCGATGTCGTATGAGGAAGATATCGCGTTCTGTTCATTTTCCAAAATAGAAAAATTTTGGTGACATGATGCCTAGTCAGCTTATAGGTATAGTCAGCAGAATATTCTAGGAATATTCCATTTTTCGTCTGAGCCAATATGGTGGTGACACATGGCACTTTCTGAACCATTGGATGATGAGGGTATGAAATTGATATGGCTATTGGATGTGTTTTTGGTTGGGCGAATGACTGAGTGACACATGGAAAGCCTGTAGGCTGCCACGTGTCCTCACAAAAATGGTGTAAAATTATATTGAGTTCAGGGGAGTCGACCGCCCTACCTCACATCCGCCAAGCCCGCGTGCTACCAACCCACCTGCGCCATGGTTATTACCCCTATACTTCTTCACATTTATTTAAATTTTAATGATCTCAGCAGTGAGGGCTTGGGAGGCCATCCCCTAAGGGCCAGCCCCCCCTATCACATGACCTTTCGTCTGAAACCGTGACCCACATGGTAACCACGATGTCTAATGAAACCGACGGCAAGTTTGTTATGACTGGTCACATCTCGAGTTCGACATTTAACACGGCAGATAAGGTTGGGAACCTTAACTCCAGGTTCTGACATCTAGCAGGTTAGTTGCAAGTCATCACATACAGAAGTTGAATAGTTAGTGCGACGGTTAAAAGCTGGGGGTTATGGAACCGTGTTATTCTTCTAGCGTATGTGGTGAGAGTTCAAACCACTAGCAGAGTATTCGGCGGGGGTGGCATGTGACCACCTCGCCACTTACAATAAATGTTAAAGTTATCCGCTTGTCTAATTTGGATTGCACCCCCAAATTTGGGGTAAACTATTAATTTAATTGTAGTTAAACTGACAGTCTCCACATTTAGTGGAGCTTTTCTAGCTGTTATTGGGAAAATTGCATTGGGAGGTCAATTTTCGACCAATTTTGGTGAAACAAGAGTCTACCTAGAATAATTTGAGCATTATGGAACCATTGTTGCAGAGAAAACAAACATTAGAGGCCTGAAAACATATGTAATTGACAATTTTGAGCATAATGACAAAGAGGGACATGCCATTGGGAGCTGGACCAGCAGATGTAGCCCAGGAGGGGTGAACTACTTCATCATGCCTATTGTGTAAAACTTATGTGTGAATGTTTTTCTCTGCTGTGCATTGTTTTTCAGTGTTTTTAAGGCTTATTTACATGCTTAAAGTTCACTAATTCATCTAATTTTCATGGTTAAATATCTCATACCTTAAGTAAACTTATGGAGACAATTTGTACATGTTTATTAAACTGAAAGGACACTTAGCACAATAGAACTAATACACTCCTTTCAGATCATACATATACTACCACAATAATAAGCTGTCATATTCAAAACTTATATACATATTTCTATATGCAGTGCCCCTCTTAACTCATTGTTTCTGAAGGTATTTATCCAATCTAGCATACTAGGCTCTAGGGTCTTGTTTGAGCCCATATAAGGCCTTTTTCAGTTCGGATACAAACCCTTCATTTTATGTGAGCATGAACCCTACTAGCTACTCAATTTATATGTCTTCTTCTAGATATCCATTGAGAAAAGCTGACTGCACATCCACTTGATACACCTTGATGTTTTTATGACTAGAAAAGGAAAGAAACATTCTAATAGCTTCCAATCTTGCAATAGGTGCAAAGGCTTATTCAAAATATTTCCCACATATTTGGGCATACCCTTTGCAGACTAAGCGAGCCTTGTTCCTAATCACTTTACCTTGCTCATTTAGCTTATTTTTGAAGACCCATTTGGTGCCTATGACATTTTTCTCTTTGGGTCTTGGAAGAAGCTCCCAAGTGTCATTATTCTCAATTTGATCCAACTCTTCATTGATTTCCTTTACCCAAGACTTATCCTCACTTGCCCGAATAAGATTATTTCACTTAATTTGAGATAGAAGAGCCATATTTTCACAACTTAGGTTGCCAAGGAATCTCCTCCTTGTTTTAACACCAAGTATTTTATCACTAATAATTTGGATTTCTGGATGTTGTTTCTATACATACCTTGAGGGAGTTTTGAACCTTGGTGTTGTTCTTATTTATTTTTCTTCATCTTCATCATATGCCTCTATTTCTTCTTGGTTTGAGAATCTAGTGGTCAAACTTTCTTCTCTATGTGATTTCATGTTTCCTTTGGAAGACTCAGATTTTGGTATTATTTTATCCACTACTATGTCAATGCAATCTTTGACTCTCTTTGTCCTTTTTTTGAAGAACTTGTATCCTTTACTCTGGAATGAGTACCCAAGAAATATACCCTCATCAACACAAGGATCAAAATTTCCATGTTTTTTATCATTTATTTTGATAAATCATTTGCTCCTAAACACCTTGTAGTGTTTCACTGATGCAGGTATCCCTTTCCATAACTCATAGGGAGTGTTATCATTATTAAGCATGAGTTGTGTTCTATTTTCTAGATATATTGTTTCTTATGTTGATTCTCCCAAAAAGGTGTGGGGTACATCTACCTCATCCATCATGGATCTGGCCATCTCTTGAATTGTTCTATTCTTTCTCTCTACTACTCCATTCTATTGTGGAGTTATGGCCACAGAATACTCCCTCCTTATGCCATGCTCTTCAAAATATTATTCAAATTATCTTGGAGTGAACTCTCCACCATTGTCTAATGTTAGAAATTTTATCTTCAAATATTTCTCATTCTCAACCTCAGCTTTGAATATCTTGTAATTATTAAGAGCTTCTGAATTTTCTTTTAAGAGAATTATCAATGTGGCTCTAGTAAAGTCATCAATAAATAAAATAAAATACCTTTCTCCTCTTGATATTTTTTTCCTGGTAGGGCCACAAATGTCAGTTTGAATTAGCTTCATAGGTTTAGAAGAGGATAGATCCTTTATCTTGAACTAAGCCCTTGTATGCTTACCAAATTGGAAAGACTTGCAGATTGATTCACCAGACCTTGACAGTCTTGGCAATTTTCTTATAGATTCCGACTTGTTGATCTTTACTAAGTTGTCAAAATTTATATGGACAAGAGTTATGTTTCATAACCAATTTTGACTAATTTTACTCGGGTAGAAACTCACTCTAAATTCATCAAACACATAGACATTACTGTGAGTCCTTACTTCCTTTCCCACTAGCTTGCCATTTTCTTCTTTTCGGATCTCATAGTATTTAGATCGAAAGGTCACATTGTAGACATTATCACACATTTGACTCAATATAAGAATATTATGCTTATGTCCTTCTACATACAACAAATTTTGGGACTTAGTGCTTTCATCGAGACTTCTTGTGCACTTCCCCTTAATCCTTGTTAGAGCATCATTTCCAAAGGTGACATTGTTTCCTCTATCCTTTTTCTTCAAAGATAAGAATTTACTCTTATCTCAAGTAATGTTCTTGGAACAACCACTATCTACTTACCATATACCTTCTTGTTCATGCGCAAATAAGGAAATTCCACTCTCCATGGTTTTCTTAGCCTTATATTTCCAACTCTTCTTGTCTTTTGGGAAAGAAAGTTGCCAAACATATTGAGATTTGGAAGCGTACTCAAAATGGATTTTTAATTCACTAGCCTTATGTAGTAAATTATTACATTTAAAACCTTCAACATCATCTATCAGTGGAGAGAAGGAAATTTTATTCCTGGGAGGGGAGTTTTGAGATCTAAAATTCTAATATTTTTTGTATCTGAAATTTTCATCTCTTTCAACTTTGACTCTTCTCCCATTCATAGCTTCATGTCCAAAGGTATGAGATTTATATAAATAACCATAATAAAAATTAGGGTACTTGAAATAGGAATTTTTTTGAGTTTGGGTAGGTTTTTGGTACCTTTTTTGTCGCGTTGAATGATTCATTCTCCTTTGGTGTGAGTCCTTTGGTACATTAGAATTCTTATTCCAGTGTTGGGTGCCTTTTTGGCTTGACTTTAGCTTTCCCTCATTATTTTTTCAAGCATATTTGCATAACTATGGGGCTATTCAAATCTTGTAGACTTGAAGCTTATCTTTCTCATATAAGGCTCTTGTGATCACGAATATCCAAGGCATGTCTTGATTTTTAGATATTTTTTACTATTTGGAATTTGGTCCAAATTTCTTGTCCCTTCTGCAAATTTTCTATCCAGACCTTCCTTAGTCTCTAATCTCTCAATATCTATTCTAAAGGGTACAATATCTGCCTCTAGACTCTGACATTTTATTTCCATTCATGAATCAAGTCATTAAGAAATTCTTCCTTCTATTTTTATGCTTCTAACTTGACTTTCAGGCACAAAATATTTTCTTTACATGTTTCTGGGATCATCTCCCCTTTTTGTTTGATCAACTCTTGCTTTAAGTTTTTTTTCTCTTCTTCTATATATTCACATGTTTTTGTTTCTTCTAATCGAATATATAACCTCTCTTTATTTCTAATGGCTTCTTCATGTTTCTCTTTTTGATAAAAAAAAAATCCTCATTTTCTGAGTTATACATACCTTATTCAGCTCGTAGCAGCTTTTGTTTTAGTTGTTTTTTATTTATTTTGGCCTTATTTAACTCATAAAGAGCACTGATGAGCTCCCCTTCAAGGTTCACTACTCATTATTCTTCTTCAGAATCTGTAAGATTTTGTTTCTTGGAGTCAGTTTCAAGTGCCATAAGTAAACACTCATTTAACTCTTCCTCTGAAGAGCTCCCCTTATCATATTCTGGTACCAAGCTATCTTCTTTGGAGTAGATCCCCTTCTTCTTAAGGGAATTATTCTTTTGTTGTCTCTAAGCTTTTTCTTTGAACTTCCGACCATTTTCCTTTCTTGACTTTTCTTTGTAAGGGAACTTGGATGCAAAATGCCTAACTCTTCCATAGTCAAAGCATTTGAAGGGAAACTTCCCTTTATACTTTCCTGAACCATGTTTTAGTCTTTTGGTGAAGTGATCCAGTTCCTGATCATATTCACATCTGAAACAATCTTGATGATCTTTGTGCTTCATAGCCTTCATGGGCACCTTGAAAGTTTCCGCATTTGGTTCAATATTCTCTTTTTCTTACTCTCATCTCATAGGTTGTGAGAGTAACAAGTAGCTGGTCCTTTGTGATACTTCTTAGGTTAGTCATCTCTTCAAAGGATGAGATTATGGAATTAAATATCATAGGCAGAGATCTTAAGACCTTTTGAACAATTACATCTTCTTTGATGGCTTCACCAAGTACCTTGATCATATTGGTTACTTCATCAAATCTAAGGAAAAACTATCTTATGCTTTCCTATTCACTCATTCTTACACCCTCAAACCTCATCCTAGAGGTTTGAAGTTTTGCCTACCTAACTTTCTCATCACCTTCATGACTCTAATTGAGCTTGACCCATACCTCCTTAGCATAATTACGGAGCATAGCCTTTACAAGTTCAAATTGACTAAGGTAAAAGAGAATGGCAATCTTAGCCGTTTCATTATCTCCATATGTCTTTTTACCATCTTCATCAATAGGAGGGAGTACAAGGAAAACATAATATACCAACATAGAGCTCCAAACATCTAATCCTAGGGACATAAGATAATATTCCATCCTAAATTTCCAAAAGTCATAATTTGTCCCATCAAAGGCTGGTATCTTACTTGAGTAAGCATCTTGACTCTCTTATCTAGAAATAATTCCTTATGGGTCTACCTGCTAGTGGTTAAAATGTTACTAAAGGAACTTGGCTCTAATACAAATTGTTGGAATGAGGAATTATTGAGAGAGGGGGGGGGGGGGGTGAAACAATAATTAGTGAAATTAAAAAAAATTAATCTCAATTATTTACTCTCTTTCACACTTATCAATTACTTATGTGAGAATTCTTGATACAATATACATATAACAATGTAAACCATTCAAATGAGCACACAATCCATCAATTTAAGCAACAATCACATATTGACAACAGGGAAAATTTTAAGGATGGAAATTTATTTTAAAATTTAGAAACCTTGGTGAATCCCACTAGTGTCTTGCAAAATTCAAAATGTTTATTGATATCTTTGTAAAAATATTAAAATTTCTAATTATTTTACATGAAGACACTATAATTTTGGCAATTTTTAGGGTAAAATAATTTTATATTGTAAAATTTTGGCAAATCATTTTCAGAAAAAAAAGGAAATTGGCGAATATTTTTTTTGGAAAAAACATGGAAAATTAGCCCACTTGCGAATATTAGCCCCTAAAATTTTCCATGATTGACACAGATATTTTTACGTAGAAACTGAAATGGAGAAAACCACCAATTTGTTTGTTATTATGACGTAATTTAAGCACCTACTTAAATAAATAAAGTTATTTGTGAGCACCCACTAACAGGAGACCCCAACCCCCTTCAAAATACAAAGCCGCTACTTGCCCAAGGGCACCAACATCTTATGAATGAAGGCCACTACCTTCTCTAGCCACCTGCTCTTCTTTTCATACAATTTTCAAACTGAAAATAGAGGCCTACACAAATGCTCAGTAATATAAACCTGATCAGATGCTACATGCAACACTTTCCTAATGCTTTGTATTTCTTCTTTTCATTGCACTCTTTTAATACTCAAATAACTCTCGTCTTGGCCCTCAACTACTTTGTATAAATGTTAACTTGCAGCACCTACCACCCTTTAGCTCACACACTTACACTCAACACCTCGCCTAATAATGATGTTGCACACAACAAATCTACATCCCCACCATCACAAAAACAACCCTGGGTTTTGTTTCATTGCAACACAGTGAACGATGTGGTCTCTACTGACATCCACACTGCCAAGGGACATACACCATCATCGCTACCCATGCTACGTAGGACAGGTCTACATGTTTAATCTCATAATTGCAACAAGGACCTCCATTCCTCTATTCCATCAAATGGCCTGCTCACTGAATCTTGATTGGTCTCTAAGGATGGGATTTGTTCAATCAAAATTTTCAGATATATAAAATCACAAAATGGAAACATGATCATTCTCCATGTTGGGAGTTAAATATTAGTTCAAACATCGTGTTGTTGTAATGCTCCCATCCTTCTTGATTACCCACAAATATCAGAGTGTACTGAAGGCATGGATTCTCGTGCTCTGCAATTAGAGCTTATTCTCTTACCCATATTTCTATTAATTCCTCATTGCATGCAAGGAAGATCAGAGGTGGCTTGCTCTTTTTCGAGACAAGCTCCATTAACTCATTTTAAGCAGTTGTGATCCTTTCTTTCTTTACAAAAAAAATTTCTGCAGTTTTGATTAATCTAATGGTACCAACCTTACTATGTGCATTTAATTATCTGTTGACTCATCCACACTCAGAGGCGCTAAGCTCTTAAACAATTTTTGAGTCATCCATGTTTGCATATAACTCATGGTGAATAACTAAGTTAGTGTATCTACCAAATATGACACATAATTCCAAAATTTTTTTGACTCGTACAAGCCATTAAACATATGTTGCTATTGTGTTGGAGCCTATATGCACTGATACCCGAGTCCTTTTTAAATAGGATTCCTTAAGACTTATGGGCTTTTTGGCTTCCGAATTTTCCCACTTGTGTGCCTCAATGATATTCCCCTCTTATAAATGACTGCTTGTCTTCCTTTAAGTTGTTAATGGATGTTCCAAGGTTGGCCCACCTTCCACCTGTTGGCATGCCTTATCACCATTCCTTTGGCACCTTTACCTATTTTCGACCACTGGACCAGGTGTTGTGACCTTCGGTTAAGCCTTTAGGTACTAGACCTATTTTCTGGCCTATGAGGGCTTAATTCCATTTAAAAATTTTCACGCCCTTGGTTCTTTGTTGTAGGTAATATAAACCTCATCAGCTGCTACATACAAAAATTTCCTTATGCTTTTCCTTTCTTCTTTGCACTGCACTCTTTTATTGCTTAGCTAACTCTGGTCTCGGCCCTTAGCTACATTGTATAAATGTCAACTCGTAGCACTTTTCACCCTTTAGCTCACACACTTATGCTCAACACCTCACCTAATAATGATTTTGCGCACAACAAATCTACATCCCCACCATCACGACAACAACCTTGGGTTTTTTTTCATTGCAACACAATGAACAATGTGGTCTATACTGACATCCACACTTCCCAATGGCATACATCATCATGGCTGCCCATGCTACGTATGACATGTCTACATGTTCAATCTCATAATTGCAACAAGGATCTCCATTCCTCTATTCCATCAAATGGTTTTCTCACTGAATCTTTATTGATCTCTGAGAATGGGCTTTGTTCAATCAACATTTGCAGTTACATAAAATCACAAAATGAACACATGATCATTCTCCATGTTGGGAGTTAAATCTTAGTTCAGACAGAGTGTTGTTATAATGCTCCCATCCTTCTTGATTACCCAAAAATAATAGTGTATTGAAGTCGTGGCTTCTCATGCTCTGCGATGGCTTGCTCTTTTTCGAGACAAGCTCCATTAACTCATTTTAAGTAGTTATGATCCCTTCTTCCTTTAAAAAAAAAATTATGCAGTTTTGATTAATCTAATGGCACCAACCTTACTATGTGCATTTACTTAGTCATTGACTCATCCATGCTCAGAGGCACTAAGCTCTTAAACAATTTTTGAGTCATCCATGTTTGCATATAACTCATGGTGAATAACTAAGTTAGTGTATCTGCGAAATATGACACATAGTTCCCAAAATTTGTTGACTCGTACAAGCCATTAAACATATGTCGCTACTGAGTTGGAGCCTAGATGCCCAGATGCCCGATTCCTTTTTAAATATGATTCCTTAAGACTTATGGGCTTGCGGTCTTCTAACTTTGCCCACTTGTATGCCTCAATGATAGTTCCCTCTTATAAATGACTGCTCCTCTTCCTTTAGAGTGTTAATGGATGTTCCAAGGTTGGCCCACCTTCCACTTGTTGGCATGCCTTATCATCATTCCCTTGGCATCTTTACCTATTTTCCACCACTGGAATAGGTGTTGTGACCTTCGGCTAAGCCTCTAGGTACTAGACCTATTCTCTAGCATATGACAGGCTAATTCCATTCAAAACCTTCCATGCCCTTAGTTCTTTGTTGTAGGCACAACCGTGTGCTAGAGATTTTTCCCTTAGCCTTCTACCATTACCGAATTGGAGCCCTGATGCTTGGATTCCATTTTCTTTTTTAATAGCGTTCCTTAAGATTTATGGGATTTGGACTTCCAGGCTTGGCACACTTATGTACTCGACTGATAATGCCTGCCTCTTAAGTCAAATTACTTCCTGGCTTCCAACCTTCCTAGAAATATCTGTTATGGGTTTCATCGATTGATGGTACATCAATTTTCTTTCCCTACTAGACCGAATCAATTCTATCCCATGTCATTTATTAATCAAGTTTTGGCTTCCGGGCATTGTTCCCATTAGCTAGACTCGAGACTGTCCCTTGTTGCTTATTAAAAGAGTTACATGCCTTTGATCTTCCAGGAATTGTTCCCACTAGGCCGACTCTAAACTATCTGAATCACATATTTAATAAGGTTCCGGGCTTTCGCGAACTGCAACTTTGACTGTGGGGGCCTTACTTTGACTGGTAATAACTTTTGATTCAGGGGGGAATTTGCAGACTTCAACATACCATTGGAAATACCTTTCCAAGCACTATTTGAATATACCACTTCCATGAGCATATGAGTTGATATTTTGAGAGACAATCTCCTCCAAATTATGAGACTTCTTAACTATCATAGTCATCTTATTATGGCTTCTCCACTAGGCCTGCTAATATGGTGATTCTCTACAAGAGAATGTAGCAACCATATGACTCTCCCTGAGCTTGACACATCATGAACATCAATGTTTCCTTGGTTGACATCAATGGCAATGTATTGAATGCCACCAACCATTCGGGCAAGGCCAACTGCCCAACAACCCAGAATGAAGTTCATAATTTGTAGTCTATATTTATTCAAGAAAGATAAATCTTCTCAGATTCTGAGATCCTGGAAGACATAGCCACATGGAATTTTGACGTGGGGCACATCAAGGGATAAAGGAAGCAATATCATGAACATTGACCTTATATTGGAAGATGAAGACTGAGAGAAAAATTAAGATTGTAATAGATTCATCTTGTAGAATATGTTGTTAATCAAGCTTCCCATCCAAGAAATCGACAATATAAATTTCAAAATAAGAGATTCATACATCACAAGATTAAAGTAATGGAAGTGATGTGTAACCAAAAATTAGATTCGTTCCCATTTTATTCTTTTAAAATATTTCTTACTTCACACAATCATAAGTTCAACGCAACAAGAAATCACAATCTTGTTTGATTTTGTATTGTCAAATTCCCACCAAAAAAATCGTTCAACCAAGAAAACCATTTCATTTATTAATTAAACATTATTATTTTTATTACTTTTATAAAAATAATATATTTAATTCAAATATATTTTACATAAATATAAATTTAAAATATATAATATTAAAATATAATAATCATAATCATTTTATTATCCTTATTATTAATTCTCTTAACCACTAGCATATATAAATTTTAGCACTTCAAAAAAAATCCATAATATACTTTTACACGTCGAAGAGAAATGAAGACAATAACCATCGTGAAGCACCTTTTATGACCTTGTAGACCAAATTAGGATTATCACATAAAATTTACATCTTATAAAAAAAACTAAAACAATTTTTTTAAAACAAACAAAAATTTTAAATGAAATAACCCTACCGGTTAAATAAATTTTATCATTGTAAAACATTTTTATCATTTTAAAACATTGAAGGCTTCCTGCCCTGAACTAATACACAAATTAAACCATATCTCAAGTGAAATTGCATCCTATAAATTTTTATTAAATTCGAAATCTATAACAATTTACTATGTGAAATAAAATAAAAACATAAATATCATTAAAAATTCAACGCCTTAGATTTCATAAACATTTTACTTACATAAAATTACAAATACGTTTATGTCCCATCAACCTATAAGTGGTCGTCAAAATCCCATGAATATTTTATTTATGTATGCCCGTAATTACGTGAAGGTATTCAACAACCAGAATAATTTATTTCACGATATTCCGTCATGATTTTAGAAGTTTCTTTCACGTTAACATAAACAACATTTCCCATGTATAGCCACGCAATATCGGTTCATTGTGACTTAACGGAAAGTATAAACATGTCACTGTTTATTTGAAGGTAAGCTCGAATTTCTTGTTAGGTAGGGCTGGCTAACTGTTACACCTAATCTAAAATTATCGCAATTATACTAATATAGTATAATTGTAAACAAATTATATCAATAGAGTAGCATCGTAAACCATTATAATAATATAGTAAGGCTGTAAATAGTAACTCTTCATAATATCTTGATATTGATAGGATCATATCCACATTTTAAAATTATATATATTTTCGAGGCTGGGTCAGTCTTAATGTTGGATGTCTGGTAAACAAATTATATCAATAGAGTGGCAAACAAGTTATATCAATAGAGTAGAGGTTGTAAACAGAAATTTTATATGATATATTGATATTGGTGGGATCATATCGACATTTTAAAATAATATATATGGGATGGAAAATATCAGGATGTTATGATTAAGATTGTATGAAGCTTGTCGAACTTGGGACATTTTTTTGATGGAAAATGATCAGATGATATCATTAAGATTGTGGTAAAAGTTTGGTTAATTTTAGATATTTGGAGATAATTTAATCTTTTAAAGATTTTCATATTCTTAATCACTCTCCATGAAATTTGAAGCAATAACTTTTGTTATAGTTTAATTTCCCTAAAAATAGCTCTCATGCTCAACAGTTCTCAAAAGCAATAACTTGGTAAATATTAAACTCTATACAGATCAATTGATCAGCATCTCATCGTTACATTCCAAAATGGAGTTGTCTTTAGTGCGACTGTTTGAAGTTTCAGGTGCCGAAATCCGGTGAAAATTTTTGAGGTAAAATCTTGGTTTTTGTTATTCAAACTGGTTTTTTGACTTTATATATGGATTCAGCACCCTCAAAAACCTCTAGGGCACTTCGATTGTGCAAAGTTATCAATCAAACTTCTCTTTTCAATAAATTCCTACCGAAATTTAGAGAAATTACACCGTAAAAAGTCACCCTAAAAGCCTTCAAAAAGTTGCACTAAAGACTACTCGATTCCGGAATTAGATGCCATACCCAACACACAGTTTTGTAGTAAAAACTAAATGTAATATTTAAACCATAACAATAATTACATTGAATTGTCTGTGGGGTCTTGGTTAAACGGTGATGAGGCATGCTGTTATAGCACTTATCACAGGTTCAATTCCCTTCCCCGATCAGGGTGATGTATTTGGACATGTTGATGAAAAATAGAGTAAAAAAGAAAAAGAAAAAAGTGAAAAAAAGAGAAAAATGAAAGGTACTACCAAGCTTACAAATAAAAAGAAATAATTACATTGAATTTATTTTAAAATAATATATATTGGATGGAAAACGATTAGGATGCTATCATCGAGGTTGTATCAAGCTTGTTCAACTTAGAAATTTTTTGGATGGAAAATGATCAGATCATCAAGATTGTGTCAAGCTTGGTTGAACTTAGACACCCATGGAGATAATTTAATCTTCCAAAGGCTCCCACATCCTCAACCTCTTTCCATGAAATTTGAAGCAATAACCTTTGAGATAGTTTAATTTCCCTAAAAGTAGCTCCCATGCTCAATAGTTCTCATAAAATTTAAAGCAATAACTCGGTAAACACTAAACTCTATACAAATCAATTGATCTACACCTAGTCGTTACATTCCAAAATTATATGCCATACTCAAAACACAGTTTTGTAGTAAAAACTAAATGTAATATTTAAACCATAACAATAATTACATTGAATTTATTTTAAAATAATATATATTAGATGGAAAATGATCGTATGCTATCATCAAATTTGTATCAAGCTTGTCCAACTTAGACATTTTTTGAATGGAAAATGATTAGATGCTATCATCAAGATTGTGTAATTTTCCAAAGGCTCCCACATCCTCAACCACACCCCATGAAATTTGAAGCAATAACCCTTGAGATAGTTTAATTTCCCTAAAATTTAAAGCAATAATTTAGTAAACACTAAACTCGATACAAATTAATTGATCTACACCTCATCTTTACATTCCAAAATTATATGCCAGGCTCAACACACAGTTTTGTAATAGAAAATAAATGTAATATTTAAACCATAACCATAATTATTTTGAATTTATTTTAAAATAATATATATTAGATGGAAAATGATCACGATCATATCATTAAGATTGTATGCTATTATTAAAATTGTATTATCAATATTGTGTCAAGTTTGATTAAGCTTACAATTTTTGGAGATAATTTAACTTTTAGGAATAATTTAATCTTCGAAAGACTCTACATCCTCAACCACTCTCCATGAAATTTAAAACAATAACCTTTAAAATAATTTAATTCCCCTCTTCCTCTAAAAGTAGCTCCATACTCAACAGTTCTGATAAAATTTAAAGCAATAACTTAATAAACACTAAATTTTATACAAATTAATTTAATTGATCTACACCTCATAATTACATTCCAAAATTATATGCCATACTCAACACACAGTTTTGTAGTAAAAACTAAATGTAATATTTAAACCATAACAATAATTACATTGAATTTTTTTTGTTTAATACATTCGCTCTCCACTCGCGCAGCACACAGATGTCTTCACTCTACCACCACCAACTGTATAAGATGGTGAAGATTTACCCAGATATCTTCACTCCACCACCACCAACTGTATAAGATGGTGAAGGTTTGTGTAGCCGCCCTCACCATCACCACAGCGGAATGCGTTCATTTCTCTTCAAACTTCCAAAGTGGAAAGTAGAAAAACGAAAGGAACCTTGACCGCCCGGGATGCTTTCGTCTCCCTTAATACTCGAAATCGAAGAAGAAAAGAAGTAACATTGAGTTAAATAAACTGGATAAATGTTTCAATATATAGAAACGCTCTCCAGAATCTAACCCGGGTTCTTTCGATAAAACCAAAAAGAAGAGAAATAGAAATTTACAGTTGCAGAATTTGCATGAGGTGGCTCAACAAGCGAAGCCAGTCTCCTCGATGGTATGAAGTCCAGGCCTCCACAGCCTGCTTTTGGTGAGCAAGTGCTCCCTTAATATCATTTTCAGCTCCGGATCATCGCAGCTCCGCAACAGCTTCTCAGGCACCGAACAGCCGCCAGCGCCGCCAAGATTGCAACTCATGATCCGCCGCTGCGTTCGCCTGCACACCTCTTTTCTGGCGGCGGCGTACAGCTTCGCCGCCAAGGCCATCAAATTCTCGACGGTCAAGTCGGACTCGAGGGTTGAGAGAGGCAGGAGAAAGTAGAGCTCGCCCAACCGGAGAAGCTCCTCGAGCCGCAGCGGTCGGCAGTTGACGGTGTAGAGATCGCGCGGGAAGCATATGAAATGGCGGGGATGATTTTGCATAGCTCGCCTGACGCTAATCGGCTCTGGAAACTCGTCCAACTGGCCATTAAAGTGGACGACCCTGATAACGTCCGGACTCACTATCTCAGTATGCCGGAAGGATGAGGGTTTCGATCCCATGACGTCTTCTGTGTTAAAAAAAAACAGTTTCTGCAGTGAATACCGCGTTTCGAGAATCAAATTCAGGGAAATTCCCAAGTGACTGATACTGGATGAGAGAATCGGGAAATTCGAGATTATGGAGGCGCCAGGTGGAGAGATCGTGGCGCCCAATCCGTCGGGCGATCGTAAAACACGAAGCCCGGCCTCTTTCACCCGCTGGTTTTTATAAATGGTGCCCGGAAAAATTGGGGATCAGAGAATGCTGCTGACTGAGATGAGATAACTATCCAAGATATTGGATATTCACACACAATACCGCTTTTGGAATCTATGGGCAGCATCGGTACTGGACCTTGAAACCACCGATGGTTTTCGGCGGGACCGTTAGAACCTGAAAACTCCTATTCTTGGCTGGATATTGAAGCCGCTATGTAGGCCTCCAATGCAAATCTTTAACTGAATATTTAGCACAGTTTCTGGTGTAGCACCTTCGCTAAATTTGGGGATTTCTAAATGGGTCCACGCCCGCGGGTAGTTGGATTTTAGTTTATTTTTCGTTGTGATAACATTTCTCGCAATCATGGGATATGTAGTTGGATTTAGTTGAATTGAGATAATTTCCATTTTTTTAATTGATGTGATTTGTGGATATTATTTTTTAATATGACGTCAACAATAATCGGACGCAACCATTATCAATAATGATCTCCGGATGATTTTAAAATAATTAAATAGGATATTATGTCAATACTAATCATTAAGGGGGAAATTTTTGTTAGGTTGTTCCCGATTTCTTTTTCGATATTTATCATAACTTCGTTATTATCAAGGATAATGTATTGTTTTTTGATTTTTTTATTAACGTAAAAATTATATTTTATTAAAATTTAATAATTATATATTATACAATATTTTAATAAAACAGTATTATATTTTAAAAGAATTAAGTTATATAAATATAAAAAATTATTACTGGGATAGTTATAAATAATAGATATATAAATAAATAGCATACCAAACATGGAATAAGCTCAACATATTTCCAACTATTTCTTGTTCTTTAATGTATTTAAAAGTAGACACTTCTCTAAATTATTCACAGAATAAAATACTTCCAATTGTTTAAACCAATTGGCTTTTGAACAATTGGCTTTTTACCTACCTCTCGATGTCTTTTCATTAATGGCTTCTTTAAAGTAGTTTGCTCATTTCTTTTGGTGAGATACTTTGTTGATATTTGTGACACGAAAACGTTATATATATATTTTGATGATGATTTTCTTTATACTTTGTTGATATTTCTTTCCCGAAATAAATATATATATATATATATATATATATATATATATATATATATATATGACTTTTGTTATGAAGATAAGTTATTAGAAAATTAAGTTTTCGAAATACTTTTAAGTTTTGAATCAAGAGGTGTGTTACATATGGGGTATAATGTGAGTTTTGGTTAAATATATATTTTAAATATTTTTAAGTTTTAAATCAAGAGATGTTATTACATATGGGGTATGGGTATATTTGAGTAAAAAATCTATAAAAATAAAATAAAAATTTGAGTAAAAAATCTTTAAAAATAAAATTAAAAATTTAATCTGAGTTTAGTTTAAATATTTAAATGTTTGGGAATTTTTTTACGAGGGAATTTTGAAAGAACTAAAAAATAATATTAGATTTATTTTAAATATTTAAATTATACATATATTTAAGTTGTAAGGCGTTTTTCTTTGAAAAAAACCCAACTGTAATTGTCAATTAGTGGACCATCGATCCTATATGTTAGACGGTTAATCCTATATGTTAGACGATTAGAAAAATTTCTGACACTGGATGATTATAGGCAGCGGAGAATGTTGCGGTGGAAAGTTATTACAAATCATCACATCGATAACTAACTGATCTCAAAAGGGTTCATGTGTGCTTCCAGCGTTTGGCATGGGATCACAACGACTCTACAGATTCAAATTTGTGTGCATCATCTTCGTCTTCAACCCATTTACCTCTTCGTCCAAGGGCACCGAGATCTAGAAAGAAAACCGAAACATACTTGTTAGAAAAGGCTAGGGTTGCACACACTAGTAAGGCACAAACTAAAACAAGCTTGCCAGAGAAAAGGTCAGGGTTGCACACACTAATAAGGCCAAACTTTGGTCACAACAAGAAACCTCCTCTGCATCCTTCCACGCCACTGTGGAAATTTCATCTAGGAAAGTGGAAAGTGGTTGCTATGAAGAAGTTGTGTGTGGATGCCTACCAAAGGATGAGGGAATTCCAACCAGAAATGGAGACTCTGGAGAAAATCCAACATAATCATTTGGTTGAGAGGGAATTCCAAGCAGAAACGAAGACTCTGGCGAAAATCCAGCATAATTATTTGGTTGACATTTTGAGGTATTGTAAATTAGGGAAGAATGATTAATTGTCTACAACTTTGTGGAGGATGCGATCATTTGGTTGAGATTTTGGGGTATTGTAAATTAGGGAAGAGCGATTACTTTTATACAACTTTGTGGAGAATGTGAGCTTAGATGAATGGATGCACGACAAAGGAGATCCAAAAAGAGTTATTGATTGGAAAAAAGGCTTAAGATTAGTTGTGGTGTGGCTGTTGGGTTCTACTTTTTGCATCATGTTTCCGCCATAAGGAGTTTATTTGGAAGAAGTCTTCTGGTGCTACTATGGGCCATCCTACACCATTTATTCGTTGTTAGATGATTTAAATATCGTATGTCATTGGATCGATCCCACAGGAAAAATTGCAGAGGCCGATGATTTCCTCTATTAGGCGGCATACCGCCATCATGCTACACCGTTTGATGCTTTATTGGATAGCCATTGATGGTGGTAGGTGCCACGAATTGTTGGAACGTAAATTCCAACTGCGTGGAACAGTTGCAGGCGGCAGCACACAGCGCATGGCGAACAGGTTGGAACAGCGCGAAAATTAAACCACCGGCAGGTTTACTGAGATGAACGGTTTACGGGGGGTCGACCAGCTCGACAGTTAACGGGAGTGTACCCCCCGTAGTTGACCCGCAGATCTGAGTTGACCGGGAGATCAACGGTTGTCGTTTAGTGCGGGGGGTCACCCATCCGATGGGTACGGCCAAAACCTTACCCCCCGCAACCACCAAGGCTGTGGTGGCTCTGCCACATGTGCACAACGCGCCACCGTTCCGCCACCACCGTGAAAAATCACCGCTGCCAGCAAAACAGAATTTGCCATTAATTTTTTTTATCGGTGCTGACAGAAATTTAAGGCACCATAAATATTTTTTAAGCGGTGAATTTTTTTTTGGCAATTTGTCAACAAATTGCATTAATGAAATTTAGATATTTTGCTTATATGTAATAGAACAGATTTGTAAATTTTTTTTAGTTGCTAATTTGAACGCACAGCAGTGCTTTGGATTAAAAAGACAGTGAGAGATATAAAAAAAATACACAGTGCAGATTGTATTTTTTTTGTAAACAGTGAGAGAGCAGAATTAAATCTTTACACAGCAGTGTAAGATTTTATAAAAACACAGTGAGTTTTATTAATAGACAGAGAGCTGTTTATTTTTACAGAGAGACAGAAATTTTTTTTAATTGAGACAGAGGTCTTAAGTGTGCACTGTGATAGCAGCAGTCACAATTGTAAATCCCTCTGAGAGAGGAAGAAGTTGTAACAAGTTTTTTTTTACTGAATAGAATTTTTTTTATGTGGAAATTTTGTCACTGTGTATGCAAATTTATTTCTCTGTGTTAAAGAGGCAGAGTTCTGGAATTTTTCAAATTTCCAACATGGTATCGGAGCCAATCCAGGCTATTTGAAGATCAAATACGCTGAAGGAACAGAGTTCGTTTTTGCAGTAGCCTCTCCAGCAGCGTGAAGGTTCAGTCAAGAAGAATTCGAAGGTATTTCTCTATACAATTATTGTGTAATTGTTGCAGAACAGTTAGTTAATTAAAACACACAGTCAAGTGTTTTGGTTCATAATTTAAGAGAAGCGGGGACGGGCGGCTCCGGCACGGGCATGGGTTTAGGGAAATATACATCTCCCACGTGGTGACCATCGAATTTGCACCGTCAATAACTTTGAGAGCTTTATTTATCTCCCAAGAGTTATGGGAATTAGTTGAGGATGGCTTTGAAGAGCCAGCAAATGAAGCATAGTTTTTTCTTTTAACTCAGGCAGAAAGAGAGTCACTGAAGAACAATAAGAAGAGAGATGCCAAGGCTCTTTTCTTCTTGTATCAAGCAGTGCATGAGAGTGTGTTTCCAAGGATAGCAGCAGCCAAGAAATCCAGTGAAGCATGGGAAACTCTCAAGACAGCTTATCAGGGCATGGAGAAAGTGAAGACAGCAAAACTTCAATTGCTGAGGAGAGACTTTGAGACTCTCTGTATGAAAGAGTCAGACACTATTGACTCATTCTTCACTCATGTGATTGGAATGGTTACACAAATTAGATCACATGGAGAGACTCTTGAGGACAAGAGGATTGTTGAAAAACTCTTGAGAAGTTTACCCTCAAGATTCGATGTGATTGTCACCACCATAGAAGAGACAAGGGATCTCACAAAGTTTTCAGTGGATGAATTACATGCATCGCTGATTACCCATGAACAGAGATTGAGTAGGAGTGAAAACTCATCTCTTGAGCAAGCCTTTAAGGCCCAGATGTCTTTCGGAAGAGGAAGAGGGCAAGGCAAAGGAAGAGGAAAAGGCAGAAGCCAAAACAGAGGTGGAAGGAACAGTCCAGCAAATGCTCAAGGAAGGGGCAACAATCCAAATCAGCATCAAGGCCAAGGCAGCCAGCAAAGTGGACAGCAGAATGATCAAGGACAAAGGTATGATAAATCCAATGTTCAATGTTACAATTGTAAAAAATATGGTCATTATGCTAATGAATGTAGAAAGAAGAAACAAGATATGAGAAGTGGAACTAGTGCAAATTTCACAAGAGAAAATAGCAACCAAAACAATTTGTTTTTAGCTTGTAATATGGCTGAAGAAAAGAATGAAGACTTATGGTTTCTAGACTCCGGTTGTAGCAACCATATGACAGGAAACTTAGCAATGTTTTCTATATTAGATGAAAGTGTGCAGTCACAAGTCACACTAGGAACTGATAGCAAAGTTTCTGTTATGGGAAAAGGAGATGTAAATGTTTTAACAAGATTAGGTGCAAAGAAAACCATAGCAGATGTTTATTATGTTCCAGGAATGAAGTGTAATCTCTTAAGTATTGGACAGCTTGTTCATAAGGGATATAATGTTTTCTTTGATAATGATGTTTTTACCATCATGGATAAACCACCCAGCAATCAGTGTATTGCAGAAGTGAAGATGACAAGGAACGGGATGTTCCCTCTCAAAATGAGAGCATATTTGAAGAATGGTGAAGAGAAAGCAGCAGTTGCACAAGAGACTTACCAAAGCGAAACAAAGGATGATAATTGGTTATGGCACTTGAGATTTGGTCATCTCAACTTTGGAGGTCTTAATCTGTTGAACATAAAAGGAATGGTAAGTGGTTTACCATTGATAGAGAAACCAGACAGCCTTTGTGAAGGTTGTATTCTTGGGAAACAACACAGAGAAAGTTTTCCTTCCGGGAAAAGCATAAGGGCAAAAGCACCCTTAGAAATTGTCCACTCAGATGTATGTGGACCGATGCAAACTCCATCGCTTGCAAGCAGCCACTATGTCTTAACATTTATAGATGATTTTACAAGAAAAACTTGGGTTTACTTTTTGAAAAACAAAAGTGAAGTGTTTGAAAAATTTTGCAATTTCAAAGCACTTGTTGAGAAACAAAGTGGGCTGCATATCAAAGTCTTAAGGACTGATAGAGGAGGTGAGTATATCTCTAAATATTTTCTACGTTTTTGTAGAAAAAATGGTATTCATAAGCAGTTTACAACTAGATATACTCCGCAGCAAAATGGAGTAGCCGAAAGGAAGAACCGAACCATAATGGACATGGCGAGGAGTATGTTGAAGGCAAAGCATTTGCCTAATGATTATTGGGATGAAGCTGTACATTGTGCAGCGTACATCTTGAATAGATGTCCTACAAAAGCAGTTATGAACAAAGTGCCAGAAGAGGCATGGAGTGGCACAAGGCAAAGTGTCACACACATGAAGGTTTTCGGATGTGTGGCTTATGCACACATTCCGGATCAGCTAAGGAAGAAGTTGGACAACAAGGGGGAGAAATGTATTTTCATTGGATAGAGTGAGGAATCCAAGGCTTACAGGTTGTATAACCCATCCAGCAAGAAGTTTCTTGTGAGCAGGGACGTTCAGTTCATTGAAGAGGAAGCTTGGGATGGAAGCATAGAGAAAACAGTGAATGTAAAACATTGTTTATCTCATGATGAGAATGATGATGAGGTGGCTGAAATACATCCCCAAACAGCAACACCAACAAGAGGGCAGCAAAGCACACCTTTGAGGAGAAATGACAGTGCTTCTCCAAGCACACCACAAGGAGGAAATTCAAGTGCTTCTTCAAGCATTTGTACACCTACTGAAAGAGGTAAGAAATTCAGAAGTTTGAAAGATATTTATGAACAAGATATAGCTAATGAAGGTATCAATTCTTTGTTTGCTTTATATTTTCATGTTGATGATCCTGTTCATTTCGAAGAAGCCATCAAGGATAAGAAATGGATAGAAGCTATGGATGAGGAACTTAATGCCATAGAAAGGAAAAAAACTTGGGATTTGGTTGAACTCCCAAAGGTAAAGATGTCATTGGTGTTAAATGGGTCTACAAGACCAAGAGTAATGCTGAAGGCAAGATAGAGAGACACAAGGCAAGGCTTGTTGTCAAAGGCTATAAGCAGAAGTATGGCATAGATTATGAGGAAACTTTCGCACCGGTTGCAAGAATGGAAACCGTGAGAGCAGTGTTGTCTATAGCAGCACAAAACAAATGGAAATTTTACCAAATGGACGTGAAGTCAGCGTTTCTGAATGGAGTGTTAATGGAAGAGGTTTACATTGATCAACCTCTCGGCTATGAGAAGAAAGGCGAAGAGCACAAAGTATGCAAGTTGAAGAAGGCTCTTTATGGGCTGAAGCAAGCGCCAAGAGCGTGGTACAGTAGGATAGATTCATATCTACTGGAAAATGGTTTTGAGAAGTGTGAGGGAGAACCCACCCTCTACATCAAAGAACAAGATGGTAAAATTTTGATTGTAGTCTTGTATGTTGATGATGTTATTTTTACAGGTAATGATGATTGCCTTATTGAACATTTCAAAACAGTCATGAAGGAAGAATTTGAAATGACTGATATGGGTTTGTTGAAATACTTCTTGGGAATAGAAGTAGAACAAGATGAAAATGGTATTTTCATCTCACAGGCAAAGTATGTTAATGAGGTACTTGAAAGATTTAACATGCAGGAATGCAAAGCAGCAATCACTCCAACAGTGATGGGATTAAAGCTCAGTAGAGAGGACAGCAGTAAGGATTTTGATCCTAGTTTATACAAGAGCATAGTTGGCAGCCTCATGTATTTGACTGCAACTAGGCCGGACATAATGCATGCTGTTAGTTTGATTTCCAGGTTCATGGAAAAGCCAAAGGAGGCACATTGGCAAGCAGCAAAAAGGATTTTGAGGTATGTTAAAGGTACAAAGAAATTTGGTATTTTTTATACTACTTCAGAAAATTCAGATTTAGTTGGATACACTGACAGTGATTGGGCTGGAAGTGTTGATGATCGGAAGAGCACTTCCGGTTATGTTTTTCACATGGGTTCAGGAGCCATTTCATGGGCTTCTAAGAAACAACCCATTGTAGCATTGTCTACGACGGAAGCAGAGTATGTGGCAGCTACAGCAGCAGCGTGTCAAGCAGTTTGGATGCGGAAAATGTTGAGAAGCTTATGTCAAGAACAGGTAAAAGGGACAGTGATATTTTGTGACAATAGTTCAGCTATTGCATTGTCTAAAAATTCTGTTTTTCATAAGAGGACAAAGCACATTGACACCAAGTTTCACTTCATACGTGAATTGGTTAGCAATGGCGAGATCGTTTTGCAGCATTGTAGAACGGAGGATCAGTTAGCAGATATCCTCACAAAGCCACTTGCGCAGAAAAGCTTTGAACATTTCAGAGAATGCATGGGTATGCAGGAAAACCCAGCAGTTGAAATTAAGGGGGAGTGTTGGAACGTAAATTCCAACTGCGTGGAACAGTTGCAGGCGGCAGCACACAGCGCATGGCGAACAGGTTGGAACAGCGCGAAAATTAAACCGCCGGCAGGTTTGCTGAGATGAACGGTTTACGGGGGGTCAACCAGCTCGACAGTTAACGGGAGTGTACCCCCCGTAGTTGACCCGCAGATCTGAGTTGACCGGGAGATCAACGGTTGTCGTTTAGTGCGGGGGGTCACCCATCCGATGGGTACGGCCAAAACCTTACCCCCCGCAACCACCAAGGCTGTGGTGGCTCTGCCACATGTGCACAACGCGCCACCGTTCCGCCACCACCGTGAAAAATCACCGCTGCCAGCAAAACAGAATTTGCCATTAATTTTTTTTATCGGTGCTGACAGAAATTTAAGGCACCATAAATATTTTTTAAGCGGTGAATTTTTTTTTGGCAATTTGTCAACGAATGACATTTATGAAATTTAGATATTTTGCTTATATGTAATAGAACAGATTTGTAAAGTTTTTTTTTGTTGCTGATTTGAACGCACATCAGTGCTTTGGATTAAAAAGACAGTGAGAGATATAAAAAAAATACACAAAGCAGATTGTATTTTTTTTGTAAACAGAGAGAGAGCAGAATTAAATCTTTACACAGCAGTGTAAGATTTTATAAAAACACAGTGAGTTTTATTAATAAACAGAGAGCTGTTTATTTTTACAGAGAGACAGAAAGTTTTTTTTTAATTGAGACAGAGGTCTTAAGTGTGCACTGTGACAGCAGCAGTCACAATTGTAAATCCCTCTGCAGAGAGGAAGAAGTTGTAACAAGTTTTTTATTACTGAATAGAATTTTTTTTTATGTGGAAATTTTGTCACTGTGTATGCAAATTTATTTCTCTGTGTTAAAGAGGAAGAGTTCTGGAATTTTTCAAATTTCCAACACGAATGAGGGCATGGGCGGCTACGATAGTTGATCTCCTTTCATTTCGCTAATATTCCCTTCATTTTGGTAACAGAACTCGATTCACTCGAAGCATTTTCGATAATTTCCATATATATTTTCAAGAAAAATCCCCACCTCGTAGAGACCTATGCATTGGAAACGTTCGAATTGGAATTTGGACTTTCTAGAGTGACTGAATCTACACAAATGCTTATCCTCTTTTGTTACTTCATCCAAGTGGATTGAAAAAGATGGGAAAAATCAAGTTAGTGGTTCGATTCTCATCTTATTCGATTATGAATGTCCTATAGCTTTACACACAACGTGCATTATGTGTTCCCCCTAGGATTGTTGTAACAGGATTTTCTCAGACACACTGCCATGAAAATAGTGACCTTTAGACTTTCAAGATCAGAGCCACATCTAAGACAAGAAGTAGTGCAATACATGCTGGAATATGATACTCACTTGTGGAGCATCCATCGCAGCAAGGCCAATAGGTTTAGAATAATAAATGTGTTGTCCTTAAATCTTAAATGATATCCTATGTTTGGAACTCAACGTAATCATATGCCAAATGTATTATTTTTTTTTTCAAAACCCTAAAAATAAAAATAGGGAAGTTGTGCCATTCCATTAGTATTTTTAATTTCCAGTCACTTTGAAATTGAGCTAAATCTTTTTCACATTTCGTTTTCTTTGAACTTATAGTATGTTGGTATTCTTCATTGATGATTTTGAATGGTGGCAGGGGCAGTAGAGTCTCTCATAAAATTGCATGGGGATGGATTATAGATCTTCTATGTAAACGTACAGGATTTCACAACATTATTGGTGTGCTCAAGGGCTCTTCTGGTCTGTTCTATAGATTTAAACACCCTTAGAATGTTATAGGATATGATGTAATTTAGTAAACCTTTGAGTTAAATATGTGGGCATTTTGGTAATTATATAGGAGGGTTGAATATTTGATGGATGTGAACTTGTGTAACACAGGAAGTGATGCCAGAAATTGAAGTATAAAAAGATCATAATGCACGTGTAGCATGCACTGAGACTGAGACCATTGAGAAATTTTTGTTCACTCTTTTGTGTTACAGCTATTTCGAAAGAAGATAGAGCCTACGAGGTTAATGCCCCTAATAAAGGGCACTGGAGTGATGCAAATATTTGTAGGATATTTGAAGGTATGTATATTGAAGGACTATGAGAGATAATACCCAATGGGCCTTGAGAGTTTTCTTTCAGAATTTCTTCAATTTCAGGTGAGAATGTTGGTGATTTTTTTCAAACTGATAAATTTTCATATCATAACAAATTCAATTTCAAACTATATAACTATTGTTCCAACCACAAAATTCTTACCCTTCCAGCAGAGCATCACACAACAAAGTTCCATAAAATAGTACAACGACCCTCCTTTCAGAAGTTCAAAAGGTATTTATGAGAGCACACTAGCATCTCTAGAGAAGAGAGAGATAGGGAGCATATGCACACCAAAAGAATGCATGTTCCATCCTCATTCGAGTTCCAGTTTTAATTCTCTTTTCTATACTCATCAGTTCAGTTATAAATATGTTTTCTCTTATTTTAGTTTTGCATGCACAGTCAGAGGATGCATTTCCCTAAATTAGCAAGGGTGCTCATGCATGTGGACACTGAGCTTGATAGAGAAGGCACATCCTAACTTTTCCCAGTTTTCCATGCAAGAAAGGAACACCAGTATTAAAGTTCACATTGGTAGTGAAGGGACTATTGTGCATGAAAATCTTAAGAAGGGGGTATATTTTTCAGATGCAATGCAAGAAAGAAACTCTGAAAGAAAACTCTGAAGGCCCACTGAGAAGGGATAATTCCAGGCAAGTGTTGGAATTTCTGAATTATTCTGAACACACAGAGGAATATAAAAATTCCTCAACTCAACACAAATATTTAATAAAAATATTGGACAGAGATGGAGTAAACAGTATATTTCATTAAGAAAACTAAACTGTTACAAAATGATATTTTCTTCAGAACTATGGTGTTCTGGATTCAAAAAAAAAACTTCTATTGTTGCAAAACACAGCTCTCTTCTTTTGGCATATGCTTCTACTCACACAACGTTCTTCCAAAAAAAATGGTTTAACTGCCCTCTCTGTCTTTGTATTTCTCTTGGCATACAATATAAAAACACACAGAGGCACTCTCTGTCTTTTTTTTCCTTTGGGAAAAAATTACATTACACAGTCCAATACAATGCGCACACGACATATGGCATACTACTGTTTATATATATATATATATATATATATATATATAAAATAAAACTTATATATATAATCCCAAATTTTTAAACTAAAATATATCGCAGCATATGAAAATAAAACTATATAAAAAAAACATTTAAAACCATTACACATTCGGTGGAGTTAAAATTTTATGCCAAAGATAATTTCTTTACCCCACGGAGCTGTCTTCATTGGTCCAGAGGAAGGTGACGTCACCTTCTCCGGTGGGTCACTTTTCTTCTTCGCTCCTCATACTTTCTACCGACGGAATTTTGTTGGCTACAAATTTAATTCAAATCATATGAAATCAAATGCGGTAAGTAAAACTAGATGGTGGAGTTTAATGCGGGCAGATGAAATTTTAAATGGAGGCAAGGCAGGTTCTTGAATGCGAGGTTGTGTGAGTTCAAAAAATGGGGATTGCTATCGTTGTCCTTTACCTCTCCCATTAGCAATTAGGCTCGCCGCCTCGCCTCTGTGTCTGCCACAGTTGGAATTAATTTCCAACACTCCCCCTTAATTTCAACTGCTATATTTTCTTGTGTTATGAAACCAGCTCCGAAAATATAAGAAAAGAGAGATCAACGCCTTAGAAATAGCCACTTCGAGGGGGAAAACTCCAATAAATTACATAAATGAACAATTCTTGGATGATACAAATGAAAAAACATCCTCTCTATAAATATGAGTCCATGGGGCCACAATGTAATCCTAGTGGGGCCACAATGTAATCCTAGCAGACCTAAAAATAATAATGTAAGGGCACAATAATAACAATATGAGGGTTACAAGGGTACAACAATAATAATAAGGGGGTTACACTAACAACAATAAGGTACTATACTAGTAATATAAGGACCGAACATGCTCCTCTCCTTCAAAAAAGTGTTTTCCTCAATGCTTGAGTAGCTTGGGGTACTTCTGTATAAAATTCTCATCCTCCCATGTAGAATATTTAGTGGGTAAGTTCTTCCATTTGATGAGATACTCTGAAATTGATCGATTTTGTAACTGTCAAGTTCTTGTTTCCGTGACTACTTCAGGTTCCAATATGGTTTTTCCTTCCTCATCAAGTTATGGAAATATTGTTTGAACTCGAATTTTGTCTCCTATAACCCTTTTTAAGCATAAAACATCGAAAACTAGATGCACTCACGAAGAAGCAGGAAGCTCCAATTTGTATGCCATAGTACCAATCTTTTGTAACACCTTGTAAGGACCATAGTACTTTGGCGATAGTTTATTATCCTTCTTAGCTTGCTTGAGGGACATTTGTTTGTATGGTTGTAGTCTTAAAAACACCCAGTCTCCTACATCAAAACTTCTCTCACTGCAATGTTGATATGTCTCTTGTTTCATTCGATTTTGTGCCAAATTTAGGTTATCCTTTAAGAGTTGGAGAACTTCTTTTTGATGCTCGATGTGATCCTCCTTTGCTTGAACCCTAGAATTTTCTCTTAAATAAGATGTGATGGATGGTGGATCATGATATCCATAAAGTGCCATAAATGGGGTCATTTTCGCTGTAGTATGGAAGGAAGTGTTATACCACCATTCAACGAGAGGTAACCACTTGACCCATTGTGTTTTCTTATCAGATACAAAACAACGAAGATATCCTTCCAAACATTTATTCACTATCTCAGTTTGAACATCGGATTGAGGATGATAAGATGAGCTATGAGCTAGTTGAGTACCCAAACAAGAAAATAATTCCATCCAAAAATTTCCTGTAAAAATGGGATCTCTGTCACTTACAATAATCTTCGGGTTTCCATGTAGCTTTTGAATTGTTTCCATAAATGCAGTAGCAACTGTACTTACTGTAAATGGATGAGATAATGCACAAAAGTATACTTGATAAGTCTATCAACTACCACCATGATGACACTCCTTCCTTCAGACTTAGGTAAACCTATGATAAAAGCCATTGAAATATCCTCCCAACGTTGACTTGGAATGGATAAAGGTTGTAGAAGACCCGGGGTCTTAATTGTCTCAACTTTATTTTGCTGGCAAACCAAACATTCCGCCACAAAATTTTGAATATCAGATTTAAGGCCATCCCAAAAAAAATCTTTCTTCACCCTGTGGTAAGTTTTTAAAAATCCTGAGTGTCCTTCTAAAGGAGAAGTGTGCAATTCAAAAAGAATATTTTGTTTTAGTTGGGAATTCTTGCAAATATATAAGCGATCTTTGTACCATAAGGAATCATTTTTCCAACTAAATGTATCAAATGTACTAGGATATTGTTGCAACTTTTGAATGAGTGTCCAAACTTCTTTGTCCTTCTTCCATTCATCCCTTGCTTCAATTATCCAATCTGGTTG
This sequence comes from Pinus albicaulis, assembly GCA_034641835.2. Lineage (NCBI taxonomy): Eukaryota > Viridiplantae > Streptophyta > Pinopsida > Pinales > Pinaceae > Pinus > Pinus albicaulis. The sequence continues at coordinate 1,674,035,717 of CM076584.1, read as the reverse complement.
GATAATAGAAATGGCACAAAGAAATGCTTCCACCTCTTCATCCTTTCTTGAGAGTGCATCTGCAACAACATTTAGCTTCCCTTTTTTGTAGATGTTTTCAAAATCATAACCCAACGTCTTTGTGACCCATTTTTGCTTCTCTTCTGAAGATGTTCTTTCACTAGTAAAAAATGATGAAATTAATGACTAGGTGACTAAAAATGTTAGTCACTGC